>OZ007497.1:48895649-49495649 GCA_963931805.1 Microdon myrmicae | reverse complement strand
TATTGCAGACAGTCCTTGCCATTGACCAGAAGGGACGCCAACCATTAGGGCACTCAAGGAGTTTATTGATCTGTCGTTATAAGCCTTCTTCGCGGTATCAATAGCCTGATTGCACCCGTTTCTGATTCTAACAAAATTCGTTCTTTAACATCGGTGGAATTGGAAAACTCCATTGTTTAAAAGCTCTTTTTTTGTCGCTGTAATCTGCTCGCATTTCTTATCAAACTAAGGTTTTTCAGATGACTTTCGTTTGATGGAATGTGGAATGTAAATCTCCGTGAGCGACTCCACGCATGCGTTAACATCGGAGTCTCCAAAGCACACGTCCGTCCACGAAAAGGGTGCTAATAAATCCCGCAAGTTACCAGAATCATAACTCCATACATGACGAAGCTGCTTAGGTCGGTTATTCGTTTGACATTCAAGTGGGTGCGCGACCAATACCAAGCAGTGATCTGAGTTTCCCAGAGGCGCAGTCACTTGCATGGTATAAAAGCTCGGCTCGGATGTCAAAAACAGATCCAGGGTGTTAGCGTAATCACCTCGGGTATCCGACACTCGCATAGGTTCCTCCACGAGTTGAGTCAAATTGCGACTAGCAGTGAACATCTCTGCTAGCTTCCCAACCTCATCGGATCTGTTAGAATGTACCAACCAGCTGGAGTCGTGTACATTAAAATCGCCAAGGACGACAATTTCAGAACCCGGGTGGTTGATCTGTATCCAGTCGACGGTACATAAAGTATGTTCGGAAAGTGTCACCGGTCGATCGTCATTCGGGGAGCGGTAAAGACAACAACCTGCCTTAAGAACTTCTTGTTTACAATAACGCGCACGCAAAAGAGAATTTTTGGAGTACCCTTAAATGTCAGAACACAGTGCGAGCGAACGAGTGAATAAGTAAAGGAGATATCGATATACATTGATTTTAAATGACTAGAAATTACAACGACAAGGAAACACATGATCAGGTAGAGCATTCCACTTAGTGGAATGTGGTTCGGCTAAAGAATAACTCTCTATGTTTATTTGTGCCCCTGCAGTTGACTTTCAACGTGATCTGACGCGCATTCACAGATTGGCGGATACCGCGGGAGAATGTCTGAAGCGGTAAGTACAGTTGAGCAACGATCATGGTTATACCTATAGAAAAGAGATAGGCATAATATGTTGCACCAGTGTTCTAACGATGGAATTAAACCACTTACGGCTGGCTCTCCAATAAGTTACACTCCTCGTTGTTGCATCCTATCGGGCATATGCAGCGCGGTTTGGATACGTTTGGCCAAATATAGTTGAAGTTATTGACTGAGTGAGTTGATGAGCTGGGGACGGTTTCGTCTAAAGATCAGTTGGCGTTGCGTTTGCTAGAAGAAAGCTATTCGGGTATATTGGTGTTCTCGCTGCATAGGGAGATGTGGATGATGGCGAAGTGAAGTCAGTCAGCCAATAGAAAGGTGATGAAACTGGTACGACTCCGACACTGATTACTATCGCGTTACCATTTGATAAAGAGTTCATACCTCCAATTAAAGGTTGTCCTACAGATGTGATACACCAATGAAGAGCCGCAAGCTAAAGTGTTGGCACCATATGTACTGGTTGTTGTTGATAGCGATTCATCATCGCTATTGTTAGCTAAATTTGAAAATTACCTCTTGTGGTCATGAGTGCCAGAAACGGGAAGCAATTCATTCTTGGGCAATCGTTTTCATGCATTTTGTTGTTGGGTGCATAACTTCCAGTGTTAGGGCAGTGTCGGGAAGTCTGTTTAAGGCTTCGAATTGAGACATACAGTAGATAACGTATATTGCATAGACTGAAAAGTCCTGGGTTTCTTCAATAGGTGGCGCCACTAGAAAATAAATCTGACTCAATTCAATAGTCTTATCTGTCACTAGTTTATGTATGAAGTTTCATGACATTTCGTCTATTCGTTTACAAGCTACAGTCGTTTGAGTGACGCCTTCGTAAAATAAATTGAAATACAGAAATATCCCATCTTGAACAAACGCAGTTTTTTTATCGGAGAAACTTTTGAACAATCGTTGCAATGGTTGCAGAAATGTTATCCCACATTTACTTCTTCGAGGACGTTTTTTCTTTATTTCGTCGTTCAGTTTGTCCAATAACTCTAACATATAATATTTATAAAAATGAAATGTGAAGACGGATCAACCTTCGCTTCAGAGTGCCCTATTCAAATAAGCAAATTCATCTGCCCCATCCTGAATAGCAGATACTTTGCATACTTTTTACGGCTTTTATTGCTGTTCCCTGGAGTGGTCCTCGCAAACGCGTTGTTATGTGAGTGTCAGACGCTGTGTCGCCTGACATCCTCCGGAATGTCTGCCATTCTTCACTAGCACCGTTGAAGTGGGAGAGCCCGATCACATGGCTTGAAATGGGTCATTCTGATGTTTGGGAAAGTCTTGTCATTGCTTGGGCTAACTCCTGGATGTCGTTAAACCATACTCCGTGGTGCGCATTGCATTCTCTTCCTCAACCGATTTCGATTGGTAGAACCGTGATTTTATAGCGTTTGGGATGATAGTGAAGAACGTGTGATTCAAACTGACGCTATGACAGTTAGAATCACCAAAAATTGAACCAATGCGTAACACATTAGGCTACTGGCCGTGTTTTGACTTCGATTTTTAAACTCAAATATATTCAACTGATATGAATTGTTATGTTATCGCTATGGTATACGACTCGGATGCATTTTCTTATTCGATTTTCGTTCGGTGTTCGTCACTATATGCTTGTGTATTGTGTGTGTATCTGTTAGAAACGCCACAATCTCACCTGGCTATGGTGAAGCTCTTTACCGACCTCGTTCTCCACTTCTGAACTAATTTCCGAACTTTCTTCCAATAATTTAAGTTCTGCTCGTACCGGTCTTACCTTCGCTTTGGTTATTTCAGGTTGTTTCAGCATTTTAGGTAATCGATTAGGCCATGTGTGCATTTGTAACGATGTTTATTTTGATTCGTCAATATATGCACGGGTTGAGTGCGTTCTATCTGGTCTTTGATTATATGGGGCAATAGCTGTTCTTGTCTGGTCGATTATCGACGTGGAGGCATAAGGCTCGGGGAGGTTTCCTTATGGTTTCATGTCCTTAACGATCAGTTGTTTCTCTATACCAGCTGCACAGTGGTAGCTAAAGTGGAAGCGTGCGCGACACTCCTCGTTCTGTGGATGTGGATAGTGTGGTGTGTACTGCCTCAGAATAGGCAGTCGGAGTTTGGCGGTTTTGTACCGGACGATTGGGAATGTGGTCCGCCGAACACTATTCCAAATGAAAAACGAACCTGGAACAGACACTGCTAACAATAAGCCACCGCGTCGAATTTGCTAAGAAGTAAACGCTGTACAAATGTTTTGTTCTTAATTTTTCGCTTTATTGAATTCACATAAATATAGGTTAGAGTACATATTTTCGGTAGTTTCTACTATACAAACATTTATTTATTTGTGGTGTTTACACTGTTCACCGAGTTATTGGTTTTCTCAATTAACACTATTCAAACGTTACGGATTTATTCAATGTAAGTAGTTAATGAAGTGTTCGGTTAACACTATTCGAAAGCTACGGATTTGTTCAATGCAAGTAAATATTGATTGCTTCGGTTAACACTATTCAAAAGTTACGGATTTGTTCAATGTAAGTAAATAATGAACTATTCGAAAGCTACAGATTTGTTCAATGCAAGTAGTTATTGATTTGTTCTCCTTTTATTCCCCATGGGTTGTGACACGCTGCTACACCGCAAGCTCTTAGGCAAGGGATCTCACCTCAATCGACACTCAACGAATTCAAAACGGCACTCTCACACGTACGACTCTAGGACATACGATATTTTCACCACCGTACGTAATTTATCACCTTCCCTTTTAGGTTCTCGATTTCGACTTGCCTCTCTAATGACGACTGAATGACTGACTACTTCACCCTGGTCAAGGGAAAATCTTCCCAGCGCATCTCTGCCATAACTTCCCGTCCTGTCTGCTAACAGAATTGCCCACCGTATCTGTTAGCTGCATCACCCATAGTTTCTGTAAAAGGGGAAATCTTTCATCAAGATCATTATCATCATCATCCCCATTAGTTGCTGGTAATCGGGATCTCGTCCCTTTGTCTGTTGATCGGATGCCGCCGCTTATTCTCCGATCATTCTCTGGTTTGTTTGTACTGCACATCTGGCATGCGGACAAAGGGTCTCGTGCAATTCGGATGGGTACACAGGACTATGGGATGTAATGCTTGTTTGCCTTTCACTCATAAACATCTATCGGGGATAGTGTTAAGAGTTTATGGTTGCTTTACTGCTAATCAGCAGCACAACGATTCGTTTTGTTTGCCTTTCACTCATAAACATCTATCGGGGATAGTGTTAAGAGTTTATGGTTGCTTTACTGCTAATCAGCAGCGCAACGATTCGTTTTGTTTGCACAAGTGTGCCTTAGCATTAGGGTCATGCCAAGGGTTTTGGTGCTAATTTCCATTAGCCACCAGTATAGGCATCCGTTGTTCGGTTTATTTACCGACAATGGTATAGCGTTTGAAATAATAGTGAAGAAGAACGTGTGATTCGAACTGACGCTATGACAGTTGAAACACCAAAAATTGAACCTAAGCGTTACCCATCAGGCTACTGGCCGATTTTAGAATTTGATTTTTAAACTCGACTATACTCCACTGATGTGAATTGTTATGTATACGGCTCTGATGTATTTTCCTATTCGATTTTCGTTCGGTGTTCTTCACTATTCTGCTTGTGAATTGTGTGTGTATCTGTTGGAGTCGCCACAATGGTATTTTTTTGGAAACATCGCGTTGATGTTTAGGATGGGAGATTGGTGACCTGTATGCGATGCTTTGCTGCATTGGCGCATTGCTTAGATGCGATGCTTTAGCTGCCCTTTTGAAATTGTCTTTGCATACGATGTATGGATGCGTTGAACTCGATATTGGAAGCTTTTGAACGTTAAGTTCCTTGTTTTTTGATATCGGGTTCAACGTTGTTGCAATTTCATATAACCTTTGTTACAGGTATGGTAATGACTATTGGGCCACGTCTCTGTGGGCACGTGTGCTGCGAAAGGTGAGTAAAGTTCCTTGGCGGCAAGGATACTCCAACCTGTATGAGTTGGTATGGTTCGTAGAACCGCTACAGGAGCTCCTCCAGTGAAGCATGGCGGTGCCCTCTTCAATTTGGACGAACTGATGATAGAAATCCTCGGTGCAACCAAATTCAGCCGGAAAGAACCAAAAATATTAGTTAACGAGCAGTGTGTCAGTGTGCCCACCAACTTCTTGTACAGTAGACTAATAAAAATTGTATCTAAACTATTCACAGTATGGCGGTATTTATGTTGAGCAACTTCGGCCGTGTCCGCCAATCACTGTCGGAAGTGATATCCACACCGGAGCACCAATGGAGTGAATCAATTGTCCAAAAAAACAAACACTGGGGGTTATTTTATTTAAATATTGTATGTTTTTTTATTTTCGGCACGACCTAGTCGTTGGTAAATATGGTTCGTTGATTCTTACAGGTATCCTTATCATTATTACAGTATTAAACTTAGGCACAACCTTCGCATTCACTTGTATTTAGTTAGGCCGCTTTACAATCTTTAACACGAAGCCACTGATTGGCATGACCATTTTTAAACACACTCGGTACAATTTCAAATAGCAAACGCCCAATTCTTTAAATCTCGTCTCGCGTATCACCTCCTCGTCGGGGTTCCCGGATTGCCTTCCTCGGTTGGATGCTCCATATCGACTGACCGTCGGCACACCCAGATATCCCGATTCCAAACTGGTATCTCTATCTGTACGGAAAAATTTCTCTATTCGATCTGCTAACAGATTTCCCCTAATCTCTGTTAGCAGCATGCTATTTTATCCCAGGGGTAATTTTCTATTTTCCTGAAAGGAGAAAGTCATTGACGCATACATCCTTATATCATTATCACCATCCGTGGTGGTGATCGAAGTTCGGATCGACGGTTGTCGATCATGTGCCGCTTCTATTTGCATAGCACATCTGGCGCGCGGCCGAAATATATACTGCAATTTGCATGGATGTATGGTTCATGGGTTTTGTTTGTCTTTTGTCAATACACGCGAAATCCATTAGATCTTTCTAATGAGTGTGAAATACAAACAGACACCGTGGGATAGGAGTAGTTCCCTTGTAGGTTTTAAACCTCATACATTTTGAATTATCTTGTGGAGATAATTACGGTTGCCGTTTCTTTTGTTGGGTGATAGATTTGGTGGTCTTTGTGGTAGACCACCCGCACGTGCGTCCGTTATTCGGAGAATTTGCTGGTGATAGCGAATCCTTGTAACATCGTGTAGATGTTCAGGATTTTCGATTGTGCAGTGCTGGAGTGCGGCGCATTTCAATCTTTACTAATATGATGAATGAATGCTTTTACCTTTGTTTCAGGTATGTTACAATCGACTTGTTGCTTGTTATTGAAAGCTTTGGGACGTTCAGTTCCTTGCTTCTTTTTATATCGGTTCGCATTTTGCAGCCTTCTATGACCTTTGTTACAGGTATTGTAATGACTATTGGCCGCGTGTCTGTGGGCACGTGCGCTGCGTTATCAGGTAAGAACGTTCTTTGAAGGTAGGAACCTTACCTGCGCGGAATTGTGCGTTCGTAGAACGCTACAACAGCGCTAGCTGCCAGTGATAGGCACCGAAAATGGATTCTCTGCGAAGCCTATCATATACCACAAATACATCAACGGCTGAGGCTGATGTTGTGGGTGCTCCCTAAAATTAGTGGGCTGCGGCTTGTGGGATTTTCCAAGAAATATGGAGGGGGTGTAAGTAAAACCCAATCAGCTTTCTGTCCAGATTTGTTACGATGGAATCGTCATCGTGGGCTTACCACTTCATACACCAATCAAATCAACAGTCCATTAATTGATAGAAATCGGTACACCCCTGTTCCAAATAAAGCAAATACATTTAAACTGAGTGGAAAAGGTTTTTTTAGATACTTTTGATTGAATACCTGTCAAAGTGTCAGGCAATCAGCCACGTAGATTATTAAATTTGAAAAGCAAAAATCAGATTTACAAAAAAAAAAAAAAAACTACCCTTCACCAGGATAATGGAATCGATGGCAGACATATTGGCAATCAAATCAATGACGAGTTGGAAATATGATTTATTGAAACATCAGCCCTTTTTCCGATTTGGTTCCCCCTTTGGTCTACTCTCAAATCTAAAGCTGGAAGAAGCTTTAAGTTAAATTGAGGGAGAGTCAAGTGTGACGCCTATCTTACACAAATCCTTCTCGTACTGAATTCTTTATGGAAAAAAAAAACAAAGTATTTACCTCATACAACCAATATGCCAACATAACAAAAAAGTAACTTCATTTATAGCAGTGCCATCTATGGGTTGAATTAGAACCTACTTTCTTATTTAAGACCAAATGGTGTATATACTTCTGCAATTGCTGATTTTTGTTTATATTTCTAAACCACTTCTCAACCGTCCGTTTTCATATCATTTCTTTCCTTGTTTCTTGTGCAGTTCTTATCTATGCTACTCAAATGGCTGTGGTACAAATACTGTCCCAAAATTTCTGCACGGAAGGCTTACGGACAATCCCATCAGTAATTTCAAAGGCAAACAAATTCTTACAGTTATATTTGCTAGAGAGGAAGCGATCTTTCTTACCAAACAAATGCTAAAATTTAACAAAAATACAATTGTAACGTGACATGAAAAGTGAAACAATAAACTCAAATAATAAAAAAGGTAATTTGCGTCATTTTCACTATTAGATCCGACCATCGAACATCAATCGTCACGTTGAAAGAAAATAAAAACCACGAAGAAAAGTGAAAACCCATTTAAAATTCTCGCAACCACAACTTATTCTCTTCGACCTTAATCTTCCTTCCATCTCATGACTACTAATAAAGTTTTACCTAGGCTGAAAAAAGAAATGGTTAGTTACATACTCTTCTGTATATATTTAGTTATTTTTGCATGTTTGTTACTACTTACGTTTGCGTGTGTTTTGAATGTGAAATGCCATGAAACTTTAAACTCATTTTTACCTCTTCATGGCGCTACTATTGATAGTATAACAATTAAGGTGAAGTGGAACTCCGGCTGTATGTCTAAATGTTAGAAGGCAAAACCCTCTCACCTGATTTAGCATCCTACTCAAGTAAAAAATCTTACTGTCAAACTAAACTTATGGGGACTAGCTTCAGGTTGTTTGCTTTCAATTGGCGTGGACCGACAAAAAGATATAATATCACTGAAACCCTCCCATCGCCCGAGATATAATAGTCAACAAAAATAATCTGCCCCCTGTGGCTATCGAAATAACCATAGTCACAATGTACACACGTTTCCCCAAGAACACGAACTCTCGACCTCTCTGCTGGTTTAGACGACAATTCCAACGCTGATTGCTCTTCATCCTTTGGTACAAGAAACAAACGAAGCTGAGTAATATTTAACCATAATGTTGAGGCTACCACCCGAATGAGTCAAGCCATTAACCTACTTCGTGGACAGCCCTTTCCTGAATCCCAGTTGGAAAATATGGGAAGAAAACATTCAACGGCAAAGCAGTTTATGGAAAATGGGGAAAACGTATAGCTGAACGATTCTCCCGATTGCACACAAAGCCATCCATTTAAATATATAATGTTAACAATATAGGCCCAAGCTTTTAAAGGATTGCATAAGATTTTTAGGTCAGTTGATGGGATTGTGTTGCCATCCATCCGGACAAATGTTGATTGTGCTGCGAGGGGGATGTGGGGGACTAACTAGGGGTTTGGTGCAGCTTATGGGTTAAATGTACGATTATCACTCCGACGATTTATGCATGTTTATGTAGCCCAACATTTATTTTCGTTGCATGGTAAAGTCAATTTTAATTGAGATCACACGACGGTTGCCTATTGAGAGGAAGTAAATTCTAATCACCTATTAGAGTAGTTATTTATAGGTTTTATTCCCTATTCTAATATTATGGTATACATGGATGTACAAAATGTTATATTGGGGTTAAATGTTTAACATTCATATTTAATGTGTGTCTTACCCTACACATGTCTGATGTTTTTGGGAAAAACCGTTCGTCAAACCAATCACCAAATTGACGAAACAACTCTTTTTTATAATGCACGTGATCCTAAACACCAATATCCATTGCGAACGAAGAAAAAATCGAAAATGGTATTTATCATCATTATCGGCACTACAACCGGGCGCGGGTCCTGGCCTCATTTAGCAAGTCTCTCAACCGGACCCGATTTCGAGCCAATGTCATCCAGTTTGGTACTCCCAGGCTACGGGCGTCCCGATCCACGCCATCCCTCCTGCGGCGCTGCCCCCTTCATACATCCCGCCACAAACGACTTTCCGGGCAGGGTCCTCGACCTAGGTGTCCCGCACACCGAGGTCTATCGAGCTTAATTTTTCTTATAACATTACCTTCGAGATAGATCGCGTACAACTCATGGTTGTAGCGTCTCCGGAATTGTCCTCCCTCTCATACGGGGACAACAATTCTCCTTAAGACCTTCCTCGCGAACGCAGCTAGGAATTCAGAATGCCTTTTACTGAGCACCCAGGTCTCGGATCCATACATCAGTACTGGTGAGACCATGGTCTTGTACAGAAGTAGCTTGGATGTTCTGGATGAATTTCAGGATTTAAAGAGCCTCGATAGACCATAGTAGGCTTTGTTGGATTTTATCAGCCGTCCGCGTATTTCTTCTTCCATATTGTTATCGGCTGATATTATTGACCCAAGGTAGTTAAAGGATTGCACTACTTCAAATTCGTGCTCCGTTACCGATAGTTTGACCAACGTTAGGTCTTCCCCTCCCAGATGTTGCCATCATGTACTTTGTCTTTCCCTCATTAATGTGCAGTCCCAGTTTTTATGCCGCCTGGTCGATCTGGGTGAAGGGGTCCTGTACATCCGATTCGGATCTACCGATGATGTCGATGTCATATACGTAGGCAAGTATCTGGCTGGACTTGGTGATAATAGTCCCTCTAGTTGTGACGCCAGAGTCACGGATCGCTTTCTCCAACGCCAGGTTGAAGAGGAAGCAGGCCAGACCGTCCCCTTGTCGGAGTCCATTAAAGGTTTGGACAACAATCTCGCTATTTTTACTTGACTATTTACCTTGGTCATGGTCAACCTGTCATTGCATTATATAGTTCTACCCTGCTGTCGTAGGCGGCCTTAAAGACTATCAATAGATGACATAATTGAACCTTAAATTCCAGACATTTCTCCGTCGCCTGCTAAAGGGGGAATAACTGATCAATCGCTGATTTGCATGGAATGAAGCCACACTATTGACCAATGATGACTTTACCATATGGGACTATCCGATCTTTTAGGATAGAGGAGAGTATCTTATAGGCGGTACTCAGCAATTTTGTACCCCTATAGTGGCTGCATGGGCTTCTCGATAGTATAGTGGTTAGTATACCCGCCTGTTACGCGGGAGACTGGGGTTCGATCCCTCGTCGGAGAGCCTCTGACGCAAGACTAATGACCTTGCCTGGAAAAAACAAATCATTATGGTAAATTTAACAAGCCTCAGGACTTGCTAAATAAGGCCAAGACCGGTTCCCGGTTGTAGTGCCGATGATGATGATGATGATGATAGTTGCTGCATATTGTGATATCTTCCTTCTTATGTATGGGGCAAATTATTCCACGACGCCAATCTTCTGTCATCTCCTCTTGCTCCCATACCTCCACCACGATCTCATGAACTACGTGATGTAACGCTGCCCTACCTTGTTTCATCAGCTCAGGTGGTATGTCATCAACTCCGGGGGCTTTATTTGATTTGAGCTGTCTAATGGCATTTAATGTTTCCTCAGTGCTTGGTGTTGGCAGCATTTGGTCTTGATCTTGCATTGGTGGAGCCACCAATTCGTCTGTGCGCTGACCATTTATCAATTCATTGAAGTCCACTTCCCATCGCTCCAGAATGCCTTCGGGATCGATGATCAGATTACCCGCTTTATCCTTGCAGTAACTGGAGCGTGGTGTATACTGCGGCATACTGCGGATTATTTGGTAGAACTTCCGCGTATGGTGCGAACCTCGCTCTCTACTTTCCTCTATATCACAGACTAGATTTTTTTCGCAGGCACTTCTCATTTGTCTGTGGAGTCTTTTTTCAGATCTTCTGGGCTCTTTGTATTTGTCTTCGGGTACCCGCGTCCTATAGACTGCTGCATTGCCCTGTATGCACCATTTTTACGTTTTTGCACTCATCTCTAAACCAGTCGCTTCGGTGTCTACGACTACTGTCTAAGGTGGAGTTGGCAGTACTAATGACAGTAGTGTTCGCTAATTTATTTTCCGCAAATTCAAACCTCGATGCCGGCCTTTTGGAGCCACCTGTAATCTCGCCGGTATAGTCTTCGATGCGGGATGTGAGATTTCGTCCGCGCACTATTCAACGCATTCTACGTGAATTGGATTGTAGGAAGGCAACCGGCCCGGACGGAATACCAGCAATAGTCCTTAAGAACTGTGCTCCACAACTATCGCCGGTTCTTGGCAGACTCTTCCGCTTATCTTATGCACGGAAGACCTTTCCTGCCTGCTGGAAAATGGCTCGAGTTCAGCCAATCCCAAAGACGGGAAAAAGTGTCTCCCACAAAATTACCGTCCGATAGCATTACTGTCAATTTTATCTAAGGTAATGAAAAAAGTCATCAATACAGAGTTGGTTAAGTATTTGGAGTGCAACGGACTCCTGAATGATCGTCAATACGGATTCCGTGGCAGGCGGTCCACAGGAGACCTTTTGACACTTATAACCGATGTATGGACATCTGCGATTGAACGGCATGGTGAGTCAAGGGCGGTCGCATTGGATATTTCTAAGGCTTTTGACCGCGTCTGGCACGGGGCATTGCTGAGCAAACTTCGTTCATATGGACTTTCCCAACAGCTTTGCGACTGGACGAGGAGCTTCCTCGAGAAACGATCGCACCGGGTTGTTGTGGACGGCGAGTGTTCGGATCTGTATCCTGTTAATTCGGGGGTGCCCCAAGGTTCTATTTTGGCTCCAACCTTGTTCTTGCTTCACATAAATGATTTGTTGGAGACAACGGATAACAAAGTGTTCAGTTTTGCGGATGATAGTACGCTTGTTTCCTCCTTTTCGAGTGATCGGCCGATTGGTGCATCTGCGTCACACCAGCTGAGATGTAGACAGATTGATTCTCTGAATCGGGATCTGGATAAAGTCCTGCAGTGGGGAAAGGCCATTCTTGTCGACTTCAATGCAACGAAGACTCAGTATACAACATTCACAAAGAAAACTGGATCATCGGTTCCACAGCTGATGATGAATGGCCGGGCCCTCAAGGCTGGGGAAAGTTTGAGATTGCTCGGCGTCACGGTCTGTGGGAATGTATCATGGCATAAACACGTGTCGAACATCGCCAGGTCAGCCTCAGGAAAACTGAGTTATCTTTTTAGAGCCAAGAAATATTATACTCCGGCCCAACTTCTTCTCCTATATAAATCCCAAATTAGACTCGCGCTCGAATATTGCTCTCATGTTTGGAGCTCGGCTCCTAAACATACCCTCGACCTACTTGAAAGCATACAGAGACGAGCAATCCGCCTGATCGGGGACTCGGCGCTGACGTCGGGACTACAGTCGCTATCACATCGAAGGCGCGTAGCCGACCTCTGTCTGTTTTACAGATATTATCACGGGTGCTGTTCTTCGGAGATTCTTGGTATTGTTCCGCGCAATTCGGCGTATATACGCGCCACAAGACAATCCGACGGATCGCACCCGTTTGTGGTTCATCTCCCGACGGCGCGAACTTCCCTACATCAGAACTCGTTCCGCTACAGAGCGGGGAAGCTGTGGAACTCCCTTCCCACGCGAGTGTTCCCGGAGCGTTACAACCTGCAACTGTTCAAAAAAAACTGCAGCAGTTATTTGATGGCATCTCGGGGCGCCCACTCGGCGCTATAGGTTCGCCTCTCCCGAGAGAAGTCTAATAAAAAAAAATTATTAAGGTGTATCCATTTGTCTTCTACGCATGGCATTCTGGCCCCAGGACTTACTCTCCGTCTATCGAGCTCTTCGAGGGCGAGTTTTAACGCATGACCAAAGGTGTTAGTGGTGTTCCCATTACGTGAGGCAGCCGTGTTGAGTCGAACCTGATCCGCGGATGCAATACGTCTCCGTAAAGCAATCCGCGCTCGGAAAACTATACCAACAAGTTGTTGCTCCTCATATACGACGCAGGCAGCTTTAACACTAAACCTACCACTAGGGATCAATTGACCCGTGTTTTATAAATTATATACTTATGTTAAAATTTATAGCTTGTAATAACTTTTAGTCCGATTTAGTGTATGAATAAAACATTTTTTCCATCTTCTTTACTCATTCAATTGAAAGAGACATAAAAATCTTCAATTTGGAAATAAATAATGTATAATGGGTCATTTGACCCTTCCGTGGTAGGTCTAGTGTTAAAGGGTGCCTGCGTCGTATGTGCGGCTAGTTTCAGTCGGCCCATATCTAGTCAGCAATGCTCTGGATTGTATGGAAACAAATATTCTCCAGGTCATTTAGATGTTTAGTTATGGCCACGATGCCAAATCATCTGCATACCCAATAATTCTGACTTCTTCTGGTACATTGACCCTGAGCACACCATAATACACGATATTCCCTATTCCTGTATGACAACGAATGCAATACAGACCCCTGGGGTATAACCGCTGTTATTTTATATTCCTGTGGTCCCTCATCAGTGTCATAGAGCAGGCTCCTATCCGACAGATAGCTTGCTGTTATACACTCGTAGATCGCCCAATGCTTCTAGAATCCTATTCCAATTCACCGAGTTAAATATATTTTTAACGTCTAGTGTCACCACAGGGTTTGGGGGACGCGTGGCGCGAATGGGCAACGATAGGACCGTGCGTAGAATTCTTGACGGTAGACCAACGGGAAAAAGACGGGTAGGACGGCCGCGACGGAGATGGGAGGACAATGTTAGATTTGACTTGAGGAGATCGGATCGACTGGTCAAGCGTGGAAGAAGAGTGCACAGGACAGAGAACGATGGCGGAGTCGAGTCAGTGAGGTCATGAACTTCCGGGTTGCTACAGGCCAATAAATAGAAATATATAGATAAGGGAAGTCCCTTCCACTGTTAAGATGACACATAGGCGATCGAAAGAAGCATAGGTATGTCGGATGAGATAAATTGCAGATTAACTGGATTAACTAGACCCCAAACTCCATAACGGAGAGGAATCCTATTTCCCCAGGTGCGATTACGTAGGAACTGGAAGAAACATACGTATGACAGATGGTATGCATTGGAGATCGGAAGAACCCAAATTTGAACTCCCCTAAGTAAATAAATCATGTTGATCTTCAGTTGTCATTCGCTAAAAAAATGATGATAATTAAACAGCCTAGATCCATTTTTCGGTGTAAATAATTTTTCCTACAAAATTCCGTGTTAATAAAACTTAAAGCAAAATTGTGTAAGTGAAAGTTCCCTCCATTACTAAATAGTTTCCTCCAAAGCTGCTCGTAAATATTTTCAAAATAATAAAAGCTATAAGCAATCGTTACTCACACTTTAAAAGTTATAAATAATCGTAACTCACACGCTTTGGAATGAATTTTGATTAAGCCGAACGATTAAACTCCCTGAAAGTCGCAGATGAATTATCATACTAAATAATAAATAGTTTATTCGATAATATTCTTATAGGCAAAAACGTAATATATATTATATTGCTAGAGTATGTTATCTGACGAACAATTTGAATTTAAATACAATCACGGTTGAAAGCATTACGTTACGACCCAACTTCGACACCACAAACCATGGTAAAGGGAATTCAGTTAGGTTTTAAGCACTGAAAACATTTTAGATATTACAGTGTAATCCTAAACCCTATAAAATGTTAAATTTAATGTTCCCAACAGTCATGATTTAAACTTTGTCTGAACAGAGGAATTTCTCCATTGTATTAATATTATGAGTGTGCTGTAATTGTGCATTTAGACTAATACTGTTTCATTTTTATTCGTCTGAGACCGGAGTATAACTCTGCCATTTACAGCGGTTGTTCAACATCAAAAATTTCTCTCAATTTCAAGAATAATTTAATAATAACAATAACAATAATTAATATGTTAAAGATTGTCTTTATGTAATGAAAGTTTTTCTTGCTTTCTCTCTACTTGCTTGACTATTGGGTGCGATTTCTTCACCGGCCAGGGTGGAGCACCCAGCTGTTATGCCGTATGAGTAGGATTAACAATTGTGCCAGCTCGTCTCAAAAGCGATTAAAGTCCGAGTGGTAGATTGGATCCCAATGCCCATACACCCCGTGGAATATCACTCCACTAAGAGAGCATAGCTATTAATGGGGGCGAAAAAAAGACACTTTTCTCGAAAAACGGTTGAATATATTAATTTTAAAATGTTGGCGTAATATTTATTATAATTTCAAGGATAACTTGTTATTTGTTCGTAAAAAAATATCAACAAGTATGAAAGTCATCACCATCGTCATGATCGGCACTACAACCGGGATCCGGTCTTTGCCTTATTTAACAAATCTCTCCACCGGTCCCGATTTCGAGCCGATGTCATACAGTTTGGCATTCCGAGGCTCTGGACGTTCTGGTCTACGCCATCGCTCCATCGCAGACCAGGTCTGCCGCGCTCTCTCCTTCCATACATCCTGCCACAAAGCACTTTCCGGGCAGGCTCTTCTTCGCTCATTCGAGCTAGGTGTCCTACCCACTGGAGTCTCCCGAGCTTGATTTTTCTTACAACATTTGCATCAAGGTAGATCGCGTACAACTCATGTCTCTGGAACCTGCGCAGTGCCTGAAAACCGGATCCCGACCTATTTTCGCATTCGAATCAGCAAGAACGATTTTCACATCGTATCTTGGGCAGGCATTGAAGGCCCATTCGACATTCTCGTAGTATTCTTCCTTTTCGTTGTCAAGGGACTGCTCTGTAGCTCCGTTAACGTTTATAAAGCTTATGTTCTTAAACTTGCCTCGCAAGTGAAGAGTGCATAGCCTTTCGTTTATTGCATTAAAGCCGATGATGACTGGCTTCAGTTTTTGGGTGACTAGAAAGCCTACCCCGAGCACATGGTGTTTTGCATGACAGCTGTAATAAATGTCATACTCTTTTCTTTGAATAACACCACTCCCCGTCCCTGTTAATTCTTTTACTGCTGTTATGTGAGTCTTATATTCGGGCAGGCCATCGGGTAGCTGCTGTGTAGCTCGAGCTCTGTTTAGTGAGCGGACATTCCATGAGAAAATTCTCAAATCGTTTACCCATTTTCGTTTCCGTGGTCGTGGTCGTGTATCCGGTCCATATCCGAGGCATGTTAAATTTGCCATAATAGTTTGTTTTTCCGGGCAAAGTTATTAGCCCTGCGCCAACCTTTCTCAGGATGTCGGTGCATGCATTGGTTCACTACTTGGCGGGTGCCAAAGTAGCTATCCAGGGGTGTCACTTGGAGACTACATGTAAACTTGGATTGAACATGGACAGGGATCGTCCCGGGTTGAAAGCAATCAGAGACTTTACCCTGTATGTTCGCCCCCATCCCCCCAACTTAGCGGCAACACCATGCAAATATGTTGATAAATAACCAAACTGCAAACGACTCAACTTGGTAGAAACGAATCGACTCTCGGAATCCTGCTCACGCTCAATTAGTAAAGGCACTTTGTAATACCAAAGGAAAAGGTTTCACCAAAACGAACGAAAGCACCGTTCACCAACATTTACAAACAGCGAAGTCCCATGTTCTAGCTCTAACCGAAGCTCAGATTAACTCATCAACAGACCCAACACATTACTTCGGATGCTTATGACGACTTACATGTGACATTTCGACTAAGTCAATTACTCGAGAAGTCTAGACGATAACCAGGGTAGTTTTACAAACGCCATGGATCTGTTTCGGCTCCTAGATAGTATAGTGGTTAGTATACCCACCTGTCACGCGGGAGACCGGGGTCCGATTCTCCGTCGGGGAGCCTCTGGCGCAAGACTAATGACCTTGCCCGGAAAAAACAACTCATTGTGGAAAATTTAACAAGCCTCAGGACTTGCTAAATAAGGCCAAGACCGGTCCTCGGCTGTAGTGCCGATGATGATGATGGATCTGTTTCTGCCAAGCATCTACTCTGATTTTGGGAGATCCCGATCATTGTCTGATATTTGTTGTGCAATAACTTGTATGTCAAACCATCAACCGATCTAAGCACATTTGCTAAGGATGGGAATACAGAGCTTGTGGGGGTAGAAGTAGGTGTGCCAGGACAGGGGCACGGATTCACTTTATCCCACCACGTCACTGGATAAATAATACCAAAAATCCAAGCACCAAGAAAAGAGCAGGAGAAATTAAAAGGCACTGATTTAATTTAGTTGTTCGTTTTTCTTTATTTGTTAATATAATACATTTCTCTTATTTTACATTAAAATAAATTATCACGAGATTTAACTTGAAGAACTTGTATTCGTATCTACACAGGAAGGGATCACGGCGCAATGTAACTATTGGAAAAGTATGATTTGGCAAATAATACACAAGAAACTAAAAACATTTTGAGGACTGCGACGAGTATGTTGGATGGCGTTTCTGATACTTGTGTGTCGTTTGAGGAATGAATAATGACTCCCTTTAAAAGTGTCGTAATTCAATTTTACCCCGGGCGGCGTGACCTAGCAGAGTGGTGGTTGAGATGTGACTGCTCTCAATTCGGGATGAAATTTCAATTTTGAATTCGCACAGCTATTAGCCAATCATCATTGCGCTCTTCTCATGAATCCTCTCATTTGTATGTATCAGTGAGGTGAACAATACTCGCGCATCATTCGACAGTCGCTGGACATGCAAAGGATGAAAAGAACAAAAGAGAGAGCGCAATAACTTCGGGGTTGGCTTAGCTTGTGCGCTTGTATCAAATGCAGTCTCTGGGGATGACTTACTGCCCTAGTGCGATGGCTGTGGTGATCTCAGAGTGCATTGAACTGTAGGGAGACAGAATTATGGAGGAGAGGAAAATGTAGCTGGTGCTATTCACCTGTGAAGTGAGATCGTTGATCCCAAGCGAATAGAGTGGCCGGGAAAAAGCCGAAGTGACGCTAAATTGGCTAGGGTAATTTATCGTGAGAACTAATTAAATATTTTGATAAATTCCCCAGCGGTGCAACAGCGTCTTCTGATTCGACTTGTTGTTGCTAACCGACATGATGTCATTTCCGGTGGAAATCTCATGGGCTAGCAAAATGGAGTTGCCGGATGGCAAAAGTGTAGCTAAACTCAATTATGCATTATCTGCATAGGATAATGAGATTAGCTATGCGTCCTTTTGGGAAACATGTTTTGCAGGTGAATTACCGAACGATGGGATAGGGGTTGATATGACGCGCTGAAAGCCGTCGAAATAAGGCGGAAATTGTGGTTGAAATTGTGGGTTGATTCTCCATGTAATATAGAGAACCCTCACAAACGCGCAGCTAGAATTTATTAGTCGGATTTCTTCGACTCCTTTCTATGGCTAAAGACTTGCTTTATGAACTCCGATGTTAATGCCTGCGCAGATTTTATTACCGATACTATTCTTCTCACCACGGAACTTCGCATTCCCCACTGCATCAAACGAAATCTATTCGATAAGAAATCTACATTACTTCGTGTCCTTCTGTGGTCAAAAGTTTGCTTTAGAAACTTCGGTCTTAACACCTACGCGGTGTCAACGAGTGAATCATTCACCTTCCATTTTGCATCCAACGTAATCCATCCGATAAACCGCGGTTTGATCAAAATTGCGAACAGATAACAGCTGCCAAAAATAGGACTTTTAAACTATGCCGCTGTATTACAAAAGAATCCAACAGAACGAATTTTGTTAGAAGCAGAGCCGCTCGCAACCAAACAATTGAGATCTCGAAAGCAGTCCACCACGACAAAGTAATCAACAAATTATTCGAGTGCCCAACTGGTAAATGTCACTTCTTATAAACGACTAAGCAACAATTTCAGTTCATCTGCTGCTGACGAAAAAATCGCCAAAACATTGGCGTTGGATGGGGTCTGACTATCCAACGCCAATGTTTTGGCGATTTTTTTCTCGAGAACTCAACCTTGACCCCTAGCCATATTTGATCGCGACAAGACAATCTGCACTCCCTTCTGGCACGAGTCTTTCCAGAGCGTTACAATTTTCAACTCCTCAAAAACAGCTCCAACACTCGTCTACAAATATCTCAGGTCATTATCTCAAAGTTATAGATTTGCATCTCCCGAGAAAAATACATTAAAAAATTTAAATATTCGCCCTGCCCTTTAGTTTTACACACCAAGTGGTATATCGCAACACCTTGAATTAATTTCAACTATGGAGCGATGCAATCTTTTATGAAAATAGACATTCAAAGAAAAAAATACCCATTTCACGCATTACGTGGTTTTTGAGTCAGCATCATGATTCTGCCAAGCTCACAACTTGGATGATCGTGCAGAAATTCAAAAACACTCTGTGTTGAACGTAGGTCCGAAAAGACACCGTGGCCCTGCCCGTACCAATTAGAACATCGCTGCTCTGCGCAATAATGCGACCGAACATCCGCACACATCGATTCGTCATCGGCTCCAGGAATTGAAACTAGCAATAACCATATTCTTCAAGATGTTGATAAAGGATTTGAACCTGCACACGTACAAGGTTCAGTTGACATAGCAACTTGAACCCTGCCGATCGTTTGCAACCTGGCCAGTGTGCTCAATGAATACAGTGAATGGTCACTTGTAAACAATACAACGCCGGGATTCATTTACATCTCAATAGATTCGCAACAAGTGCATTGACAAGCTACTCACGTTTTTATTGAGTAGTATACTTCCCTGCTGGGAGGGTGGGTGCGAACATACAGAGCAAAGTCACTGCTTTCAACCCGGCGAAGGCCAGGCCATTCCTTGTCAGACATCTTTTCACGGAGGGTGAGTCACTAGATGAATCAAAACAAGATTCAAGGTTGGCACAATTAGATGATGAACTCGGCTTAGTAAAACACCCAATTCCTCAGGAATCCCAATCAATAGTAGAAATATGTCAGGAGTTCAATGACTTCTTTCACGTATACCGTTGCTATGTCGGATGAAATTATGCTCAAAGGCGACCACCTGACGTATACCAGTGCGATTTCCCATAAAATACCTTTGGTACAGGACCAAACGCCTATAAAATAAAGGTTGTACGGTCTGCCTGAGTGCAAGACACAGGCGATAAACGAGCAAGTCCGGGAAATGCTAGAGAATGATATCATTAAACCTAGCAAAAGCGCGTGGAACTCCCCTCTACTGGTAGTTCCTAAGAAAGTGAGCCGCGATGGAGAAGCCCAATAGAGAGTTTTTGTCGATTTCAGGAAACTAAACGAAAGGACCAACGGAGATGTGTATCCTCTCGCTCGTATTGAGGACATATTGGCCCAGCTCGGTCACTCGCGCAATTTCTCCACCCTCGATTTAATCAGTGGCTATTACCAAGTCTTAGTAGATCCATAGGATCGATCAAAATACGACTTTCAGTACAAGCTACGGTCATTATGAGTTCCGACGTATGCCATTCGGTTTAAAGCGAGCACCGGCTACGTTCCAGCGACTCATGAACTATGTCCTAACTAGGTTGCAACGCATCGAATGCTTTGCTTATCTGGATGACATTGTTATATATGGAAAAATCCATCAAAGGCATATACCATAGCAATAACATAGCAATTCTCGTCCAAAAAAAAACTATAATAACAAACTCCAAAGAGTATTCGAACAATTGAGACAGGGGGCGTTTCTAACAGATGCTCACACAGTACACAAGCAAATAGTGAAGAGCGACACCGAAAGAAAAATCGAATAAGCAAAAGTATCAAAGCCGTGGCCATAGCAATAATATAGCAATTCCAGTCCAAAAAACCATACTAACAAACTCCAACGAGTATCGGAACAATTGAGGGACTGTGGGGTTTCCAACAGACGCACACACAGTACACAAGCAAATAGCGAACAGCCACACCGATAGAAAAATCAAATACGCAAAAGCATCAGAGCCGTATACCATAGCAATAACATAACAATCCCAGATCAGTTGCGTGTACTTAAGTATAACGATCGAATTCGTACACGGGGCCATTAGTCTGATGCTTCAATACTTCGCTTCTTACCCGTTTCATGGTGTGTTCAATTCACCTTCTTCACTATCCTTGCTAAACGCTGCAATCCCAACGTGTGATCGGTACAACACAACACACACTCCCATAAGCAAACAGACCTTTACTACTACAATCACGACTTCTACACCGAGCAGCGGCTCCCTCGTGTTCACCGACATTCTCTCACTTACTTGCGCCTCGCTCCGTCGTTCGCACATGAAGTTGATCTGTTACTGCGGAGGGAGTAGTGTGGTGTTTCTAACTGATACCCACACAATACACCAGCAAATAGTGAAGAGCAACGTCGAACGAAATTTAAATAATCAAAGCATCGGAACCGTATACCATAGCGATAAAAAAATCAAGTCCACATCAGTTGAGTATACTTGAGAATGACGACCGAATTCGAACACGCGGCAGCGGTCTGATGTGTTGAGCATTGGTTCTATCTTTTAGTGATTCTAACCGTCATAGCGTCGGTTCGAACACACGTTCTTCACTATCGTGGCAAAACGATATTACTTACACGAACACCTTGGACGAGCAATATGCCGCGAAGTCGTCGAAAATGCAGACAAGCAGAACGAAGTCAGCCTCCGAAGTGATATCAAACGTTTGTCCCATATTTTCTTCTACAACTAGTAAGCCTCGAACAATTCTCGAATTGAAATTGTATATAAACTCGCTGTTTTATTCAATGGTTTCATCCTAAAGATCTTGATCTTTATTAGCATTTTTAACTGTCACTGAGCCATATGAACACAATCTCTATTCAACGTTTTTAAAGTTTAAATTATAATGCTTGATGGAAAGAAACTACTGATCTATTTAAAGATTGATGCTTGAACTAATTTTTCATCACACTAACACAAAAAAAACATTTCTCACTTGCACGGAACAGTCGATGTATAATTCATTACACTTTTGAACGATTTGTAAACATTGTTTTCCAGGACGATAACTTCTTTGATGATCCACCAGCGCACACAGCTTCAATTTGCCCACAACCAAAAATGGGTCTGTATTCAATGAGTGGATACACTTCTACAACAGGTCCAGCTCCAACCAACAATATAAACTCAAAACTTACCAGACGAACAAGTAAGTACGCATAAACATTTAAAAAAAAATATTTGAACACAAAGGTTGAATAAATTTTTTAAATTTCAAAAACCTTTGAGACAATTTTATCATTTTTTATTCATAAAAAAATATACAAACAGTCGAATAAATTTTTAAAACTTTCTTTAAAAATATATTCAAAAACCTTTGACAGGATTTTATTTATTTTTTGTTATAGTTGATACATAAAGCTACCATCAAGGTTGAATCATTTTTAAACCGTTCGCTTTAAAAAGATATTCAAAAAAAAAAAATCGGTAAAATTTGATCAATTTTTTTGTTGTAGGGTATACATAAAAAATTAACAAACAATCGAATAAATTTTAAAACTTCTCTTTAAAAATATATTCAAAAACCTTTGACAGAATTTTATTGATTTTTTGTTAAACTTGATACATAAAGATACCATCAAGGTTGAATCATTTTCAAAACCTTCGTTTTAAAAAGATATTCAAAAAAATCGGTAAAAATTGATCCATTTTTTGTTATAGTTTATATAATACATGGGCTCCTCGATATTATAGTGGTTAGTATACCCGCCTGTCACCCGGGAGACCGAGGTTCGATTCCCCGTCGGGGAGCCCCTGGCGCAAGGCTAATGACCTTGCCCAGAAAAAATAACTCATTATGGAAAATTTAACAAGCCTCAGGACTTGCTAAATAAGGCCAAGACCGGTTCCCAGTTGTAGTGCCGATGATGATGATGATGATTATATAATACATTTGTTGGAGACAACGGATAACAAAGTGTGCAGTTTTGCGGATGATAGTACGCTTGTTTCCTCCTTTTCGAGTGATCGGCCGATTGGTGCATCTGCGTCACACCAGCTGAGATGTAGACAGATTGATTCTCTGAATCGGGATCTGGATAAAGTCCTGCAGTGGGGAAAGGCCAATCTTGTCGACTTCAACGCAACGAAGACCCAGTATACAACATTCACAAAGAAAACTGGATTATCGGTTCCACAACGGATGATGAGTGGCCGGGCCCTCGAGGCTGGGGAAAGTTTGAAATTGCTCGGCGTCACGGTCTGTGGGAATGTATCATGGCATAAACACGTATCGGGTATCGCCAGATCAGCCTCAGGAAAACTGAGTTATCTTTTTAGAGCTAAGAAATACTTTACTCCGGCCCAACTTCTTCTCCTATATAAATCTCAAATTAGACCCGCGCTCGAATATTGCTCTCATGTTTGGAGCTCGGCTCCTAAATATACCCTCGACCTACTTGAGAGCGTACAAAGACGAGCGATCCGCCTGATCGGGGACTCGGCGCTGACGTCGGGACTACAGTCGCTATCACATCGAAGGCGCGTGGCCGACCTCTGTCTGTTTTACAGATATTATCACGGGTGTTGTTCTTCGGAGATTCTTGGCATTGTTCCACGCAATTCGCCCTATATGCGCTCCACAAGACAATCCGACGGATCGCACCCGTTTGTGGTTCATCTCCCGATAGCGCGAACATCCCTGTATCAGAACTCGTTCCGTTACAGAGCGGGGAAGCTGTGGAACTCCCTTCCCACGCGAGTGTTCCCGGAGCGTTACAACCTGCAACTGTTCAAAAAGAACTGCAACAGTTATTTGATGGCATCTCGGGGCGCCCACTCGACGCTATAGGTTCGCCTCGAGAGAAGTCTAATTAAAAAAAAAAAAAACAAACAAAAAATTAACAACCAATCGAAACATTTTTTTAAAACGTCTATTTAAAAATACAAGGTGGCGCAAAATTAATCATCCAACTTTGTTTTTGAATTACTTTTTTACTAAATAAAAAAAAATGATTTCGAGTAATAAAAATCTTTATTTGGACCTTTACAATTTTTTCTGTTAAGTGGAAAAGATGATATCCGCCAAGTGGCTGGCGCCAGTGTTGATACACATTTGTACCCGTTTTATCGCATTTTCCATGACTCTCCGCCAGATGGGATGGTTAAATCGGGCGATCTTGCTGGCCATGCCAAATCGCCAAAACGGAAGATTACGCGACCCGGGAACGCTTCTTTTACAATACCCATTTTGGTTCGTGCTGTGTGTGCGGTTGCACCGTCTTGTTGAAACCACATATTCACCAAACCTCGCTCATCCAATTCCGGCAGTAAGAAGTCGTTTATCATGGCCCTGTAGCCTTCGCCAGTAACAGTGACCGTATTGCCGATGGCGTCCTCAAAAAAATACGGCGCAATCACTTGTTCCGCGTGAAGGCCGCACCACGCGGTGGCATTGAGTGGATGTAATGGCTCTTCGTGCATCACACGCGGATTTTCAGGGCCCCAGAAACGAAGATTTTGCTTATTGACGTAACCGCTTAAGTAGAAATGTGCCTCGTCACTCATGATGATATTCGACACGAAATCGTCCTGTTCGTTGTTGAGATGAACCGACACAATTATTCCACCCCCTTGCGGAGTATAGTGCCGTATTGCTTGTCTATGCTACAGCTGCCTAGTTCACAAATGTCAAGTATGATTGACGTACATCTTCCGATTTATTTTATTATTATATATTGCCCTGTAGGAACCCGGAAGTTCATGACTCGATTCCGCCATCGTTCCCTGCCCTTCGCGACTTGATTAATCTCACTATTGTAGGTTTGCGGTATAGCTCTTCCAGTTCGTGGTCATGGAATTTCCTCCATTGGCCTGCCTCTTCGTCATATTTACCGCCAAAGATACTCCTTAAAATTTTATTCTCGAATACTCAGAATTTGTTTTCTTCCCGTTTTGTGAGAGCCCATGTTTCCCATCTGTATAAAACAACCGTCATGACTATGGTTCTATAGACGCGGAATTTTAAGTTACGTGATAGCAGTTTGGCTTTCAGCAGTTTACTGACTGTGTGTCAACTAGCGTTGCCGGACTGTTGGGCCGGAGTAAAATATTTCTTGACTCTAAAAAGATAGCTCAATTTTCCTGAGGCTGATCTGGCGATACTCGACACGTGTTTATGCCATGATACATTCCCCCAGACCGTGACGCCGAGCAATTTCAAACTTTCCCCAGCCTCCAGGATCTCTCCAGGATTCATCTTCCGTTGTCTCCAACAAATCATTTATGTGAAGCAAAAACAACGTTGGAGCCAAAATAGAACCTTGGGGCACCCCCGAATTAACAGGATACAGATCCGAACACTCACCGTCCACAACAACATGGATCGATCGATTCTCGAGAAAGCTCCTCGTCCAGTCGCAAAGCTGTTGGGAAAGTCCGTATGAACGAAGTTTGCTCAGCAATGTCCCGTGCCAGACGCGGTCAAAAGCCTTGGAGATATCCGTTGCGACCGCCCTTGACTCACCATGCCGTTCAATAGCAGATGTCCATTTATCGGTCATAAGTGTCAAAAGGTCTCCCGTGAACCGCCTGCCACGGAATCCGTATTGACGATCATTCAGAAGTCCGTTGCACTCCAAATACTTAACTAACTCTGTATTGATGACTTTTTCCATTACCTTAGATAACAGTAATGCTAGATAGACAGTAATGCTATCGGGCGGTAATTTTGTGGGGGACATTTTTTCCCGTCTTTGGGATTGGCTTAACTCGAGCGATTTTCCAGCAGGCAGGAAAGGTCCTCTATGCATAAGATAAGCGGAAGAGTCTGCCAAGAACCGGCGATAGTTCTGGAGCACAGTTCCTAAGGACTATTGCCGGTATTCCGTCTGGGTCGGTTGCCTTCCTACAGTCCAGTTTACGTAGAATGCGTTGAATAGTGCGCGGACGAAATCGCACATCCCGCATGGAAGACTGTACCGGCGAGATCACAGGTGGCTCCAAAAGGCCGGGATCGAGGTTTGAATTCGCGGAAAATAAATTCGCTAACACATTAACTTTGTCCTTTGAATTCGTGACTAACGTCCCGCTGTCTGTCACCAACGGGGGGAAAGAGGAGGATGCGAAGTTACCGCTGGCAGCTTTTGCCAGTGACCAGAAGGAGCTTATTGATCACCCTGTCGTTGTGAGCTTTCTTCGCGATATCAATCGCCTGGTTGCACGCGTTTCTGATTCTAACAAAATTCGTTCTGTTAACATCGGTGGGGTTGGAGCGCCATTGTTTAAAAGCTCTATTTTATTGCCGCTGTAATCAGCTGGCATTTTTTATCAAACCATGGTTTATCAGACGAACTTTGTTTGATGGAATGTGGAATATACATCTCCATCCCCAGAAGAACAATCTCTAATACGCACTCCGCGCAAGCGTTAACATCGGAGTTTCCGAAGCACACCTCGGACCAGGGAAATGATGCGAAGAAATCTCGCAAATCGTCCCAGTTAGCAGTCCCATATTTTGTTTTGCCTTCGTTTATTCTAGGCCCACCTCTTCTGCCGCTTGCATGATGATTTCACAGTTTTTACTTACAGTTTGTAGATTATCGCACAAAACGGCTATGTCATCGGCATATGCGAGCATTTGTGTGACCCCGTTCGGGGATGATACGGCCATGTTGTCGTCTTGTACCTTTCTGATGACATACTCGAGCACAAGGTTAAAAAGACATATTGGGAGGCCATCCCCCTGTTTTAGTCCGTCCCGGATTTCAAATGGTTCTGAGAGGTGGTTTTCTATTCTAACTCGCCCTTTGTTTTCGTTCATGCAAATTTGGATGAGGGCGGCATATTTTGTCGAGATTCCCAGCTCAACTACAATATGGTAAAGTCTTTGCCTTGCGCCTGAGTCGTAGGCTTTTTTGAAGTCAACGAACAGTTGGTGAACCGTCTCTCCGTATTCCCATTTCTTTTCCAGCAGTTGCCTTATTATGAACATTTGGTCACTTGTTGACCGGTTACTACGGAATCCGCATTGGTAGTCTCCCACTATTTCTTTTGCGTACGATGTGATTCTCGGCAGTGTGCCATTTGTTAGTATTTTGTATGTGGTTGGGAGCAATGATATTCCTCTGTAGTTTTCGCCGTCAGATCTGTCGGCTTTTTTGAAAATGGGGATGACTGTGTAGGTTTTCCATTCTTCCGGAGTGACTTCCTTATCCTATATTGTTTGGATGAGCTGGTGGATCTTTCGAGCGGCTGCCTCTCCTATATGCTTCACAAACTCTGCCGGTATGCAGTCGACTCCGGAAGCCTTGTTTTTTTCAATCGATTTATTGCGTCTACAACTTCGTCGAAAGAGGTCTCTGGAATCTGAGCGTCGACTGTATGTACATCTGCTGCGTTTATTTGTGGTTGATGGGTGCGCACATTGATCAGGTTTTCAAAGTACTGCTTCCATCTTGTCGCGATATTGTTTGTTTCTGTGACCAGACAGCCGTTTGTCTCTCGAATTGTTTTGGCTCTCCCTTGGTAGCCATTTCTAATAGAATTTATGCCGGCATACATACCTCTTATGTTCTTTGCTCTGGAATTTTCTAGAATTTCTTGGATCCGAGTCTTCTCCCATTCGCGTTTTTTTTTTTCGTTTGAAGAGTCTCATTGTCTCTTTCCGAATTGTCACATATCTTTCTGCGTTGATTTCATCATATCTTTGTAAGTGGATCACTCTGATGCGTTTACGTTCTTCGATCTTCGCCTTGCACTCATCATCAAACCAAGGTTTGGACTTAATTGTTTTCTTAAATCCGAATACCTGTTTGTTTGATTGTGTCTCTAATCGATGTCCGTTTAGTGTCCACACTATTAACTTCCTCTTCCTCACTGATCCCATTCTCTAGGATGCTAAATCTATTCGTTAGTTCGTCGTAATATTCAGCCCTTTTGCGTAGGTCTTTTAGTTTATCAATGTCGAACTTTATGGTCGTCCCCCGTGGCTGCCCATGTGGGTTTGCTGCGAGCCGAGTTCTAATTTTGCCCATCACTAAAAGATGATCGCAGTGGCAATCTGCTCCTCTATATGATCTTACGTCAAGGATATTCGAGTGGTGTCTTCTGTTTATGAGGAAGTGGTCTATTTGGTTACGTATTACGCCGTCGGGTGCTATCCAGGTGGCTTTATGAATTTGCTTGTGCTTGAACATCGTGCTTTTCACTACCAGGCTGTTTGACGCTGCGAGCGTGATAATTCGAATTCCATTATCATTTGAAACGTCGTTTAGGCTTTCTTTAACATCTTCCGATATGGTTATTAATTTTGCGCCACCTTTTATATTCAAAAACCGTTGACAATATTTTACTTATTTTCGATGATACTTTATAAATAATATTATAAAAAATTAATATTTTAAAAAATTATATTATAAAAAATTATTTGTATTAAATTTTTTTAAACTTCAAAAACTGTTGGTGATATTTTATCTTTTTTTTTTTGTTATAGTTTATACATAAAATATTGACAAACACCGAATAATTTTTTTAAACTTTGCTTTAAAAATGTATATTTAAAAATCTTTGAAAAATGTTTATTTATTTTTTGTTTTTCTTTAAAAATAAAATTGACACAAAGGTTGAATAATTTTTCTGTTTGAAATCCTGGGTAAAATTCAATTTTTGTTTACAGTTTGCATATACAAAATTTGACGATCGGATAAGGTTTTAAAACTTCTCTTCAAAAATTCATTCAAAAACCTTTGACGATATTTTATTTATTTTTTTTTTGATAATTTATAATAATTCAAATAATTTCTTTTTAGTTTCAAAAACCTTTGGTGATATTTCAATTATTTTTTGTTATAGTTTATACATAAAAAATTAAAAAACTCGTTAAAAATAAATTCGAAAACCTTTGACGGAATTTTGTCAATTTTCTCCTCTACTTTATACATAAAATTGAAACATAGGTTGACTAATTTTTTTAAATTTTGTTATAAGAAATTATTCAAAAACGTTTGAAAACAATCTATTCATTTTTTGTTCTCGTTTATAAATAAAAAAAAATAACACGAAGGTTAAATAATTTCTTAAAACTTCTCTTTAAAAGGGTATTCGAAAACCTTAATTTTTTTAAATTTTGTTATAAGAAATTATTCAAAAACGTTTGAAAACAATCTATTCATTTTTTGTTCTCCTTTATAAATAAAAAAAAAATAAGACGAAGGTTAAATAATTTCTTAAAACTTCTTTTTAAACGGGTATTCGAAAACCTTAATACAATGTGTTTAATTTTTTTTTATATTGGAATTAGTGCAAACTGAACGGAAAGGTTGAATACATTTTGAAAACTTCGCTTTAAAAATATATTCAAAACCCTTTGGTAAAATGTTATCAATTTTTTTGTTATAGTTTGTAAATAAAAAGTTAACAAACAGCTGAAACATTTTTTTTAAACTTTTCTTTAAAAATTTATTCAAAAATCTTCGACGATATTTTATTTATTTTTTGTGTTACTTTATAATAATTAAAATATTTTTTTTTGATTTCAAAAACCTTGGTGATATATTTTCTATTTTTTGTTATAGTTAATATATAAAAAATTGACAAACTGATCGAATATTTTTTTAAAACTTTGCTCTAAACATAAATTTAAAAACCTTTGAAACATTTCTTTTTTATTTTTTGTTTTCCCTTATAAATAAAATTGACAAAAAGGTGGAATAATTTTTTAAAGCCTAGCTTTAAAATTCTATATAATAACCATGGATAAAATTGTATCGATTTTTGTTTACAGTTCAGACAAAAAAAGTTTTGACAATCAAATAAGTCTTTAAAACGTCTCTTCAAAAATATATTCAAAAACGTTTGACAATATTTTATTTATTTTTTGTTATACTTGATACATAGAGATACCATCAAGGTTGAATAATTTTCAAAGCCTACGCTTTATAAAGATATTCAAAAACCTTCGGTAAAATGTTATCAAATTTTTGTTATAGTTTATACATAAAAAGTTAACAAACAGTCTGTTCGTTGCACGTGTAACGGAAAGAAAATACTAAAGGTTAATTTTTCTTAATCATACAAATCTTCATTTATTTGGTAGATTATCCTTGTAGAACTAGCAAAATACACTCATTTATTCCTTTTATATATTTAAAAAATGGATCACCGCTGGTAACAGCACTTCCCCGTTGCCTTAGTAGAATATCTTTTTTAACACCAACTGAACCTCTTAAAACTCCAAAAGTCACCGCCACCAATAACAGCCGTCTTCCGTTGATCGTTATGTTTCTTAATTGCCGTAGTGGGTCATCGTCCGTCACCTGTATTTGATATTCACCGAATTTCCTCTAGAAGAAGACCGAGTACACTGGTGTATGGGTGCCCGAGCACACCAAGATGATTTATTGACTTTATTCTTGCTGGTTTTTTTAACAGCAATCGAAAGATGTTTTGTTTTGTTTTAATAGGAAGATTCGAATAGACTGATATTCGGGTTAGTGATCTTTATACAGAACCTGTATTGCTCACGGAAACAAGACACACACCGAGATGATTTGCGAATGTTGCCACCCTGTCGACGTTGCTCCTGGTGGGACTTGAAGGTTCCAACAATTGAATAAACTGGTGTGTGGACTGTGACAAATACAGTTTATCCGCGAGTATTGACACCTTTATCGATTTGTTCCTGGTAGGACCGAAATGGTTTAAGTGAACTGCTGCCGAGAAGCTAATTTCCTTAGATATCCTTATAAATGTTTTGTATTTGTTACAAAGACATAAAAAACACCGAGGTGGTTTAAGTGAACTCCTGCCGAGGTTACTTTATTTAAATGTCGTTATCAAAGCCCTCTGCCTACGCTTAGTGAAATACGACACACCGTCGCGCCTCTTTCTCGAAGACACACACACTTCACAAAACTCTTTCAGTTAGATCCACAAGGGTCGCTCAATGAAAATGAAAAATGCGATATAAAATGCCACCTACCTTGATTTAGACCGTTGCTCGCTCGTTGATCACAGGTTGGTAAAGTTCACCAGCCGGATGCACCTGAATCACACGTGATTCCAAAGCTCTCGCTTAAGGCGGTATTTCCTCGTCGATCAAGGTCAGGAACAGCTGACTAGTTGGATGCACTACAATCGCACACAATTCAGTTGATCCACCTAAATCACACACAATTCCAAAGTATTCGTTCAAGACAGTGTTTCCTCGTCGATCAAGGTCAGAAACAGCTCACTAGTTGGATGCACCACAATCGCACACAATTCAGTTGATCCACCTCAATCACACACAATTCCAAAGTATTCGTTCAAGGCAGTGTTTCCTCGTCGATCAAGGTCGAGAACATCTCACTAGTTGGATGCACCACAATCGCACACAATTCCAAAGCACTCGCTTAAGGCGGTATTTCCTAGTCGATCAAGGTCAGGAACAGCTCACTAGTTGGATGCACCACAATCGCACATAATTCAGTTGATCCATCTCAATCACACACAATTCCAAAGTACTCGTTCAAGGCAGTGTTTCCTCGTCGATCGAGGTCAGGAACAGCTCACTAGTTGGATGCACCACAATCGCACACAATTAAGTTGATGCACCTCGATCACACACTATTCCAAAGTACTCGTTCTTGGCCAATAATACCTTTTGCGGATGTAAAATCCGACTCGAAGGACCAGATGTTCGTTTCACGTGTAACGGAAAGAAAAGACAAAAGGTCCATTTTTCTTAATCATACAAATCTTCATTTATTTGGTAGATTACCCTTGTAGAACTAGCAAAATACACTCATTTATTCCTTTTATATATTTAAAAAATGGATCACCGCTGGTAACAGCACTTCCCCGTTGCCTTAGTCGAATATCTTTTTTAACACCAACTGAACCTCTTAACACTGCAAAGTCACCGCTGTTACGTTTGTATTTATAACAATTAAATCAATTAAATATAGAAGGTGGGACTTACTGTGGTTTATCTTAGAGCGACCGTTGAGCGGTCGCTGTGCTGTTGTTATGGTTGTTGTTACAGGGGGCGTTGTTTTGTTCCTCCTGTTGTGGTTGACTGCGACAGGTTGCAGGGGGCGTTGATGGTTGCTCCCCTGTATGGTTGTCTTCCTCCTGCGTTCTATTGTCGGCACCGTTTCGCAAATAGTCGTCCCATTGGAATATGCGAATATATATTATTCGAAAGGTTCATTTGTATGTAGTAATGCTTCTGGTTAGATTTTCACCAAATGATTAGAACTGCTTCTCGTACATTGGAATATGCGAATATATATTATTCGAAAGGTTCATTTGTATGTGTCAAAACGTTCGAAGATTTACGACGAATTGTCATTTTTTCCGAATTTATTTTCGATGTATTATTTTTATTTTATTATTTTTTTTCTCCGCCAAGTAGAATTTGCATAAAGTAGTTTATGCAAATTAACTACTTGGCGCGTTATTTCCTTTTACAGGTAAAGAGGGGAATCAAAGGGGGATTAGTGGATTCTGGGGGGACCTGGACTCAATGTCGGTCCGCTGGACTCAATGTCGGTCCGTAACACCGCAACCAATAACAGCCGTCTTCCGTTGATCGTTATGTTTCTTAGTGTCGTGGGTCATCGTCCGTCACCTGTATTTGCTATTCAGCGAACGCTTCATCAGCTGGCAATGTTTACAGCTGAAAGTTGGTTTTGATTGCTCTTCAGCCTCCTAACAGCACACTTCATATTTATACGATTTTATGAAAGTCGACTCTGACTTCATGTTTTGCCAGAGTCAGCTTTCTGTTGCCTACCCCTGGTCATTATAATAACGAGTGTCTTTTATCAGAGAGTGTTTTGGCTTGAGCTTTTTTCCTCTGTTGATGTGTTCTTGGCTCCTCGATAGTATAGTGGTTAGTATACCCGCCTGCCACGCAGGAGACCGGGGTTCGATTCTCCGTCGGGGAGCCTCTTGCCCAAGACTAATGACCTTGCCCGGAAAAAACAAATCATTATGGAAAATTTGACAAGCCTCAGGACTTGCTAAATAAGGCCAAGACCGGTTCCCGGTTGTAGTGCCGATGATGATGATCTTGCAACATTGTCGAACAATTTTTTTTAAACTTCTCTTTAAAAATATATTAGAAATTATTTTGTCAATTTTCGCTTCTACTTTATACATAGAAATGAAACAAAGGTTGACTAATTTTTTAAACTTTGCTTTAAAAATGTATTCAAAAACGTTTAAAAACAATCTATTCATTGTTGTTGTCCCTTATAAATAAACAAAAATGATCCCAAAGGTTAAATAATTTCTTATAACTTCTCTTTTAAAAAGTATTCGAAAACCTTTATAAAACGTGTGTAATTCTATTTTATATTGGAGGTCGTCCAAACTGAACGCAAAGGTTGAATAAATTTTTAAAACTTCGCTTTAAAAATGTATTCACGAGTTTTTGATAAAATGTTATATATTTGCTTTTTGATTGTTATTTGTTATGGTATAATTTTAAAAATCTTTTTATTTTTTGTTTTATTTTCCTTCTCTGTTTTTGTTTATATTTTACTTAAGGTGTTTGAGTTTATTAAATGTTACTTAGTCAAAATGGAAATACAACAAAAAAAAACCGAAATATTAACCAATAAAAATTGCAGTTTGTCTAGTATTGGTGGAAGAAAAAGTTAATATGTAATCATATTTAGCAGTAAAAAAATTTAACACTAAAAATATATAATTTAGTATTACAAAATTAATGACATGTATTTAGCTATGTTGAATTGTGTGTAATACAAATGTCTGTCTTTAAATTAGTTTAGTTTTCAATTGACTTATTAAGAAAACACAAATTATAAGTAAAATGACACAAAAACATAATGCAGATTAAAATATTAGTTCTTAAAACTTGTGTTGCGTTAAAACAAAAATATTTCTTTGGAATCTTTCCACGTGCGTACAGAGGATACGATTACTGAAGACGAATACCATAGATTCTTCGACAACGCCCTAGAATGTAAATATTTAATAAATAAATACTAAATGTTTGAAATGTTTTTCCGCATGCTTCCTTTTTTTCAAATATTATTTCTTTCAAAATTTACAAATACATCAAAAAGCTTTAACCCATTGTTGATGAGAATTTCAAAACTGTCGCTTCTTACCGTCATACTGAGTTTTAATCTCCCTTATCTGCTATCATGTAGAAAATGAGAGTGTTAACCTTTTTTTGTTTTTTGATAAGTTTTCAATTTAATAACCAATTGATTCTCTATTTGTAGCGTACGATCTTGCGACACAATGTGAATCGAGACGGGCCTCGATGAGACGTCACACAATCGTCGGATGTCAGAGTAATTTAGATGAGACACATTCAATGCCTTCCTCACGTCCTGATTCACGTCAATCTGATGTTCCCGGTGCGGAGAACATTGGTCAACAAGCACAACCGCCAACAGGACATCATCCTATCAAGTCGATTATGAAAGATAGACCACCTCAAACACAATCTACCAAACCTACCGAATCAAGAACGGTTTCCCACGAGCCAAATCCTAAGTTCCATCTGCATAATAATGACATGGAACAGAATCCGATGTACGGTAATAGCAGTAGCCGTTCTTCGTCAATTGGTGCCTGGTCCAAATCGTTCTTAGATGAAAAACATTGGCGAGAACGTGGTGACGACCGCCTGTCTCTGACGCTTGAGGAAATTGTTCATATACGTTCTGTCATGACAAAAGCAGAATTAGAGGGGCTTCCTGTTGGTGTACGTGTAAAGGAGGATGTTGAAAGACGAAAAGTATGTTTCCTGTGCCTACGAACACGTTTTAGCATTTTTGGGCCGTGGGGAATACAATGTAAGCTATGCCAAAGAACAGTGTGCTCCAAGTGCTACACAAAGGTTTGTTATCAATCATATATTAATCCATCCTTGCAGTGCATACTTATTTATTTCATTTATTATTTTAGATGCGAATACCAACCGAACACTTTCGTAATGTACCAGTGGTGCTCATATCGCCTTCCCTTCTTTCAAGTCCAGTTGGTTCTGGCACTCCATCCCCATCTCATCAGGCGCACATCAATACTTCACAGACATCAACAAGTATCCTTGATGAATCGTTTCCGAAATCTCTAATTGAACGTTTGCTACGTTCTGAGTCCGAGAGAAAGGTAAGCACTAGTTCTAATGAATTCTTTAGTATCTACACTAGTTGGGGAAAGATGTTGCATAAGCTTCATTTGCCTTGAAGGGTAGAACTCCTGAAGCTGTTTTCTTGTGTTGATATTAAATGAGGTTGTGGCATCTCTAACAGATACACACAATTCACAAGCAAAAATAGTGAAGGACACCGAACGAAGATCGAATAAGAAAATACATCAGAACCGTATACCTAGCGATAACATAACAATTCACATCAGTGGAGTATAGTCGAGTTTAAAAATCAAATTCTAAACACGGTCAGTAGCCTGATGGGTAACGCTTAGGTTCAATTTTTTTCGTGATTCAAACTGTCATAGCGTCAGTTCGAATCACACGATCTTCACTATTATTTCAAACGCTATAAGGTTATACGATATAAAATACTAAATGACGTTGAACGATAATTATTTACGTTCAACAAGCATTGAACGTAACTTCCACTAACAATGTTCTTGTTGGTGGGCCGTGGGGATTGAAGGACGTCCCCGGCTGCGCCGTGAACCTGACAGTGTTAATACAGCTGCACTTGGGAACTCGTTAAGTACACTACGAACTGGCAGCAGTGGATTGGATCCCCAGACTGGATCCGGCTCGAAGGACCAGTATTTACGTTAAACAAGCGTTGAACGTAACTTCCACTAACTATGATCTTGTTGGTGGGCCGTGGGGATGACGTCAAGACCACTGAACTGCTCCTGGCGTGCCACGATGTATAGTTGTGTGTTGAAACAAACTTCCATTTGAAATGTGGGAGAAATTACAAGGTTACCTCTGTGCCAGGGGAATAGATGTTATCAGAAACCCAAGAAGAACCTCTGCTAATTACAATAACAACTCGGAATACGTTAAACATTGTTAAATACGCTGATGTACAAGGATTAATATCGTTTATATGGTCTGTATTCGTCAATAGCTAATTCAAGAAGAGAATGATGTCAACAATGACAACAGACAAATTAAATATTCATGTCAGCTGTTTGCTGACAGTTGTTATTTTTCATCACTGGTTGCATCCAGTGAATCCGCAACAATAATAATAATAATACTAAATCAAATTATATGTAAGGAATTTATTAGATTAAAATATAATACTAAATAGCGGCGGAACCAATCCTTGAGCCACCTAGAATTTAAGGCGCACTGTGTAAATGTGCCAGATTTGAATCTGAAAGAAATCAAAAATATTGTCGAATCTACACGAGTATAACTATCGGAACTTAGAACAGATTTTGGAAATACAAGGGCAGTTTGATAAGTCAATGACTTTTCGAATAAAAGATATTTTTGTCGGCAAATAAGCATTTTATATCTCAAGACTGCTTCCTTTTAGCTCGATACATTTAGTCCAGTGTTGTTCCAATTTTTTTATTCCTTCAAATAATATGTTTCCTCAAGGCCTTTGATACTGCTCTGGGAACGGCGCCTTCTTCGGCGACGTCTCAGCTTCATTCTCTCTGCGTGGACTGTATTCCGGAGCTAGCTGGCCAATCGATTTATTTGGTTAGCGTACCGGATTTCCAGCGCTGGACTCTGCTGTGGACGAAGGGCGTTATTGTCTTCCCCAGTACAGTTCTTGTATGCTCCAAATAAAACTCTGCTATTATAGTTACTTAACCTTTATTTCTCGTTAGGCACTGATTTCTATTGTGGCCTTATGGAGCGCACTACAGTAAATCATGTGCACCAAAAGTGTCAGTTATCTCTTCACAACTCGGAGCTCCCGTGGCAACTCCTGCTGCTCTAAAAAATGAGGTGACGAGTGGCCGACTTTAGCGAGACAAGGACAGATGTGTCCTTTAATTTGTTTCTGGCTTCTGGTCATCTTACGATAACCAGAATGACCCACATCCGTGAGGATGTTGGGCTCGGTCTCAGGATGTCTGAAAAAGAAAGGGGGGAGCTAACTAAGGATATGTGAACAGGGTTAGTTCCAATGTTCTCTAACTACTTAGATGAAGGAATGGTGGGAAAAGAATCATACAAGACCGGTCGGTTTTGAGTGTGGTAGTAAACGCAGATCACGTCTTCGGCGTCTGATAATCTGCGCTTTGGTCGGTGTGTGTGTGTGCATTTGTGCTGTCTTGTACCGCGCGTGCGTGTTTGTAGTGTGTCAGCAGTAGAGCCGATGGCTTCGGGAATCTTCTATTATAGAGGGAAATGTTGTTGGGAAGGCTGCTTTCTTCAGTTTTCTACTGAAGAAGAAATTGGTGCAGTAGAATCCGACAAGATTGAGAGAGAGAAGGGTCAAGAACGCAAGACTCCCGTGCAAGTAGTTTCTCGCTGTTCTAAATGCTTTCGAGGTACTTGTATGCTAATTGTAGCAAGTACTCCTCGGTGGAGGTAATGGAGGCACCTTCGTATAGGTGAGAGTTGGGATAATGGCGTCCGTCAGGTCTTCTCGAGAAGCCTCCTTTCGAAAACTCGAAGTCTTTCTATTTGGGCCGAAGATATGCAGGACCATATAGGAAAGGCGTACGATATTCCAGATCGGATTAACTGCTTACAGCAGAGAAGCTCCACTTCAAAATGTTGTACAGTTGCTTACACCGACCGCGTCCCCTTTGAAGAATGTGGGTCACATGTTCGATGAAATTCATTTTTGGGTATAGATGAGCCACTCCTGCTCCTCGATAGTATAGTGGTTAGTATACCCGCCTGTCACGCGGGAGACCGGTGTTCGATTCCTCGTCGGGGAGCCTCTGGCGCAAGATTGATGACCTTGCCCGGAAAAAAACAAAAATCATTATGGAAAATTTAACAAGCCTCAGGGCTTACTAAATAAGTCCAAGACCGGTCCCCGGTTGTAGTGCCGATGATGATGATGAGATGACCCACTACTGCTGGTTTGCCGATGTGCCAGTTTTTCGTTCGCTCGTTTCCTGGGCACTGCTTTCCTTAGTGGCTTCCTGGATTCGGTGCGCCGCTGATCGTTGTTTCCCAGGAACTTGTGTGCTGGCGCTTGCTTTGCCTTTCCTGGGAATTCGTGTCGACGTGATGCATCGCCAACACCCTTCAAAATAACCGTTCGTTTCTGTGATGACCTCTTCATTCAACCCCAATCTCTTACCTCCCAGGCATTTATTCGGATTTGGAAACAGGAAATAGTCACAGGGGGCTAAATCTGGAGAATATGCTGTATGGGGTAGCAGTTCGTAGCCCAATTTATGGATTTTGCTTGATTATGCTTAATCAGCGCACGAAATTCACTTTTTCCATTTTCGTTAAAATTCACGAGGTTGTCTGCTTTCAATGGCTGTCAAACAATACTAAATGACGCAGCTTGCTCAAACTTTGACAGTAGTCTATTTATACAGGGCAGTGTTAGTTTACTTTAGTTTAGTTTAGTGGGGCAACCACCCCATTTATTGGCTTAATTCAAGCAACATAATTACCTACATCTAAAGTATATCTAAATTACAAACTAGAGGGATTAAGACCTACCTTAATTAGGCTTAACTTAGGGTAAGCAGGACAAAATAAGAAGGACGGTGAGAGGACGAGGGGTGGGGGCAGGTTATAGTAGAGTGTAGAAGTGCCGCTTAAGATTGGTGGTGAGAATAGTTTAGGAGACGGTGCTTGAGAGTATGGGCAGAAAGGTCGAAGCCGAACAAGGTGGAATTGGATTTGACATTTCTCAGCATCCGCCACAGGAGTTCGTTCAGACCATAGGAGGGGGGGGGGGGGGGGGGGGGGGTGGATAAGGCGGGGATTACACGTATTTCGAGGGTTTGTGTTTAGAGGAATTAAGTTAAGGAGGTAGGTGCAGTCGACCGAGCCGGAGAGGACCAGATGAATGAATATTATGTCACCCACGACCTTGCGCTCCTTAAGGGTTCTGAGGTTGGTTAATTTGAGGCGGTTAATGTACGGGGGAAGGATTAAGGTGTTTTCCCATCCTAGCCCTCAGGAAGCGAAAGGAAGGAAGCGACGTTGAATACTTTCGATTCTACAGATATGGATCTTGTGATATGAAGACCATACCTGGCTAGCATATTCAAACAGTGGGTGGATGACGGTAGGGTAAAGGGATCGAATAACGTAAGGATCGGGGAATTCCTTAGATCATCGTTTTACGAATCCGGGGGTAGAATTGGCTTTCCAGATCGTGTCGTCAATTTGAGAGAGGAAGTTAAGCTCCCTGTCGCGAAGGATCCCAAGATCTCGAATACATCGGACAATGGTCACGGGTTGGTTATGAAGGGTACAGGAACGTGAGGATAAGTGAATACGCTTACGGGAAAAGGTTATAGATTGGCATTTGGCGATGTTAAGTACAAAGCAATTTTTGTCACACCAAGTTGAGAAGCTGTCAAGGTCAGATTGCAGCAGTGCAGAATCAAGTGGTGACTCAATGGTCTTATATAACGGTATCATCAGCGTTTAGGGACAAGCTGGAATTCTTAATGACCTTATCGATGTCATTAGTGGCCAGTATAAATAGGAGAGGACCCAAGTGGCTACCTTGAGGGACCCCAGAGGTGGCAAGTAGGGGGTTGGATATCATGGACCTGAACCGAGCGGAATAAAGTCTATCCTTTAGATAGGAAGAATTCCATATCAGTAATCCAGGTTCGAAGCCGAGGGCGGATAAATTGAAGATGATTAGATTGTACGAGATTTTGTCGAATGCTTTACTGAGGTTGGTTGTGACCATATCGACCTGGTAACCGTGCTCTAGTGATGAGAGTGTAAAGGAAGTGAACTCATCGAGGTTGGTTGTAGTTGATCGGCCATTAAGAAAACCATGTTGCCTTGGTGAAATAAAAGGTTTGCAATGAAAACTAAAAGATCCGTTCAGAATGCTTTCGAAAATCTTAGGTAAGTGGGACAGTTTAACGATGGAGTGGTAGTTCACGACATCGTTTTTGGAACCCTTCTTGTGAATGGGGGTGATGAAGGGGGTTTTCCACAAATGTAGGGGAATACCCCTTGAGAGAGTGAGAGATTAAATATCAGTGAGAGGGGAGCAGAGAGAATGGATGAGCATTTTTTGAGGAGGATTGCAGGGATTTCATCGGTCCCGGTGTAAACTCGTCTTTGAGTTTCAGTAGCTTGGATTCAAGTAAGGTCGGATCAAAGGAGTTGTGGAGAAGGGGCCCGAGGGAAAAGTTAGGTAGGTAGTTAAAATCAGGAACAATGTAGTCATTAGTGGCGAAGAAGTTGGCAATAGTAACAGGATCAGATGAGGTATGAGAGTTTAAGGTAAGCGATATGGGGTATCCGTCGGATCTACGTTTATGATTGATGAACTGAAAGAAGAAAAATTTTGGGGGACATTTTCAAGATTGGTCTGAGTTTTGGTAGAATAGTTGCGATAAAGGGTGTTGAAAAGTTCCGTGAATTGGAGGTAACCTCCAAGAAAGCTGGAGTTGTCAGGTATAGTTCGATGGGGAGAAAAGATGATCCATAACATATTCCTTTTATTCCGCAGGGAGCGAAGGTTGTGATTGTACCATGGAGGGGAAGAGTTTGATGTTCTTTGTCTAGGGTAGGGAACAAACAGCGAAATAGAGTAAAGGATTTCGGTATATAAGTGGGTGATGGCATCTTCAACGGATAGGTGATCGTAGTTGAACGAAAGGCGGCCTAGGTAGTCGTTGATGAGGCGAAAATTAGCTTTATGGAAATCGTAGGCGAAGTGATTGGGGGGGGGGGGGGGGGGGCGGATGGTGGCGAGACCACTCGGAAGAAATTCGCGAGAAGAGGGGGTGGTGGTGGTCTATAGATGTAAGGAGGAAGGGGCTGGGTGAGACAGATATATTGATAGGGTCCGTTGTAAAGATGAGGTCAAGCTGACTACCCATGAGGTTTCGAACGTTGCTGATCTGACATAGACAAGAATCATCTAGTCGATCGATGAAGACATTCCTTGGACGAGGTGGGGTGGGAGGTGAAGTGTGAATGATCGTCAGATAAAGCCCAATTGAGTTGTGGAAGATTAAAATCTCCGAAGATGATGATGTCGAAATTACTCAGTTCGATTATATGTTCGATAGCATTGAGAGCTAGCTCGTAAACTTCAATAGGCCGGGATGGCAGGATATAGAAGCACATGGCTTAGATTAATTGCCGAGGAAGAGTGATTTTGAAAGTCACAAAATCCAGCTTGAAGGAGGTAGCGAAATCGACAAGTGACGACTTGAGGGTGTTGCCACAGACTTATGTTGCATGTAAAGTTACTGCCCGACAGATTCAAAAAGTCACTGACTCATCAAACAGCTCTCGTAAAATGGGAAAATGCACCGTGCAGAACACAAAAAAAACAGTACTTTGAACCTTTCGGTTGAATAGTAAGATCCTGTACCTCAACAGCGGTATTTAAGAATACCTCAACTTTCGCGAATCAAATTCAAACTCAAACTTTGACAGTAATCTATTTATAGATGTCAATGGAATTCTTTACATTAATGTACATTTAACATTCATCATCATCATCGGCACTACAACCGGGAACCGGTCTTGGCCTTATTTAGCAAGTCCTGAGGCTTGTTAAATTTTCCATAATGATTTATTTTTTCTGGGCAAGGTCATTAGTCTTGCGCCAGAGGCTCCCCGACGGGGAATCGAACCCCGGTCTCCCGGGTGACAGGCGGGTATACTAACCACTATACTATCGAGGAGCCTAACATTTAACATTACTACAAGGCAAATTCAAAAAGTCACTGACTTATTAAACTGCCCGCGTAATTACGTAAATTATAATCTAACTTGGCGCAAGGCTAATAACCCTGCCCGGAAAAACAAATTATTATGGAAAATTTAACAAGCCTCAGACTTGTTAAATAAGGCGAAGACCGGATCCCGGTCGTAGTGCCGATGATGATGATGATGATAATCTAGATAGACATTTTTTTATTGTAGAAGATCAGCGTCCTGTGATGCCATTGGATAGCTGTTGCAGTACTTTCATCAGGTGATACCCAAGTGATTTTGTGGATATCTTGGTAATCGGGAACGTGGTAATCGCAACGACCAAGTTTTTTGATGCTGCCAGTTCGATTATAAACCGATTGAAAACCGGCTCCCGACCTGATTTCGCATTCAAATCACCAAGAACGATTTTAACATCGTATCTTGGGCAGGTATTGAGGGCCTTTTCGACGTTCTCGTAGTAATATTCTTTTTTGTCGTCAGGAGACTCCTCTGTAGGTCGGTGAACGTTTATGAGGATTATGTTCTTAAACTTGCCTCGTACGCAAAGAGTGTATAGCCTTTCGTTGATTGCATTATAGCCGATAATGGAAGGTTTCAGTTTTTGGCGGAGTAGAAAGCCTACCCCGACCACATGGTGTTTCCCATGACAGCTGTAATAAATGTCATACTCGTCTCTTTGAATAACACCACTCCCCGTAATGCTGTTGTAATGCTGTTATGTCAGCCTTATATACGGACAGGCCATCGGCTAGCTGCTGTGCAGCACGAGCTCTGTATAGTAAGCGGACGTTCTATGAGAAAATTCTTAAATCGTTTAGACCTTATTGCTTCGTTACCATAGAATTGTTCTTTGTTTTGAGAAGCACATTATTTTCTTTGTGCCGTCATGGATTTTGGGGCGTTGCGTGTTACATTCAGAGACTTTGCCTTATATGTTCGCTCCCATCCCCCCAACTGCACACAATATTCAACCGAATTTATTGTTTCTCGTTCGTGATAGGAATTCAAAAAACACCACATTTGTCCAATCCCACCACACTGAGAACATAACCTTCCTTTAATGAAATTCTGCTTTTAAAGTCTTTAATGTGAAGAAGGAGACACATTAAGGTTTCCTAGGAGGAGGAGTCTAATTAACGTTGATGCTACGCTTAATTTTTGTTATATACTCTTGGCCTGTCCTATCAGCATCATCATCGGCACTACAACCGGGATCCGGTCCTGGCCTTATTTAGCAAGTCTTGAGGCTTGTTAATAATAATTTATTTTTACAGGCAAGGTCATTAGCCTTGTGCCATTCGCCCGTCCTATGACTGGTCGCAAAAACGAAATTAACATTATTAAACTTGTAATTTTTTTCTCAAACGTTGAATTTTGAAAATAAAAGTTTCAAATTGTTATGTTTATATTTTTAACAATTGTTTTATAGTGTCTTTATTCTTACACAACTTACCCCTTGTTGTTTCGTTGGGTGAGACGTGGGTGACAGCTTTTATTAATCCTTTGAAACTCGGTATTACTCCTTTTGTAACTCATCATCATCGGCACTACAACCGGGGTCCGGTCTTGGCCTTATTTAGTAAGTCTCGCCACCGGTATCCGGTCCTTATCCAAGACTTGTTAATTTTCCATAATAATTTGTTTTTTCGGGCAAGGTTATTAGCCTTGCGCCATATGTTAATGTTACCAAAGTAAATACAAAGATTGGCAGAATGTACTAAAACACGAGTAGACCCTGTGTTTCCTATTTGTCCCCTTATTCGTTTTTGTAGCCCATCGCAGACGTGCAGAACTTTGTGAGATTCGGAATTTGAATTTTAGCTTTCGACGAATAATATGACTTGAAAAATGAGATTAAATCAGATGGGGCAAAATATTTGTTGCATCTTTTATGAATTTCAAGCTACCTCACTGAACCGCACGTCCTGTGGGTGATCAGACCGTACCTAGCAGCACGCGTCTCTGACATGACCAATTTACTATCATACCCCGCTGGACTAGCATCTTCTCAATCTACGGGAGATAGTACCTACCAGAAGAGGTGAATCAGTGGCCATGAAGGCCGCCGAATGTGAAATTCGTAAATCGTTACGCGATCGGTTCGGCCAACAAGAAGCACCGACGCAGATTTCTAATTGATGACTGCCCGGCAAGAGTGAGAAATCGCAGAGGGGAAGACTGAATTTATTAAATGCCAATTCGAAGGAGGGAAGTCGAGAATTCGAAGCTCATCAGACAAGAGGTGGCAGTCGAAAGGCGTAATTGCACTTAGTCACTGCTAAGGCAGTGTTCGAAAGAGAGATTAAGTTACGCGAAGAACTAAAGGGTCTATTCGATGATGACCCATTCGAAGATGATGGATGGTAAAGACTCTGAAGCCTCAAGTCTTTCCAAGAAGTAGAAAAATGTTTAGTTGGACCAGCGGCTAGAAGATGAGGATTATGACCTCAAGAACATCTTGGTGTAAAACTTGAATGCAGAAAACGTATTAAGCATCTGCATCGTATACAAGACGAAGAAAAACCAATTCGTGAAAAGGAAGAAATTCAAGAAGAAACTACTACCAATGTTGAAGGCGAAATGAAAAGGTAGATTAAAGGGTGATAGTTATTGAAAAGAACCGTGCCCCCAAATCAAAGGAATGATCACGGAGAATGACATTACAGATGACAATAAGAAAATTGCATCCCACATTGAGCCGAAATTATAAAGAGGCCATTTTACGGATTTGGATAAGGAAACCGTAGAACGAACATCCCTAAGCGAATGGGTCTGCGCGATGTTCTGTTTACACTGTTTCAGAGGAATCCACTGAATTACAAGATGAACCTGAATATAAGGAACATTACAGATAAGAGTCATCCTTTAACGCCGTTGTTGAAACAGCGACCTTAAACGAACGTTTTGAGATCAATGAAGCGAAGGAAGAACATACTCAAGTGATTGAAATGTTGAACTTAGCAAAGGAAGGAAAGCAAATGTCCCAGAACGTAGCAACGGCTGGCGGTGGTGGTGTGATGGATTCAAAGGGGGTTATCATCATCATCATCATCGGCACTACAACCGAGATCCCCTCTCAGCCTTATTTAGCAAGTCTCGAAACTTGTTAGATTTTCCATAATAATTTATTTTTACAGTTATTAGCCTTGCGCCGAGAAGGGGGTTACAAAGAGACGAAATTTGAGAGCAGAAGTGTTAAGACTAAAATCAAACCAGGTGAAGTAAGAGTTGGGGCTCCGTAGCATACGCAACTTGGGTTCGTTAAAGCCATCAGCGGTGCGATGGGTGAGCAGATAAAATATACTAGGGTTCCGTAGGTTACGGGAATTATTCTAGAAGAGGGCGGACAAAGGTAATGTAGAGCAATCAGGTCACGTAAGGGTGAGACAATTCCTTAGACCAGCGTTTCAAAAAAACCGAGAGCGTAGTTGACCTTAAGGATTTACGCGATATTTAGGAAGAAGTTAAGTTGGCTCTCACATATGATGCCAAGGTCACGGATTAAACGAACAGAGGATATAAGTTGGTTGAATAAAAAGTTGGGACAAGGAGTGGAAAGGGTGCGCTTCCGTGAGAACATAATTGATTTGCATTTGCCAACATTAAGTTACAAGGAATTCTTCTGGCGCCAAACCGAAAAATTGTCGAGCTCTATGTGGAGAAGGGAAGAATCAAGCGAAGAACAATGAGTTTTGAAAAATTTAGTACCGCCGATGTAGAAGGATATACAGGAATGCTTGGGTACCATACATAGAAAGGGACCTAAGTGACTGTCCTAAAGGACTCCTAAGGTGGCGAGAAAGGATTTGGGGAAATGGATCTGAAACATACTCTGTAGAACCGATTACTCAGCAAGAAATCCACTTTGTCAATACGAGTTCGAAGCACAAAGAAGAGAATTTCAAAAGTATTACTTTGTCCGAGAGTTTATCGAAGGCTTCTGAGGTGGCGAGAAAGGATTTGGGAGAATGAATCTGAAACGTACTCTGTAGAGCCGATTACTCGGGAAGAAATCCACTTTGTTAATACGGGTTCGAAGCCTAAGGAGGAGTTTGGCGGATGTTAGTTAGGTTGATTATCTTTGGCGTACATTAGTCTATCTGGCTCGTTAGTGTTCCGCCGAACACTGCTGCTACAAGGACTTACACGGAGCGGAAAACTGCACACAAGTAAAACACTGAGATAATAGTCACAAATGAAACACAGTATATAATTGCAATTTCGATTCCTTTTATTGTCTTAACTTAAAACAAAAACTGTTGATTTAAAACATGGCTAAAGCGCGTGACAAGTGTTCGTTAGTTTCCTCAAAATCGCGACGAAATATTATTGGACACTAGGATCGTACTTAATGATCCTTGGACGCACGTAACTACAGCGAAACACACTCGAATGTTCAGAGCTAGGATTTTGGTTTAGTGCGAATTGAAAAAAAAAACTGAATAAATAATTATTAATGTTGCCGTCGGTGGCAGTTCGGAAGAATACTTCATCCTCATGTCCTCGCAGCTTCCTGTCGACCTCCTCGGATGCTTAAAAAAAGACTTCGCGATATGGCCAGTCGTCTCGTCGACGATCAAAATTAGACTCCCTGTCTGCCCAAGAAAAATATCACGATTCAGATTTCCGATCTGTATCTGCACCGGAGAAAATTTCCCATTTCATCTGCTAACAGAATTTCCGAATCTCTGTTAGCAGCATGTTATTTAATCCCAGGGGTAATTTGGATGCCTGAAAGGGATCAACACATACATCATCATCACCATCGGTGGTGGTGATAGCATTTCATCTCAACGGTCTTCTGTTTTCGCAGCATATCTGGCGCGCAGAACGGAGATGATTGTTAAGACGTACAGGCCGTGGGTTGTTTGCCTTTTGTAAATACACACCGAAATCCATTAGATCTTTCTAATGGGTGTGAAATACAAAAAAGGAACCGCGAGATAGGAGTAGTTCCCTTGTAGGTTTTAAACCTCATAAATTTTAGGAACTATTTCGTTGAGATAATTACGGTTGCCGTTTCTTTTGTTTGCCGATGGATTTGGTGGTCTTTGTGCCAGACCACCCGCACGTGCATCCGTTGGTCGGCTAATTTGCTGGCGATATAATTCCTTGGAAACATCGTGCAGATGTTCGGAATTGAAGATTTGTTTCTTCAATTGTTTCTTGAATATGGTGGAAGAAACGTTGAACTGGATATTGGAAGCTTTTGGAACGTTGTTTTTTTGATATCGGGTTCAACATTGTTGCAAGTTCCTATGACCCTTGTTACAGGTATGATCAAGAGCTTTGGGACACGTGTCTGTGGGCACGTGTAATGAATAAGGTAAGTATGTTCCTTGAAGGGTAGGAACCTTACCTGGGTGGAATTGTGCGTTCCTAGAACGCTACAGGAGAATTTAAAAAGTATTAGTTTGTGCCAGATTTTATCGAAGTCTTTACTGAAAGCGTAAAGTCGACTTCATTGCCATTCTATATTGCTAGAAGTGTGTGAGAAGTAAATTCAACTAAATTAATGAAACTAATTAGATACCCCCAAGAAAGCTATGTTGCCTGGGTGAAATAAGGGATTTGCAGTAGAAGCATATCCCTTGGGACAGAATGCTTTCAAAAAGTTTAGGGATGTGCGAAAGTTTGGCGACGGTAATTTGAAACATCGCCTTTTGGTCCCTATTTATCCACAGAGGACTCCTTTTGTAACTATTGAAACTAATTATGTTATTCCTTTTGAAACTGTTGTAACTTGAAACTTGATATTATAATTTATTTTATTTGTTCTTTGAAAACTTGTTATTAATCCTTTTGCAACTATTGAAACAAAGTGTTTTTTTCTTTTGAAACTGTTGTAACTTAATTTCTTTTATTTAGCCTTTGAAACTTTTTATTTTAATTTATTTTATTTGTTCTGTGAACGAACCGCACACGCACACGACTGCATAGAAAACTTCTTTCTTTTCTCTTTTCTTTAATTTAATTTTACTTTTTGGAGCACACGAACCGTATCCTTTGACGACTTACTTTAGAGGAAAAAATCCTCGTGTCGCTATCTGCATATCCTTTTTTTTTTCTTCGCTGTTTCGCTTCCTTTTCGCCGGAAGGACACACAGGAAAAGTCATTGGGGAAACTATTTGCGTGTTCAGTCTATAATATTTGGGACCCTTAAGTCGTACCAACTATTATCTACTGCGATTGGGATCTAGGGCTGTTAATTTATTTTAATTTTTGTCTATTGCATGTTGGGAATAATCTATTGTATTGGTAAAGTGGGGTTTTGGTAATGGGGAAGGATATGTAGATGCCAGGATTTTATGTATTTTAGGCTGGGGGGGGGGGGGGGGGGGGGGGGGGGGGGGGGGGGGGTGATAATGAAACGTTTTCAATTATGTAACAAAATCCAGAGATCCTCAATCTTCACTGAGGGAAGAGGCTCTACAAATCCAATTTTATAACCGCAGTTCCTAATGAAACCTTCCATATTTTTAGACTCGCAATTCCGTTGGTAGTGCACCATCGTCACCCAAACACCAAAGGTCTGATATGAGTACTCCTAGCTCAAGTCATTGTACCCATGAGATATCCAAATCGATGATTGGCCAAACAAATGTTGAATCTTCGTCAAGTGGAGCTAATGGTCATAACAAGGAGAACCAACAAAATGGCAGTGCCACAAACAAAAATGTTAGCATCATGTCGCGCAGTGTAGAAGGTCCCAGAAGTTTACCAGTTTCAAGTCCAGCGAGACCTCATTCCAACAGCAGCACGTTGGACAGAAAGTATGTATAAAATATCACCAATATTGATAACCATTATCACTAAGTGTGATTCCCTAATAAATATGCTTTTCGTATTTTATATTTACAGAACAAAATTCACGCGAGCATTTACCCTATCGTCATCAAGTCACATTGGTAGTGATCAGAAAGAAAACATTCGTGGTGTACTAATGGCAGTTTGTAACGACTGTGAGGGTCTATTATTAGAAATCATACGGTCCTCCAAACAGACCAGATCGTCGGCAAGAAATCGTGCTTTGAAAAACCTCACCCTAGATCTATCGCCAGTATATAAGCGATGAATCAAATTAATTAAATTGAAAAGATTTCTTCTCTAAAACAAAAAAAAACTATAAAATTCCAGCAATAATTTCATCATACTTTCGAACCGGAGACATCACCACATTTTCATTAACAATATTTAGATATTTTGTACAATATTTATATTTACTTTATAACGTGCGGCACCACACCTTTCACTATTTTAATGTTCAGTAATAAGTATGTAGTGGTCATTATTTTTCAGTCCCCCTCACACATTGTAAAATTAGTTTTACATTTCCACTGATAGTCTTCGTTAGTGTTTTCTAAGTACGTAGTTTTAGCTCTATTTCTAGCTTAAAGAGAAGGGGAAGGCAATTAGCGAAGCGGTATGAGCAGGCTATTAGGAATATCTTCCTTTGCTGATTTAATTAAGAAATAAGCTCAGTTTAAATTCTTTTGCAAAATCTTCTGTACGCGACGTTTACTAACTTTAACATCACGCGGTAAATAGTTTGAGCGTTTAATCGCCCTCTTTAGGTTTTGAACAGCTTATCCATATGTTTGATTATATTTAAATTATTTTAGTATACCCTTTACTTAGGTCTTTTTTTTCAAATTTATGCACTCATGTGTGTATGTGTGTTTTTTTTACTATTATTTCGTTGTGTTATACATTATTTTGTTTTTAAGATGACATTAATTTTTTGTATCATGAAAGAGTAGCTCCAGAAAAAGAAACATGAATCATAATATTTATTATTTGTGGATTTCATTGTTGGAGCCCATGCTAAGATTAAATTAGTGCTAAAAACATAAAAGTTATTCAACAAAATTTCAAGTTTATAAAAATATAGTTTGATAAAATAAAATCTAAATTACCGATATGTATTTATGCACATTAATTTTATTATTTCATTTTCGATTGATTTATTTTCAGTTGTTAATTTTTAACATATAATATTATGTTACATTAATGCATCGTGCATTCCAAATATACCGTACCATTGGATTTAAACCTTCATTGCCGGATGGTAGTGAGAACATAGTTTATTGAAAAAAATAATTATTTATGATCCACTTATAATCGAATGAAACGATTTTTGTTGATCTGTTGTGGAATATGTACGATGTAAAAAATACTAACATCCAATATACGAATGAAGACATAGAGTTGTTCTTTAGCCGAACGACACGATTTTTTTTTTATTTTTTTTTATTAGACTTCTCTCGGGAGGCTTTAAATCCTATAGCGCCGAGTGGGTCGCCATCAAATTACTGTTGCAGTTCTTTTTGAACAGTTGCAGGTTGTAACGCTCCGGGAACACTCGCGTGGGAAGGGAGTTCCACAGCTTCCCCGCTCTGTAACGGAACGAGTTCTGATGCAGGGATGTTCGCGCCGTCGGGAGATGAATCACAAACGGGTGCGATCCGTCGGATTGTCTTGTGGAGCGCATATAAGCAGAATTACGTGGAATAATACCAAGAATCTCCGAAGAACAGTGCCCGTGATAATATCTGTAAAACAGACAGAGGTCTGCTACGCGCCTTCGATGTGATAGCGACAGTAGTCCCGACGTCAGCGCCGAGTCCCCGAGCAGGCAGATCTCTCGTCTCTGTATGCTCTCAAGTTGGTCGAGGTTATGTTTAGGAGCCGAGCTCCAAACATGAGAGCAATATTCGAGCGCTGGTCTAATTTGGGATTTATATAGGAGAAGAAGTTGGGCCGGAGTAAAATATTTCTTGGCTCTAAAAAGATAGCTCAGTTTTCCTGAGGCTGACCTGGCGATATTCGACACGTGTTGATGCAATGATATATTCCCACAGACCGTGATGCCGAGCAATTTCAAACTTTCCCCAGCCTGGAGGGCCCGGCCATTCATCATCAGCTGTGGAACCAATGATCCAGTTTTCTTTGTGAATGTTGTGTACTGGGTCTTCGTTGCATTGAAGTCGACAAGATTGGCCTTTCCCCATTGCAGGACTTTATCCAGATCCCGATTCAGAGAGTCAATCTGTCTACATCTCAGCCGGTGTGACGTTGATGCACCAATAGGCCGATCACTCGAAAAGGAGGAAACAAGGGTACTATCATCCGCAAAACTGAACACTTTGTTATCCGTTGTCTCCAACAAATCATTTATGTGAAGAAAGAACAAGGTTGGAGCCAAAATAGAACCTTGGGGCACCCACGAATTAACAGGATATAGATCCGAACATTCGCCGTCCACAACAACCCGGAACGATCGGTTCTCGAGGAAGCTCCTCGTCCAGTCGCAAAGCTGTTGGGAAAGTCCATATGAACGAAATTTGCTCAGCAATGCCCCGTGCCAGACGCGGTCAAAAGCCTTGGAAATATCCAATGCGACCGCCCTTGACTCACCATGCCATTCAATCGCAGATGTCCATATATCGGTTATAAGTGTCAAAAGGTCTCCTGTGGACCGCCTGCCACGGAATCCGTATTGACGATCATTCAGGAGTCCGTTGCACTCCAAATACTTAACCAACTCCGTATTGATGACTTTTTCCATTACCTTAGATAAAATAGACAGTAATGCTATCAGACGGTAATTTTGTGGGAGACACTTTTTTTCCGTCTTTGGGATTGGCTGAAGTCGAGCGATTTTCCAGCAGGCAGGAAAGGTCCTCCGTGCATAAGATAAGCGGAAGAGTCTGCCAAGAACCGGCGATAGTTGTGGAGCACAGTTCTTAAGGACTATTGCGGGTATTGCGGGTATTCCGTCCGGGCCCGTTGCCTTCCTACAATCCAGTTCATGTAGAATGCGTTGAATAGTGCGCGGTCGAAATCTCACAACCCGCATGGAAGACTGTACCGGCGAGATCACAGGTGGCTCCAAAAGGCCGGGATAGAGGTTTGAATTCGCCGAAAATAAATTTGCGAACACATTAGCTTTATCCTTTGAATTCATGACTAACGTCCCGCTGTCTGTCACCAACGGAGGGAAAGAGGAGGATGCCAAGATACCGCTGACAGCCTTTACCATTGACCAGAAGGAGCGCGAACCAGTTGGGTACCGAAGAAGCTTATTGATCACCCTTTCGTTATGAGCCTTCTTCGCGGTATCAATCGCCTGGTTGCACGCGTTTCTAACAAAATTCGTTCTGTTAACATCGGTGGGATTGGAGCGTCATTGCTTAAAAGCTCTATTTTTTGCCGCTGTAATCTGCTCGCATTGTTTATCAAACCAAGGTTTATCAGACGAACTCTGTTTGATGGAATGTGGAATATACATCTCCATCCCCAGAAGAATAATCTCTGATACCGACTCCACGCAAGCGTTAACATCGGAGTCTCCGAAGCACACCTCTGACCATGGAAAGGATGCGAAGAAATCTCGCAAATTGTCCCAGTTAGCAGCCCCATACTTCCATACATGACGAAGCTGCCTAGGCCGGCTATTCGCTTGATATGCAAGTGCTTACGCGACAGACACCAAGCAGTGATCTGAGTTTCCTAGTGGTGCAGAAACCTCTACGGTATAAATACTCGGTGCGGATGTCAAAAACAGATCCAGGGTGTTCGCACAATCGCCTCGGGCATCTGGCAATGGCATCGGCTCCTCCACGAGTTGAGTCAAGTTGCGGCTTACAGCAAACATCTCCGCCAGCCTCCCAGTCTCGTCGGTTCTGTTAGAATGTAACAACCAGCCGGAATTGTGCCAAGGACAACAATTTCAGAAGCTGGATGGTTGATCTGTATCTAGTCGACGGTATGTGAAAGATGTTCGAAAAATGTCTCCGGTCGAACGTCATTCGGGGAGCGGTAAAGACAATATTCATATCTCATTACAATCTCCAGCCCTTCAATATAAATGTACCTAGGTTTTTTTATATATCCTTCTTTTACGAAATGCAAACCTATAACACAGTGTCATCGCCCTGGGATGTTATATGATAACTGTTGGAGTTGTTCTTGAACAGTTGTAGATTGTAGTTCTCTGGAAGCGCTTGTGTCAAGAGCGAGTACCATAGCTTTCCGGTTCCCGTTCCATCTGCTGTGAAATCCAAATTGACAATTGTTTTAGGAGTCCATTACATTGCAAACCTTTAATCAGCTTGATATAGATGGCTTTTGCAATCACCTTGAACAACATGGACAGTAAGGTTATTGGTCGATAATTTTGCTGGGTACACTTTCACTTTCTTTAAGATTGGTTGAATTCGAAGTCGTTGGACGTGTTAAAAAGGTTTTCCGTGTATAATAAAAGCGAAAAACGTTGTTAAGAACCGCCAACAGTTCTGACGTACAGTTTTTAAGGACTACTGCTGGTATTACTTTACTTTAAAAACGCATTTCTTTGTTTAGACTACATTTTATCTTATTATTTACGATTAAATGCTAAATCCTATTTATAAAATTACATATTTTTAATTAGCTTATTGGCTCTTCCCGAGCACTCTAAGTTATACCATTTTTTTGCATTAAAGTGTTTGCCTTTCGGTTTTTATTTTGTTTGTTCGTGATTATGTTTATCATCATCATCATCATCATCGGCACTACAACCGGGATCTGGTCTTAGCCTTATTTAGCAAGTCTCGAGGCTTGTTAAATTTTCCATAATAATTTATTTTTACGGGCAAGGTTAATAGCCTTGCGCCAACCTTTCTCAGGGTGGATTATATCGGGTTTTCCAATAGGGACTTGACAACTTTAAATTTAGTTTGTGAACGCACCCTTTCACTAATCATCGAACTGTCAGTGTCAATTTATTCAGTAAACTCAACATTTTCATCATGGTTAAGTATACAAACGAACAACGTCTGCAAATTATAAAAATTTGCTACCGAAATTTGGAGTCGGTGACCGTAACTTTAAGAGCGTTAACTCCAATTTTCGGTCGTAATTCTCGCCCTAGTAGACAGGCAATAAAAAAGTTTAGTGTAAAAATTTGAGTATACATATTCGTTGTGTGATGTTGCCGTGCCAGTGAGACAATGGGTTGGTCGAAGTGTCGAAAATATCGCTGCCGTTCAGGCGTCCGCAGCAAACGATCCAAATCAGTCAATTCCACGGCGTTCTCAAGAATTGGGCATCGCCCAAACCATTTTATGGCGAATTTTGCGTAAGGATCTTGGTTTACACCCATACAAGATCAAGCTGACCCAAGAATTGAAGCGGATGGACCATTTGAAGCGACGTACGTTCTCCGATTGGGCTCTGGAAAAGATGCGCCAAGATGATGAATTTCATCGCAAAATCATCTTCAGTGACGAAGCTCAGTTTTGCCTCAATGGGTTCGTCAATAAGCAAAACATGCGTTATTGGTTGGGTGAAAATCCACATGTGCTTCATGAATCACCACTTCATCCACAAAAAATAACTGATTTTTCGTCGACGATAACGACCGCCACGCTACTGTGAATGGCCATCGTTATCGCGCCATGATGACCGATTATTTTTGGCCCGAATTGGAAGATATGGACTTGGGCGACATGTGGTTTCAACAGAACGGTGCCACAAGCCACACAGCACACGATACAATCGATTTATTGAAGAGTAAGTTTGATGAGCGTGTTATCTCAAGAAATGGGCCAGTCGGTTGGCCGCCTCGTTCGTGCGATTTAACGCCTCTAGACTATTTTCTTTGAGGCTACGTCAAGTCATTGGTCTATGCCAACAAGCCGACGACGTTGGAAGAGCTCAGACCCAACATTGAACGCGAAATAGCGGCCGTTTCGGCCGAAATGTGTGGCCGGGTCATCGAAAATTGGGTCCAACGAATCGACCGCTGCAAACGTGCCCGCGGTGGCCATATGAACGAAGTCGAGTTCCATGCATAAATGTTTTGATTGTACTTCAAGCCGATAATAAAGTTTTTGAAATATCTCCAATGGTTTGCGTTTTATTTAAAAAAAAAATTGTCAAGTCGCTATTGGAAAACCCGATATTTATAATTAACTTAAATTATGTAACATCGCTGTATATAAGTGAAGGTCCTCTTACATTTTTACTTATTACTATATCTATTACGTAAAAGAAAGCCGAGCTTTTTTTACTACTGCTGGTATCCCATTAATGCGATGAGCGGAGTAATCCGAACACTTCACATCCCGTTGTACTGGCGCAGTCACAGGTGGGTCTGGAAAACCAGCATCCAGAGTTGAATTCGTGGGAAATGAATTCGTGAAAATATTGGGTTTATCTTTTGAATTATTGGCTAGTATCCTATTATCCATCATCATCATCGGCACTACAACCGGGATTCGACCTTGGCCTTATTTAGCAAAGTCTCTCCACCGGTCCCGATCTCGAACCGATGTCATCCAGTTTGGCACTCCTACGCTCGTTGTACTGGCGCAGTCACAGGTGGGTCTGGAAAACCAGCATCCCGAGTTGAATTCGTGGGAAATGAATTCGTGAAAACATTGGGTTTATCTTTTGAATTATTGGCTAGTATCCTATTATCCATCATCATCTTCGGCACTACAACCGGGATCCGGCCTTGGCCTCATTTAGCAAGTCTCTCCACCGGTCCCGATTTCGACTCGATGCCATCTAGTTAGGCACTCCTACCCTCCGGGCGTTCCGGCTCACGCCATCCGCAGTCTACCGAGCTTAATTTTTCTTACAACGTTAGCTTCAAGGTATATTGCGTACAACTCATGGTTGTAGCGTCTCCGGAATCGTCCTCCCAACAATTCTCCTTAAGACCTTCATCTCGAACGCGACTAAGAGTTTAGAGTGCCTCTTACTGAGTACCTAGGTCTCGGATCCATACATGAGTACTGGTAAGACCATGGTCTTCCCTCATTAATATGCAGTCCCAGTTTTTGTGCCGCCTGCTCGATCTGGGTGAAGGATTCCTGTACCGCCGATTCGGTTCTACCGATGATGTCGACGTCATCTGCGTAGGCAAGTGTCTGGCTGGACTTGGTGATAATAGTCCCTCTTGTTGTAACGCCAGGTTGAAGAGGAGTCCATTAAAGATGTTTATTGGTTTGGACAGCAATCCCGCTATTTTTACTTGACTAGTTACGTTGGTCATGGTCAACCTACAAAGTCGTATCAATTTGTTTGGAATCCCGAATTCTCTCATGGCATTATATAGTTCTGGCTCCTGGATAGTATAGTGGTTAGTATACCCGCCTGTCACGTGGGAGACCGGGGTTCGATTCCCCGTCAGGGAGCCTCTGGCGCAAGACTAATGGCCTTGCCCGGAAAAAAAAATCATTATGGGAAATTTAACATGGACTTGCTAAATAAGGCCAAGACCGGTTCCTGGTTGCAGTGCCGATGATGATGATTATATAGTTCTACCCTGGCTATGCTGTCGTAGGCGGCCTTAAAGTTTATAAACAGATGTTATAATGGAATCTTAAATTCCTGACATTTTTCCATCGCCTGCCTAAGGGTGAATATCTGATCAATCGCTGATTTGCCTGGGATGAAGCCACACGGATATTGACCAATGATGACTTCAGCGTATGGGGCTATCCGATCTATTAGGATAGTGGAGAGTATCTTATAGGCAGTACTCAGCAATGTTATACCCCTATAGTTGCTGCACCCTGTGATATCTCCCTTCTTATGTATGGGGCAAATTATACCAAGACGCCAATCTTCCCGTATCTTCGCTTGCTCCCATACGTGCACCACGATCTCATGACTTGTGTGGTGTAACGCTGTCCCTCTTTGTTTGATCAGCTCAGCCATCAGCTCCGGAGGCTTTATTTGATTTGACCTGTCTTATGGCTTTTAGTGTTTCCTCAATGCTTGGTGACGGCAGCATTTGCTCTTGATCTTGCATTGGTGGAGCCTCCAATTCTTCTGTGAGCTGACCATTCATTGAAGTGCACTTCCCATCGCTCCATAATGCCTTCAGGATCGGTGATCAGATTAACCGCTTTATCCTTGCAGTAAGTGCAGCGTAGTGTGTACCCCGTCATTCTGCGGATTATTTGGTAGAACTTCCACGCCTGGTGCGGACCTCGCTCTCTAGTTTTCTCTATTTCACAGACAAAGTTTTTTTCCCAAGTACTTTTCTTTTGTCTGTGAAGTCTTTTTTCAGATCTTCTGAGCTCTTTGTATTTCTCCTCGCGCACCCGTTTCCTATGAGACTGCTGCATTGCCCGGTATGCAGCATTCTTACGTTCAGTCGCTAGTTTGCACTCATCATCAAACCAGTCGCTCCGATGTCTACGACTACTGCCTAAGATTGAGTTGACAGTACTAACGACAGTATTCTTAAGGCGTGTCCATTTCTCTTCTACGCCCGGCATTCTGGCCCCAGGACTTACTCTCCCTCCGTCGAGCTCTTCGAGGGCGAATCTTAGCGCATGGCCAACGGTGTTACTGGCATTCTCATAGCATAAGGCAATCCACGCTCGGAAAGTTATACCAACAAGATAGTGATCCGAGTCGACGTTGGCACCTCGGTACGTTCGTACCGTCATCAGGCTCGAGAAGTGGTGGTGATCTATCAACACGTGGTCAATTTGATTGCGAGTGACTCCATCAGGTGATACCCAGGTGGCTTTGTGGATATCTTTACGCGGAAACCTGGTATCGCAACGACCAAGTTCTTTGAGGTTTCCAGTTCGATGACTCCTAGTCCATTGTCATTAGTGTTCTCATGGGAACTATGGGAACCCGCATAATGCCTGAAAACCGGTTCCCGACCTATTTTGGCATTCAAATCACCAAGAACGATTTTCACATCGTATCTTGGGCGGACATTGAGGGCCCATTCGACGTTGCCGTAGAATTCTTCATTTTCATCGTCAGGAGACTCCTCAGTAGGTTTGTGAACGTTTATGAGGCGTATGTTCTAAAACTTGTCTTGCACCGCGAAGAGTGCATAGCCTTTCGTTTATTGCATTAAAGCCGATAATGGCAGGCTTCTGTTTTTGGGTGACTAGAAAGCCTACCCGGAGCACATGGTGTTTTCCATGACAGCTGTGATAAATGTCATACTCGGTTCTTTGAATAACACCATTCCCCGTCCACTTTGTTTCTTGTAATGCTGTTATGTCAGCCTTATATTCGGACAGGGCATCGGCCAGCTGCTGTGCAGCTCGAGCTCTGTATAGTGAGCGGACGTTCCATGAGAATATTTTTAAATCGTTTAGCCATTTTCGTTTCCGTGGTCGTCGTCGTGGATCCGGTCCATATCCGAAGCTTGTTAAATTTTCTATAATAATTTGTTTTTACGGGCAAGGTTATTAGCCCGGCGCCAACCTATCTCAGGATGTCGCTGCATCCATTGGTTCACTACTGGCGGGTGTCAAAGTAGCTATCTAGGGGTTTCACGTGGAGACTGCATGTAAACTTGGATTGAACAAGGACAAGGATCGTCCTGGCCTTCGCCGGGTTGAGAACAATCAGAGACTTTGCCCTGTATGTTCGCTCCCATCCCCCCTGACCATTTAGCACTGGAATTATTATACAGTTCCCAACACAATAAAAAGATAGTAGACATCGGAGTTATACAATTAGAGGCAGTGTCACCACTCAAGAATTGCTCCTTTGAATTGGGTGGTTTGTAACGACAAGGATCCATGTCACCAGATGGGCTAAGTCAAAGCGGACACCGTCACATCCCACTAGAGAAGCTTCGACTACCTAACCTGGAGTAAATTGAACCATATCAACGACTCACGCGGAAGAAGAAGTATCTCCAACATGGACATTATATGGTTTGTATCACCATGCACATCGTAAGAGGAGAACCAATGAGTATCAACATTGCAAGGAGCCTGGAAAGTAGGAGAATGACTGTCACAGTCGGCTGAGACGAAAACAATGCTGTCACGTCCCGTTGGAAGTGCATCTTTACCCAGACCACACCGGATCACACCGTATCAGTCTCCTGCAGAGAAGATGGAGATTCTCCCACGGTCCTTGTTTGTAATAATGTACCTACAATCGTGCACACCGGAAAAAGGAAATTAACACGCGAGTTAATTTTATTAATTATACAAAAGACAAAAATAATATTTTACAGGACCGAGGTCCTTTATTAATTTATCGGTTGACGCTACTAGCTTAACGGATCTATGAACTTCATTCTGGGTTTTAGATTTGATATTTATATTTAGAGCTAAGTCTGGGAATGCATGCTTATGTTGGTTCCCAAGAGATTCGTATCATGTGTAAGAGTCCAAATTACTTAGTGCCAAGTCTTATCTTGGTTTCCAAGAGAGCCGTATCGTGTACGGTAGTTTCCATTGTGTTATCAAAGTATGGTGTTATCAAAATTATACACTGAATATGTGATGTTTGTATGGTTTCCCTGTGGTGGTCGTTAACTAGCGTCAACGCTACCGAAGACCTTATTGAGCCCTAAACACTTGTTCCCATGCATCAGTGGGAGAACCTTTTGAACCGTTTACTGACTGCGTGCCAACTAGCGTTGCCGGAGTGTAGTCTTTTGTTAATTTCCTTCGTCATTTCGTTACTGACCGTCAGTATCGTTCCCAGTTATTTAAATTCTTTAACTTTTTCAAATATCTTGCCTCTGACGTTTATATGTGTTCCGCGAGGACCGCCTGCTCTCGCCGTAATCATGTATTTTGTTTTGTCTTCATTTATTTCCAGGCCGACTCTTCTGCCGTTTGCATGATGATTTCACAGTTTTTACTTACACTTTCTAGACTATCGTCCAAAACGGCGATGTCATCCGCATATGCGAGCACTTGTATGACCCCGTTCAGGGATGATCCGGCCATGTTGTCGTCTTGTACCTTTCTGATGACATACTCGAGGACAAGGTTAAAGAGACATGGTGACAGGCCATTCCCCTGTTTTAGTCCGTCCCGGATTTCAAATGGTTCTGAGAGGTGGTTTTCTATTCTAACTCGCCCTATGTTTTCGTTCATTCAAATTTGAATGAGGGCGGCATATTTTTTCGGGATTCCCAGCTTAACCAAAATATGGTAGAGTCATCTCCTGTTTTAGTCCGTCCCGGATTTCAAATGCTTCTGAGAGGTGGTTTTCTATCCTAACTCGTTCATGCAAATTTGAATGCGAGCGGTATATTTATTCGGGATTCCCAGCTCGACTACAATATGGTAAAGTCTTTGCCTTGTGTTATGTTTCAAGAAATAAGAAGTCTTTATGATTCGTTTTGTATTTTAAGGTATGCTTTATATTTTAAGGTAACTTTTATTCTAACTACAAACGTGGGCAGCGCTAGCCATGAACTTCGTACGAATGACGTAGATCGTTCTTCTGGGTGGCACTTCATGTATTATGACAGATACAATAGAATGTTTACGCTAGGTGGCACTTCATGTATCATGACACTTTGCGACTAAGTCGAAGGCTTTTTTGAAGTCAACGAACAGTTGGTGAACCGTCTCTCCGTATTCCCACTTCTTTTTCAGCAGTTGCCTTATTGTGAACATTTGGTCGCTCATTGACCGGTTCCTACGGAATCCGCATTGGTAGTTTTCCACTATTTCTTCTGCGTACGGTGTGATTCTCGCCAGTAAGACATTTGTTTATATTTTGTATGTGGTTGGGAGCAATGATATTCCTCTGTAGTTTTCGCCATCAGATCTGTCGCCTTTTTTGAAAATGGGGATGACTATTGAGGTTTTCCATTCTTCCAGAATGACTTCCTTATCTCATGTTATTTTGATGAGCTGGTGGATTTTTCGAGCGGTTGCCTCTCCTCCATGCTTCACAAGCTCTGCCGGTATGCAGTCGACTCTGGGAGCTTTGTCGTTTTTCAATCGATTTATTGCGTCTTCAACTTCGTTGAAAGATGGCTCTGGAATCTGAGGATCGGCTGTATGTACGTCTGGTGCGTTTATTTGTGGTTGATGGGTGCGTACATTGAGCAGGTTTTCAAAGTACTGCTTCCATCTCGTCACGATATTGTTTGTCTCCGGCATACATACCTCTGATGTTCTTTGCTCTGGAATTTTCTAGGATTTTTCGATCCGAGTCTTCTCCCATTCGCGTTTTTTGCGTTTGAAGAGTCTCATTCTCTCTTTCCGAATTGTCGCATATGTTTCTGCGTTGACTTCATCATATCCTTGTAAGTAGATCACTCTGATGCATTTACATTCTTCGATCTTCGCCCTGCGCTCATCATCAAACCACGGTTTGGACTTAATTGTTTTCTTAAATCCGAATGCCTTTTAGGCTGTTTGTTTGATTGTGTCTCTGATCGATGCCCATTTTGTGTCCACACTATTGGTGTGTTCTTCCTTACTACTTCCATTCTCTAGGATGGTAAATCTATTCGTTAGTTCGTCTTGATATTCAGCCATTTTGCGCAGGTCTTTTAATTTATCACTGTCGAACTTTTTGTTCCATGACTACCCATGTGGGTTTACTGCGAGCCGACTTCTAATTTTGCCCATCACAAGAAGATGATCGGAGTGGCAATCTGCTCCTCTATATGATCTTACGTCAAGGATGTTCGAGCAGTGTCTTTTGTCTATGAGGAAGTGGTCTATTTGGTTACGCGTTACGCTGTAGGGTGATATCCATGTGGCTTTATGAATTTGTTTGTACTTGAACATCGTGCTTTTTACTACCAGATATGTTGACACTGAGAACGTGATAATTCGAATTCCATTAACATTTGAAAGGTCGTGTGGGCTTTCTTTACCTATAATTGGTTGGAAGATGTCTTCCTTTTCAATTTTCGCATTGAGGCTCTCGAGGAGAATTTGAATATCGAATGATAAAGTTCCATCAAATACTTCCTCTAGGTTCTCGTAGAACGTGTCCTTCGTTTCTTCGTCCGTCGATTCTGTTGAGGCGTGTACGTTTATAAATACGTAATTGTACCATGACCCCTATATTTTTAGCATCGATATTCGGTCGTTAATCAATTCGAGCGTAATCTTCTTGCTTATGATGAAGGAGGTTATGAGGTTATGTGTATTGGTGCTCCACACACCAGTGTAAATCCGTTGGTTTCGATTACTTGATGTCTGATATAGGTGGCCCTACTGGAAGCGTATGCTTCCGTCAGCATATGGCCTGAGTGATTCATTGTAGTTTAAGCCCCCGCACGACGTCAAGGTTTCTACCAAGTGCAACCCTTTTACTTTTACTAATTAATTAACTCTGGATTTATTTATTATAGTTAATCCTTTAATGATTTCTTATAACCATTCTTCCTCAGGTCTCTAATTAACTGTCCCCAATTCCCTTTGCAGCCCCTCTTTTTATAGCCGAATTATAGAGGAAGAAACGCAAACGATGCATTCTATTCCTCGTCACTTGGCATGGCCTCAAGCACAAGTCATTTACCCTGCCGCAGTTCCACTCAGTAGGCTTTGAACCATATTGAGTGCGATTGCCCGGCACGAGTCATTCGCTTTGCTGCACTTGAAGTGCAGTGGCTCTGGTTCAAGCATATTTCGCATAATTGATATTTCTACTTAAACGATCCACTTAAATTTCAGTGGCTCTGTTTCAAGCATATTTCGCTTAATTGATGTTTCCACTAATCGGTCCATTTAAAGTCCAGTGGCTCTGGTTCAAGCATATTTCGCTTAATTGATATTTCTACTTAAACGATCCACGTAAAGTTCAGTGGCTCTAGTTCAAGCATATTTCGTTTAATTGATATTTCTACTTAATCGGCCCACTTAAAGTGCAGTGGCCTTGGTTCAGACACTCGATTCGTTAATTCAAATCACTGGATGGCGTTTCGTTATTATCCGCTTGCATAAGCATTTTTATGGGAATTCCCACCTGGCGTACGGTAATTGTCATTATGAGTACGTTGCATTTTTGCAGGCACCAGCAATTGCCAGGGAATCTCCCATGCCAGGTTTGCTTTTGGATATGAATGATGATATACGACACGGCGAATGTACTCGTAATTGAATAGTGCAAAGTGGGAAATGACTGCGCATCATAGGTGGGCAAGGGGAACCCAATAAGAGCGCATCGTGTGCGATATGATTATCATGTGAAATGGGGTTTATGTTCACATTTTACTGGCACTGTTTAACTTGCATCACTTCTCGGAATTTTTTACTATAGCAGCGATTCGAAAACACGTTTACACTCCTTTCTCACTCAGTATGATGGATGGAAAAGGTACAATCGATCTTTTTATAAGATCAGAAATAATTATTTTACACTGAAACTCGATTATAACACTTTACTGTTTAGACATGAATCTGTCGAGTCTTGTAGTTTTATTTCGATAATTCCATTACATTTCAATAAACGTTCCAAGTCATCTTTCGTTTGACAAAAAGCCACCTCTTTAATTTATAATCGCAACACTTTTTCTTTATTTAATTATTTTTTATCGTCTTATGATAACACTTTCTTCTATTCCACAAGCTTAACTCTTGGGGTACTGATACTTAAGATCAATTTCCCATCCTTTCTCAAACTTTGCATTTTTCAAACGATGTGTTCTAGTCTTCCAAAGAAATCTTGATACGGTGCGAAATTATTATTATTATTCATATATTTTTCTTTGTAATTGATTATTTATTTATAACTATTTTTTATTTGTAATTTTTGTTTCTTGCTTTTGTTTCCTCTCGATATAATGAAATGTCTGCTCAGAAAATCAAATCTTTAGTTTAACATAAAGTCATTCATATTACGCTGATATCTATGTCTTACATATCATTACTTCACACGTAAAAGATATATTATATTATAAATTCTAATTTAAATAGCTGGAAGTTATAATGATTTTCTTGTCCACGTTGAAGAAATGCATTTGCAACAAATCGCAACAAGAAAATACAAATAAATTTATAAACTACATAGCAAATGACATAATAAATGTTCGTTAAAATGTTGAAATGTTCGAGAAATCTTGAGATCTAATAACTTCCTTTAAAGATTAATATAAAAGCATATATCCAAAAGGACAACTTCCTGTTTAAGAACATTCGAATTAACACTACAATGTTTATAACGTATAACTGCACATAAAAAATAAAATATATATATACATTTACATATAAATATTTGAATGCATTACATATTTATTATTGTACATTATAGAAGAATTTATATACTGAATATAGGGAAAAGGATATTTTTAGAACTCTGTCTTTCATCCCTCGCGAAGGACACGGATAACGTAAACTTTTTAGGTGGACAGGTCAATGATTGAAAAAAATATTCCATATACCGATGTTCATGTTCGATGTTAAAAAGTTTATCATACAGTAGTATTTTTGAAAATAGCTTCCTTGTAAATTTACCATTTCGAACTTGTGTAAATTTAATTCAAATATATTTTTAATAAGTTTGTGTGAGAATTTAATTAAAAAACCCATATTATACAACAAACCATAGATTTCGGTTTTTTAAATGGTTTTATACATTCTAGCAGGTAAATTTAGTTACTCTATAATTAAATTTTACATAATTTAAATAAATATTTACTGTTGTATATAATTTATAAACATTTGATGTTGTGTTGAATTATAATCATGGTGGTTTTATTTCGGTACGACGCTTTTGCTAGTAGAGAGTACTGGGTGATGCATGATGCTTGCTTGATGTTTATATATTGTGACGCATATGACAATCAGTACTGGAATCTTCGAGAAAGTCCGAAACAAAGTACTAGATTATTTTAGGAAGTACTGGAAAACTGGAATAGAAAAGTCGAGATTATGGAACAGACGGAAACGAAACGCCGAATCAGAATGAGGGAACGGTATAAATACGTCGCACACAGACCATGAACAGGAGTTATAAGTAAGAAGTAGTAGAAAGTAATAAGTCTCGAGTGAGAACCAAGCGATAAGTAAGAAGTAAAATACGCGATAAGTACGGAAGCGATAAGTCAAGAAGTCGTTGTGTACGGTAAAAGTAACGGTTGTGATTAACGGACTAATAAAGTGTTATATTAATTCAAAATCGATTTAGCGGCTCTTATTTATTCAAAATAATTATTCCAGCGAACCCTAAGCTCGCTACAATATCTATATATATATATATATATATATATATATATATATATATATATATATATATATATATATATATATATATATATTGTTGCGGATTCGCAATTAAATGTGCTGGAATGTACTGGAGAAATCTAGTACATTCGCATGTATACCTGTTGCGCAGCAGCTGGCCACTGAACTGGGGTGGGTGCTAATAGGCTCAGCACCCACCATATCATCAAGCCTAAAGGTGACAAGGCCTGTCACCAGCCATCATATGAACATTCCTCGTGGGTTGCGAATTTACAACTCTGACCCAGAGGAACTGGCCGACCCTACGACTGATGATTGCAGCTCCCATCAGGAGACCAAAAGGAGGTCTCGCCTCCGGCGGCCCCAGGGGCCACCAACGAGGCCCATGCAACTACCAGCCACCGATCACTTGCGCGACCCAACTACAAGACATACCCCCCGTCCGCTGAACCATTGCAGGGGCAAGGGGCAATCGAGGAACCAGGAGCTTACCCACTCGAACACTTCAAGGCATCCCACCACACCCAGGACACCACGTGGTCAAGCTCCTGCCCAGGTCCAAAGCTACCCAGGCCAACCGCTACCACCTGTAGCCACCACAACAGGACCAGGACCGCGCAATGCCCCGCTTGGCGGGCGGCGCCCCCCAACAACCAACGGTCTCTCGAACTCCAGCAAAAAGGCACGCCCCTCTGTGCATCCACAGAGGCTGCATTGCGACGACCCCGGGGGGCACTTGGCCCGTGACTACCATTACGAAAGGACACACGGACAGTGCCAGGGTAGACACCGCACCCGACTCCACGTTACAGCACACACCCCCAACGACCGCATCCTGCCGGCCACTCACTCCAGACGGGCGCCAACGTGCGCAGTACATGGCACCACCACCGGTCTCGACATAGCTAGACCCATCACCAGTCATCACGTGGTCATTGATCGTGGGTTGCGACCTTACAACTCTAACCCAGATCAACTGGCCGGTCCCGCGACCACAAAAGGCAACGGACATCAGCGATGGGAAAGAGGTTCCTGTCGCCATCGATCATACGGGCCATCCCAGACCCTCAAGCCTCCAGCGCTCCTCAGGGCAGGCGGCCCCCTCTCAACCGATCATCCTCGTGAAAGTGGACAGCCGACCAAGACCAACCGCCACCAGCAGACCGCACACTCCCGGCCCCTAGCCACCGTCCCCTGGAACAAAATGATTCGCCAATGATTGGCGAAGGCGGGCGGAATGTTGCGGATTCGCAATTAAATGTGCTACGATGTACTGGAGAAATGTAGTACATTCGCATGTATACCAGTTGCGCAGCAGCTGGCACCAACTGGCCATCATTGTCACCACGATAATGTCATAGCGTCGCTTTTTGAATTGGCAGTTATGCCAATTAGTCAGTCTGCAATCAACCTTCAACGGGCTCGTTACAATCGTCTGCAATCAACCTTCAACGGGCTCGTTACAATCGTCTACAATCAACATTCACCGAATAAACACCATCGGTCAATAATTGTCCTTCAACACGTCTATTAATAAAGCTGCCTTCTAGTTCACTTCTGCCTTTTTCTTGTTCTGTCTCCTACGACAAAGTTATTGGTTTGCACGCGGACTACGTAGAGTTATCAACAAACAATATATATATATATATATATATATATATATATATATATATATATATATATATATATATATATATATATATAAGGGTGGTTACATTTTAAGGGCCGATGTTGAATGTGAACCACACCTAAACTAACTCAATTTGAACCATGGAAAGATACACAATCGAGCAACGCGTTAAAGTTATTCAGGCTTATTATGAAAATGGGCGTTTAAATCAAAATGCATATCGTACACTTCGTGATTTTTTCGGTCAATTTAATCGTCCAAATGTGCGTACAATCGGAGAAATCGTCGTTGATGAACATTATGCATAAAGACTTGCATTTACACGCTTACAAGGTGCAATTGACTCACGAACTAAATCCTCTTGACCATTTCAAGCGTCGTCAATGGTCAGAATGGTGGCAAGAAATGGCAACAGCGGATGATCAATTTTTGAAGAAAATCATCTTCAGTGATGAGGCACATTTTCACCTCAGTGGATATGTCAATAAGCAGAATTGCCGCATTTGGGCGAATGATAATCCAAGAGTGATTGTCGAAAAACCAATGCACCCACAAAGAGTGACTGTTTGGTGCGGTTTATGGGCTGTCGGCATCATCGGGCCGTATTTTTTCCAAAATGAGGCCGGTCAGGCAGTTGCTGTGAATGGTGTTCGCTATCGTGAGATGATAACGAACTTTTTATGGCCCGAATTGGAAGATATGAATGCGGACGATATGTGGTTTCAACAGGACGGTGCCACTTGCCACACAGCTAACGAAACAATGGCTCTTTTGCGCGACAAATTCAATGGCCGTGTTATCTCACGTGGTGGCGATGTCAATTGGCCGCCAAGATCATGTGATTTGACACCGTTGGACTTCTTTCTTTGGTGTTATTTGAAAGAAAAGGTGTACGTCGATAAGTCAGCAATAATTCAAGAGCTAAAGGATGAGATAATTCGACACATTAACGGCATAGAACCTCAATTATGCCTCTGCGTCATCGAAAATTTGGACCATCGGATGGAGGTGTGCCGCAGGGGCCGCGGCGGCCATTTGGCCGATATTTTGTTCCATACATAATTGAACCATACCACTATTATCATAATAAAAAGAAATGACAATAATTTCCTAAATAATTTGTGTTTTATTCAAAAGCAACATCGGCCCTTAAAATTTAACCACCCTTTACATGGGGTGGGCCATAAATCTTTGCCGGGGGGATGGGAGCGAACATACACGGCAAAGTCACTGATTGCTTTCAACCCGGCGAAGGCCAGGACGATCCTTGTCCAAGTTGACATGCAGTCTCCACGTGACACCCCTGGAAAGCTACTTTGGCACCCGCCAAGTAGTGAAGCAATGGATGCAGCGACATCCTGAGAAAAGTTGGCCCAGGGCTAATAACCATGCCCGGAAAAACGAATTATTATGGCATATTTAACAAGTCTCGGATATGGACCGGATACACGACGACGACTACGGAAACGAAAATGGCTAAACGATTTAAAAATATTCTCATGGAACGTCCGCTCACTATACAGAGCTCGAGCTGCACAGCAACTAGCCGATGCCCTGTCCGAATATAAGGCTGACATAACAGCATTACAAGAAACAAAGTGGACGGGGAATGGTGTTATTCAAAGAACCGAGTATGACATTTATCACAGCTGTCATTGAAAACACCATGTGCTCCGGGTAGGCTTTCTAGTCACCCAAAAACTGAAGCCTGCCATTATCGGCTTTAATGCAATAAACGAAATGCTATGCACTCTTCGCGGTGCAAGATAAGTTTTAGAACATACGCCTCATAAACGTTCTCAGACGTACTGAGGAGTGTCCTGACCATGAAAATGAAGAATTCTACGGGAACGTGGAATGGGCCCTCAATGTTCGCCCAAGAGACGATGTGAAAATCGTTCTTGGTGATTTGAATGCCAAAATAGGTCGGGAACCGTTTTTCAGGGATTATGCAGGTTCCCATAGTTTGCATGAGAACAGTAATGACAATGGACTAAGAGTCATCAAACTTGCAGCATCAAAAAACTTGGTCGTTGCAAGTACCAGGCTTCCGCGTAAAGATATCCACAAAGCCACCTGGGTATCACCTGATGGCCCACTCGCAACCAAATTGACCACGTGCTAATAGATCGCCACCACTCCTCGAGCTTGATGACGGTACGAACGTACCGACGTGCCAACGTCGACTCGGATCCCTATCTTGTTGGTACAGTTTTCCGAGCGCGGATTGGCTTACGGAGACGTATTGCATCCGCGGATCAGGTTCGAATCGACACGGCTGGCTTACGCTATGAGAATGCTAGTAACACCGTTGGCCATGCGCTAAGATTCGCCGTCGAAGAGCTCGACGGAGGGAGAGTAGAGGTCCGCACCAGGCCCGGAAGTTCTATCAAATAATCCACAGTATGGCGCGGTATACACCACGCTGCACTTACTGCAAGGATAAAGAGGGTAATCTAATAAGCGATCCTGAAGGTATTGTGGACCGATAGGAAGTGCACCTTAATGAATTGCTAAATGGTCAGCTCACAGAACAATTGGAGGCTTCACCAATGCAAAATCAAGACCAAATACTGCCGTCACCAAACATTGAGGAAACATTAAAAGCCATAAGACAGCTCAAATAAAATAGAGCCCCCGGAGTTGATGGCATACCAACTGAGCTGATCAAACAAAGAGGGACAGCGTTACACCACGCAATTCACGAGATCGTGGTGCACGTTTGTGGCAAGAGGAGATGCCGGAAGATTGGCGTCGTGGTATAATTTGCCCCATACATAAGAAGGAAGATATCACAGGGTGCAGCAACTCTAGAGGTATGACATTGCTGAGTACCGTCTATAAGATACTCTCCTCTATCCTACAAGATCGGATAGCCCCATACGCTAAAGTCATCATTGGTCAATATCAGTGTGGCTTATCCCGGGCAAATCAGCGATTGATCAGATATTCACCCTTAGGCAGGCGATGGAAAAATGTCTGGAATTTAAGATTCCATTATATCATCTATTTATAGACTTTAAGGCCGTCTACGACAGCATAGCCAGGGTAGAACTATATAATGCCATGAGAGAGTTCGGCATTCCAAACAAATTGATATGACTTTGTAGGTTGACCATGGCCAACGTAACTAGTCAAGTAAAAATAGCGGGATTGCTATCCAAACCAATAAACATCTTTAATGGACTCCGACAAGGGGACGGTCTGACCTACCTCCTCTTCAACCTGGCGTTGGAGAAAGCAATCCGTGACTCTGGCGTTACAACAAGAGACTTGTCACCAAGTCCAGCCAGATACTTGCCCACGCAGATGACATCGACATGATCGGTAGATCCGACTCGGCTGTATAGGAATCCTTCACACAGATCGAGCAGGCGGCACAAAAACGGGGACTGCACATTAATGAGGGGAAAACTAAGTACATCTTGGCAACTTCTGCGAAGAAAAGACCTAACGTTGGTCAAACTATCAGGGTAGTGGAGCACGAATTTGAAGTAATGCAATCCTTTAAATACCTTGGGTCAATAGTATCAGCCGATAACAATATGGAAGAAGAAATACGCGAACGGCTGATCAAATCCAACAAAGCCTACTATGGTCTATCAAGGCTCTTTAAATCCCGAAATTTATTCAGAACATCCAAGCTACTACTGTACAAGACCATGGTCTTACCAGTACTCATGTATGGATCTGAGACCTGGGTGCTCAATAAAAGGCACTCTGAACTCTTAGCCGCGTTCAAGTGGAAGGTCTTAAGGAGAATTGTTGTCCCCGTATGTGAGGGAGAATAATTCCGGAGACGCTACAACCATGAGTTGTACGCAATCTATCTTGAAGCTAATGTTGTAAGAAAAATCAAGCTCGGTAGACTCCGGTGGGCGGGACATCTAGCTGCTGTGGCAAGGTGATGATCTTGCCATGGGTTGTTTTACAGGTAATTGAAGTGATTGGAAGGGTAGCTTAACGCTGCCCGATTGCAGGTAAGCTAATAGTCTTTATAGGATGAGGAATTTGGCGTTGAATTAAGGGACATGGGTGGTTCTTTGGGTATTTTAGAAGATACCTCACAGGGACACCTAGCTCGAATGAGTGAAGGGGGCCTGCCCGGAAAGCCCTTTGTGGCAGGATGTATGGAAGGAGACAGCGCATCAGACCTTGTCTGCGATGGAGGGATGGCGTAGACCAGGACGCCCAGAGCCTGGGAGTGCCAAACTGGATGACATCGGCTCGAAATCGGGACCGGTGGAGAGATTTGTTAAATAAGGCCAAGACCGGCTCCCGGTTGCAGTGCCGATGATGATGATGATGGGATCCACTTTGCCTTCTGACTTTTGTATTATTATTTTTTTTCACTGATTGTCACTTTGAAATTCTTCAATTCTATTTGCTCTTTTTATTTTTATATATATATTCTTTTTTTGAAATTTCTTTTTAATTATATTTTCTTTATGGGTCTTTAGTTAACTTTTTTCTTTCTTTCTCACTTTGCCCCACAACACTATATATGCACTGCACCACACTCGCGTATTACTTATTCTCCCGAATAAATACTAAATAAAATACCCGGCGCATGTGCGGAGATCCGTTCTACTCCGATCCTTGTACAGCTCTGTGTCATAAAAAGCAGTGTGAGGAATGACGTTTGTTAAATCTTCGGTAATGAAACAAAAATACAAATGTTTCATGTGAGAAACATGGTGTTGGGAAGCTCAAGGAAAAAAATACCAAAAAAAGGTATCAACGTAGATTATTTATTTGGCACCGGGTGTGTGTACGAGTATGCCGGCTGTACGAGTAGCCGGGGTCCCAACGCCCTGTGCGCCCGGTGAAATACCACCCCATCAAGCTTTAGGCTCCGTGAGATGGTCGGGAGAAATCCCTGGCCATCTTTCGGAGCTTGGCTGATGGACCGGTTCGAGAAAAGGTTGGTTAGGTGGTAGTCGGTCCCAAGGTGAGATACCACCCCGTCACGCTGTACATTCCGCGATATCGCAGAGAGAAATCTTCGACGGTGTTTCGAATGTGTGGCTGATGGCCCGGACTGACACGGGGATAAGTCATGATGGTGTCTTCTGATATAAAGAATTCCGGAGGTAAACTAGTCTCCCATTCGGATCTCCGGGGGGGACTGTGTCAGGAGGAGCATCATGCAGATATCATGATAAATAATGGAACTTTGAGAGGTTCGTCATCGCATAACCAGGCTAGCTCTCGAGGCTCGGCCCACGCTCGACTGGTGACGGCTTTTTGTAACATCAGGGGCATCGGTTTCACCAATACCAATGTAAACGCCGTCCACCAATATTTGCAAACAACGAAACCTGATATCCTTGCCCTAACTGAGACCCAGGTCGATTCGTCAACTGATTCGACATATCTTCGTTGCTCAGGATACGACTTATATTCGAGATTCCGTTTTAAGGGCGGAGTCTGCGTCTTCGCGCGGTCCAATCTGGCTTGCCAGCGGATGGAGGCATTGGAGCCCAATAATATGGATATCATATGGTTGAGGGTCGTGCTGAGGAATTCCGTTAAATTTCTTTGTTGTCTTTACCGCTCCCCGAATGAGGATCGACCGGCGACATTTTTCGAACATCTTTCACATACCGTCGACTAGATACAGATCAACCATCCGGCTTCTGAAATGATTGTCCTTGGCGATTTTAATGTGCACAATTCCGACTGGTTGTTACATTCTAACAGAACCGACGAGGCTGGCAGGCTGGCGGAGATGTTTGCTGTAAGCCACAACTTGACTCAACTCGTGGGGGAGCCAACGCGAATACCGGATGCCCGAGGCGATTATGCGAACACCCTGGATCTGTTTTTGACATCCGAACCGAGTATTTATACCGTAGAGGTTTCTGCGCCACTGGGAAACTCAGATCACTGCTTGGTATCTGTCGCGCAAGCACTTGCATACCAAGCGAATAACCGGCCTAGGCAGCTTCGCCATGTATGGAAGTATGGGGCTGCTAACTGGGACGATATGCGAGATTTCGTCGCATCCTTTCCATGGGCCGAGATCTGCTTCGGAAACTCCGATGTTAACGCTTGCGCGGAGTCGGTGTCAGAGATTATTCTTCTGTATATTCCACATTCCATCAAACGAAGTTCGTCTGCTAAACCTTGGTTTGACAAAAAATGCGAGCTGATTACAGCAGCAAAAAATAGAGCTTTTAAGCAATGGCGCTCCAATCCCACCGATGTTAACAGAACGAATTTTGTTAGAATCAGAAACGCGTGCAACCAGGCGATTGATACCGCGAAGAAGGCTCACAACGACAGGGTGATCAATAACCTCCTTCGGTGCCCAACTGGTTCGCGCTCCTTCTGGTCAATGGCAAAGGCTGTCAGCAGTAACTTTGCTTCCTCCTCTTTTCCTCCGTTGGTGACAGACAGCGGGACGATAGTCACGAATCCAAAGGATAAAGCTAATGTGTTCGCGAATTTATTTTCGGCGAATTCAAACCTCGACCCCGGCCTTTTGCAGCCACCTGTGATCTCACCGGTACAGTCTTCCATGCGGGATGTGAGATTTCGTCCGCGCACTATTCAACGCATTCTACGTGAACTGGATTGTAGGAAGGCAACCGGCTCGGACGGAATACCAGCAATAGTCCTTAAGAACTGTGCTCCAGAACTATCGCCGGTTCTTGGCAGACTCTTCCGCTTATCTTATGCACGGAGGACCTTGATTGAATGATCGTCAATACGGATTACGTGGCAGGCGGTCCACAGGAGACCTTTTGACACTTATAACCGATATGTGGACATCTGCGATTGAACGGCATGGTGAGTCAAGGGCGGTCGCATTGGATATCTCCAAGGCTTTTGACCGCGTCTGGCACGGGGCATTGCTGAGCAAACTTCGTTCATATGGACTTTCCCAACAGCTTTGCGACTGGACGAGGAGCTTCTTCGAGAATCGATCGATCCGGGTTGTTGTGGACGGCGAGTGTTCGGATCTGTATTCTGTTAATTCGGGGGTGCCCCAGGGTTCTATTTTGGCTCCAACCTTGTTCTTGCTTCACATAAATGATTTGTTGGAGACAACGGATAACAAAGTGTTCAGTTTTGCGGATGATAGTACGCTTGTTTCCTCCTTTTCGAGTGATCGGCCGATTGGTGCATCAACGTCGCACCAGCTGATATGTAGACAGATTGACTCTCTGAACCGGGATCTAGATAAAGTCCTGCAATGGGGAAAGCCCAATCTTGTCGACTTCAACCCAACGAAGACCCAGTATACAACATTCACAAAGAAAACCGGATCATCGGTTCCACAGTTGATGATGAATGGCCGGGCCCTCGAGGGTGGGGAAAGTTTGAGATTGGTCGGCGTCACGGTCTGTGGGAATGTATCATGGCATAAACACGTATCGGGTATCGCCAGATCAGCCTCAGGAAAACTGAGTTATCTTTTTAGAGCCAAGAAATATTTCACTCCGGCCCAACTTCTTCTCCTATATAAATCTCAAATTAGACCCGCGCTCGAATATTGCTCTCATGTTTGGAGCTCGGCTCCGAAACATACCCTCGACCTACTTGAGAGCGTACAAAGACGAGCGATCCGCCTGATCGAGGCCTCGGCGCTGACGTAGGGACTACAGTCGCTATCACATCGAAGGCGCGTGGCCGACCTCTGTCTGTTTTACAGATATTATCACGGGTGCTGTTCTTCGGAGATTCTTGGCATTGTTCCACGCAATTTGGTCTATATGCGCTTCACAAGACAATCCGACGGATCGCACCCGTTTGTGGTTCATCTCCCGACAGCGCGAACATCCCTGTATCAGAACTCGTTCCGTTACTGAACGGGGAAGCTGTGGAACTCCCTTCCCACGCGAGTGTTCCCGGAGCGTTACAACCTGCAACTGTTCAAAAAGAACTGCAACAGTTATTTGATGGCATCTCGGGGCGCCCACTCGCCTAGTAGGGCTATTTGATTTAAACCTTACCTGACTGTTTAAGGGCGGCCCGCCCTTGCTGTTCCGTATCCCAGTGGAGAGTCCAAATGAGTGGGAGTAGATTATTTGTTGTAATTATTTTATTTAAAGAAGAACTTATACTGTTTTGTTATTTTATTTAGAGTAACAGGCCCTCTGTTCCAACGCTAGACTGCAACCTGTTATTCTGGTTAATTGACTGCCGTAATGGGTCAGTTCATTTAACGGATTGAATTGATGCCTCTAACAGAAGCCCTTTTATATACCCAAAATCAAATTTGATTTTACATTTCTTCCCACGATCGCATCGTTCACCTTGAGACAGTTGCCCGATGCCATCCCATCCCAACGATGATGGGAATTGCAACGTTGCAATATTGTCGCCATTCACCGTGAGACGACAACCTGACGCCTACTCCGGCTGCAGCTTTACCCCAAGGCTATGGGAAAACTTCGGGGAACGGATCCAGGCGTCACCGGATTCACGGTGATGTGAACAGAAGATGTGGGTAAGTTTTTGTCAGTGCGCCGACGTACGGCGAAGGTTCACTAAACTTCCACAGTCTGCTCCTGCAATTGTTAGGCCGTAACACAAAGTTACGAGATACCGAGTGGACACAGGATCGAAACAAATGGATTCCAGAAATAGTCCGCAAACCTTTTATTGACCAAACTGGAGTAACTCAATTAAACGCATGGGTTGAACATTAAACACAGGATATCGTTATTAAGATGTTTTATTTGGAACACTAATTACAGAATATAGTTCTTAATGGTGATTAATTTGAAACATTGAATACAGAATATTGTTCTTAATGGCATTTATTACACACACAGACTTTAACATTAAATACAGAATATAGTTCTTAATGGTGATTAATTTGAAACATTAATTAACTGATTTTTGTCGACACTCGGATAGAAACATTACTTAACGAACAACCGATTGGCGGTAAGCACGCGATCAAAAACCTCCAGTTGGCTGCACCCCTCAAGACTGACTGCCGGCTTGCCATGGGACGAATCATATCGCCGGCCACACTGGGGTGGAATCCCACTGCTGTGGTGAAAGGCAAATCCGATATTTCATTCGTGTGGCGACCAATGAAAAACCAGTTCGGTTTAACTGGAAGGACTTCCATAGAGATCGTTCGGATCTGGTTGCGCGTCCATACACTGGAAGTGCGGACAACGATAATGCGAAGGGTGCACAAAAGAGAGTCCAAACATGCAGCCGGTCAAATAGATGATCGTTTACGGAGGCTGGCTGTATTGCCATCATAAACGATAGGGGATAGATTTTTCTGTTGACGTTAAGTCAACAGAACTTCGCTTACGATGGCAAAGGCTAGGATGCATATGGGTGCATGTTTGTTTTAGAAAAACGTATCGTGGGACATGATCATGAGAAATTTGGTTGCAGCTGTTGAAAATTTAATAAACATGGGAACATTGGTTGATTACTCGATCGGCTACTGCGTATAGCATCACTTCGATTGTACTCAAACTGCTTACGTCTCATCGGTCGATCTGTCGAGTGTGTGTTTACATTAAACACACTTGAATTCCCTGTAAGTAGCCAGCGATGAGCTGTGCTGTAGATTGTCGTTCGAACGATCGACCGATGGATCTGCAGATAGGGCAAGGGTGAACATGTCATGCACGTGTATGGGAAAATGCTTCTTAGTTATGCGCCTTGACATGTTCGGGAGTTAATGTCGGTCACATGATGGGGTAACCGAATTATATTTCAGGAACATGATGCGTTGGATGCAAGCATTCCCCTAGGTGAAAGTTTGTAGATGCTAATGCAATAGCGTTAGCAAATGGTAATTATTCTAGGTGATTTAGGTGCTTAGAAGATTTCTTAGCGAAAATGATGGTAAGGTAAGTAATAGCTTTACAAATGGACTTGCCAATAATACTTGTCCTTAACCCTAGTAGTAGCGTTCAATGGAACCGCCACAAAGGCATAGGCTAGCCCAAGGTGATGGGAATTGCAAGATTTCAAGGTGATGAGAATTTTTGATTTGCGTATAGCATATATAACATGCAATATTAGTATTATTACCTTGAAGGTGGTGGGGTATAGGGTGTATGCTATCAGGTGTTTTTTCAAGGTGATGACATTTTTTGGAGTTGTGCATAGCACATAGCATGCCCTATTAGGACATGGGTATGCATGAAATACTATTTTTACTCTGAATGTGGTGGGGTATAGGGCATATTCTATAAGGTGTTGTTTCAGGTTGTTATTGAGAATTTTTGGAGTTGCGTATAGCAAATAGAGCATGGGTATGCATGCATGAACAACTGAATGGTATATATGCATGTAACCTTATTATTAACAGCATCGCGTAAATGCATATAATCTACTACACACAGATTCGCGTTTTCGAGAAATAAATAGATCATCATCATCATCATCGGCACCACAACCGGGATCCGGTCTTGACCTATTTAGCAAGTTTCGAGGCTTGTTACATTTTCCATAATAATAATATTTTTACGGGCAACGTTATTAGCCTTGCGCCACGAAATAAATAGATACGATTTGTAAACGCTTCATTGATGGTTCGGATGGTTTCCAACAGCTGACAAAAATAAAAACAAATTGATAACTGTTAGTTAATAAATACCAATAACTTATCAAACAGTCAGATTGTTGTTTCAACAGACGTTCTTTTATTTACAATTTTATAAAAGTACTTCTCCCTTCAGTAATCACAGTCTTAAAATGATTTTTATTTCTGTCATTTCGTGTACGTCAAAAGGCGCCAATTTACTTACACTTATAACAGAGTTTTGACAGTTCTAAAATTTGAGGTTAATAGAAAATAATTAATCACAACACTCCTCCTTAATTATTTTACAACGCTGACTTTCAAATACTTTTCGTGACAATGGTTTGGTGAATATGTCTGCAAGCTGGTTGGCACTTTCAACGTGTTCGAGTGCAACCGTCTTGTTGACATGTTCTTGTATGAACCTTCTCGGAATTTCTATATGTTTCTTTCCCTTTGTAGTTTTACCCCCATGTGCGTTTAGCATCATCTGAATTGCAGCCTGGTTGTCGAACAGTAGTTTCACAGGTTCATCTTTCATCAAAATTTTCAACTCGAGTCCAATTCTCTCGATCCAACAGACTTCATCAATTGCCGCAACAGCAGCGCGATACTCTGCCTCAGCTGTTGATGTTGCCACTAGTTGCTTCTGGGTGTACCAAACTATCGGCCCTCCTCTCATCACAAGTACTCGGGTGGTTGAGTGTTTCGTCTCAGAAACCGAATAAGCGACGGGCTGATCTCCTCCATCAAAGTAAATGCCAAGGTTTGGTGCTCCCTTCAGATACAGAAAAATTCTTCTCACCATATTCCAGTGACTCGTTTTTGCTCTTCCGTTGAAGCGACTCAAAAAATTGACTGCAAAACAGATATTTGGTCGAGAGATGGTGGCCAAATAAAGTAAACTTCCAATTGCTTCTCTGTACAGGATAGTTGGCGGTATCGGCTGATCGTTCTGCTTGTCCTCTTCGTCTGTCACCATACCTTTCTGGATGGGCGTGAAACTGACTGACTTGAATCGTTTGATGATCCTGTTTGTGTACTTTGATTGGCCGACAAAGATACCTGCTTCTCCGACCTGAATGTCCATTCCAAGGTATCCAATTTTCTTCTGAATTTCTTTGCTGTAGGTGATTTCAAACTTCCTATATATGATGTTCAATATTCGATTTCAGCTTCTTCACAGCTTGCAATGAGTCCGTCATCCACGAATAGGTCATCATAATTGTCTTGTCTTTGTTGTAGTATAAGCAGGGATCATCATCACAGCATATCAATCCAAGTTTCTGCTCAAAGAACGTTGATACCGTGTCGTGCCAATTTCTCGGTGCCTGTTTCAGTCCGTAAAGACTCTTGTTGAGTTCACAAACATCATCAGTGCCATCATCGAATCCTTCCGGTTGACGCATGTAAATTATCTCTTCCAGTTTTCCATGTAAGAAAGCTGTCTTGACATTAAAGACTACCAGCTTCATCTTCTCGGTGGCTGCATGACTCAGCATCAAACGGATTGAAGCATGACAAGCGACTGGACTGAACGTTTCGGTGTAGTTGATTCCTTCTTCATGTTCAAAACCTCTTGCCACCAGACGTGCTTTCAGTCTTCCATCGGCCTTTTCACTTCACACCCATCTGCATGTCAAAGGTTTGACATTTTCAGGACATTTCACAATTTTCCAAGTTTTCATCTTCATCAAGGAGTCAAACTCTTCTTGCATTACACGCTTCCATCCTTCATCCTTCAGAGTTTCAGAAATTGGAATATCTTCTACTTCTCCTATCATTGCGACGTTGGCTGACTTGTTGTCGTAGTTAAGAACGTAGTTCTTGAGTCTTCCTGGCTTCAGTATTTGGCTACGACCTCGCAGACCTTCCCTCTTCTGACATTGTTCATTCTCGTCTTTTTGCTTTGGAACTTCTTCATCTTCATCTTCAGTTATTTGACTCTCAAAATTACTTTCAGTCTGATCTTCTGTCGTTTGAGTCTCATCAACCTCTTCAGTCTCCTCTCCAACTTCATTTTCTTCTTCTTGCTCTTGAATTGACTTCACTGTCTTTCCTCCTGACTGGCTTTTCGTTCCACCTTCATCGAAGATGACATTGTCCAAACAAATCACTTCTCTGCTTCCAGGAATGTAAACTCTGTAACTTGACGATTGAAGATCATATCCAACGAAGATTGCATTTCTTGACTTCTTATCCAACTTCTTTCTAGTCTGACTTGTGATTAATACATAACAATCCCATCCGAAGATTTTCAGTTTGTTAATATCAATGCGACGACCATACCACAAATCAGCTGGACTTTTCCCGACGACTGAGCTTGTCCCAGTTTGATTGATTGTAAACACAGCATAGTTTATAGCTTCTGCCCATAAAGTTTCCTTCAAGCTCTTCGCATGCATGGCTGACCTTGCTGATTCCACAATTGTTCTCGTTTCTCGTTCGATTCTGCCATTTTGTTCTGGAATGTGAACATTGGAGAAGGTGTGCCTGATTCCCAACTCCTCCAGAAGTTTGCCATTAGTGAAATTGTCTATTTCCTTGCCATGATCAGATCTCAGGACCTTTACACTTCTCTCGAATTGATTTTCGACTTACTTCAAATAAGTCTTCAACTTTTCTGCTGCTTGATCCTTAGACTTCAGATAATAGACTGTTCGAAAGTGCGAGTAGTCATCTTTGAACATCAAAAAATACTTCGCTCCTCCGATTGACCTGTCGTTCATTTCTCCAAGATCTACATGAACTAAATCCAATGGTTGTTTGGCTACTTTCTCATTCCTGGGATGTGATACTCGTTGCTGCTTTCCATCGATACATCCTGTACATACTCGGTTGTTCCAGTCATCTACAAACTTGATGTTGTTTTTCTTCAAAATGTCCCTCACGTACTTCAGATTCTGATGTGCGAGCCTCTCATGCCAAGTGACAATCGAAGTTGCAATCAGACTGCTGTTCCGGGTTGGTTTGCGTAACATGACCTTGTACAAGTTTCCCTCACGCTGAGCCATCGACAAAACTTCTTGGTTGTCCTTTGCCTTGATAACTGACACATCTTTATCACATTCTTCAGTGTGACCTTGATCCATGATTTGACTGAGAGAAATCAGGTTGAAATTCAGACCAGGTACATAAAGTACATCTTCAAGTGTCGCCAATGGCCATTCATCACAGTTGTAGGCTTCCAGTTCTATGTCTCCTACTGATGTGGCCTTGAGTTGACGACAATCTCCCATAGTCACTTTGATTGGCTGCTTCAGTTCTCTCAGCTTGACAAACCAGTTTTTGTTCGATGACATATGTTGTGTGGCACCACTGTCCTGATACCAATTTTCATTTGCTCCTTGTTGATGGATTTTCAATTCAGCACTCGACAAACGAATGGCAACGTACAGTTTGCCTGTCTGACCTCCGTTTCTTCTATCACTCCTGTCTGGTCTTTCATTTCTAACTTGTCATCATTTTTCTTCAAGCAATCTCTGACAAAATGTGCCTTTTGACCACAAACATAACAGGGATAATTCTCCCTGCAGTAGGCTAAATACTTTGCACACGGTCTGTTTGTGCATTTGGTCGTCTATAGATTTAAGGACGAGGGGGCCTGTAATAAAAAATATATCAACAAAGGTATCAACATTAATTATCTATTTCGCACCGGCAATATGTCCGCCGGCTGCGCCAAATAGTAAGGTTACTAATTAAGATCTTACCTGACTAGTTGAAGGCGGTCCGTCCTTGTTGTTCCGGGTCCCGCTGCAGCTTCCAAAATAGTAAGAAGTAAGTAGACGTATGTTTTTTAGTTTTTAGTCTTTATTTATAGAACTGACTTATTTACAGATTATATTACTTATTAGTTTACTAATTCATCATCATCATCGGCACTACAACCGGGAGCCGGTCTTGGCCTTATTTAGCAAGTCCTGAGGCTTGTTAAATTTTCCATAATGATTTATTTTGTCTGAGCAAGGTCATTAGTCTTGCGCCAGGGGCTCCCGGACGGGGAATCGAACCCCGGTCTCCCGGGTGACAGGCGGGTATACTAACCACTATACTATCGAGGAGCCCTAGTTTACTAATTAGTATTAGTAAAATACTTATTATTTTATTTAAAGTAGCAGACCCGCTATTCCAATGATAGGCTGCATCAGTTTACATTTAATTAATTTGGGCCTCTAACAGAATCCCTTTTACGAGGGTTGCCTCTTATGTTTCGGGATTTGGTAACCCTAGCGTTGCAATCCGGCAATTGACAGCTCTGTCGTAAAGTTGGACATTTTTGAGGTTATACGCACTCAGAACGTTTTGACATACGAGCGTTATTTGTGTTGTTTACAGTAACTTAAAAGATTCATCTCGGCCCAAAAATGGAATTAAATCGTCAACATTTTCGTGCGATTATTTTTTACAACTTTCGGCGTGGATTAACTCAGCAACAGTGCATGGATGAACTTAATTCAATTTTTGGCGATGAAGCTCCATCAAGGACCAGTGTTTATCGATGGTATGGTGAATTCAATTGTGGTCGTAGTTCACTCCAAGATGAATTTCGTGAAGGTCGTCCAAAATCAGTTGTTGTTCCGAAAACCATTGATGCTGTGCGCGAACTGATATTGGAAGATCGTCATGTGACATATCGTGAGATTGAGACAACCTTAGGCGTTAGTGGGACCAGCATACATTCAATATTGCATAAACATTTGACTGTCAAAAAAATTTGTTCGCGTTGGACCCCACACAATTTGTCAATCGCCCAAAAAAAGGATCGTGTCAATTGGTCGAAAGAAATGCTCAAAAAATACGGTCGCGGTGCTTCGAAACACGTCTATGACATCGTGACAGGTGATGAATCGTGGATTTACGCGTATGAGCCCGAAAGTAAACAGCAGTCGACTGTCTGGGTGTTTCAAGATGAGCCAAATCCAACAAAAGTTGTTCGCGCACGAAGCACTTCCAAACAAATGGTCACCTGTTTTTTCGGAAAAACTGGACATGTCGCAACCGTACCACTAGAACAACGCAGAACAGTCAATTCTGAGTGGTACACAACCATTTGTTTGCCAGTTGTCTTTCAAGAAATCAGGAAAACCAACCGCCGAAGACGGATCACTCTTCACCACGACAATGCGAGCTCTCACACATCGGCAGCGACAACTGCATTTTTGAGCACCCAAAATATCGATTTGATGGGTCATCCGCCGTATAGTCCTGACTTGGCACCGAATGACTTCTTTTTATTCCCGTACGTAAAAAACAAACTGAGAGGTCAACGTTTTTCGACACCTGAAGAAGCGGTTGCTGCATTTAGAATGCTTGTGTTGGAGATACCTCAATCAGAGTAGCAAAAGTGCTTCGATAATTGGTTCAAACGCATGCAAAAGTGTATAGATCTTCATGGGGAATATTTTGAAAAACAATAAAGTGATTTTCGATGATCAATATTTGTTTTTGTTCTCTAATCCCGAAATATAAAAGGCAACCCTCGTATATACCCAAAATCAAATCCGAATTTTACATTCCTTCCTACGATTCATCGCTCACCTTGTGACAGCCACCTGATACTAGCCCCAGTCGAAGGGCATGCCAACGACGATGGGAACTGTCACGTTGCAATTCTCTCGCCATTCACCCTGAGGTGGCAACATTACCCCTACTCTGGCTGCAGCTCCACCCCAAGGTCATGGGAAAATTCGATTCAAGGTGATACGAATCTGATTTGCCCATAGCAAATAGCATGCATGTGCATGGGCAAGGGTGGAATTTCCTTGAAGGTGATGGGGTGTCAGGTGATTATCAAAGTGATGAGAATTTTTGTTTGCTTATAATAAATAGCATGCAATATTAGAGCATGTGTATGGGCATGGGTATGAATAGAACGTGGGAATTGCAGAATTGCAAGTTTAGTTATGGGAATGGAAAATGTATATGTAGTCATAGCATATGCTATTGTATGTTGAGAAATTGCGTTTAGCAAAAGGTAGGTGTGTGTTAGGGTTTCACAGATGCTACACTGAAAGAATTCCGTCGGTTGTAACAGGAAATTAATTTTGAGGCTACACCGAAAGAATTTAGAAGAAATGTAAAAGAGAAGTTAAAATTGCCAAAACAGACTAATTTTGGTTTTTTACTGCCATTTATTTTTTCAATTAAATTGACAACGTTTCGTTCAAGTACGAGGGTTGCCTTTTACATTTCGGGATTAGAGAACAAAAACAAATATTGATCATCGAAAATCACTTTATTGTTTTTCAAAATATTCCCCATGAAGATCTATACACTTTTGCATGCGTTTGGACCAATTGTCGAAGCACTTTTGCCACTCTGATTGAGGTATCTCCAACACATGCATTCTGAATGCAGCAACCGCTTCTTCAGGTGTCGAAAAACGTTGACCTCTCAGTTTGTTTTTTACGTACGGGAATAAAAAGAAGTCATTCGGTGCCAAGTCAGGACTATACGGCGGATGACCCGTCAAATCGATGTTTTGGGTGCTCAAAAATGCAGTTGTCGCTGCCGATGTGTGAGAGCTCGCATTGTCGTGGTGAAGAGTGATCCGTCTTCGGCGGTTGGTTTTCCTGATTTCTTGAAAGACAACTGGCAAACAAATGGTTGTGTACCACTCAGAATTGACTGTTCTGCGTTGTTCTAGTGGTACGGTTGCGACATGTCCAGTTTTTCCGAAAAAACAGGTGACCATTTGTTTGGAAGTGCTTCGTGCGCGAACAACTTTTGTTGGATTTGGCTCATCTTGAAACACCCAGACAGTCGACTGCTGTTTACTTTCGGGCTCAGACGCGTAAATCCACGATTCATCACCTGTCACGATGTCATAGACGTGTTTCGAAGCACCGCGACCGTATTTTTTGAGCATTTCTTTCGACCAATTGACACGAGCCTTTTTTTGGGCGATTGACAAATTGTGTGGGGTCCAACGCGAACAAATTTTTTTGACAGTCAAATGTTTATGCAATATTGAATGTATGCTGGTCCCACTAACGCCTAAGGTTGTCTCAATCTCACGATAGGTCACATGACGATCTTCCAATATCAGTTCGCGCACAGCATCAATGGTTTTCGGAACAACAACTGATTTTGGACGACCTTCACGAAATTCATCTTGGAGTGAACTACGACCACGATTGAATTCACCATACCATCGATAAACACTGGTCCTTGATGGAGGTTCATCGCCAAAAATTGAATTAAGTTCATCCATGCACTGTTGCTGAGTTAATCCACGCCGAAAGTTGTAAAAAATAATCGCACGAAAATGTTGACGATTTAATTGCATTTTTGGGCCGAGATGAATCTTTTAAGTTACTGTAAACAACACAAATAGCGCTCGTATGTCAAAACGTTCTGAGTGCGTATAACCTCAAAAATGTCCAACTTTACGACAGAGCTGTCAATTGCCGGATTGCAACGCTAGGGTTGCCAAATCCGGAAACATAAGAGGCAACCCTCGTATTTGATCCTCTTCAGGTGTAAAACTTCTTCGTTCTAAATTATCATATATTATCAGACGATATTACCTTTACAATATACAAAAATGTAAAAGAGGTTATTAAAACTTTAATGTATTATGTATGCATGTTAATGTCATATATGCATGCAACATAATTTATTTGCGGAATTATGATTTAGTTTTGTTTAATTGGTGGCGGTTAATGTCACATATGCATGCAACAGGCTGGGCGAGACTGGTGTATTGATAGGGTCTGTTGTAAAGATGAGGTCTAGCTGCCTCCCCAAGAGGTTTCGAACGTTGCTGACTGGACAGAGGCAAGAACCATTTAGTCGATCAAGGAAGAGACATTCCTTGGCATGGGTGCGGTGGGAGGTGAAGTGTGATTGATCGTCAGACAAAGTCCAATTGAGTTGTGGAAGATTAAAATCTCCAAAGACGATGATGTCGTCCTTGCAATTACTCAGCTCGTATGTGTGGTCGATAGCATTAAGAGCGAGCTCGTTAACTTCCATAGGCTGGGATGACAAGATATACAAGCACATGACAAAGATTAATTTCCAAGGAAGAGTGATTTTGATGGTCACAAAGTCCAGCTTGGAGGAGGTAGGGAAAGAGATAAGTGACGAATCGAGGCTGTTATGGACAGCGATGAGCACTCCTCGGCTGAGGAAACAGTCAGTGCCATGATTGGGAAGGTCATCGCGTAAGATAGTGAAATGTGGGAATATTATTTTTCTAAACAACTCTAACTTGGCATAAATTCAATTAGAAATGACTACCGAGGAAGAGCCAAAATAATTCGAGACGCAAACGGCTGTCTGGTCACAGAAACAAACAATGTCGTGACAAGATCGAAGCAGTACTTTGAAAACCTGCTCAATGTACGCACCCATCAACCACAGATAAATGCACCAAGCCTACATACAGCCGAGCCTCAGATCCCAGAGCCGTCTCTCAACGAAGTTGTAGACGCAATAAATCGATTGAAAAACAACAAGGCTCCCGGAGTCGACTGCATACCGGTAGAGCTTGTGAAGCATGGAGGAGAGGCAACCGCTCGAAAGATCCACCAGCTCATCCAAACAATATGGGATAAGGAAGTCACTCCGGAAGAATGGAAAACCTCAATAGTCATCCCCATTTTCAAAAAAGGCGACAGATCTGACTGCGAAAACTACAGAGGAATATCATTGCTCCCAACCGCATACAAAATATTAACAAATGCCATTCTGGCGAGAATCACACCGTGCGCAGAAGAGATACTGGGAGACTACCAATGTGGATTCCGTAGGAACCGGTCAACAAGCGACCAAATGTTCACAATAAGACAACTGCTGGAAAAGAAGTGGGAATACGGAGAGACGGTTCACCAACTGTTCGTTGACTTCAAAAAAGCCTACGACTCAGTCGCAAGGCAGACTCTACCATATTCTAGTTGAGCTGGGAGTCCCAAAAAAATATGCCGCCCTCATACAAATTTGCATGAACGAAAACAAAGGGCGAGTCAGAATAGAAAACCACCTCTCAGAACCATTTGAAATCCGGGACGGACTAAAGCAGGGGGATGGTCTATCACCGTGTCTCTTTAACCTTGTGCTCGAGTATGTCATCAGAAAGGTACGAGACGACAACATGGCCGGATCATCCCTGAACGGGGTCACACAAGTGCTCGCATATGCGGATGACATCGCCGTTCTGGGCGATAATCTAGAGACTGTTAGTAAAAACTGTGAAATCATCATGTAAGCGGCAGAAGAGGTGGGCCTAGATATAAATGAAGACATAAAAAAATACATGATTACGGCGAGAGCAGGTGGACCTCAGATAACACATATAAACGTCAGAGGTAAGATATTTGAAAAAGTAGAAGAATTTAAATATCTGGGAACGATACTGACGGCCAGTAATGAAATGTCGAAGGAAATTAACAAGAGACTGCATTCCGGCAACGCGAGTTGGCATGCAGTCAGTAAACTGCTGAAATCCAGACTGCTATCACGTAACATAAAGATCCGTGTCTATAGAACCATAAACATGCCGATTGTTCTATATGGATGCGAAACATGGGCTCTCACAAAACGGGAAGAAAACAAATTCCGCGTATTCGAGAATAAAGTTTTGAGGGGCATCTTTGGAGGTAAATATGACGAGGAGGCAGGACAATGGAGGAGACTCCATAACCACGAATTGGAAGAGCTATATCGCAAACCTACAATAGTGAGAGTAATCAAGTCGCGAAGATTAAGATGGGCCGGACACGTGGCGCGAATGGGGAACGATAGGACCGTGCATAGAATTCTTGACGGTAGACCAACGGGGAAGAGACCGGTAGGACGGCCGCGACAGAGATGGGAGGACAATGTTAGGTTTGACCTTGAGGAGATCGGATCGAATGGTCAAGCGTGGAAGGAGAGTGCCCAGGACAGGGAACGATGGCGAAGCCGAGTCGGTGAGGTCATGAACTTCCGGGTTCTTACAGGCCAATAAATAATAATAATAATAATAAACAACTCTAACCGATTTCAAATAACGCACTCACATATATTCTTTTAATCTTCTCAAATTTAAAAAAGCAAGGACTCTTTTTTTGTATGTTTAAGTTTATTTTGTTAATTTTTTTTAAATATGATTATTTGATTACATAAAATCACTTTAAAAACACAAGTCCACTTTATAGGTTTCTCTCCTCGAATCCCTCCATTGGTGACATCTACTCCACCTTTTGTACCTTAGCTTTAGGTTCTGCGGAGCGATCTTCCCCGCCTCCACGGCGCTTACGCCTGGGACCACCTTTATTTCGATTATGGTTAATTCTTCGAGACTTCATCTGTTCTACGACTTTGGCGAGGAATACTGTTTCTTCTTCCTCTGATAGAACTCTGATGGGAAGCTCTGTTGAATCGGAAAGTTTCAACTGCAAACAAACAAGGAGAATTGTTAAGATTTTTAAAAGAAATTCGGGGTTAATCCGGATCTCACCTTTTTATCGTCAACTTTCTCGATTAAATCATTGGCAGAGTTCTCTGCCTGCAACCGAATGTGCCCGTTTTTTTCTCCTTTGCTGTAATCAATATAAGCTACGGTAGCATTGAGGGCTTCAACGGCAGATCTTATAAGCTCCCGTGTTGTATTGCCATTGGCCTCATCAAAGAAGATAACGGTGCCCTTGGGTAATTGAAAGGTATCTTCTTTTCCATCCTTTTTCTTCTTTTGCATTTTTTTCCTATGGCGGTCCTTTCTGTTTTCTTCCTGTTTCTTCTCTTCAAAATATTTTTCCTGCCATTCGCGAATTAAGACGGTGTCTTTATACCGGACCTGAAATGGAGTCAATTAAATTGTTGCGTTATTGTCTTTTTATAAAATATAATCAAACATTTAATTCAATAAAATATTTTTTTTTTGCTTTTATCAAAACAATTACATTGTGTATACGTAGACTAACAATAATACTTTTTAAAAAAAGAACCAAAGAATCAACAATGTTCCACAATAACAATGATAACAATCTTCTGCAACGAAATTAGAGTTTATTGAAGTGTTTGGGGTATTTAATTGTTTTGTATATTTGACCATATTAATTATGGAAAATATTATTGTATCGGGTTTTCCAATAGGGACTTGACAACTTTGAATTTAATTTGTGAACGCACCCTTTCACTAATCATCGAACTGTTACTGTCAATTTATTCGGTAAACTCAACATTTTCATCATGGTTAGGTACACGAACAAACGACGTCTGCAAATTATTAAAATTTGTCAGGTCCCCATTGGGAAACCCATGCAAGAAGGGCAGTTTCATATGTGAAAGGCGTTTGATCAGAAAGGAAATTAAATAATGAAATAGTAATACAGAGTAGGGCCGAGGAAACTCACTGATTTTGTTTTGATCTGTGTGGGGGGGGGCGGAGAAAGGTAGTTTACTGCCGATGGGTAGCGTGTCAGTGTAAAATGTTGTGGTACTGAAGGAACCGGTAGGGACGTCGTGGAAGCGATAAGATTATATCGGCTGTCAGTGTAGTTCGATCCTCCTCAGAGGTGCTACGCTGGTTGATCTATAATTCGCCGCCACTGGAGTTGCACTTGATCGTCAGACGTCTTCGCTTCGCCGAAGCTTCAAACATTTCGAGGGCTCGGTCCACCAGGAGTGGGGGAGGTCGTTCGGTCTCCAAGGATATACGTCGATTGCCCTTCGGCTGACCCAGGTGCAAGCTAAAGTCGCGACAACGGAATTTGAAACGATAGGTTCGCGGAACGACCTCAGCCTGTTACACGTCCCCAACCTGGGAAGAACCCGTTTAAGTCACAAGCACCACCGCGTTCCTTTGAAGGACCAATAGGGTCTAAAGCAAGGAGGTCTGAGGTGTTACCGCGTATTGCGACGATAGTGAAGGACGTGTGATTCGAACTGACGCTATGACCCGTGGCAACCGAATGACAAATGTCAGCAACGAGCTGACATAATCAATTGTTCTGGTTGTCAAGCATATAATAAATTCTTCTTCGTTAACTGCTGAGCGATACAGGTCGCAAGAATTGGAATCATATAAAATCCTATTAACACTATTCCTACCAGAACCGGTCAAATGACCGTTTTTAAATTTACATTTGGAATTTCCTACATTCAACGTATGTGAATCGCCTTTAAACTTTACCACTTTTCCTCATATATATGTATGATATATTTTTCAATATTCACTTATTTTTCTATTGTTTATTTTCCGAGAAAAATTTGTAGTCTGTCTTACCTACCATGACCGGTCATTTGACCGGTAGCACGATTTATACATTTTTGTAAGAGTTTCTCTCTAAGACTCAATGCCAAAACTATAAAGTCGTTACAAACGAAAGGTAATGTAGTTATGATACGATTTTATTCGATAAGTGCCTTCCAGGAAATGGTTTACGGCACTTCCAAGTGTTTACAGTTCTCGCTCGACTATCGGGCTAGCGGCGTTTATTTGCTTGATTGATATCCGATACGGTCAAGATCCTCGAATGTTCTACGCCATCTCATCTACTATGACGTAAAATAAATAAACTTGTAACTGAAGGAAATGTATAGACGTCTTCTCACGAATTCAAATCAGTATAGTCTTGCGACACAAACAGAGTGCATCGAACGTGAAAGTCACAAAGAGCATACTTGGCAGTCTTTTATTATTATTTTGTAATATTTTATATCGTATTACGTGTTATAAGTGGCATTTTCAAAATAGTGAACAAGACTAACAATACGTCGCAGTAAGTTTCACATTTTATCTTTTATTCTTTTTTTTATTTATTTTGATTTACATTTTCATATTTTAGTTTTTTATTTTTGTAGAATATTTGTCCCCAAAATGTCAAGACGTTTGAGGAGTGCGAATGTATTATTAGAGAGAATAAATGATATCGATGCAGAATGTTCTGAAGATGATCAGGAAATTCTGGATATGGAAAATAACAATACGGAAAATTATGATCCACTTGAAACAGATTCGAACACCGATAAGAACGAAGAGAATATTTCGAACGTACGTAGACGACGAAAGAGAAGGAGATTTTTAGTTAGTTCCGATAGTGAGAATGAGGAAGAAGTAAGCGAAATTGCGATGGACGGAACTGTTTGGCAGGAAGTAAAAATAGGGTCTAATCCTGGAAGAGCACCTGGTCATAATATTTTTAGGGAAACATCAGACCCGACTGGGTACAGTAAACGTAATATTATGAAAGGCGAAGTTAGGACGGCATTTTCTGTGATAATTGATAAGAATATAATCGAACTTATAAGAAAGTGCACAGAGGCAGAGGCATTTAGAGTGTTGGGATATAAATGGGAACTGTCTACTGCAAAGTTATATGCATTTTTTGCAATTCTGTATGCACGCGGCGCATATGAGGCTAAGAATATAGATATAGCACTTCTATGGAATAAAAAGTGGGGCCCGCCTTTTTTCTCAAATACTATGAGTAGACATGACTTTACGGAGATTATGAGATTTATTCGATTTGACGACAGAAATCAACGAAGCCAACGGTTACAAACCGATAAATTTGCTATGATTTCCGAAGTTTGGTACAAGTTTATTGACAACAGTCAAAATTGTTATAAACCAGGACCATATATTACTATTGACGAACAATTGTTTCCAACGAAAGCAAGGTGTAGATTTACTCAATACATGCCCAATAAACCGGACAAATTTGGTATAAAATTCTGGTTAGCATCCGATGTGCGTAGCAAATATATAATAAACGGCTTTCCATATTTGGGAAAAGATGAAAGTAGAGAACCCTCAGTTCCTCTTGGAGAGTTCGTCACTATGAAATTAGCAAAACCGTATGTAGGATGTGGAAGAAATATAACCACGGACAACTTTTTTACAAGCCTACCTTTAGCAACAAAACTTTTAGCAAAAAAAACTACGATTGTTGGGACAATTAGAGCAAATAGAAAAGAGCTACCAAGACTGGCAAAACTGAAAAATGACGACATGGAACTTTTTTCAACCAAACTCTATCGCTCAAATAATTGTATGTTGACAGTTTACAAAGCCAAACCAAGAAAGAAAGTTCTAATTCTCAGTTCAATGCGCAATTCCGTACAAATTGAAAAAAATGACACCCGAACACCGGAGACAATTCAACTATATAATAGCACCAAGTTTGGCGTAGATGTGACCGACCAAATGGCCAGAAATTATTCGGTAAAATCTAAATCTCGGAGATGGCCTTTGCAAGTATTTTTTAATTACTTGGATTTAGCCGGGATAAATGCATGGGTGTTATATAAAGAAACTACGGGAGGAGAAATTACAAGACAGGAATTTCTATTTCAATTGGCAGAAGAACTTGCCATCGAATACCAACAAGAGCTCGGCAAAAAAAATCAACCAATACCCATCGCAAGTACAAGTACAGGTTCTCGTGAACGGAAAACATGTCAGATAAGGTATTGTAAAGATAATAAGACGAACAAAATCTGTCTAAAATGTAAAAAGTACGTATGCGGAAAATGTACAGTTGAGAAGCCCATTTGTAAAAAATGCGACGAAAACGAATAAAATGTAGATTATGTACTCTTGAATAAAAGAAAATATATTTTTATACTGGTAAGCTGGCTATTGGTCTGCATTCAATATTGAAAAATATAAGTTGTGAAAGACCGGTCATTTGACCAGCCGCGGTAGGAATAGGTATACGTGTAGTGTCGGTAGGAATAGTGTTAATCTTAATAAATAAACTTAAAAATTAAACACAGTAAAACGAACACTGAATTGTTATTTCACTCTGGAGGAATATTGCTGGAATTGATGAGGTACTCTTTTCCCTTTTAACATCATTTAAATTAGCAATTGTTTCAGTCAGGCAACTATCATCGTGACACGCTACGAGCGCTGCTCATTGTTCCTGACGCCAGCCCACAACACAACAAGAACCCAGTGTTAGTGGAAGGTGTGTTCAACGCTTGTTAGACACACAAATTGGTCCTTCGAGCCGGATCCAGTCTGTGGATCCTATCCACTGCTGCCCGTTCGCAGTGGAACTAAAGAGCTATCCCGAAGTCCTGTAATCCTTCTATCATTAACTTCAAGATCTTTGGCTGTAAGTGCGAAGACTGTCGTGTAAAATTTGTCCAGTCAACAATCACCACCAATCCCAGAGCTTGATTCTGCTTCTCCTCCAGTAATTTGTCCAGTGTCAATAGGAAAGTTCTATATACATCCTCGAGGGTATACTTCGTTGGTTCCCAGTTGGCTGTGTTAAATAGGATAACCTTCCTTCCAAGACGGTCGCGATCTTTCAAGATACAAGGATTTCCGTCTCTCAGTGCGAGTTGAATGGTTTCAACGAAGATGTTTAATTTCTGTAGCAGCGGCTTATTCCTTTGCTTGTATGAATGGTAATTGATGATGAGCTCGAAAGCCTCATCACAGCGAAATTTCCTTGCATAGAGGAAACGATTTAGGAAGTCATCATCAGTGCAGCAGGATTTGTCCTTTAGGGCGAAATTCATACTCGCCCCAATTAAGTCTTTTAGAGCGATCAGTGCCTTTCGTCAATCGCGGCATACTAGAGGGTCCAGCCTAAGGACCGACCGCCGCCAGTTCAGAGCGCAACATGAGCTGCCCACATGGGAGCCATAATACTGCCGTCAGATTAGTGGCGCAGTAACCAACTACATTTACAAGATACCGGTGCCAAATTCGCAGCCCCAAGGTCCAGCCTAAGGACCTCTAGCCGCAGGTTAGTGGTGCCTGAACAAGCAGCCCCAGCGCAGCTACATTATAACCACACCGCGACCATGTTCACAGTGCAATTACCGGATCCAGACATACGGATCAACGACCAGTTCTCAGGTAAGAGAATTTTCAATTTTTCAATTAAATTACCGCCACCAAATCCGTGGCCCCCACCGAAACTGCCCCCTGCAGTTACTTACCACCACACCGCGACCAGTTCGCGGCGCAATTGAGGTCCAGATCTGTGCTTCGTGAGCACTACACAACGAAGGACGTTAAATTCACTTGGTCGGTCAACCAACAAGCATTTAATAACATAAGGGGATTATTGGTATCGCCGCCACTATTAATCTATACAGATTTTACCAAACCATTTAATCTGACCAGGGATGGTAATAATGAGATACTGGGTGCCGTACTGTCGCAAGGCGAAATCGGCAAGGACCAACCACTCGCATGTGCCAGCCGAACCTTGAATAAGGCGGAAAGGAATTACTCTACCGTTGAGAAAGAGTTACTAGCCCTTGTGTGGGCGGCTAAGAATTTCCGCTGTTATTTACAAGGGAGGAAATTCACCGTATACACGGATCACAAACCATTAAAGGGAGTATTTAACGTGAAAGACCTCACTTCACGTTCACTAAGGTTCCATCGCAAACTACTGGAGTTCGACTACCAATCGAGTACAAACCCGGTAAATATAACACCAATTCGTGGATACCTTGAGCCGTACCCTGCAAAATTGCGACGAAACTCCCACACTACAAAGGTGCAATGTAGTAACACGCGTCCAAGCCAAAAAGCTATGGGCAAGCGGAGGAACTCAGGAGATTCCAAATTACGACAAGTCTTCTCTTAACGAGAACCCCATTCCGGCCTACACGGAAAAGGGAATGGAGGTAACAAATCCTGAAGACATCCAGTTCCTGCTACGGGAATGCCATGATCCTCCTTTGGGTGGACACCAAGGAGTGAGTAAAACGTATAATAAAATACGTAGGCATTTTTGGTGGAAGAACATGATGCGCGACATTAAACAATACATCAAAGTATGCAAAACATGTCAAACCATGAAATCCTCACCAAACCTACGTATGCCCATGGTAATAATCGACATGCGCAAAGAGGCCTTTTGAGAAAGTGTATTTAGATATAGTAAGTCCTCTTGATTGTTCCGATTGTTCTATACGGATGCGAAACATGGGCTCTCACAAAACGGGAAGAAAACAAAATCCGCGTATTCGAGAATAAAGGACTAAGGGATATCTTTGGCGGCAAATATGACGAGGAGGCAGGACAATTAGGAAACTCCAAAACCACGAATTGGAAGAGCTATACCGCAAACTCACAATAGTGAGAGTAATCAAGTCCCGAAGATTAAGATGGGCCGGACACGTGGCGCGAATGGGCAACGATAGGACCGTGGATGGATTTCTTGACGGTAAGCTAACGGGAAAGAGACCGACAGGAGATGGGAGGACAATGTTAGGTTGGACCTCGATGAGTTCGGATCGGATGGTCGAACGTGGAAGGAGAGCGCACGGGACAGGGAACAATGGCGGAGTCGAGTCGGTGAGGTCATGAACTTTCGGGTTCCTATAGGCCAATAAATAGTAGTAGTAATAGGTCCTCTTGATTGAACTGCGACCGGCAACCAATATTTACTCACGTTTCGAGACAGTTTGTCTAAGTATTGAGATTGCACATGGAGACATAAACGGTGGCCACAGTCTTTTTCGACCAAGTAATTGCTCGGTATGGTGTTCCGAAGCAATTGGTCACCGATCGGGGGAGCAACTTCCTTAGCAGTTTGTTTAAAAGTGTGTGCAAATTGCTCCGTATTAAAAAAACTCTAAACCTCAGCGTACCACCCACAATCGAACGGAGCTCTAGAACGGAGCTCTAGAACGAGCCCATCGCCCGCACGTAGATTACCTGCGAAGTATTGTGGATGGAAATTCTCAATCATGGCACCTGAGGAAGGCAAAAACACTAACGTACACGAAGGTACTAAACTTACACCAATGGATTGTCTATTCAGTTTCACCCCGGAGGTACTAACTAGTATAAAGCCACCTCCGGAAGCGGTATTTAACCATGACAGTTACCATAAGCTATTAAAGTACAAACTTCAACATACGTACGAGGTAGCAAGGCGTAACCTATTAACTTCCGAGAGGAAATCCAAAGAGTATTACGACCGTAAAACACGCCCATTCACGTTCCATGTGGGCGACAAGGTACGATGGTATCCCTGCAATCCTCCTCAAGAATGCTCAACCATTCTCTCTGCCCCCCTCTCACAGATCTTCAATCACTCACCCTCTCAAAGCGCATTCCCCCACATTTGGAAAATCTCCTTCATCACCCCTGTTACGGACCACACGTCCAAGCACTCACCCAAATTTCCCTAAGATCCACAGATTTCCCCCTCTCTACCTATAAATTCATAATTACGCCAAGAATCTACTTGGCAATAATAAAAATTGTAGGCATTGGCGCCGTAATTAAAATAAAGTGTCAACGGCGAAAAAATAAAATAATCAGTTGTGAAAACCAAATCAGAAGCGCCGGACGGATTTAATAAACCGAATAATTCCCGCCGCGAACAAATAAGGAAATTTAATTAACCAATAATCAGTTGTGGTAAATCGCAAACTGAAACCGCGAGTTAAACCAAAGCAATAAAGACTATTGAAGACGAAGGCAACGAAGAGAACAGGGGGATCAAGAATCTTGCGCCCCCTGCAACTAGAGAGCAGAAACGGCGACCGAGAAACGATCCACCACATATCAAGAAATTCTGTTCCTGATTATCTGTCGTTTTACTTTATTTATTTAAAATTGTTTCAATTACCCATAACACCCCCATCCACAAGAAAAGTTCCAAAAACGATGTCGCGAACTACCGCCACATCGCCAAACTGCCCCACTTTCCCAAGATTCTCGAAGCATTCTATGCGAATCTCTTAGTTTTCGTTGCAAATCTTTTATTTCACCAAGGCAACATGGTTTTCTCAATAGCAAATCAACTACAACCAATATTGTTGAGTTCATTTCCTTTACACTCTCAGCACTAGAGCACGGTAACGAGGTCGACATGGTCTCAACTGACCTCACTAAAGCATTCGACAAAATCTACCACAATCTAATCCTCTTCAAATGATCCAGCCTCGGCTTCGAACCTGGATTGCTGAATGGATTCCTTCCTACATAAGGGATAGACTTAATTCGGTTCGGTTCAGGTGCATGATATCCAACCCCTTCCTTGTCGCATCTGGGGTCCCTATAGGTACCCACCTGGGCCATCTCCTATTTATACTTGCTACTAATGATATTGATATTGGCGCAAGGCTAACCTTGGCCGGAAAACAAACTATTATGGACAATTTAACAACTCTCGGATATGGACCGGATCCGGTGGAGAGACTTGCTAAATAAGGCCAAGACCGGATCCCGGTTGTAGTGCCGATGATGATGATGATGATGATGACATTGATAAGGTCATTAAGAATTCCAACTTGTCCATATACGCTGATGACACCAAGATATACAAGATCATCGAGTCACCATGTGATTCTGCACTGCTGCAATCAAATCTTGTACAACTTCTCGACTTGGAGTGACAAAAATTGCTTTCTACTTAACATCGCCAAATACCAATCGATTAACCTTTTCCGGTAAGTGTATTCACTCATCCTCGCGTGCCTATTCTCTACATGACCAATCCTTAACCATTGTCCAATCTATTCGAGAGCTCGGGATCCTCTGTGACAGCGAGCTTAACTTCCTCTCTCACATTGAAAAGACGATCCGGAAAACCAACTCTACTCTCGTGAGACGATGGTCTAAGGAATTCTCCGACCTCTACGTAACTCGATCCCTTTACCTTACCTTCATCCGTCCACTGCTAGAATATGCTAGCCAGGTATGGTCCCATTATCACAAGACCCATATCCGTACAATCGAAAGTATTCAACGTCGCTTCCTTCGGTTCGCTCTCCGAGGGCTAGGATGGGGAAACCTCTTAATCCTGCCCCCGTACATTAACCGTCTTAATTTAATCAACTTCAGAACCCTTGAGAAACGCAGGCTTCTGGCTGACATAGTGTTCATTCATCAGGTTCTCTCCGCCTCGGTTGACTGCACCTACATACCTCCTTAACTTAATTCCTCTGAACACAAACCGTCGAAATACGCGTAATCCCCACCTTCTCTACATTCCCCCTCACCAGACCTCTTATGGTTTCAATGAACCCCTTTCGTGGATGCTAAGAAATGTCAACTCCAACTTCACCTTGTTCGACTTTGACCCCACTACCCATTTTTTTTTTATTAGACTTCTCTCGGGAGAGGCGAACCTATAGCGCCGAGTGGGCGCCCCGAGATGCCGTCAAATAACTGTTGCAGTTCTTTTTGAACAGTTGCAGGTTGTAACGCTCCGGGAACACTCCCGTGGGAAGGGAGTCCCACAGCTTCCCCGCTCTGTAACGGAACGAGTTCTGATGCAGGGGTGTTCGCGCCGTCGGGAGATGAACCACAAACGGGTGCGATCCGTCGGACTGTCTTGTGGAGCGCATATAAACCGAATTGCGTGGGACAATGCCAAGAATCTCCGAAGAACAGCACCCGTGATAATATCAAAACAGACAGAGGTCGGCTACGCGCCTTCGATGTGATAGTGACTGTAGTCCCGACGTCAGCGCCAAGTCCCCGATCAGGCGGATCGCTCGTTTCTGTACGGTCTCAAGTAGGTCGAGGGTATGTTTAGGAGCCGAGCTCCAAACATGAGAGCAATATTCGAGCGCGGGTCTAGTTTGGGATTTATATAGGAGAAAAAGTTGGGCCGGAGTAAAATAATTCTTGGCTCTAAAAAGATAACTCAGTTTTCCTGAGGCTGATCTGGCGATACCCGATACGTGTTTGTGCCATGATACATTCCCACAGACCGTGACGCCGAGCAATTTCAAACGTTCCCCAGCCTCGAGGGCCCGGTGACTCATCATCAGCTGTGGAACCGATGATCCAGTTTTCTTTGTGAATGTTGTATACTGGGCCTTCGTTGCGTTGAAGTCGACAAGATTGGCCCTTCCCCACTGCAGGACTTTATCCAGATCCTGATTCAGAGAGTCAATCTGTCTACATATCAGCTGGTGCGACGTTGATGCACCAATCGGCCCATCACTCGAAAAGGAGGAAACAAGCGTACTTTCATCCGCAAAACTGAACACTTTGTTATCCGTTGCACATATCCGTCCAACAAATCATTTATAAGAAGAAAGAACAAGGTTAGAGCCAAAATAGAACCTTGGGGCACCCCCGAATTAACAGGATACAGATCCGAACACTCGCCGTCCACAACAACCCGGATCGATCGATTTTCGAGGAAGCTCCTCGTCCAGTCGTAAAGCTGTTGGGAAAGTCCATATGAACGAAGTTTGCTCAGCAATGCCCCGTGCCAGACGCGGTCAAAAGCCTTGGAGATATCCAATGCGACCGCCCTTGACTCATCATGCTTTTCGATCGCAGATGTCCATATATAGGTTATAAGTGTCAAAAGGTTTCCTGTGGACCGCCTGCCACGGAATCCGTATTGACGATCATTCAGAAGTCCGTTGCACTCCAAATACTTAACCAACTCTGTATTGATGACTTTTTCCATTACCTTAGATAAAATAGACAGTAATGCTATCGTTGTAATTTTTCCCGTCATTGGGATTGGCTGAACTCGAGAGATTTTCCAGCAGGCAGGAAACGTCCTCCGTGCATAAGATAAGCGGAAGAGTCTGCAAAGAACCGGCGATAGTTCTGGAGCACAGTTCTTAAGGACTATTGCGGGTATTGTGGGTATTCCGTCCGGGCCCGTTGCCTTCCTACAATCCAGTTCATGTAGAATGCGTTGAATAGTGCGCGGTAGAAATCTCACAACCCGCATGGAAGACTGTACCGGCGAGATCACAGGTGGCTCCAAAAGGCCGGGATCGAGGTTTGAATTCGCCGAAAATAAATTCGCGAACACATTAGCTTTATCCTTTGGATTCGTGACTAACGTCCTGCTGTCTGTCACCAACGGAGGGAAAGAGGAGGAAGCAAAGTTAGTGCTGACAGCCTTTGCCATTGACCAGAAGGAGCGCGAACCAGTTGGGCACCGAAGGAGCTTATTGATCACCCTGTCGTTGTGAGCCTTCTTCGCGGTATCAATCGCCTGGTTGCACGCGTTTCTGATTCTAACAAAATTCGTTCTGTTAACATCGGTGAGATTGGAGCGCCATTGCTTAAAAGCTCTATTTTTTGCCGCTGTAATCAGCCCGCATTTTTTATCAAACCAAGGTTTATGAGACGAACTTCGTTTGATGGAATGTGGAATATACATCTCCATCCCCAGAAGAATAATCTCTGATACCGACTTCGCGCATGCGTTAACATCGGAGTTTCCGAAGCACACCTCGGACCATGGAAACGATGCAAAGAAATCTCGCAAATTGTCCCAGTTAGTAGCCCCATACTTCCATAGATGGCGAGGCTGCCTAGACCGGTTATTCGCTTGATATGCAAGTTCTTGCGCGACAGATACCAAGCAGTGATCCGAGTTTCCCAGTGGCGCAGAAATCTCTACGGTATAAATACTCGCTTCGGATGTCAAAAACAAATCCAGGGTGTTCGCATAATCGCCTCGGGCACCCGGCACTCGCGTTGGCTCCCCCACGAGTTGAGTCAAGTTGCGGCTTACAGCATATATCTCCGCCAGCCTCCCAGCCTCGTCGGTTCTGTTAGAATGTAACAACCAGCCGGAATTGTGCACATTAAAATCACCCCATTCTTTCAAGCACCGCTGTTACGGACCTCGCGTCCATGTCCTCGTCTAACACCCACTAATTTCCGCAAATTTCCCCTCTCTGTATGTAAAGGGAATAAATATCGTCAAGTAGCTAATTTGCATAAACTACATTATGCACATTCTACTTGACAGAAAAAAATAATAAAAAAAGGCGTTGGCGCCGAATAAAAACTAAACGTTAACGGCGAAAATAAAAATTATTTCATTCGACGTAAAACTACTAAATCGTACAAACCGATCGTAATTACTAGACCGAGCTAAAATTCCGACATAGAACTAAAAAACCAGCTAACACTCGAATTGGAAAACAACGTCGTAGAACCAAGTGCTCAATTGCAAGTGCTATTCTACCGGTATATGATCCCGAATATAAACTTAGAATAATTGCATCCCGAGGAGCAGCTTCTGGCGAAGACGAAAGATTTGAAGTAGAGGACTCGCTAAGAGATATTGACAAACAATCAACAACCAACAGTAAGCTTAAAAAGGGAGCACAAAGCTCAACGCCCCCTGCACCCTGTCAGCAGCAGCTACAGCGACCGCTCCACGGTCGACCAAGTAAGTCCTCATTTCCTTAACCCCTATATTTACCTTTAAATAAATTTAAATATATATATTATAATTAAATTGTTAAAATAACCATAACACCACCTCCTAATCCATTCTCACCACAAATCTTAAACGGCGCCTCTACACTTTACTACAACCTGTCCCCACCTCCCGCCCCTACTTCTCCCTTCTTAATTTGTCTTGTTTACCTTAGGTTACCACACTTGGCTAACCGGCTCCAACCTGCCCACATCCCCCTTTCCTGCTCGTGCCTTCATAATATGTCCTGTTTACCTTAGATCAAGCGTAGTTAAGAGTTAGTTCTTACATTCTTTAATTTGCAAAGTTATATATACTTTAGCTTATAAGTACTTATATTGCTTGAATTAAGCCAATGGATGGGATGGTAGCCGCACTAAACTATGGCGATTGTGAATTCAATGCAACGCGGGTTCCATGAACTATATCGTTTAATGATGATATCGAACAGCCCATCGGTCTTATTCAGGATCTAGTATTTTTGCGCGAATGACATTATTGGTTTTCTGTAGTGGCCCGTTTCAATGGAACAAGAATTTCGTGTCGATCTTTGTATCATCCGCTGCCTAAGATGTACCTTCTCCTCTGTGTCTACCCACATTTCTAACCAGAACCTAATCTCTTACAATTTTTGCACTTAGCGAAGCCCAGGTAAGTGATATAGATATTTCCGATTTCATTTTACCTGGTTACAATTTAATGCCTCCGTTCCACATCGTGATGTAGTGCTCCAGAAAACCCTACTATCAATTCCTGACTTGTCTTTACGGTTACTCGAGTGTGTATCTGCTAGAAACGCCACAAAATTCCCAAATTGGTGAGCCCGGCGTTATGAAAACATCATGCAGCCAATAAAAACGGTTAACAATCAGGCTCCTTAGTGAGAAGCCATTCTGTCCGCTCTGCAACAACACAATTCAAAAATCTGGGAACAAAATAAGAGGCTCTATTATATTATGAGGTCAGGAACTTCCGGGTTTCTATAGGCCATTAAATAGTAATAGTAGTATTGTATTGTGTGCAAGCCGGACCATTGTCGTGCAACAGTCTCAAAATTACTTTCATTTCACACAAAAACGTTTCTGGGAATTGATTCATTTGCAAGTTCAAAATTAGGCAATGAAATGTAGTAGAATCATCAGCCATACCAAATTTATCATAAACACCAGTTTTCAATACGTAAAAAAGATTTTTTAGGAAGATTTGTTTATTATACTACTAGTCTCCTCAAACTACACTCCAACTAGTTTGGCGCGAAAGATATAGAATCGTCAAAGAGACAGTGTTAAGTCAAGTTAAAGATGTTATGAAATCTAAAAATATAGTCAGTAAAAAATCTACTTACTCCTTGCTTCCCCATAAATTGTTCGGCCTGTGCCTTTGTTGCAAATGTAATGAATACGCTGCCTTTAAATTTGTAAGTTTTTGTCGGTTTGTCTAAGTACTTCCTCATTGTGACATTCACAACTTTTTCGAAGGGATTGAAAAATTCAACTAAGGTATTTAGGTCCGAATCCGCAGGTAATCCTTTCACATATACTGTGCGAGACATCATCTCCTTTCGCTTCTCCTCATTGTATTCAGGCATCGGTCTTTCTGGATGTCTTCGAATTTTTGTCTTGTCCTCATTCACCTCAACAAGACCCTCTTCCGACTTTTGCAGAGCTTCGGTTATGACGTCTACGTCTTTGCTTAATGCAGCCAAACGCTTGAAGGTGAGTAGAACTTCAAAGGGTACCCAGCCCTCTTCATCTTTTGCTATTTGCGATTGTAAAAATTTGTCCCGCAATAGATTCACATCTCCAAAGTAGTATTCAATTTGTCGGATGATCTTTTCATGCAACTCTGTTAAATCGCCGTTGACTGGTTCGTCAGTTTTGTCCGCTGGTTCGTTAGTTTTGTCCACTGGTTCGTCATTTGTGTTGTTTACTGATTCCGGCGATTCTGATTTGTCTTCTTCCTCCTTTGCTTCGTCAGTTTTGTTGTCGGGAATAACTTCCTCGGGTTTCTCCACAATATCAGTCATAGTTTGTGAAATAGTTCAAATTTCGAGGTTAGGAAAATAAAGATCAACCAAATAAGACGTGAGTAGCTGTAAATCTACGTCTTCTTCACGTGCAATCAACACCTTATAGACTGTTGGTTGTAATTGGAGCACGTTTTGATAAACTCAACTAAATGCGATAGATTAAACACCTCACAAGATAAAATCCCGACCACGCTGCAAAGACACAACTTAATGCATTTGAAATTCCCCGACCATGCTGGATGTGTCGGCACATGAGATAGAAATCCAGAGTGAAGTTGGACACGATTATTTGAGTTAAACGAAACGTATTCAATGTTAATAATGGTAAACTCTTATATAGGTTATTGAGGGATTTTATTTTGGATTGATAATTCTTTATTTCGTATTAAAATACACAATATGGTTGCCACACAATTTACCCACAGCGATTCGATATATATTTCATAACTTTCAGCTGGGAGATACGAGCGATGGACAATGGCCGTGTTGGTTGTGTCGGGCTTTGTAATTGATTACCGTTACAGCGTCTCAAGCTCGAAGAATTTGACTACGTAATAACCTATAAGAAAGATAAAGAAAATGTATTACGGACTCGGCCTCCGTGCCCTCGCCCAACACCCACTAATTTCCGCAAATTTCCCCTCTCTGCCTGTAAAGGAAAAAAAATCGTCAAGTAGCTAATTCGCACAAACTATTTTATCCAAATTCTACTTGGCAGTAAAAATAATAAAAAAAAGGCGTTGACGCTAAATAAAAAATACGGCAAAAAATAAAAATAGATTGAATTCTTAAGAAGAACTACAGCGACTAAGTTTGTGTTTATAAAAATTACATTAAATAATAGTAGGTCTGTGGAAAAATTATTGTGAAAAGTAAAACCCACCAACCATCATCAACAAACAGCCAGCTGAACCAGGGGGAGTCAGGAACTCAACGCCCGCTGCATCCTGCACACCAGGGACCAGCAACATCGACCGCTCCACGGTCCGCCCAAGTAAATAAATTTACTAACCCCTTACTGATATTACTTATTTAATTTAATTGAATTTAGTGAGGGTTAGAACCCTCATATATTTAGCTTAGTACAAGCGACAAAACTTAACAACTATCTTAAAACTAAAGAATATACAGTATGGTTAAAAAGAAAAAAGAGCCCGGGGGGGGGGGGGGGTACGTTTGGCGAGTTGGTTACTAGGTTTATCCACCAATTGTTACTCATTCATTTATTTCACTTGGAACAGGATGTAAGAGTGTAAACCGGCAGTGGGCGCGATCAGGAGGGGAAAGAGAGGAGATGAAGTTTGAGAGCAGTAGAGGTAAAGTTGAAATCAAAGGAGGTATAGTACGAGTTTGCCCACCGCAGCATTCGGGAAATGGGTTCATTAGAGCCGTAAGAAGTGTGGCGGGTGGGCAGATAGAAGAGAGGGGGTTTCGCAGGTTACTATATTACATAAATTGTTAAATATATTATATAACAAACGTGGTTGCAGATGGGCTTAGGCGGAATGTCAGGATCACCGAAAAGGAACAAGGAAACGTCAATCCAAGGATATATATATATATATATATATATATATATATATATATATCGGGTTTTCCAATAGTGACTTGACAACTTTGAATTTAATTTGTGAAGGCACCCTTTCACTAATCATTGAACTGGCAATGTCAATTTATTCAGTAAGCTCAACATTTTCATCGTGGTTAAGTACACGAGCGAACAACGTCTGCAAATTATAAAAATTTACTACCGAAAGAAAGTTGGCAAGTCTCTATTGGAGAACCCATTATATTACATCGAGCTTAGGGTTCGCTGGATTAATCATTTTAATAAACAAGAGCCCCTAAATCGATTTGGAATTACTGTAGCACTTTATTAGTCCATTAATAACAACCGTCACTTTTACCGTACACTTAACGATTTCTTGACTTATCGTTTCCTCACTTATCGCTTACTTCCTCTGCTTCACTTCTTCTTACTTTTACTTCTTACTTATCTCCCTGATCTGCGTGCGACGTATTTATACTGTTTCCTCATTCTGATTCGGCGTTTCGTTTCCGTCCGTTCCATAACCCCGAATTTTCTACTGCCCATCATCTCCAGTTTTCCAGTACGTTAGAATAATCTAGTACTTTGTTTTGGACTTTCTAGAATATTCTAGTACTGATTGTCATATGCGTCACGATATATATATATATATATATATATATATATATATATATATATATATATTTTTTTTTTTTATTATTGCACTTCTCTCCGGAGAGGTGAACCTATACCGCCGAGTGGGCACCCAGAGAAGCCGCCAAATAATTGTTGCAGTTCTTTTTGAACAGGTGCAGGCTGTAACACTCCGGAAACACTCGCGTGGGGAGGGAGTTCCACAGCTTCCGTGCTCTGTAACGGAACGAGTTCTGATGCAGGGATGTTCGCGCCGTCGGGAGATGAACCGCAAACTGGTGCGATTCGTCGGATTGTCTTGTTGAGCGAATATAAGCCGAATTGCGTGAAACAATACCACGAATCTCCGAAGAACAGTACCCGTGATAATATCTGTAAAACAGACAAAGGTCGGTTACGCGTCTTCGATGTGATAGCGACTATAGTGCCGACGCGGGGCCGAGCCCCGATCAGGCGGATCGCTTATCTCTGTATGCTCTCAAGTAGGTCGAGGGTATGTTTAGGGGCCGAGCTCCAAACATGAGAGCAATATTCGAGCACGGGTCTAATTTGGGATTTATACCGGAGAAGAAGTTGGGCCGGAGTAATATATTTCTTGGCTCTAAAAAGATAGCTCAGTTTTCCTGAGGCTCACCTGGCGATCTTCGACACGTGTTTATGCCACGATACATTCCCACAGACCGTGACGTCTAGCAATTTCAAGCTTTCCCCAGATTTGAGAGTCTGGCCATTCATCATCAGCTGTGGAACAGATAATCCACTTTTCTTTGTGAATATTGTATACTGTGTCTTCGTTGCATTGAAGTCCACGAGATTGACCCTTTCCCCACTGTAGGACCTTATCCAGATCCCGATTCAGAGAGTCAATCTGTCTACATATCAGTTGGTGCGACGTTGATGCACCAATCGGCCAATCACTCGAAAAAAAGAAAACAAGCATACTATCATTCGCAAAATTGAACACTTTGTTATGCATTGTCTCCAACAAATCATTTATGTGAAGCAAAAACGAAGTTGGAGCCAAAATAAAACCTTGAGGCACCCGCGAACTAACAAGATACAGATACGAATACTCGCCGTCCACAACAACTCGGATCGATCGATTTTCGAGGAAGCTCTTCGTCCAGTCGTAAAGCTGCTGGGAAAGTCAATATGAACGAAGTTTGCTCAGCAATGCCCCGTACCAGACGCGGTCAAAAGCCTTGGAGATATCCAATGCGACCGGCCTTGACTCACCATGCCGCTCAATCGCAGATGTCCATATATCGGTTATAAGGGTCAAAAGGTCTTCCGTGGACCACCTACCACGGAATCCGTATTGACGATCATTCAGAAGTCCGTTGCACTCCAAATACTTAATTAACTCGGTATTGGTGATCTTTTCCATCACCTTAGATAACATAGACAGTAATGCTATCGGTCGGTAATTTTGTGGGAAACACTTTGGAATATCGCCAACGGAGATTTTAAGTTGAAAAATAAAAGACACAACTGCCTACGACTGCAGAATTAAACATCCCCCGAAGGTTACGATTCGATAGCAACACTATAGCGTTTTGCAACGATAGTGAAGAGCGTGTGATTCGAACCGACGCTACCACGGTCAGAATCACTAAAAGATAGAACCAAAGCTCAACGCATTAGGCCACTGCCGCGTGTAAAAATTCGATTTCTAAACTCAAGTACACTCAACTGATGTGGAATTGTTATGTTATCGCTATGGCATACGGCTCTGATGATTTGCTTATTCGAATTTCCTTTCCTTTGAGTTTTCACTACTTACTTGCATATTGTATGTGTATCCGTTAGAAACGCCACAATACCATTGGCCAAGTCCTTTTGGAAAATAAATTTAGAACACCTATTACACCCGCAACAATTGGCGCAGCATTGTCCCTTCCAAACCTGTTACAAAAACGGTTACAAATGCTATTGGCCGATAATTTGTGGAAGACACTTTTTTCTCGTCTTTGGGATTGGTTGTGCTCGCGCAACAGGAAAGGTCCTCCGTGCACAAGATAAGCGAAAGAGTCTGCCAATAATCGGCGACGGTTCTGGAGCACAGTTTTTAAGGACTATTGTAAGGGGGTACAACCGTTAGGATGGAGGCTGCGTCCACCGATGGGTGATAATGGTGATTCTCGCGAACCACTGTCCTGAGTGTGATGCAATTCAATTACGCCAGTGATTGCGTATTGCAATTCGGTTGGTCTTTGCACGAACAAGGCAGATGGAAGAAGAAAACGACTCGAGGAATTTACCTTTTAAAGAGATTGAGTTAGTTTATTGAACATTCAATAAATATGTTAACAACAATCACAATGAACCCCACATCTCGCACCAAAGACCGTACCGGCGCGATCACAGGTCGCTCCAAAAAACCGGCATCGAGGTTTGAATTCGCGGAAAATAAATTTGGGAACACATTAGCTTTATCATTTGAATTTGTGACTAACGTCCCGCTGTTCGTTACCAACCGAGGGAAAGAGGAGGAAGCGAAGTTACTGCTCACAGCTCCTGTCATTGACCAGAAGGAACGCGAACCAGGCGGGCTCCGAAGGAGTTTATTGGTCACTTTGTCGTTGTGAACTTTCTTCGCGGTGTAAATCGCCTGGCTGCACGCGTTTCTGATTCTAACAAAATTCGTTCTGTTAACATTGGTAGGATTGGAGTATGATAGAAATAATGCACGCAGAGTATTATGAGCAAAACAGTTTATTGTAAATAATATAGCATAAGGTGGAAATACAAAATACCTTGACATTCAATTGCCATTCCGCAACATTCCGCCCGCCTTCGCCAATTATTGGCGAATCACCATGTTCCAGGGGACGGTGGCTAGCGGCCGGGAGTGTGTGGTCTGCTGTCCACTTTCACGTGGATGGTGCGTTCGGGGGCGCCACCCGCCCTGAGGAGCGCTGACGGCTGGAGGGTCGATGACGACGGGATGGTATTTCCCATCGCTGGAGTCCGGTGACTTTTGTGGTCACGGAACTGGCCAATTGGTCTGGGTCGGAGTTGTAAAGTCACAACCCACGATCAATGACCGCGTGATGGCTTGTGATGTGTCTCGCTGCATCGAGACCGGTGGTGGCCGATGCCGACGAGACTTCCTTTGCGTTCTCTGATGGGAGCTCCGATCGTCAGTCGTAAGTTCAACCATGTCCTCTGGGTCGGAGTTGTAAATTCGCAACCCACGAGGAATGACCATGTGATGGCTGGTGACAGCCCTTGTCACCTTTACGCTAGATGCCGTGGTGGGTGCTGCGCCTGTTAGCACCCATCCCAGTTCAGTGGCCTGCGCGACGAGGTCGGAACGTTGGTCCTTCCTTAGATCTTCGAGGATGATGTTGGGGTACATGTCTGCCCCAAGGATGATGTCCACCTTATCGCTGGAGGCGATGTTCGGATCAGCAAGCTCCAGATCCGCTATGAACGAGAGATCCCTCGTCGCTGATTGTGGTGGTGATGCATACACTGATAGCCCTGACAGGACGAAGGGCCTCAGTGTCCATTGTCTCGAGCCGTGGAGGCAAGGTCGTGGCAACTCTAACAACAGATACACACAATTCACAGGCAAAAATAGTGAAGAACACGAACGAAAAAAAAATCGAATAAGAAAAATACATCAGAACCGTATACCAAGCGATAAATAATAAAAAAATAATTCACATCAGTGGAATATAGTCGAGTTTGGAAATCAAATTCTAAACACGGTCAGTAGCCTGGTGTGTAACGCTTAGGTAAAATTTTTTTCGTGATTCGAGCTGTCATAGCGTCAGTTCGAATCACACGATCTTCTTCACTATTATTTCAAACGCTATAAGGTGATGTTGATGGTAGCTTGAGTTTTGGTGGCAAGGCCACGAGTGCCCCCAACACCGTAGGTGGGGACGGATGATGCTTGACGTCGGAGGTGCAACCTTTGGGCGAGTGACGACGAAATGAAGGTGCCACTGGAGCAGGGGTCCAGCAGTGCACGGACTTCAATCCTCCGTTGGTTCTCCGACGTCACGATGACTTTGGCTGTTGGCAGCAACGCGGAATGCTGTGAAGGGGTGCTGACTGTATGTGTGCAGGCCCCTTCATGACGGTCGATCCGGAGGGCGGATCCTTTGGCTCAGAGCGGCGGTGAGATTGTCCCGTCGATGGCGGTTATCCGGACATGCAACAAGGTGTGATGTCTCCGCTGGTATCGACGGCACGCCTTGCTGGAGTGGCAGTCGCGTAGGCGGTGGCGACCCAAACATTTGATGCATAAGTTCCTTTGGTGTGCGAAGGACTTCCGACTGCCAGGTGTGAGTGATCGGAAGCCCTCGCAAGCGTAGATCGTGTGTGGGGCCCTGCAGAATGTGCAAGGGGCCTGTTGCCTTGGGGGTACCGGCGGTGTTTTGTGTCTCGGTACACGGGGCTGGTTGGTGATTGGGCCGGCTGCTGTTGCTGGAACAGTCGAAGGCGTGTTCGTGGAAGTCACTGGCGTTGGATCTGACACGGATCCTATGTGCGCCATGCCCACTGCTTGCTCTGGAATGGTCGTGAAGGTAACCAGTTCCTCTGGGTCGCAGTTGTAAGTTCGCAACCCACGAGGAACGGCCATGTCATGTTGTGTTCCACTATGCGTGCGCGGCATCGGCTTCTGTGGGGGCTTCGGCATTGGGTCGATCATCGGGACATTGGTCGGGTCGAGATTTGGGCAGGCGGCACTTTGGTCGGCGACCTGCTGACTCTTACCCACTGTTCTGGGGTGCGGTTCCTTTTCTGCTGACTTGATGGCGACCGTTGGCAGCTGGAGGAGGCGATTGGCAGCGATTGGCAGCTCGTTAGGGTGGAGGCGATTGGCGCTGTTGGCCATGGTTGGGGAAGCTGAATCGAGCGGGTACTGGGCCTCGAGGAGCTCTCGCCGAAAAAATCCTCCGTGAAGTACGCGTGCCGTTGATCCTCAGGTGCCGCCATGTAGAAAATTTCGTAGTGCTGCTTGGAGATGGCTTCCCATTCGGCGCGAAGTGCATGTTTGGTTGCTTCAGTCCTGGTCCGGGTTGGTTGTCCCTTGTCCTGCATGTTGAGGAAGGTGCGAGCGATGCTCTCCTGTGCTGCGAACTGAGTGGCGATGAGTTCCACAATCGTCGTTGGTTGTTGTATTGGAGCAGATGTCAAAGGCACTTTGGTTTGAACTCTTGTAGAAAGTTCGTCTTCAAATTCTTCATCTTCGAGGATGGTAGCTTCTTATTTGTGCCTTTTTTGTTTTCTTGTTGCTAGGTACAGGTACACAACTGTATTGGTGATATTCCTTTGCACGTTCCGTTGATTGTTTTTGTTGTGCCGCGAACTGGGCGGCGATGCTATAGAACCACAGGTTGTTGGATCCGGCTCGAAGGACCAGAAAATGTAACAGGATACAACCTTTAGGATGAAGGCTGCGTCCACCGATGGGTGATAATGGTGATTCCCGCGAACCACTGTCCTGAGTGTGATGCAATTCAATTACGCCAGTGATTGCGTATTTCAATTCGGTTGGTCTTTGCATGAACAAGGCAGATGGAAGAAGAAAACGACTCGAGGAATTTACCTTTTAAAGAGATTGAGTTAGTTTATTGAACATTCAATAAATATGTTAACAACAATCACAATGAATAATCTCTTGTTCCTTTTTACTCGTGATGACGATGCTTGCTCCGATGTAACGAGCCCGTTGAAGGTTGGTTGCAGACTGACTCAGTAGGCATAACTGCCAATTCAAAAAAGGGACGCTATGACCTCATCGTTGGTGACAATCGGCCAGCTGGTCCGTGACAGCTGCCGCGCAACTGGTATACACTGCGAATATACTAGATTTCTCCAGCACATCCCAGCACATTCAATTGCCAATCCGCAACAATTATTGTTGGTATTCCATCCGGACCGGGTCCCTTTCTAGAGTCCAGTCCACGTAGAATGCGTTGAATATTATGCGGGTGGAACCCCACATCTCGCACCAAAGACCGTACCGGCGCGATCACAGGTGGCTCCAAAAAACCGGCATCGAGGTTTGAATTCGCGGAAAATAAATTTGGGAACACATTAGCTTTATCATTTGAATTTGTGACTAACGTCCCGCTGTTCGTTACCAACCGAGGGAAAGAGGAGGAAGCGTAGTTACTGCTCACAGCTCCTGTCATTGACCAGAAGGAACGCGAACCAGGCGGGCACCGAAGGAGTTTATTGGTCACTTTGTCGTTGTGAACTTTCTTCGCGGTGTAAATCGCCTGGCTGCACGCGTTTCTGATTCTAACAAAATTCGTTCTGTTAACATTGGTAGGATTAGAGTATGATAGAAATAGTGCACGCAGAGTATTATGAGCAAAACAGTTTATTGTAAATAATAAAGCATAAGGTGGAAATACAAAAGACCTTGTTGAATATGCGAGCGAACTTTACCGTGCGACTGCTTGGAGTGACTGACTGGAGACCAGCGAGTATGGCGATACGTATGTAGCATAGTTATATGGAGTTGACCATAGGGCGCGTTGCTGTATGTTGTAGGGTTTCGCGCATACGTATGTACATTGTACATTCCATACAAAGGTTTACAAATTCGATATTCTTAACAGACTACCATTGCTTAAAAGTTCTATTTTTTAACGCTGTAGTCTACTCGCATTTTTTTTTATTAAACCAAGGCTTATCAGATGAACTTCAGTTGATGGAATGTGGAGTGTAGATCTCCATCTCTAGAAGAATAATCTCTGTGGCCGACTCCGCGCCGGCGTTATCATGGAGTCTCCAAAGCACACCTCCGACCATGGAAAGGATGCGAAGAAATCCAGCCCAGCCCCATACTTCCATACATGGTGAAGCTGCCTAGGCCGGTTATTCCCTTGAAATGCAAGTAGTTGGGCCATAGATGCTGTAACGGGAATGTTTGATGTTGCCCGCTGTTCCCTTGTAGAGAGGAACCCGATGAAACTTGCAGCGAGACAGAACCACAAGAAAACCAAAACTGAACTTGAGATTAACTTTTATTATTTAATTTCGGTGATCGGACGAGAACCGATGGTGTGCACTTGATGAAGGTTGAATGTAGACTGACTCATTGGGCATAACTGCCAATTCAAAAAGCGACGCTATGACCTCATCGTGGTGAAAATCGGCCAGTTGGTGCCAGCTGCTGCGCAACTGGTATACACTGCGAATGAACTAGATTTCTCCAGTACATTTCAGCACATTTAATTGCGAATCCGCAACATCCCGCCCGCCTTCGCCAATCATTGGCGAACCACCATGCCCGGGGGGGGGGGGGGGGGGGCTATGCGCCTGGCGTTGGTGATGTTCATCCGCTGATTGGTGCTGGTCCGATGTTCTGTGCCCCTCAAATGGGAGGATACTTAGTTTGGACACGGGTCTCGTTAGGGTGCCCGCAGCAGTCCGCAGCGTTGCCACCCTCACGAGTCCGTCTCGGCCAGGGTGCACCTTAAGGATTCGCGCTAGGTGTCACTTGCAGGGGGGTGCCAGCTCAGTCCTGATCACGCACAGTTGCCCCACTGCGACGTTGGGGTTTCGGCTCTGCAACTTTGGCCTGTGTTGCAGTTCCTGGAGGTATTCTGCGGACCATCGCGACCAGAAATGCTCGTACATGTTCCGCAGTAACTTTGATCGCGACAACCGAGATATGGGGGGTTGTGTTATGTTTTTATATATAACAATTTAATTAATTAAATATAGAAGGTGGGACTTACTGTGGTTTATCTTGGGTATCTTGGGATGATGTGGCGGCTCGCGTCAGGTTGCAGGGGGCGTTGAAGGCTGCTCCCCTGTTCAGCAAGCTTCGTTAACATGCATCCGCTTATTACTTGCGCCACCAGAGATAAGTTAGATAAACTTGCTAAGCTGAATGAAACGGTCAGCTGATGAATTTATGAAGTGTTTCTGATTCTTCTTGACTTGTATTTGGACGTTGAAATTACATCAAATCCATAAATTTAAATATTGTTGTTTTTTATTCGGAGATTGACGGCGAATTGTCATTTTTCCGAATTTATTTTCGATGTATTATTTTTATTTTATTATTTTTTTTCTCCGCCAAGTAGAATTTGCATAAAGTAGTTTATGCAAATTAGCTACTTGGTGCGTTATTTCCTTTTACGGGTAAAGAGGGGAATCAAAGGGGGATTAGTGGATTCTGGGGGGACCTGGACTCAATGTCGGTCCGTAACAGTTGAAGTGTGTAAGGCTCCGGGATGGTCGACGTCGGGCCTCCAATAAGAAAGTGTCCGGGTGTGAGCGCCGTCAGGTCGGTTGGGTCATCCTTCAGTGGCTGGAGGAGGCGCGAGTTGAGGCAGGATTCCACTTGGGCCAGCAGGGTGGAGAGCTCTTCGAAGGTCAGGACTGCGTCGCTGATAACGCGCCTCAAGTGGAACTTGGCCCACTTTACAGAGGCTTCCCAAATTCCCCCGAAGTGAGGGGCTGATGGGGGGTTGAATCGCCACTCGGTACCCTCATTAGCGAGGAGGTGGGCAATCTCGGTGGTTTGCCTTGTTGCCTGGGCGAATAGCCCCCGTAATTCTTTATCCGCACCGGCGAAGTTGGTGCCGCACACTGGTCAGTGTTGCACAGATTCCTCTTCGAGTCACGAAGCGGCGGTAGACCCGGAGGAAGTCCTCTGTTGAGTACCCGGAGGCGGCCTCCAAGTGCACCGCGCGGGTGACGAAGCATACAAACACGGTGATGTATCCCTTGGTCGTGCTCCTGGTTCCACTCTTTGAGCACCTGATAGCCATTGGTCCGGCGTAGTCGACTCCGCTGTGTAGGAATGGCCTGGTGGGCCGCACTCGGGTGGCCGGCAGGTCCCCCATGAGTTGAAGGGTCGGTGAGGATGAGTGTCGGCAGCAGCGGAGACAGCGAAAGATTACTCCCTTGACCAGTTGTCGTCCTCGGAGAATCCAGAATCGTTGCCGTAGATGGTTGAGTGACAGTTGCGTGTCACCGTGGGGGTCCTGTCGTGGGCATCTCGGGCGAGGAGCAGTGAGAGGAAGGATCCCGAAGGGAGGATGAGGGGGTGCTTTTCATCGGGGTGTAGTAGGGAGTGGCGCAGCCCGCCCCCCCCCCGATACGCAGAAGTCCGTTCGGGTCGAGGAACGGGTTGAGGCGCAGGCTGTCCTTAGCGACGATGCTATTTCCCGGTGGAAGTAGACTCTTTGCACATAGGAGACCCAGAGCATGAGTGCTGAGTCCAGGGGTTAATTCGGTGGGAGTGTTTGGGCTGGGGCTCGGGCGGGGTCTCCCCCCCGGCGTGGCTTTTTTCTGCAGTCGCCGGGCTAATTCGACGCATCTGGCCGTCACACGGAGGAGTCTGGGGAGCTGGGAGTATCGCATCAGCAGCTCGTTGTCCTCTCGTGGGGCGCTTATGCCGTGGCTAGTTGCGGGGCGGCATTCCAGGTCCACCTCCGGGGCGGCGGTGTGGGTGCAAGGCCATGGTATGTTGCCTTTGAGGAACTCGGGGCCGTCCATCCATAGTGACGGCGAACGCAGTTGGTCCGCTGATGCTCCGCGAGACGCCAAGTCGGCGGGATTCTGGACGCCGGCGACGTGATGCCAGTGGGCGCCCGGTAGAGTCGTCTGGATTTCGGAGACCCGGTTGGCAACGTAAGTTTTCCATCGGCTCGGCGCACCATGGATCCATGATATGACGACGGTGGAATCTGGCCAGAGGTGGACTGGGGCGTTCTGGGTTGACATGATGGTGAGGGCGCGCTTCATCAGGCGCGTCAGCAGCAGTGCGGCACACAGCTCCAAACGTGGCAGGGATACCTGCTTCAAAGGGGCCACCTTGGTCTTAGAAGCGAGGAGGGTGCAAGATGATTTCAACGAGGCGCCAAATGTCCTTAGGTAGATGACGGCGCCGTAGGTGGCCTGGGAGGCGTCGGCGAATCCGTGGAGCTCCATCGTTGGGTGGGTGTTGGCGCAGCCGGTCCATCGAGGGATGCGGGGTGCGGGTAGTTGCCGTAGATCCGCGACAAGTTCGTGCCACCTGGATTCCATGGAAGGGGGCAGGGGTTCGTCCCACCCGAGTCCCAGGGGTTACAGTTCCTGCATGAATATTTTGAATCTTATCATGACTGGGGAGATCCATCCCAGGGGGTCGTAGAGGCGGCCGATGAATGCGAGGGCCGCCCGTTTGGTGAGGGCCGCGTTGCCCGTTGAATCTCGGAGATGGAATGTGAAGCAATCTTCCTGGGGTCGCCATTGGATTCCTAAAATTGAGTGGGCGTCGGCTGGAGGCCAAGCGGGGCATGTCCCGAGCTCGTCTGGTTGGTAGGGGAGCAGCGACGGGTGGTTGGAGGTCCATTTGCTGAGGGGGAAGCCGCCCGCCGACAGTAGGTCGCTGAGCTGCTGCTTCAGTAGCTGTGCCTCTGTGAGAGTGTCCGAGCCGGCGAAGATGTCGTCCACGTATGTGTTTCTCATGAGCACTTGTGCTGCTAAGGGGAATCGTGCGCCCCCGTCGAGAGCCAACTGCTTCAGCGCGCGTATTGCCTGATACGGGGAGCTCGCGAGTCCGTAAGTTACCGTGTTTAGCGAGTAGACCTTAATGTCGCCGGTGGTTGACGGTCGCCACAGGATTTGCTGATAGTGGCGATCCCACTCATCAATCCTTATTTGTCGGTACATCTTCGCAATGTCCGCAGAGAAGACATATCGGGGCGCACGCCAGCGCAACAGGACGTCAAAAATGTCACTCTGGAGCTATGGTCCAACATAGAGGCACTCGGTGTGGGAGATTCCAGTCTCTGGCTGGACGGAACCATTGAACACCACGCGGATCTTGGGTGTTTGGTCAGACGCCTTGAACACCCCATGGTGTGGGATAATGAATCCATGTTCCTGGGTGTCCGCACTCGTGGTGTCCACTTGAGTTATGTGGTCAAGTTCGAGATACTCATCCATGAACTTCTTATAGAGATCGCGGAACTGGGGTTGGTGCTGGAACCTGCTCTCCAGTCGTCGAAATGCAGCACGGGCGAGGCTGCCCGAATCCCCCAGCTCCACCGAGTTAGGCTTTAGTGGCAGTCGTAATATGTAGCGGCCTTGCTGGTCGCGTCTGGTAGTTGAGGTGAAGTGAGCCTCGCATGCTTGCTCCTCCAAAGTCAGAGCGGTTGGGTGGTGAGAAACTTCCTCCTGAATCCAGAACTTCTCCAGGAGGTCGCGCAGCTCGCGGTCGACACTGATCTGGTGACTGGTTGGAGCGCGGCTGGTGTTGGTGTGCCGTGAGCCGCGGGCAGCTGCACCCGTTAGGTTCCACCCAAGGTGCGTAGACTGGGCGATCACGTCGGAGTTGGTGGACTTCTTTAAGCCGGCGGTGATGATCGCCGGCTAAGCATCAGCACCAATGATTAAATCTATGTTTTCTGCTGATGAGACGTCTGGGTCTGCCAACTCCAGGCCCGCCACAATAGAGATATCGCTTGGCAGGAGTCGTGGAGGTGGCACGTAGTCCGACAGATGGGGCTGGATGAGCGCGTCGACTGTCCAGCTTTGCGAGCTCTTGGTCCGGAGCAGTATGGTGACGGATGATAGGGCCTTCGCCGTCTGGCAGCGGGCGCCCCCGACTCCATGGACTGGGATGAATGGTGCAGTCGCTGGGCGAGTGATTCCGATATGAAGGTGGCCTCTGAACAGGGGTCCAGTAGGGCCCGAGCCTCCAGTCGGCGTTGGGAGCCCGACTGGACGAGGACGCGTGCTGTGGCCAGGAGGATCGCCCGGGCAGGCGGGGCGCTGGTCGTGTGAGATGACACCCCGGGGATCTGGCCGCCTTGAAGCTTGGGGTTGGTCGTGGTCGTTATGGAATGCAGCAAGGTGTGGTGCCGCCCTTAGCACTGCCTGCATGTGGATGTCGATGGACAGTCACGATGTAAATGCCTTCCTAGGCAGTTGAAGTTAAGGCCCTGTTTGGTGACGTGCGACCTTCGCTCTTCCGGGCTGAGGGCCCGGAATCCATCACACGATCCAATGTAGTGGTCTGATCTGCAGACCGAGCAGCGGGCAGGGGGCTTCTGGGCAGGTGGTGAGGCCGTGTGCACTGAGAGGCGCACTTTGGTGGTGTGCTCCGTCTGGCCGGTGTAATGAATGATTGATCACCATGTGATGCAAGCGGACATGATCGTTATTCAATATATTTAAAAGAATATATTGTGGGTGACCAGTATATAAGATTTAATCTTGAAAGTTTATCTCTAATCTTACTTCCCTACTTTTTGCTGTTTAGGCGCAGCCTGCTGTAAGTCTATGGCGTAGCGCCGCAGTTTGGTGAATCAAAACACGCGTTTGGTTTTTGATTAACTTTTCTTCTAAAAATGCTGGGGTATTTATACTCCCAATCAATCATTCAATTGTTTACACATTTCTTTATTCACTCATACAATTTCTGCTTACAAGCTATGAAATAATTAAATAGAACATCACTCATACAATTTTGCTTATTATGCTACTTAATATCATATCACCGCATAGCGAAAGAACAATCACATAAGTTGACCCAATTAATTCGTGAATCAGGTTGCCATTGACAAATTCGCAAACGATTGTCATCTGATTCCTTCAAATCGTAACTGGAGCAATTCGTTCGTTGGTTGTAAACAACGAATGCTGGTTACTTGAGAAGTGCAAATTGTGACAAGGGCAATTGATTCATTTGAGTTTATTGTTTGTGGTCATTTCATGTATATGTTGTCACACTACACCGGGTCTGTTACGCTGGGGTTGGTCGATGGCGGTCCGGGGCAGCTCGACGAACTCCAAAGCCTCGATCCTTGTTTTCAGGAAGTCATCGAGCTGGTGGTACGTGGGTGGCTGGCTAGTGTTGCCTTGTGCCGTTTGCCAGTCACGAGCGGTGCGGGGGTCCATGCGCTGTGTTGTTAAGTAGACAAGTATGTCATCCCAGGCGGTCACGCGGCGGCCGAGCGCATCCAAAGTTTCGACTGCATCATTGGTAGTGTCGCAGAGATGGCGCAAGCCGGCAGTAGATTCCGTTCCGACGACCTATACCTGGAAGAGGGTACTCAAGGCAGAGTGAACCAGTGCCCGAGTATTATCGAGTATTATCGAAGCTTGTTCCAGGCTCGCTGGTAATTCTCCTCCGTGACCGGGATGTTTTTGATGGCCCGGGCGGCGTCGTCGCGGAGGCTCGACTTCAAATAATAGAGTCATTCGACGTCCTTCAGATCAGGGTGATCTGTCAATACCGCCTGGAACAGGTCCTTAAATGGCCGCCATTCCGAGTATTTTCCGGAAAATGTCGGCAATTGCACTGGAGGCAGCTTGCGGGGATTGGCGCGGGGCGTCACCATTGCAGCCGCGGCCTTAGATGTTGTCGATGGTTCCATGTTGAGGCCACGAAGCTCTTCGGCGAACTTTGTCATCTCCTCCAGGTAGACTTCCTCAGCTGACTCGAGGAAGTCCTCCGTGAAGTAGCGGTGGCCCTTTGTCTCCGACATCGCCAGCTCCAGGATGTGGTCTTGCCGGTCACGGATTTCTTTCCACTTGCCCTGTAGATTATTTCTACGGGTTTGTACGGCACTTACCGTTGATGGCCCTCGCTTCTTCAAGTTGGCGAATGCGCGCGATATTTGGCCCTGTGCCGCATACTGCGCGGCGATGTGTTTCTCCATTGCTGTTCTCGCGTTGTTCTTCAGTTCCTTGATTTGTGTCGAGGTGGCTGGCGGTTGTCGATATGGTTGCAGTGTCTATCTGTAGTGTGTTGTGGTTTTGGCGCTCTTTTGGCGTGTGTACCTGTCACAGGTATGTTGTGCCACGAACTGGGCGGCGATGGTGTAGATCCAAATCGGCACTGGATCCGTTTCGAAGAACCAGAAAATGTAACGGGATTGTTTGATGTTGCCCGCTGTTCCCTTGTAGAGAGGAACCCGATGAAACTTGCAGCGAGACAGAACCACAAGAAAACCAAAACTGAACTAAGTTAAGATTAACTTTTATTATTTAATTTCGGTGATCGGACGAGAACCGATGGTGTGCACTTGATGAAGGTTGAATGCAGACTGACTCATTGGGCATAACTGCCAATTCAAAAGCGACGCTATGACCTCATCGTGGTGACAATCGGCCAGTTGGTGCCAGCTGCTGCACAACTGGTATACACTGCGAATGTACTAGATTTCTCCAGTACATTTCAGCACATTTAATTGTCAATCCGCAACAGATACCAAACAGTGATCTGAGTTTCCCAGTGACGCAGAAACCTCTACGGTATAAATACTCGATTCGGCTGTCAAAAACAGATCCAGGGTGTTCGCATAATCACCTGGGGCATTGGGTACTCGCGTGCCAGTCTCGTCGGTTCTGTTAGAATGTACCAACCAGCCGGAATTGTGCACATTACAGTCGACAAGGATGACAATTTCAGAAATGTGGTTGACCTGTATCCAGCCGACGGTATTTGAAAGATGTTCGAAAAATGTCGCCGGCCAATCGTCATTCGAGGAGCGGTAGAGACAACAAAGAAATCTAACAGAATTCCTCAGGACGACCCTTAACCATATGATGTCCATGTTATTCGGTTCCAACGCCTCCATGCTCTGGCAAGCTACATCGGACCGCGCAAAGACGTAAACTCCGCCCTTAAAACGGAATCTCGAATATAAGTCGTATCCTGAACAACGAAGATATGATGAATCGACCTGGGTCACAGTTGGGGCAAAGATATCAGGTTTCACTGTTTGCAAATATTGGTGAACAGCGTTTACATTCGTATTGGTGAAACCGATGCCCCTGATGTTACAAAATGCCGTTACCAGTCGAGCCTGGACAGAGGCTCGAGAGCAAGCCCGATTATGCGATGACGAATTTCTTAAAGTTCGGTTATTTATCATAATATCTGCATGATGGCCCCTCTGACATAATCTCCCCGGGAGATCCGAACGGATACCAGTGGAGAGAGTTGCTAAATAAGGCCATGGCCGGAGCCCGGTTGCAGTGCCGATGATGATGATCATATGTATTGTAGCGAGTTAAAGGTTCGCTGGATTAATTATTTTTAATAAGTAAGAGCCGTTAAATTGATTTTGAATTAATGTAACACTTTATTAGCCCGTTAATAACACCCGTCACTATTACCGTACACTTAACGATTTCTTGACTTATCGCGTCTTTTACTGCTTACTTCTTACTTATCTTCCCGATCTGCGTGCGATGTATTTATACCGTTTTTCCTCATTCTGATTTGGTGTTTCGTGTCTGTCCATTCCATGGCCTCGATTTTTCTATTGCTCCTAGTCTCCAGTTTTCCAGTACTTTCTAGAATATTCTACTACTTTGTTTCGGACTTTCTAGAATATTCTAGTACTGATTGTCGTATGCGTCACAGTATATATATACATATATATATATATATATATATATATATATATATATATATATATATATATATATATATATATATATATATATATATATATATATATATATATATATATATATATATATATATATATATATATATATATATATATATATATACATATATATACTTATATATGTATATATATATATATTTATATATATATATATATACATATATATATATATATATATATATATTTCTCCGGATTCGCAACTAAACACAGCGGGGAGAATCTAGTATGTTCACCGTCTAGTACACTGCCCAACCAGCATACTCACCACGCCTGTCAGCCACCACCTGACAATGCGTCACCTGCTTAGGGGCGCCATCGAGCTGTCACCCAGATTCAAATGTGACCAACGGTTTTTGATCAGTCTGCAGCCAACCTTCGTCGTCATTACTTCGTCGGCACATATCGGATGCACACCAATCAGTCTTCCACATCGAGAGAGATTCATTCCCTTGCTGAACCTTTGTTATCTGCTGTCCATTTTGTAAAGTGACGGGGGTTTCTTTTAGCACCAGGGCCTTGTAATAAAAAATAGAACGTTACCGACCACGTTTCAATATTAAGAACATAAGAGTATACTGTCTTCAAATGTAATTGATTTCAAGTACGTGTCCGTGTAAAAGTTACAGGAATTGCAGCTTAGCGATTAACGGGCGAAGTCCACAATCACCCCAATCGCGGACATATATATATACATGTATATATATAGGGTGGCGCAAAATTAATCATCCAATTTTGTTTTTGAATTACTTTTTTCCTCAATAAAAACAAAATGATCTTGAGTAATGGAAAACTTTATTTGGACTTTTACAATTTTTTCTAGTTCTCAAATGTCAAATATGATTGATGTACGACGCCGCCCTATATATATATATACATATATATATGTCGGGTTTTTCAATAGGGACTTGACAACTTTGAATTTAATTTGTGAGCGCACCCTTGCACTAATAATCAAACTGTCGCTGTCAATTTATTCAGTAAACTCAACATTTTCATCGTGGTTAAATACATGAACGAACAACGTCTGCAAATTATAAAAATTTACTACCGAAAAAAAGTTGTCAAGTCCCTATTGTATTTATTGTGCAACTTTTCCCACAAATCAAGTACCTGGCTGACTTTCAAACAGACAACTTGTCTCACAGTTTTGCTCGTGCTATTTATCTTAATCAACCGTTATTTTCACAATAATTTTCACAATTTAATTATCATTACCTTGTTTTCTTTGCCTCGTTTTCCGCATACAAAAATTTGAACAAGTGTTATAACCGTTAAGTTATGGCCCCTGGGCCACGTGTGTTAAATAAAATAAAGCGCAAACGGTTGCGTTACGACCCCGTTATTGGAAGCCAAACTCCTCCCGATAAACTTTCAAAAGTGAACAATAAAGTTCTAGAAAAATCTAAAATGTGTTCAAACACTAACTTTTTTCAACCACTTTAAAGTCTGATGGAAGACTCTCCTGAAATGGACCGACCAATGACGAACAGTGCGCAGAACTTCCTAAAGAAACCGTTCCGCCAATTGTGGTATTAAAAACAACTAGTGCTCAAGTGCGTGATATTTTGAGCAACATTAAGATAGACAAATACTTAATCAAAAACATTTCGCTTGGGCAAAAAATATGTGCCCCAACAATGGACATATATAATAAAATCAGAACCGAACTCTTACGGTTAAAATGTGAGTTTTTCACAGGTAGTGTTATCCGGGCTAGACTTAATAAGCAACGATATAGTGAAAAATGAGTTAATTGCACTCGGGATTAAGTGCCTAGATGTTAAAACCATCACATTAAATCCGTCAACAAAAGCCCTGTACAAACACTACTTGTACATCGTCTATATTCAACGCGGTACTGTTAAATTAAACGAACTAAAACGGAACTACTCCACCTTGTTCAAAACCATCGTTCGCTGGGACTTTAAAAAACATAATCCAGGTAAGGTCACACAATGTCACAATTGCCAGCTTTATGGTCACGGCTCGATGCATTGTCATATAAATAGCTTCTGTGCAATATGTTCGGGAAACCATAAAACATCCGACTGCAAAACGAATGAGGTCATCAAGTGTGCAAATTGTAGTGAGCCACATAAATCCACCGATCCAGAATGCATAAGCCGAAAGCAGTACATACACATTCGCCGCAAATTATCCCCACGCGGACGTGGTACAGGAAATACAACCTTCCTACAGCCTCCGAGTGACAAACGGCAGCCAGTGCCCGACCGATTATCCATTGATAATTTTCCTCCACTACCGCGATCTGTGAGTCAACCTCCACCTCCTTCATCCACCTGGGCTTCTGGCCACCATCAAACCCAGCAACCTTCCAACAGTGATACGACACACACGAAGAAACATCCGTCTGAAACTATAACTAATGATAACATGTTCTCATTTAGCGATATAAACTCTCTTCTTAATGAAGTTGTAACCAAGCTTAGTGCTTGTCAAACTAAAGCTGACCAATTTAACGTCATTACTTCATTAGCTATTAAGTACATATACTCGGAAAAAACATGTTAAGAAACTCTCTTAACATCATAACTTGGAATGCGAGAAGCATCAAAAACAAAAAGCATGCATTTTTTAGTTTCTTGATAAATTTTAATATTGACATTGCACTTGTTTCAGAAACCTGGCTCAAACAAGGCATTTCTTTCTCACATCAAAATTACATTTGTTATCGCCTAGACAGGGTACATGCTAGTGGTGGAGGTGTCGCCATTGTTGTGAAAAAATGTATAGAACATTCCTTGCGTCCTTCATTGCGCCTTAAGTTAATTGAGGAAATTAGTATAGATGTAACATTAAGTGACAACTCCAAGGTGAGTATTTTTTCGGTCTATTTCCCTGGTGGAAATAGAAACATTGAGAAATCTACTTACTTTAAGCGGGATCTGCAAAAATTGTATAGACTCAACACTCGAAACAAGGTAATTATTGGTGGTGATCTAAACTGCAGACATCAGTCGTGGAATTGTCTTAGGGCAAACAGCTGGGGTAACATTTTACTAGATGTTACTGAATCCAGCCCAAGTTTTTCCATACTTTATCCACTTCTCCCCACCTATATCCCAGCGAGTGCTAACAAGAACCCCTCAACTCTCGATCTATATATCACTAATATTCCAAATTACTGCACAGTACCATTAACTCTAAATGCGTTAAGTTCAGACCACCTTCCGATCAGCCTCACAGTGAATCATACAGTAGTTGTAAATCGTACCAGTTTATACCACAACTATTCCGCCGCCAACTGGAATTGTTATAAATCATATATAAACACGAACTTGGTTCTAGGTGATACCAGCCTAAATTCTATAACCTGCAGCGAGCACATTGATATCCTATGTAACAATTTTGTTTCTGTTATCAATAGAGCGGCCGATCTTGCGATACCTAAATGTTCCACTGCTCCAGTTGATAAGGCACCGCTTCCTGAAAATATCTTACATCTGATTAGGCTACGAAACTCTGAAAGAAGAAAATGGCTACGTTATAGAATCGATTGTTTTCTAGTTAATGTTAAAGTCTTAAATAATATTATTAAAAACGAAATCTCAACATATAGGAACAAGTGTTAGAATAAACACCTTTCCTCTCTTGACAAAGCAAGCAAACCGTTCTGGAAAATATCAAAAATTATGAAAAAGAGAGGGTCAAGTATTCCTCCGTTTAAAGTTCACGACAAGTTGTTTATTTCTTCAGTGGAGAAATCGAACCTACTTGCTAACACGTTTAGTAAGAACCACTCCATATCTATCCATCTAAGCGACGCGTATACTGAAGCTGAAGTTGCTAACACTATCCATGTACTTTCTCAAACACCAGCTGAAAGTACTTACGCAACTAATATCAGCAAAGTTAAAGAATTGATAAAAAATCGAAATCAAAAAAGGCTGCGGGTCTCGATAATATTAACAACAAATTAATCAAAGCACTTCCACCTGCTGCAAGTAACTATTTAACGTTCATTTTCAACGCTTGTCTTAAGAATTGTTATTTTCCGGACTGTTGGAAAACAGCAAAAGTAATACCTATCCCGAAACCCGGCAAACCGAAGAACAGCCCCGAAAGCTACAGACCTATTAGTCTACTTAGCTGTCTAAGTAAGCTCTTAGAAAAAATCATTAAAGAAAGGATTGATCGTTTTTTGGAAGACAATAACATCTTACCAAACTTTCAGTTCGGTTTCCGTAGTGGTCACAGCACAATCCACCAAGTCTTGCGCATTAAAAACCACATAGCTGGTAAATTCATCGACAAGGAGTCAACGTGACTGGTTCTTCTAGACATCGAAAAAGCTTTTGATACGGTATGGCACGATGCCTTGATTTATAAGCTACTAAAACTTAAGCTGCCAATACCGCTTATCAAAATTATCCAGAGCTTTCTTCGTTCGAGAAAATATGTTGTGAGTTTAGGAACCGACATATCCTCTACTCACCAAATCCACCATGGTGTACCCCAAGGCTCAGTCCTTGGTCCCATATTATTTACATTGTTTGTCGCAGATTTACCATGTCTAGGTGAAAACATTCAGGTAGCTATGTTTGCCGATGATACGGCCATTTTCTCTTAAGGTGCCTTATTCACTAACGTCTACAACTCTTTGCAAGCAGCTCTTGACAAGCTAGCAGTATATTACAGGAAATGAAAAATAAAAATGAATGGTAATAAAACACAAGCTGTCTGGTTTTCGAGATGTAGGAAACACTGCTACCTACCAAATGGCACTAAACTCAGTATGTGTGCAGTTGATATTGATTGGTCCGAAGACTGTAGATATCTAGGTTTTATTCTAGATAAAAAACTTATCTTTCAAAAACACATCACTACCACAATTGACAAAATAAACAAAGTCGTAAGAGTTATGTATCCATTAGTGTGTAGAAAGCCAAAGCTTAGCCTCGAAAATAAAATTATAATATTTAAAACCATTTTTCAAGCTATACTCCTGTACGGGACCCCTGTATGGTGTAATTGTGCTCGCACACACAAAATAAAATTGCAAAGGTGTCAAAATAAAATATTGAAAATGTTGCTGAATTTGCCATGGCATTATTCGACACATGAACTACATGAAAACGCTAACGTTAAACCGGTAGAGTTCCTTATTGACAAAATCAATCAAAACTTCTTCGTCAATTGTTCTTTCTCTGACAATGTTCTCGTTTCCCGTCTTGCGTTATCCTAAATCACTACATATGTACTCTGTCTATGAAAATTATATCGAGGTCATTACTATATAAAATAACCGGAAGCTCGTGCAATATTAGTCTTAAGATTCAAATAAGGGTTTTTTATTGTAGTTTTCCCTTAATTTATTATTTGTTATTCATTAAAATTGTGCTATTGTCGTTATATAGATTTAAGATTATAGTTGTAAAGGAATTGCTTTCCTAAATCTCTTAAGTACTAGTTGTAAAATATACCATAAATGTAATTATCTACCAAATAAAAATTGAATTGAAAATTTCCCACAAATAATAATTTATAATAAACTGTAACAAACAATTTGGAAGATTGTGTAGAAAGTTATTGGGGCCTGTGCGAGTTTAAGATTTCTCTTTTCTCACGATTTTGTAAATACAGTTAAGTTTAAAACATATTTTATTGTTAGTTGAAGTGGTACGCGTTTCGTTGGCCGCCGATGGACGGTCACAACGAACAATGGCTGTCGCAAAGAAGAGAGAGCAGCGCGGTCAATATAGAAGAGCACGTCACCAATTGAACTGGAACCAATTAATAATAACACGTTGTTCTCTAGTGTAATGTCAAGTTGTTCTTTATTGCTTGAGGAACGCTATTATGCACAATGAATGGTATTTTGCGGATGGCAACGACTGGGAATGGTTTATGGCTCCGTTTGGCGGTGTGAGCGCCGCGAAGGTTGATTGCAGACTCCCCAGTGGGCATAACTGCCAATTCAAAAAGGGACGCTATGACCTCATCGATGGTGACAATCGGCCAGCTGGTGCCATCTGCTGCGTAACTGGTATACACTGCGAATGTACTAGATTTCTCCAGTACATTCCAGCACATTCAATTGCCAATCCGCAACATTATAAATTAAAAAAAATGAATATGAAAAATTAACAAATAAAATGATTTTTTATATTTAATTTATGTCCAATAAAAATCTATATGTATCAACAACAAAACAAAATCACAGCACCATGAATAAATAAACAAACATTCCAAGGTGAATATAAATATTTAAATATACTCACATTAATGTTTATTTAAACGTAAGTTCTTTATTGTGCATTAATAGCTATAGAGACTCTCGTATCGAATAAAATATCTTCTTGCATTTTTCATAGCATATAATGAAGGTCTGGCAGCACTGCAGTCGATAGAGTGATGACACTTATGTCTTGTTTACAAGTTGTACTTACTACCTGTAGTCATTTTTTCTCTAGAATGGCACACAATACTTTGGACAAAATACATGCTCTGGATGCTATTGAGAAGGAGATAGTCACATGCCTCCAAAGCGCAGGTAAGTTAACTATTCACTCAGCAGCCAAGGACAATTTTTATACTTTCCTCTCCGTTCTAGGCCAAGTTCTTCAAGAGTTAAGCAAGGAGAAATGCTCACAAAAGAATGCTGAAAATCAAACGCAGCAATTCCTGAAATCCTTATCAAATGTTGAAACGAAACTCAGCGAACAGATTAACTACCTGACCCAGGTGTCGACTGGCCAAGCGCATAATGGCTCAGCATACGGATCCAGCAAAACTCTTCAAATGTCCTGGTATCGCATCAACCATGCTCGTTCAAGAATTCGCGAGCTAGAAGAGTCCAAAATCAAGTACACCCAAAGCGTCCGCCCCGCCCAGGCTAGACAAGGAGAATACTACCCAGCGCAATAAGTTGTTCAATTAAATACAGTAATATTTATTTATAATTCGTTTTGCGTACAGATAAATAAAATAGATTTAGTGATAAATTTATGGTTGACTATCGTTGGAGCCAACGCCAAAGAAGTCCTGTTTCACGACGAAATGGACACATTGAAGGAGCATATTGCGTTCATGACGGATGTCTTCTTCTAGGAGTTTCTCGAGTAATGTGTACTGGCGCTTGGTACGGATTTTGGAATAATCCAAACCTGATCGGCGTTGCAAAACTGGCTTTGGCGAAGCATGAATTCGGGGGGGTTTTACGTCTGGGATTCCGGAGTCCTTTGCCACTGGGGCTTCTTCAGGTGCATCGCTATCACTCTGTGCTCTTTCATTGTCTATTTCTGATGAAGTGGCGGTCAAACTATGTTTAAGTGTTTTGTCATGTCGTGGCAATTTATTAGAGCTGCATCCCGGAACTTCATCTTTAGAGACTTCCGCTGGCTTTCGCTTTCGGTGTCTGTGGTCCACTTTCTGTACCTTTCCCGCATCGGAATCTTCGGAGTCTGAGCCATACGATCCGAGCAATGATATCAGGGCATTATTCTCAGGAGATGCCTGCAGTTTGGGTTCAGTTGATTTATGTTTAGTAGCCTGTACTGCCTTCTCACTGGTTGGCGGTTTGGGCTGGTCGACTTTTTTCACTGGGGGAACTTGATTCGCTTCAGCATGGGTTTTTTTCTCTTCTGGGTTAGCAGTGGCTGGTTTATGTTGTGAATGCTTCTTTTTTAATCGCTTCCTTGCTGCCTTCTTGGGGTCATCGTCATGCTTCTTATCTCCTGGCATTTGTCGTCGATCACTGGGATTTCCAAATCGGCTCGTCTTCGGGTCCAACTTCTCTCCGCGTTTCATACGTTCTTCTCGAGCTCTCCACCTCTGCTCGACACTGGCGACCGATGGATAGTTTTTCTTGCGATCAGTTCGCCATTGGGCTATCTCTTCGGGGGTGCTGAATTTCTTTAACATCTGATACATCCCACTCGTATGATGATAGATGCTGTGCAGGTGCATGCACGACGGATGTGCAACGAATGTACAATTGTCGATTTTGCATTGGGTGTGTTCAGAGGTGTGGACTTTGTAGTCTACAGCTGTGAAAAATTCCACCTCGCAAGCCTCACAAAAATAACTCTTTGGCGGAAGTACAGTGAGGGCTGGCTTTGGACTTTGAGCTTGGAAGATTTTTTGTGGTACTGAAGCACCCCGTCCCACATACATCGGCGGTGGTTGTTTTTCTCTTGATAACTGCATTCCATGGGTAGCCGTGAAAGGTGATGCTTGTGACTCCGATTTATTGATCTCTTCGAACTTCGGCGATGGCAGAATGAATGCTTTTGTTTGGTTGGACTCCTCCATGGTATTACGAGCGCAGAGAAATAATCCTGATAATAATATTTATTATGATTGAAAGTACTAGATGAAGGTGTTTCTTGGAAGTTAAGCTAGTGTATCTGTAGACACTAATTGATGAAATGTATATAGTGAAACTTGTGGACATTGACAGCAATTTACCATATGGATGCAGAGGAGTGTGTTAAGCAACTGTATACGTTTGCATGCTTTCGAATTTGTATCTGTGTTTTAAAATGATCTAAAGATTCGAAGTTCGTGGGCAGAGGGATAAGTTTAGACTTCTGTGATGTGGGTAGTGAATTAATTAATGGTGGGAAACCCGAAAGGACAAGGTCAAGTCTTTCATCGTTGGCTTTACTTTTTGACGACCGCAAGAATAAATTGTATTCCGGGCAGAAACCCATTTGTTACGCTTACTTAACAAGTTGCAAAATAAATTAACAATTAACTTAAAACTAGAAAACCTAGGATACGGGAGGGTTGTTGAGAATAGGATAGGAATAAAACTTGTGAGTACTTAAGAAGAATTACGGAGTTATTCAGACCATGGAGTTTAATTTTAAATTTAGACGTGTTAAGGTTAATGTTTAAAAACGTTGAGTTTTGGAGATATTTTTAAAAGAGCCAGGGAAAAAAAATGGGGTGGTGAGAGGCCGACTTTAGGGAGACAAGGACAATTGTGTCCTTCATCTTGTCTCTGGCTTCTGGTCATCTTGCGATAACCAGAATCACCCACATCCGTGAAGATGTTGGGCTCGTTCTCAAGATATCTGAAAAGAAAGGGGAAGGACGTATCTAAGGTTAGTTCAATTGTTCTCTAACTACTTGGATGGGGGGATGGTGGGGGAGAAATCGTACAAGACCGGTAGGTCTTGAGTGCGGTAGTAAACGTAGATCACGTCTTTGGCGTCTGATAATCTGCGCTTTGATCGGCGTGTATGTGTGTGTGTGTGTTTGTGCTGTCTTGTACTGTGCGTGCGTGTTTGTAGTGTGTCAGCAGTAGACCCTATGGGATGGATCCAGGAATCCTCTATTATAAAGGAGAATGTTGTTGGGAAGGGTGCTTTCTTCAGTTTTGTACTGAAGAAGAAATTGTGGTGGTCTGATCCGAAGAGATCGAAAGAGAGAAGGGCCAAGAACCAAGTGTAGATGACCCCAAGATATTTCATCCTGTCCTGTGGTCTAATCGTAGTATCTCCTATTTGTATTCGGATATTCTGTGAATATCAAGAAGTAGGTTGGAAGTGTTTACTATTCACAATTATAGCTACTGCTTTGGATGGGTTAAGTCGTATTTTCCATCGACTGTAATACTGATAGAGTTCGTCCAGATGACGGTTGAGTCGGTTTGTTGCGAGTTTTGGGCTTTTAGATGATGTGTACACTAGGACGTCATACGCATAGCAAATTTGGTTCACTTTACCATCCACAGGGCGAGGAATATCTGAGGTGTAGATATTAAATAAGATGAGGTATAGAATGGAGCCCTGTGGTATGCCTGCAGCGGCGTTGAAAGTTTGGGAAAGCTTTCCATTCACTCGAACTTGGAAGGTTCTGTTTAAAACGAACTGGTAGATGATACTACACAGCGTTTTACTGCGGCCAGTATTCAGTAATTTAAAAACGAGACCTTCGATCCAGGTTGCGTCAAAAGCCTTTTCAATGTCCAGGCTCACCGCAATGGTGGCTTCCTTATTAACGAGGCACACGCAGACGTGATTTTGAAATATGTTGAGAGCAATGGTGGTGCTGTGTGCTCTTCTAAATCCAAATTGGAAGTCAGCTATTAGGTTCCTGACACTGATAAATTTATTTCGCTTCTCGTATATGAACTGTTCATATATTTTGCTGATGCAGGTGAGGAGCGAAATAGGACGAAAGCTTGAGGCGTGATAATTTGGTTTCTCAGCTTTTGCTATTGGGCAGACAACAGCATGCTTCCAAGCATGGGGAAAGTACCCCATGTTGTAGGCAAGGTGGAACAGAATGGAGAGCTTTATAAAGAATAAAACAGAAAGCCTTCGCACCGAGTGGTATGACATGTTGTCGATACCGGGCGACTTCTTGGGGTTTCGAGATTTAACTAGGTTCTGTAGGGTATTTGGTGTGACGAAGCCGCGACTATTATCACGTGTGTCTTTGAAGTATGGAAAGAGCCAGGGAACTTGTGGTGGTCGGTTATATACATCATCATCATCATCGGCACTACAACCGGGAGCCGGTCTTGGCCTTATTCAGCAAGTCCTGAGGCTTGTTAAATTTTCCATAATGATTTGTTTTTATCCGGGCAAAGTCATTAGTCTTGCGCCAGGGGCTCCCCGACGGGGAATCGAACCCCGGTCTCCCGCTTGACAGGTGGGTATACTAACCACTATACTATCGAGGAGCCCAGGTCGGTTATATACAGGGTTGGGCAAAACTAAAAGGAAATAATGCCATACTATGAATGTGCCACAATTTCTGCAAATGGCGTCTTATGTCGTTGTGTTTTGACGTCCGTTATTATTAGTACTTTCAAATAAGCTTTTGTGAACACAAGACTAATTTCTATCAGATAGAAAAATGGCATTAGTTTTGTCCTAAGTTGTAGAATAGTGGAGGATTCTGTAATTGGCCAGGTTAGTATTGCAGGTGATAGAAAAGAGAGGATTCGTGCACTCAACTGATCCTGAGGCGGATGAAGAGTATGGGGCCCTTCCAGTGTGAGAGTTGATTAGTTAGGCACAGTTTATATAGGATGCAAAAACAAAAGGTTTTGCTATCTTAGTTCAGGGAGAGTAAAACTTAGGAAATGTCGTTGAAGACTTTTGATTCTGCGAATGTAAGTCACATGATGAGGGGACAAGAAGTGGCAGCCAAATTTTAGAAGAGTGCGGACAAAAGAAATGTAGAGGAATTAGGATAGGTAGACGTTAGAAAATTCATTCGACCATTGTTTTACAAAACCGTATGTTTTGTTAACCATGGCTGCCATCGATCTATGAGAGGAAATTTAGCTCCTTGTCCATATGATGTGAATATTGCGAATTACATGAACAGTTGATAGAGTTAGGTTGGTAGGAAGTAGGGGTATGGGGCAAGACGGTGAGGTTCCGTGAAAGAGTAATTGATTGTGTTAAAATCAACTAACATCATCCCCACCAACCCGACACAGGCTGCAAATATTATAATGCCACGTGAGTTCGTGGGGGTTCTCTACACCACATGGAGAACCAACCCACATTTCCAACCAACCGTGACCGCTAACAGCGCGTCAACGCAACCCAACTTCCCATGCAAAATCCGCAATAGCATACATTCCAAACTTTGCAATATAAACACACCCCAAAACCCACAATAGAATACAATTCAACAGAATACATTCTAAATCATCCCCACATATATTTTCCCAAAATTGCTTCAGTCAATTCTTTACTTAACTTATATTCCTTCCTTGCGACCAAGCAATCTTAATTTCCCCGAAATTCATATGCTGTAATAAAATGCATATTCAAACCTACAACGGAACATTAATCATCTCCACTAACTACACCGAGACGCATATATTTCCCCGAAATTGCTTCGGTTAATATCTTATCTAAATGATATTCCTTGCTTGCAACCAAGCAATTTTAATTCCCCCGAAAATCATTCCGGCTCACTTCCTGCCTAAACTATTTCCTCGCTTGCAACCAAGCAACATTTAGTTCCCCGAAAATCATTTCGGCTCCCATCCTACCCAATACCAATTCCTCGTAGACATAGCGCCGGAGGGTTTTAACTCAGCCTATACGGCAACGATTCTCCGAAACCCAATCCCCTATACAGGAATAGCAACTCTTCTCGAAATTCCTAGTAAGTGGCAGGCAGTGAGTTTATTTCAGCTATGACTCAACCGCCACGACGCGATGAATAGATTCTTTCCATTCATTAGTCAGTCGAGTCACAACCACCGCCGCGCGCACACTCAAGTAGTCGCTAATCATCCGCCAAACAGCGTACAAGCAACGGAGTCGTGTGTTGGGTATTTTCGCCGCCAAATAATCTAGTAATCCATGAAGTCGCCTATTAAATTGTGCCCAATTGTGACTGAAGTAACAATAAAGCTGTAATGATGTGGTGCGTTTTATCCGGAATCCGAGTGTCGAAGATCTAGGGAAACAAATATAAACATATGTATACAAACGACAAACCCCTATATGAACCCAGTGACATCCAACTATTCAATCTCAAATCCCCAGTGCTAAAACCCTTAATGTCCGAAGACAATAAGCAGAACAAAACCCCCAAAAACGTGGTTACGAGAGTTGGTTTAAATAAAGAAGACGTTAAGAGACAAAATAAAAAAACAGTGTGTTTTATTCCTTCTTCCCTTCGTCGGTGGTGTATCGTCATAGTTCGTTGTTCGTGGACAACGCATCTGCACTCATTTTCCCCTTTCGCTGGTATTAATATTGTCAGCAGAAGGTGGAGAGACAAGGAAAAGCGATATTTGTAGAGACACACCTTTCTACGATTTTAGAAACAGTTGATTTTATTCGGTTCTAAAAGAACGCGGCGACATAGACGGTTTTTACAGGTGCGGGAAATAGAAAAGTGGGAAGGAAGTGAACCAGGTGCCCGTGTCTTGGCGCATATACATCCTAGAACCCCCACAAGTTACCTAAAGGCGGGCGTTATTATCATATACTTGCAGCGCCATAAGTATCAACACCACAGATGACTATAGATTGCAGCTACCGGTGACCACGACCACAAAAAAGGGCTGGTCTTCAAGTTGAACCGCAGATATTAACGCCTTGTAGAATATACTCCCAGCTAGGCTGGCGTGTCGTAAGAGGCGACTAAAGGCTAAGTGGTAGGTGGGGTCCCAATGCCCTGTCTCCCAGTAAAATACCACTCCATGAAGCTATAGGCTCCATGAAATGGTCGAGAGATATCCCTGGCCATCTTTCGGACGTTGGCTGATAAGACCGATTTGAAAAAGGTTGATTTAGATGGTAGTCGATACCACCCCGTCACGCTGTACATTTCGCGATATCGCCGGGACAAATTTTCGACTATGTTTCGGATGTATGGCTGATGCCCCGGACTGACACGGAGATAAGTCACGATGGTGCTTTCTCAGATAAAGACTTCCAGAGGTAAACTAGTTTCCCATTCTCCGGGGTGTAAACGCCGTCCACCAATATTTGCAAACAGTGACACTTAATACCCCCGCCTCAGGTCGATTCGTCAATTAATTCGACATATCTTTGTTCCTCAGAATACGACTGACATTCGAGATTGTGTTTTAAAGGTGGAATCTGCGCCTTATCGCGGCCGACCTGACTTGCCAAAAGATGGCTGCGTTAGAACCCAATAACTTGAACATCATGTGGTTGAAGGTCGTACTGGGGAATCCTGTTAAATTTATTTATTGTCTTTACTACTCCTTGAATGACGATCGACACTTTTCGAATACCTTTCTCGTACAGTCGACAGGATACAGATCAACCAGCCGGCTTCGGAAATTGTCGTTCTTGGCGCTTTTAATGTGCACAACACCTGCTGGTTGGTACATTTTAACAGAACCGACAAGGCTGGGAGGCTGGCGGAGATGTTCGCTGTTAGCCGCAATTGAACTCAACTCGTGGAGGCACCTACACGAGTGTCGGATAGCCGATGTGATTATGCAAACATCCTAGACATGTTTTTAACATTTGAGCCGAGCATTTATACCGTGGATGGCGCAAGGCTAATAATCTTGTCCGTAAAAATAAATTATTATGGAAAATTTAACAAGCCCCGAGACTTGCTAAATAAGGCTAAGACCGGATCCCGGTTGTAGCGCCGATGATGATGATGATTTATACCGTGGAGGTTGCTGCGCCACTGGGAAACTCAGATAAGTGCTTGGTATTGGTCGCGCACTCACTTGCATTTCAAATGAATAACCGATCTAAGAAACTTCGCCATGGAGATATGGGATTGCTAACTGGGACAATTTGCGATATTTCTTCGAGTGCTTTTCGTGGTCAGAGGTGTGCTTTAGAGACTCAGATGTTAACGCATGCGCAGAGTCGGCCACGGAGATTATTCTTCTCGGGATGGACATACCACATTCCATCAAACGAAGTTCATCTGATAAACCGTGGTGTGATAAAGAATGCGAGCAGTTTACACCGGCAAAAAATAGAACTTTGAAACAATGGCACTTCAACCCCACCGATGTTAATACAACGAATTTTGTTAGAATAAGAAACGCGAGTAACCAGGCGATTGATACCACGAAGAAGGCTTTCAACGACAGAGTGACCACTAAACTCCTTGAGTACCCAACTGGTTCGCGGCCCTTCTGGTCAATGGCAAGGGCTGACAGCAATAACTTCGCTTCCTCCTCTTTTCCTTCGTTAGCGACGGACAGCGGGACACTCGTCACAAGTTCAAAAGATAAAGCTGATGTGTTCGCGAATTTATTTTCCGCAAATTCTATCCTCCATGCTGGTCTTTTAGAACCAACTGTGATAGTGCCAGTACGGTCGTCGATATAGGATGTAAGGTTCCGCCCCCGTACTATTCAACGTATTACACGTGGACTGGAATGTAGGAACGCAACCGGGCCGGGCGCAATACCAGCAGTAGACCTTAAGAACTGTGCTCCAGAACTGACACCGGTTCTTTGATGGCTCTTCCGCTTATCTTATGCACGGAGGACATTCCCTATCTGTTGGAAGGTGGTTTGAGTTCAACCAATCCCAAAGAAGGGGAAAACGTGTCTCCTACAAAATTACCGTCCGATAGCATTACTGTCTATCTTATCTAAGGTGATGGAAAAGGTCATCAATGACGAGTTAATTAAGTATTTCAAGTGCAACGGACTTCTGAATGATCGTCAATAGGGATTCCGTGGCAGACGGTCCATGGGAGTTCTTTTGACCCTTATAACCGATATAGGGACATCTGCGATTGAGGGGCAAGGTGAGTCAATGGCGGTCGTATTGGATATCTCCAAGGCTATTGACCGTGTCTGACACGGGGCATTGCTGAGCAAACTTCGTTCATATGGACTTTCCCAGCAGCCTTACGACTGGATGAAGAGCTTCCTCGAAAACCGATCGAGCGGCGAGTTTCCGGATCTGTATCCTGTTAATTCCGGGGTGCCTTAAGGTTCTATTTTGGCTCTAACCTTATTTTTACTTCACATGAATGATTTGTTGGAGTCAACGGATAACAAAATGTTGTTTCCTTTTTTTCAAGTGATCGGTCGATTAGTGCGTCAACGTCGCACCAGCTGAGATGTGACCAGATTGACTCTCTGAATTGGGAATCGGGCTCCTGCAATGGAGAAAGGTCAATCTCGTCGAGCTCAATGCAACGAAGACACAGAATACAACAGTCACAAAGAAAAGTGGAACATCGGTAACAGGATATTCAGTTTTGTGGATAATGCGCTTGTTTCCTCCTTTTGGAGTGATCGGCTGGTTAGTGCATCGACGTTGCCAGATCAAGCCAGATCAACTCTTTGAATCGGGTTCTGGATAAGGTCCTGCAGTGAGGAAAGGCCAATCTCGTTGGCGTCAATACAACGAAGACACATTATACAATATTCACAAAAAAAAGTGGATCAACGGTTCCACAGCTGATGATGAATGGCCAGGCCATCGAATCTGGAAAAAGCATGAAATTGCTCGGCTTCACGGTTTGTGGGAATGTATCGTGGCATAAACACATGTCGTATATCGCCAGGTCCGCCTTGGAAAATTGAATTATCTTTTTAGAGTGAAGAAACATTTTTCTCCGCCCCAACTTTTTCTCCAGTATAAATCTTAAATTAGACCGGCGCTCGAATATTGCTCTCATGTATGGAGCCCCGCTCCTAACCATTCCCTCAACCTACTTGAGAGCATAGAGATGATCGATCTGCCTGATCGGAAATACGGCGTTGACCCAGGGACTACAGTCGTTATCACATCGAAGGCGCGTAACCGACCTCTGTCTGTTTTACAGATATTATCCCGGTTATTGTTCTTCAAAGATTCGTGGTGTTGCTCCGCGCAATTCGGTTCATATGCACTCCACGAAACAATTCGACGGATCACACCAATTTGCGGTCCATCTCCCAGCGGCGCGAACGTTTCTGCATCATAACTCATTCCGTTACAGAGCGGGGAAGCTATGGTATTCCTTCCCCATGCGACTGTTTCCGGAGCGTTAAACCCGCAACTTTTCAAGAAGAACTGCGACGGTTATTCAATGGCATCTCGGGAAGCGGTGCGACGCTATAGGTTCGCTTCTCCTGAGAGAAGGACATAAAAAAAAGATAATGAGTTGCTGGCGAAGGACTCATGCAGTTATCTGTGTACATGCACAATAAAACTGTTACACTGCACTAAAACTATTATGATGAAACTGGATTTCACAAAGTAATTATCAAATGCATATATTTGCTATGTTAAATTGTTGCAATAACATTTTTATTTGACATATTAGGAAAAAATTAAGTAAAAATATGCTATTTCGAGCCATTAAAACCCACCTAACCTCTCAAGCATTCCTCCTTGTCTCTATACGCTGATGGCACACGTAATATAAGATCATCTACAAACACTTGATTTTGCACTGCTGCAAACAGATATCGACAACTTCTCGGTTTGGTTTGGTAAAAACTGCTTCGTACTTATTATTGTCAAGTACCAATCTATAACCTTTTCTCCTAAGCGTATTTACTCTACCCCGTGCACCCATTTCTTTCATAACCAACCTTCGACCATTGTCCAAACTATTCCAGACCCTATGCGACAGGGAACTTAATTCCTTTCACATATCGATGATATGATCCTGATCGCCAACTCAGCCTTCGACTTTGTGAAATGCAGGTATAAGGAATTACCCAACCCCTACGTAAGTCGATCCCTTTACCTATCCCCCGTCCGCCCACCGCATAATATGCCAGGTATGGTCACTTTATCAAAAGATCTATATCCACAGAATCGAATGTATTCCTAAGTTTCCATCTGGATGGTATAGGACGGGAACACCCTGTGGTTTGGCCCCTTACATTAATCGCCTTTGGTGCAAGGCTAATAACCTTGCCCGGAAAAACAAATTATTATGGAATATTTAACAAGCCTCATACTTGTTAAATAAGGCGAAGAGTGGATCCCGATTGTAGTGCCGATGATGCCTTAAACTAATCGACCTAAAAACGCTTGAGGAGCATAGACTCCTGGACGACATTCTATTAATTCATCAGCTCCTCTCTGATTCGGTCGACTGCGCCAACCGCCTGGATTCAGTTCTTCTGAATACAAACCCCCGTAACATACGAACCCCCCTCTTCTCTAACGCCCCCCCACCCCCTTCACCTAACCACTCATCTTATTCAAATTAACATCAATCAACCACAATCGCTGATGCTATAGATGCTGAGAAATGCCAAGTCTAACTCCACCTTGTTTGATTCCAACTTCAATACCCACACTCTCAAGCCCCGCCTCCTAAATCCTTCCTCTCAATCGCACTCCCAATCTTAAGCGCCGCTTCCTATATTTTCCCCAGTAACCTGGGAAAGCCAGAAGCAATGGCAGCAGAATCAAAAAAGCGGAGGACGAGTCGAAGAAGTGTGGCTTAAGGGGAAAAAAAGAGACGTCTCAGATCCTGCACAAGTTCGTGTCTACGAAGGACTACGCGAAAACGAACCAGGTGAGAGTAGCAAGGAAGTAGCCGATGCCAAAGAGGAAACGACACCGGATAACGACGAATAAAACACAGTGAAGAAAGTGGATGAACGAAATTGAAGCCACGAAGACAAAGCTGGAAAAAATCGAATTCATTCGAGAAAATGAACGGAGGGAGGAGACGCCAGCACCAGAACAAAGCATAAGCACCACAGAGGAGAAAACAATATCAAGCACTGGATATACGGTGAAGGATGGGGCCGAGATGCTCTGTGAATTCGACCCTAGGAGTACAGCAGGGCTATCCTGCACGGCATATGTAAGAAGAGTCCGGGAAATTAGAGATGTCTACCAACTAGATGGAAGATTGGTCATTATAGCAACCATCAGTAAACTAGTAGGAGCAGCAACCCTTTGGTGCATGGGAGTCCTTCATGCATTATGAGAGGAATTCCTAAGCGGTCTACTATTTAATTTCCTAACGGAAGATGATGTAGCCGATCTGCACAAACATTTTTGGAATAAAAAACAAATGGCTGATGAGGACACAGAGGTATTTGTATTCGCCATGAAAGTTATGACCTCGAGAAGTCAGCTGGACGAGAGGACTCTTGTGAAATATGCGGCGAGGTATAAGCAAGACGGACTGTCTCGATATGTTGAAAGTAGCGCAGCCCGTCACCATATAGGAGCTCCTACGGAAAATTCGGTGGAATGAAAGTGTAACACGGCAGAAAAGGCAAATATCAACCGCAAGGCCCAATGTGGACACAGCTGGAACGTCAGGGACAAGCGCAGGAAGTCCAACATTATCCGCGATTGGATGCTTCATGTGTAACCTAATTGGACAGGTCGGACGAAATTTCCCAGGAAACAGACGGGGTAGAGAAACAATTACAAGCGGATTAACGAGAACCACCAGAGCACGACAGACGCAGAACAACCGACGACAGCCAGAATCAAGTGCTTCAAGTGCAATGAGGTGGGGCATATATCCCATAACTGCATGGTAAGTGGAATTCCTTTTGGTGACGACAGCCATTCCGAGAGCGAAACGGAATCAGAAGATCTGGAGATCGACACACCCGACCCAAGGTTTCCAGAATGATTCGAGGACGAGACTTGTCCGGGTGGACGAGCTGTAATACACTTTTCCCACCAGTAGCTGTAATTTTAAATGGTGAAGAACAAGCAGACGAAACGGAATCAGAAGATCTGGTCATCGACGCACCCGACCCAAGGATTTCAGAAAGATTCGAGGACGAAACTTAAGCCAGGGTGGACGAGCTGTAATACACCTTTCCCACCAATAGCTGTAATTTTAAATGGTGAAGAACAATTCTGTACAGTGTAATCCCCACTCTGCCGCGGCCGACGCCTACTTGTACTCTCGGGCACTGAACGAACGCCAACTTTACTGTTGAGTATGCTGTATAAAAAGAGCGCATGGCGGGCACTCGCTCTCTCTTTTTCCGGTGGTGAGCGTCTGGGTTATTAATAGAAATATAAGACCTTTTGTTAGCATTGTTGGAATAAATAAATAAAATTCACCTTTTACATAAAATGCATGTACACAAAATACAATTTAACAGAAGAAAGCAAGAAAAGTAATGAGAACGGGCAAAAGAAGACACAGAAATAAGGAGACAAAAAACAACGACTCACTTAAATTGGCGATCTAAATTTCGGGGAATTAAAACAGAAATTAGAACAATTAAAAAAGAATATAAGCTAGAACAATAAAAATAAAAGAATTAGTTGTTTTGAAAATATATATAATAGAAGGTATAAATGGGATATTCGAACCGCTTTCCGCAACCAATATTCCGCGATTGTTTATGATGATGATAATCGTTTTTTTTTTCATTCGCAATGTCACTTATTGAATATTCACTGACTACTGTCTAACTCTGTTGAAAAAAAAAAGGTTTATTGGGTTATTATTTAAGGAATTATTGTTTAGTGCGCAGTATGGACATAAAGCTCATATTATGTTTTAGGTGAAAGCGAATTAGGCTGGGAATTATTGGTTTAAGAAATATGGATATTACGATGTCATGCATTTATATTAAGCTGAAAAACCAGTATGTTTTTTGCAAACATAATATGCACCTATCATAAAACACAACATCAAAAAAACGTATATTGCGCATTCACCATTTATTGCAGAGCATTTATAAATTTATTCTACCACCTACAGTTGAAGAGCCACTGTCATGCCTCTCAAACCCATAGCGACAGCTTTCAATGTCAATTTCCCCACACATAGTAACGTTTGCTGTGAAACTGAAACGTCAATGTTGACGAGCAAGAAAATATGTTTTTTTGGTTCTCCTCCCATCGTAAATATTCTTCGTAGACTTCAGTTTATTTTGGGAACTCGCAGCGTTTCAGAAGTGAGTGTATCGCGGTAATTTGTCGTCCGATTAAAAAGCGTAATTCTCTTTTGGTAGATTGTGTTTGTTGCTCGTAGAATTTGTACGAAATCACAAAGTAAATATAATCACCTTCGATTACGGATCGGAATACCAACTGCAGTTTTTTAAAAAGAAATATTTTACACAACAACGACGCGATGATAACGCGCTTTTGTGATGTGGAAAAAATGTGAAGTGAAATATATTTGTGGAAAGTTTTTCAATTGCTATTGTTGGGTTTACCAGATAAAAATTGAAACCAGATCCCAGAGAACCCGACGAGGGCAAAACAAACTTAGAAGTCACTAATTGTGAGGTAAGTAGCAGTGCACTTTTATATGAAACGATTATTCTTCTTCCTGACAAAGTTCATGAGCTCTAGAATGCTTCTTGTACTTTTTATGAGCGATGGGTTTTTATTTTTAAACTTGAAATAATTTGGCGAGTGTCCCCTGCGAAACACTAAAACAAGGGGCGGGCGACACACTCAACAGAATTCTTCTGAATTTGTATTTCCTCTGGTTGCTGTGGGGCGCACAGAAAAACGACAGAGCCTCCGATAAGAATTTGGCGGCGGTGCTTTAAGGCCGCATTGGTTTCTGTTAATTCGATTTGAACGTGTGGAACTGTGCCGAAGGGAGTGGGAACGATGCAGGTTTTTCTTTAATCATAAGTATTTTTATGTCGCTCATCCAAATGTGGGGATATAAGCGCCAATTGCTGCGGGTTACCATAATGAGATCTTGTTGGGAATAAAAGGATAAACTGCTGCTTCTTTTAGTGCCCAGTGAGAGTTACCAAAGGTGATACTAAATTATTTCAGTCTAAAATAGGAACTCGGGCGGAATGTGATGCTGCTTTGGCTTGTTATTCGCAAGCTTCATTATAAGTACCTGACATCATCGTTCCGGCGATAATGTACACTCTCTGGAGATAACCACGAAACATTTCATTACCATGCAGTTACTATAATTATAGTGATTTAGTTTCTAGACAGAACATTAAATATCTCTTGTACCTAACTTCGGTCGATAAACAATTTGTTGACGAGGATGTTCAAATTTCGTGAGTCAACACTCATGGTTAACAGAACGTACAGACCCAATTGAATTATAATCGTTCAATGCCTTAGGGCAGTGGTTTGTGAATGATCGCATCGGTTGATATGAAGTAATATCGGTATGTCATGTTCCTAAGGTAGCCAATCTAACGTAGCAATCCAAAGTCGGCCACTAAGTGCAGTCAAGGTTAAAGAGGATTGGAAACCGAATTAAACGTACTGTGTGGGCGAGCGTCGTGCCATCATAAACATTCATTTATAATATATACAAAACGAATTTTAATGAGATATTGTCCAGTTTCTCTGAGACAAAATCTAATTAAAATGCTAACTTTATGCGAGTTTTTTAAAAAAACAGGCGCCGAAAAGGAATTTTGTGGTAGCCTAACTGTGTAAGCAACATGTCGACAGAAGGGAGGATAAAGAGAAGAGGACCGGAATGCCTGGAACATAAATAAGGAGGAATCATACGACCGGGTTAGGGGATTAATGCTGATATGATTCGGTTAATGAACTGTTTTCCTTGTTCATTCGTAAGCCTGAAGTTAATTTTTAACCAGCCAGGCGTGGCGATTCTTTTGCAGAGCCCACACCGGTGTGTGTCGCGAAAATCAAGTGTCAAACATAGAGTAAGTGGTGCTGTTGAAGTATTGGGTCAAAAAGACGGCTTTATAAAATGAACTTGGCGCAAGGCTAATAACCTTGCGAGGAAAAACCAATTATTATGGACAATTTAACAACTCTCGGATAAAGACCGGTAGGATGTATGGAAGGAGACAGCGCGACAGACCTTGTCTGCGATGGAGGGTGGCGTAGGCCAGAACGCCCAGAGCATCGGAGTGCCAAGCTGGATGACATCGGCTAGAAATCGGGACCGGTGGATGGACTTGCTAAATAAGGCTAAGACCGGATCCCGGTTGTAGTGCCGATGATGATGATGATGATAAAATGAACAATTTCATTACTAATATTTCTTTAAGTCGCTTAACATAAACATATACTCTATACAAGAAACGAAAAACTTAGGACAAAATCAAATATCTATAAGTGAAGTATTCAAGAAAAAGGGATTCTTTTCTGATCTTTTTTTTATAACAAAATGCACATTTTTGGGAAGGATTATTTGTTGATCTACCCAGCACGTAATCTGGGAAATATTTCACGCTTATGACAATCAGTACTAGAATATTCGAGAAAGACCGAAACAAAGTACTAGAATATTCTAGAAAGTACTGCTGGAAAACTGAAGACTATGAACAGTAGAACATTCAAGGCTATGGAACGGACGGAAACGAAACGCCGAATCAGAATAAGGAAGCGGTATAAATACGTCGCACACAGATCATGGAGACGAGTAAGAAGTAGAAAGTGAAGCAAGCGATAAGTGCTGTAGTAAGAAGTAACTAATAAAGTGTTACATTAATTCAAAATCGATTTAACGGCTCTTATTTATTAAAAATAATTAATCCAGCGAACCCTAAGCTCGCTACAATTGGTGTCAGAAGTGGGATTAATTATTGGTGAAATAAATAAGTCTGTGGAAGTGTATTGTGACGATGTCAGATCGACATTTGGAGGACCGGAACCTGGATAGCAGAGGAGAGAAGCCAATTCTTCGACAGCGTCGGCAAGCAGCAATAGAGGAAAAGGATATTGATGTCGGCACAGATGCTTTTACGAGTGGGCCAGACTGCCCGGATGGAGAAGAAACAGCGAGTCAAGATGGTGCCAATGTAACGGAGAAGAGTTCGCCACCGTTGGACATTTCGGAGATGTTCAGGATGATGATGGCAAAATTGGACGCGCGAGCTGCAGAGTTTAAGGCAAAATTAGATGCACGAGCTGCAGACGTTAATGCAAAATTGGATGCGCGAGCTGCAGAGGTTAATGCAAAATTGGATGCCCAAAGGCAGTGTATGAAAGAATTCTGGGACTTGGAAGCGGAAGAATCTGAGGATGAGAAGGAATTGGAGCCGCATGAAAGGAAGAAACTCAGGAAGAGCAAAGCTAATGCCGACAGTGGTGAGGAAGAGGAGGAAGATGACGATGATGTGTTACGTGAAGAACTGACGGATCTCATCGATGATAACCCGATTGAAGCGGACGGCAGTGATGCTGCAAGCCGTTCCCCGAAACGGATTTACAATGATGATGATGAGTTGGGCGGCCGACTGGAAGACGACGACTGTGACCTTATTGAAGAGAATCTTGGTTTGAAAGTCGAACGCAGAAAGCGTTCCAAGCGTCTGCGTCGTACACAGGACGAAGAAAGTGATGGAGAGGAACAGCACACCGATGAAGATTCAGCACGTGAAGCTATAGCCGAACAGCTATTCGACGACGAAGACGATGTTGAACGCCGCTTTGAACGCAGTCACAGGGAAACTGAGGCGGCAAAACATTTCAATGATGACGAGGAATCGGAGTCTGATGCTGAGGATTTTATTGTAGACGACGAATGAAGGCCAATTGCTGAGAAGAAGAAGAAAAGATGACTCCTAGTCACTGACGCGCCATTGCAAGAAGGTCAGGACAGTTTCGGTGTAGATTTCGACTACGAGGACTTCTCTAATTGTGACGAGGACGGATATGAACCCGAATACGAACCTAGTGAATTGGAAAGGGGTCATTTTACGGATTTGTACAATGAAATTCGTAAAACGGATATTCCTGAGCGAATGCAATTGCGCGAAGTTCCGGTTACGGCTGTTCCAGAGGGACCCAATGAGCTACAAGATGAAGCTGAAGGGATTTACAAACAGGCGTTTTGTAAATCAACTGTTTCCGAACAAGAGAGATCAACGGATGTTGGAGGTCGAGACCGCAATTGTAAGCCACCACATACGGGGGGAAAGATCAAGTAAGCCCTAGATTGTAGGCGTAATCAACAGCTAGAGGTGCCGTTCATTGCGTTCTATAGAGAAGAACACGTGAAACCAGAATTAACTTGCGACGATCTATGGAAAGTCTATTACTACGACGCACGCTGGTGTTTACTGTCGGCTCCAAAGAACAAACTGCTCCAGTTATTTGAAAAGTTGCGGGGCTACCAGTTGGATACGCTATAAAATCGACAGATGCTCCAATACCAGATGATATGCGTGTAATTAAAGATGAAGATCTAGATCGCTTAAGAGATGTGCAAACTCCAGAAGAGCTTAAGGGAGTGTACATGCATTTTCTCTTATACTATTCGCATGAGATCCTTAAAATGCAAGAAGAATTCCGTCGTCAGGAAAAGGAAGAATGGCGGTAGGCCAGAGCTAACGTGAAAAGGAAAGCAGTAGAAAATTTGGAAGAAGGTCAAGAACTTCCACCGCCGAATGCCAAGATGAAAGTGGTACATCGTGACCGACTGGCAACTTTGGTTAACCCAGAGGACCAGTGAACTTAGTTCGGATCGAACTAATCTAGGCGGAGGGTAGTGTGACGAGCTGGCAAGACTCCAAAACAAAGTACTGGAATATTCTGGAAAGTACTGGAAAACTGGAGACTATGAGCAAAAAGAAGTGAGAGTCACTTTTGACAGAGGAGCGAAAAGTGAAAGGACGGTTGTCAAGGGCAGAAAAGTAAAAATTTAATAGAAATAATTGTGTGAATAATTAATCCAGCGAACCCTAAGCTCGCTACAATATGTATATATATATATGTATATATCTAATTTTTTTTTTACACAAACGCGCGCACGAACGGGTATTTTGGAGTACCCTTAAATATAAAAATGTCAGAACGGCGGAAGGAGAGGAAGTGGATAAGGAAAGGAGGTATCGTTGCACATTGATCTTAAATGCCGAGATATTTCAATACGAATGTAAACGGCGTCCACCAATATTTGCAAACAGCGAAACCTGATATCCTTGCCTTAACTGAGACCGAGGTCGATTCGTCAACTGATTCGACATATCTTCGTTGCTCAGGTTACGACTTACATTCGAGATTCCGTTTTAACGGCGGAGTCTACGTCTTCGCGCGGTCCGATGTAGCTTGCCAGAGGATAGAGGCGTTGGAACCCAATAACATGGACATCATAAGGTTGAGGGTCGTACTGAGGAATTCTGTTAAATTTCTTTGTTGCCTTTACCGCTCCCCGAATGACGTTCGACCGGCGACATTTTTCAAACATCTTTCACATACCGTCGACTGGATTCTGTATTCTGTATGAAATTATTGTCCTTGGGGAGTTTAATGTGCACAATTCCGACTGGCTGGTCTATTCTAACAGAACGGATGAGGCTGGGAGACTGTCGGAGATGTTCGCTGTTAGCCACAACTTGACTCAACTCGTGGAGGAACCAACGGATGCCCGAGGCGATTATGCGAACACCCTGGACCTGTTTTTGACATCTGAACCGAGTATTTATACCGCAGAGGTTTCTGCGCCACTGGGAAACTCAGACCACTGCTTGGTATCTGTCGCGCAAACACTTGCATTTCAAACGAATAACCGCCCTAGGCAGCTTCGCCATGTATGGAAGTATGGGGCTGCTAATTGGAACGATTTGCGAAATTTCTTCGCATTATTTCCATGGTCGGAAGTGTGCTTCGGAGACTCCGATGTTAACGCTTGCGCGGAGTCGGCCACAGATATTATTCTTCTCGGGATGGAGATCTACATTCCACATTCCATCAACTGAAGTCCACCTGATAAGCCTTGGTTTAATAAAAAAATGCGAGCGGATTGCAGCGGTAAAAAATAGAACTTTTAAGCAATTAAGCAATGGGGCTCCAATCCCACCGATGTTCACAGCACGAATTTTGTTAGAATCAGAAATGCGTGCAGCCAGGCGAAGAAAGTTCACAACGGCAGAGTGACCAATAAACTCCTTCGGTGCCCGACTGGTTCGCGTTCCTTCTGGTCAATGGCAAGAGCTGTAAGCAGTAACTTCGCTTCCTCCTCTTTCCCTCCGTTGGTGATGAACAGCGGGACGTTAGTCACAAATTCAAAGGATAAAGCTAATATGTTCGCGAATTTATATTTCACGAATTCAAACCTCGATATCGGTCTTTTGGAGCCACCTGTGATCGCGCCGGTACGGTCTGTGATGCGAGATGTGAGGTTCCACCCGCGTGCTATTCAGCGCATTCTATGTGGACTGGACTGTAGAAAGGGGCCCGGTCCGGACGGAATGCCAGCAATAGTCCTTAAGAACTGTGCTCCAGAACCGTCACCGGTTATTGGCAGACTCTTTCGCTTATCTTATGCATAGAGGACCTTTCCTACTTGCTGGAAAATCGCTCGAGTTCAGTCAATCCCAAAGAGGGAAAAATGGTGTCTCCCATGAAATTACCGGTCAATAGCAATTGTAACAGGTTTGGAAGGGACAAGGCTGTGCCAATTGTTGCGCGTGTAGTAGGTGTTCTAATTTTATAATCCAAAAGGAGTTAGCCAATGGTATTGTGGCGTTTCTAACAGATACACACACAATATGCAAGCAAATAGTGAAGAACACTGTTAAGGGATTCAAGTCTTTTGCGATTGATTTCGGGATGGAAGTTGTGGCTGTCTGATGATTGCGACCAGGTTTTGGCGAAGAGTTGGCATATTTGCATTGTGTCTGTGGTTGTAGTATTTTGGGAATTAAAACCGGTGATATTTACCGGATTGTAATTTTCGCTTAAGCTGCGTATTTTATGCCATATTATATGGAAAATTTAACAAGCCTCAGGACTTGCTAAATAAGCGCAAGACAAATAAGCGGTTGTAATGCCGATGATGATGATTATGGCAGTGGAGGATTTTGGGTTGATTGTCGAAGTGAATTGAAGGAGGCTTTTTGCTTTACTATCTTTCATCCTTCTACGAAGTAAAGCGTTACCTTTTTTATATGCTACAAGATTAGCCTCTGTGGGTCTTTTTTGAAATTGAGGCTGCCATTTGCATTTGCGGAGAGATGTTAGTTTGGAGTTCCACCAAGGTACATGTTGCCAGGCCACCGGTTTGGCTTTGGTATTTTTTTGTGGCATTGAAACGTTGGCAGCAGATCTAATTGCTTTATTGATTATTGCAGCTTCATGATTTGTATTAGGTGTATGGGCGTAGCTTGAAAGAAATTCATCAGCTTTTTTTTTTTTCAAAAACTGGCCAGTTGGCAGAGTCAGTTTTATATTTTGGAGATGGATTATGATAGGTTATCGATTGTTGGATATTTATCATAGTTATTACAGGAAAATGGGCACTATTGTAAATATCGTCTAGAACTTGCCATGAAGTTCTCGGAACCAATTCTGGAGAGCAACAAGTGATGTCAATGTGAGTGAGAGTGTTGCGGGTAGAGAGGTGGGTAGACGATACTTCATTGAGTAGGATAAGGTTGGAAGCGAGGAGGATGTTTTCTATTATTTCACCTCTTGTTTGTATACGGTGAGTCCCAGAGTATACTCCATGCATTTATGTCACCTCCAAGTATTTTAGGCTCGTTTGTTTGATTGAGTAGTGATTAGAAATCATCTTTATTTATCGGTTGATTTGGAGGAAGATATAAATCTATGTACGTGAAATTTATGGGGTTTTGTTTTTCTACAATGAGTGCTTACATATTTGTAATAATTGGTAGAATTTTGTGGGGAGTACCGTTTTTAATGAGTAACTCTATACCTTGTTTATGTGATGTATTTGCTGGTATTAACTGGACAATGTGTTTCTTGTATATTACCCTTGGGTTATATTCTTTAAATAGAATGTTTAATCCGTCAAAATTATTAGTATAACCCTTCATGTTCCATTGCAAAATGGTGAATGGTTTATGTTGTGGAGTGGGTTGTGGGCGTTCAGCCCTAATAATGTGCTTGGGATTTGATTGTTTTGCGGAATGTAGTGTATTCTTAAATTTATTTTCGTCTAGGAATGTTGGGTGGATAGGATGTATGTTGTTAGGAACTTGACTCTGCTGTTCCTGATACGGCGCACTTGTACTCTGAGCAGAGTTCAAGTGTCCAGTTTCAGAAACAGCCGAGTCAGGGACTTGGATGTTAATATTATTCTTACATATTGAAGTCATCATCTTCTAAGACATTTTTATTTATTTTTGCCTTACTAAGGGACGATTTGTTTTTTACTTTTAACGTGGGTGACGAGGTGCATTGCGAAAGGCTATTGGTGGAAAAGCTTGTTGTAGCTTGTGGGATGGTTTGGTTGTAGTTTTAGGTTGAAGAAGTTGTTTGTAGTTGTGAGGGGTTAGTTGGAGTTAGTTGAGTTGTTGATGTTAGGTGAGTTGATAGTGTTTGTTGAGTTGGTGATGTTGTTGTTGAGTCCGATTTAGTGAAATTGTATTTTATTGGTTTTGATAGCTGGTGAAGCGATGCATTTTTAAAGTAGTTTGCTGTATGAGATGTGGAGGGGCCAGTTGGAAGGGCTTCTTTGAGTGTTGGGGTTGGTATTATGTTTGGTTTGTTTTGTTCTGCGATGTGTTAAACTTCAGCGTTTCTGCGAAAGTTCCGGAACATTGATCAGGTTTGAAGGCTTTTTTCTCCTTGTAGATACGTTTGACTTCGCCCATTGGTCATTTGGTACTGGTTTTTATTGCCAGTATTTCCTTGGCTTGAATATATGAGGGGCAGGCTTTGTCTGCAGCAGAATGAGGGAGTGAGCAGTTGGCGCACATAGTACGATCGCAATCGGCAGGCATATGAGGTGGGAGCTTACATTTCTCAAACATTGTGGTATTGGTGCAGCGTTTTGTAGTATGGTCAAGTCGACATCTCATGGGATTGGGGATGTATTCGGTGACCTTTGCTTTGTAGAAAGTTATATCCACATATTTTGGTGGTTGGAAAAGGTCGAAAGTAAATAACATTTGGCCCGATGGTCGTTGGTTTTTAATTTCATCACTTTTTAAAAATTTGTAAAGGTGTGTTACATTTTGCGATTGCTTTTCCGAGATTATTTCTGTTTCGGGAAGATTTATCAGAGAGGGAGCGTATCTGGGGTATAAGTATGACTGCACCGGCGTACGGCACGGATTCACTTAACACACACCGATATGTTCTTTTATTGACGTGTCCAATGTAAAACTCCGCTGCGTGTCACTGAAAATTGTTCTTCAAGGAAAGGACAAATAAAACGCCGTGATTTGTTTGGTGATGACTTTTTTTATTGGCATCTAAGAATATCCTTTAAGAACACTAATTATAAAGGTTGCACATATTTGGCATAGTCGTACACTAACGCACTGTTATTAGATCTAAGTTCACATACATGGCAATCGTACTGCTGAATCAAACTTTTAATGTCAAACTTGAGGTAATTACACCAGTTGTAAATGATTAAATTTAGATCACCGTTCGGACTTAAACTACAATTTCGTACTCGAGACAATTATACAACTTGTAAGTAATTTGATTGTGCGCTGAACCGAATAAATCGCAACCATAGATCCGTTGTTAAACACAATGACTCAAATCGCCGACTCAACTGCCGAACAAATTAAACACCACTGGTGACGACTATAAAAAAAAACGACTATTGGGTAATGAAGGCTCCCTGACTCTCAGTGCGCGTGTGCACTTGAAACGATGTATTCTGACTCTTCGAAAACGCAACGTACCTGGTACGTGTGTGTTTCTCGGTGGTTACGATCTGACTCTCCAACGATCGGTTGTGGGAAGTCCACCGCCGCGGTTATTGCACCGATGATCCAGCCAGTCATGGCTGGGGTGGGTTTCCACAGAGTGGGTGAGAGAGAGAGACGCGGAATTTCCTTCTCAAGCAACAGCCAATGAGGAAACAGCGAGAGAGTTCTCGCTGAAAGGGTTCCGGTGCATGGGTGTACGCAATTGCATCGGAGATTGGATGCAAAGAAGGGAATTCAACCAGTCAGCTGTGCAAATAAATGGTCGCTCGACAGCGGCCGAAAAAGGTAGGTTTGTTTATTCTAACAATTCGTTTATGCTAGAGAATATTGCCGTGCAGGTCGAAATAGCTTCTTCTGTTTATATATTGTGTATACAGAAGAAGCGCTCTGTTGATAGCCAGCGTTAGAATCGTTAGACGTGACCGATGCGGTGATCATTCCTCGTCATTGGTCATGCAGCTGTACAAATAAATGAACGTACATGAATGCTAAAGACACGCCGTTGTAAGCAATAGGAGATATTGCGGAGGGCAGGAATGGATTCTTCTGTGATGTCAGATCAACAGAAGATTTATTCGTCATGGCCAGGCTAGGATAAAGATTTGTTTGTTTAGGGAAGCGATGCGTGGGACATGATGATTGGTATGGTTGTTTGAATAACAATTATGATCATGTCTAACTCGATGATCGGTTATCGGCTCAGGCGATCGATCATCGGAAATTTGGCTTGCAGATGTGCAAGCAAGCAAGCTGCCTGACGTGTCTTTTTTGGACCAACGGATTGTTGGAACAAGAACACACAGAAGGATGGGCATGTGCCCGCCCATAGGAACCGATCGGTTCATGACAGATGATGATCTAGCCGTGTGCTTATTTTTCAGGTAAGAAGTAATGCTTAGCAAAGTACTGAAGGTTGGGAATGGGGAGTTGGGTAAAGAACCGCCACAAGCGTAAACTATACCCTTAGACTCGTTCAATTTCTCGTGAAGCTTAAGTGACGGGGCACACATTGCCTAAATTAGTTGTTTTTAGGAACCGGTCCGCGATTTTTGGTGAGTTAACTTTCACTAATAAGTTTCCGTCGGTTAAGATCGTAATTTGTTCGTATTCTCGACTAATATCATCTATCACTTTTTTTTATTACAAATGGATTAAGCGACGAGATGGGTTTATCACTTTGTTTGGCCGTGATAATTAAAAATTCCGGATTTTTTACTGATGTCATCGGTAAATTTGGAAAATGTTCCTTGATTCTCCGAAGTGTTCTTTTTATTTTTTTTTTGCGTATTTCGAAATCTACGTCGTCGGCAAGATCCCGAAACCGGTTACCACTCATATTTGGCCACAAGCCATTGTACCACAATTATTGTTCACTGGTCTTTGTCTATTTACTGTCACTGGCACTGTTCACAAAACTAAACCCGGCGTGGGAAGAGAGATGTAGTATATTGTTCAGGTATACCTCCTTGTACGCGTACTGCGGAAAAATAATTGGAATGTATGCGGACGAGCGACCGATCTGTGTCTTTTGAAGGTTCGTTGGCGACTGAATTGTTTTTTAATTCTGTATATATGTCTGATATCTTATATAATTAATGAAATGTATTAATGTAAATGGTCGTTGCACTGCTTATGGCTGAAAACACACCGGATCGCTCTCTTACTTTGTGAAACAAAAACGCTTTGACACGTTCACACTTAAACGTTCGTCCGTCCTTGTTGGCGTTTACACTGTGACTGAGAAGGACGATGACCGTAATTCGCCCGTAAAACATGTCTACGGCAGTTTACACCACTTTTGTTAAACACGTTAAAAATTCTAACATGCTGTTCGGTTGTTAAAGGATTCATATTGTAAAATGGTGAACCCTAGATGGGACAAATCAAAAATTGGACGACTTACGGGTTTGCAAAAATCTCAACATTTTTCATATATTTTTTTTTTTCGGAACTACGAAATGGATATTTCTGGTACAAAGTGATGCAAGATGATAATTTCTTTCACTAGCCTATTTGATAGTACTCACTTTAATCTCCATTTGTACAATCATTCTGAAAACTACGTTTTAAGTCTCCATATCCAGTCGATTCCTTGCCAAGCAGACGACATGCCTTAAAATATCAAATTCTTTTCTTAGTTTGTTTTTAATGCTATAAATTCCTTTGTCTTAATTTAAAAAAAAAATTTCTTATGTCTTTCGGGACGTTAATTTGGCTGTTCTAGTATAATTTTATGAACAAGATGTTATTGACTTTTATAAAAAATTTGTTTTTATGTCTTTATGAGACATAAAACTTGCCTATTAGCTTGTTAGCTTATTTCCTGCCGTAAATTTATATTAAAGAGATTTCGAATCATGTGATTGCGTCTTTTTAAGAGCTAGACAAGTTGTCACTAATTAAGTTTACCCGATTCATCTCAGGTTTTTTTTTACAGCCACTAAAGAGCAAAGTATATTTCTGTTTTTTTTTTGGGAAAAAAAATTATAAAAGCCAAGGTCACTCGGGAACAGTATGGAATGCGAGGTGTGCGTGCTAGACGACATGAATCACCGTGTTTTTCAAAATATGAAAAACACAATTCCTCGTTCAGCGCTACATGTTTCCATTGGAATCTATGAATTTTGAACATCATCCAAATTATACTCTTGTCTCTTCTTCATGGTTCTCTGCTATTAGTTTTTAAATTTCGGAAAGAAAATATTTTACATAAAAATATTTCCTGCTGAAATATCTTTGATTTGAGGTGTAAATCAACCGGTGTGATATGTTATCAAGTCCACTAACAGCCAATCATCATCCTATCGATGTGGGGGTTTTCCACCACCCCAAGTCGTAGATTTATTGTGCAGGGGTTATACGAGCCAGTATTTGTGCGAACACGTAGAGAACGCGGATATAAGTTGGAATGACGACTAGATGGATAGTGGCGAAATAGATTTGCAAAATAATTAATTGGTAAAAGCCAAAAATGGTGAAGGAGGGGCAAAACATTGACGACTTGCTGTGAAAAATCAATGAATCAAAAAGCGCTACATAAATAAATAACAACACACACTCTATAAATTTTCCTTACATATTCCGACATTCTTAGAGCGGTTTCAAGTTCGCGTTGAAAGAGCTTAGTCTCGTATAAATAAATTACTGCGCGTGTTCATGATTGTAAATCCATGGATCTTTATATATCTCAATGAGACGAATGTGCTCAAAATTACGGAAAATATTTTTCGTTAACTATTTCCTGCGCACAAAAATAATTATATTCAATATAAGATCTTGATGAGAGAAATGGTTTCAATGCCAATTTTGAAAGCGTTCCGAAACAGTTCGTAGAAATGTACGTTTGACTAGGACATTCAACTTTTCATGCAGCACGTAGTATTTGAATTTGTCAACTGAGGATTGTAGCGCTCAAACGGCTTTTGATGAATTCTTTTCACGAACAGGATATTCGTGACGCGACGAATTGATACCGAATAGGCAAATCCACTTTGTGGTTACCAATATCATTAATTTGAGGGGAAAGTGTTCGGCGTTTTTTATATAAGTTCTTAATTATTTTTTGAAAATTTTATTTGTCCGAATGTTATTGGGTTGTTCAAAAAGTAAATGCATTTTTTTGGTTGATTTAGATATTGTTTATTCAACATAACTAACGAAGTGTAATCAATAATGGGCATTTTGTTCAATAGCGTTCTGCCATATTTCCGACAACTTCATAATGCCGCTTTCCTAAAATTTCTTGTCTTTCTCTGTGAAAATCTTGCCAAGGTGCTGCTTGTTGAGGTGTTCACAAGGTCTGAAGTATACGGTGAATGTAGCCACAAATACCAACGTCGGGTTTTGTGCCCCTCTCTATCCCATGTTGGTCTGTCCAGTAGAGGTGTTGTGAGATCAGAAAGTTTGTCCGCCGGATTTTTCTCGTCTTTATAAAGGTTTTGTCGCCTCTTCCACACAAATTAACTTCAATTCGAAACTGTTTAAAATAATCGCCTTTCCCGGCGTTTCTGTGTACTAAATGTTTCCGCTGTTTTACGCAGAATGGGATCTTAATTTTTTTTTTCCTTTTTAGCTTTTATTTTCCAGGCCTCCTTTTTTTGTACAGTAGTTTTTTTTTATGTTTAACGCCTACTGTAGCGAATGCTCTTTTTGTTATCGTTTTATTGTATTATAATCATTAGGTATTTTTTATTAAATCTTTTCGCGTTTGGTCGGGGTTTTTTGGGGAGGAGGAGGGTCCACGCAACAATGTCTCCCCCTCATAAAAATGAAGCTGCATTCTTTGAAAGGGAATGAACTTATAGCGTTTGAAATATGATAGTGAAGAACGTGTGATTCGAACTGACGCTATGACAGTTAGAATAACCAAAAATTGCACCGAAGCGAAACACACCAGGCTACTGGCCGATTTTAGAATTCGATTTTTAAACTCAAGTATATTCCACTGATTATTATTATTTATTGGCCTGTAAGAACCTGGAAGTTCATGACCTCACCGACTCGGCTTCGCCATCGTTCCCTGTCCTGGGCACAATCCTTCCACGCTTGACCGTTCGATCCGATCCCCTCAAGGTCAAACCTAACATTGTCCTCCCATCTCCGTCGCGGCCGTCCTACTGGTCTCTTTCCCGTTGGTCTACCCTCAAGAATTCTATGCACGGCCCTATCGCTCCCCATTCGCGCCACGTGTCCGGCCCATCTTATTCTTCGCGACTTGATTATTCTCACCATTGTAGGTTTGCGATATAGCTCTTCCAATTCGTGGTTATGGAGTCTCCTCCATTGTCCTGCCTCCTCGTCATATTTACCTCCAAAGATGCCCCTCAAAACTTTATTCTCGAATACGCGGAATTTGTTTTCTTCCCATTTTGTGAGAGCCCATGTTTCGCATCCATATAGAACAATCGGCATGATTATGGTTCTATAGACACGGATCTTTATGTTACGTGATATCAGTCTGGATTTCAGCAGTTTACTGACTGCATGCCAACTCGCGTTGTCGGAATGCAGTCTCTTGTTAATTTCCTTCGACATTTCATTACAGGGCTTAAACTACGATGAATCGCTCAGGCTATGCTGACGGAAGCATACACTTCCAGTAGGGCCACCCATGTCAGACAGGCTAGCGAGGAGTAACACACAAAGATCTACCGCCCCTAATCCAGGGTGTTACGCGTCACCGTGCCCATTGGATGGTTTGCAGCCAGGGGTATACCGGCTGTATTATAACGGCGCCTCTCTGACACCGGGTCGAATCAGAGCAGTAAGTAGACCTTATCATATCAAAAAGGGGCTTTGATATGGCGGACCATTTGAAACCCCAGAGTGATCCAATGAAATGAATATTCCACTGATGTGAATTATTTTTGTTATCGGTATGGTATACGGCTCTGATGTATTTTCTTATTCGATTTTCGTTCGGTGTTCTTCACTATTTGATTGTGTATTGTGTGTATCTGTCGAGACGCCACAAACTCTTGAATGGCGTGTGTATCAATAACCCGGTGCTCCTTCTCGGGTTTCTACTAATACGAAGTTTGAACCTATCACCAGGTCTTTTACCTCCGTGCAGTTTCCGTTATTCATAATAGGGTTTTAAGCGATTGTTGTGCACCACCACGCTCGTGTTTTATATATATATATATATATATATATATATATATATATATATATATATATATATATATATATATATATATATATATATATATATATATATATATATATATATATATTAGACCTCTCGGGAGAGGCGAACCTATAGCGCCGAGTGGGCGCCCCGAGATGCCATCAAATAACTGTTTCAGTTCTCTTTGAACAGTTGCAGGTTGTAACGCTCCGAACATTCGCGTGGGAAGGGAGTTCCACAGTTTCCCCGCTCTGTAACGGAACGAGTTCTGATGCAGGGATGTTCACGCCGTCGGGAGATGAACCACAAACGGGTGCAATCCGTCGGATTGTCTTGTGGAGCGCATATAAACCGAATTGCGTGGAACAATATCAAGAATCTCCGAAGAACAGTACCCGTGATAATATCTCTAAAACAGACAGAGGTCGGCTACGCGCCTACGATGTGATAGCGACTGTAGTCCCGACGTCAGCGCGGAGTCCCCGATCAGGCGGATCGCTCATCTCTGTATGCTCTCAAGTAGGTCGAAGGTATGTTTAGGAGCCGAGCTCCAAACACGAGAGCAATATTCGAGCGCGGTTCTAATTTGGGATTTATATAGGAGAAGTTTGGCCGGAGTAAAATATTTCTTGGCTCTAAAAATATAACTCAGTTGTCCTGAGGCTGACCTGGCGCCGAGCAATTTCAAACTTTCCCCAGCCTCGAGGGCCCGGCCATTCATCATCCGCTATGGAACCGATGATCCACTTTTCTTTGTGAATCTTGTATATTGTGTCTTCGCTGCATTGAAGGCGATGAGATTGGCCTTTCCCCACTGCAGGGACCTTATTTAGATCCTGATTCAGAGAGTCAATCTGTCTACATCTCAGCTGGTGCTACATAGATGCACCAATCGGCTGAACACTCGAAAAGGAGGAAACAAACGTAGTATCATCTGCAAAACTGAATACTTTGTTATTCCTTGTCTCCAACAAATCATTTATGTGAAGTAAAAACAAGGTTGGAGCCAAAATAGAACCTTGGGGCACCCCCGAATTAACAGGATACAGATCCGAACACTCGCCGTCCCCAACAACCCAGCTCGATCGATTCTCGAGGAAGCTCCTCGTCCAGTCTTAAAGCTGTTGGGAAAGTCCATATGCACGAAGTTTGCTCAGCAATGCCCCGTGCCAAAAGCGGTCAAAAGCCTTGGAGATATCCAATGCGACGGCCCTTGACTCACCATGCCGCTCAATAGCAGATGTCCATATATCGGTTATAAGTGTCAAAAGGTCTCCCGTGGACCGCCTGCCACGGAATCCGTATTGACGATCATTCAGAAGTCCGTTGCACTCCAAATATTTAACCAACTCTGTATTGATGACTTTTTCCATTACCTTAGATAAAATAGACAGTAATGCTATCGGATGGTAATTTTATGGGAGACACTTTTTTTCCGTCTTTGGGATTGGCTGAACTCGGGCGATTTTCCAGCAGGCAGGCAGGAAAGGTCCTCCGTGCATAAGATAATCGGAAAAGTCGGCCAAGAACCGGCGATAGTTCTGTCGCACAGTTCTTAAGGGCTATTGCTAGTATTCCGTCTCGGACGGTTGCCTTCCTACAATCCAGTTCACGTAGAATGCGTTGAATAGTGCGCGGACGAAATCTCACATCCCGCCTCGAAGACCGTACCGGCGAGATCACAGGTGGCTCCAAAAGGCCGGGATCGAGGTCTGAATTCGCGAAAATTAGATTCGCGAACACATTAGCTTTATCCTTTGAATTCGTGACTGACGTCCCGCTGTCTGTCACCGACGGAGGAAAAGAGGAGGATGCGAAGTTACCGCGGACAGCTTTTGCCATTGACCAGAAGGAGCGCGAGCCACTTGGGCACCGAAGGAGTTTATTGGTCGCTCTGTCGTTGTGAGACTTCTTCGCGGTATCAATCGCCTGGTTGCACGCGTTTCTGATTCTAACAAAAATTCGTTCTGTTAGCATAGGTGGAATTGGAGCCCCATTGCTTAAAAGCTCTATTTTTTGCCGTTGTAATTAGATCGCATTTTTTATCAAACCAAGGCTTATCAGACGAACTTCGTTTGATGGAATGTGGAATGTAGATCTACATCCCGAGAAGAATAATGTCTGATACCGACTCCGCGCAAGCGTTAACATCGGAGTTTCCGAAGTACACGTCGGACTATGGAAAGGATGCGAAGAAATGTCGCAAACCTTCCTAGTTAGCAGTCCCATACTTCCATACATGGCGAAGCTGCGTAGGTCGGTTATTCGCTGGATATGCAAGTGCCTGCGCGGCAGATACCAAGCAGTGATCTGAGTTTTCCAGTGGCGCAGAAACCTCTGCGGTATAAATACTCGGTTCAGATGTCAAAAATAGATCCAGGATGTTCGCTTAATCGCCTCGGGCATCCGGCACTCGCGTTGGCTCCCCCACGAGTTGGGTCAAGTTGTGGCTTACAGCAAACATCTCCGCCAACCTCCCAGCCTCGTTGGTTCTGTTAGAATTTACCAACCAGCCGGAATTGTGCAGATTAAAATCGCCAAAGACGACAATTTCTGAAGCTGGGTGGTTGAATGTTTGAAAAGTGTCACCGGTCGATCGTCATTCGGGGAGCGGTAAAGACAACAAAGAAATTTAACGGAATTCCTCAGCACGACCCTCAACCATATGATGTCCATATTATTGGGTTCCAACGCCACCATCCTCTGGCAAGCCAGATCGGACTGGTTATAACAACGTGTCCGGAGTTCGACCCTCCGATAAGAGCTTCGTTGGAAAAGTACTAATCGTTGATAGGTTTCCGTGTATAGATCGGAGGAGTTGTATGTGCCTATGATTAGCTGTTGATTACTATTTAGGATGGTGTAACAAAGTTCAATATTTGAGGTATGCGGTATTTACAATATTTGTGCAGTATTTTGGATTGCAGTATTTTAGATTACAATTTAGCGAGATTAAGGTTAGTTTAATGAGGTTTAGAAAAGTTAATTTATTAAGATTTAGTACAATGTACATGAATAATGTGTGGGAACGTTAACTCGCGTCAGTCGTGGTTTACATAATAATAATAATGAGTTTGAAAAAATACCTTTTATGCGGTATTGGAAGAACATGAGGGCAGACGATTTTTAAAATCCGCAGGGGTATCCACACCAAAGAGAAGGAAGAATGGTTGTCCACAAGAAGCTTTAAAATCTTTGAGCTTAAATAGGGACAGTTCAAAAATGATTTATTGCATTGTGATATCTATCCCACAAAGTTTGTGAATGGGAAAAGACACAACTGCCACGACAAATTCACTTGCGATTCATTAAAACCAAACGTGATCGACCAGTAGGAAATTAGAAACACCTGCAGGGTTGGAAGGAATTGCTGTATTAAGAAAGAGGTGGTCCAAAAATTAATGTAAAATTTATCATTTTCGAAAACTGCTGCATTATTGGTTATTTGATTCTTGTAGCGCGATATATTTTTCCGGGAAATCGTCATCAATTTCCATGTGTTGATTTAGGTAAGATTTGGTCCTGTCCTTCTACTCATATAAACTAAACAAGCATCCTAAAACTTCTTATTGTTGATACTTTCCCTTTTTGATTCAAATCATCGTAGCGGATGGCTAGCATCAGAAGCCTGGATTTTATCTGTTTTTCTTAACAGATGAGAAAATACTTCAGGATTTGAGGATCCTGCAGGCATAACAATTCCCATACATACATGAGTGAGAGTAGATTGTCAACCAAAAGATACCAAAGAAGAACATTTTTGTGCAACACATTATTCCTTTCAAAATTAAGAACTCTCATGCAGGGGGATAAACAACATCTTCCTCTGTGATAAGCCGTTGGAATAATTAGAAAAACCAAGTTATATTTGTGTTAGTCATACTACTCGTGTATCCTCTTCTGTTCGTTTGTCATTATTTTCTACCTTAATTTGATTGCTTTGCTTATAGGGTCATTCGCCCTTTAGGTTTTTCAATTCTACATTATTTCAATATTTCCAGAGTTCCGTTTTCTGTGGTGAGATGATTATTTTATTTTTACTTTCCGTTTGTCTTGCAATGTTTCATATATATATGTTGGTTTTAGGGTCATTGAATCTCAGAACAAATACTGATGACTCTCAACAGCAATAAGTGGGGAGACTTTTATTGGAATGAAGAGATAAAATATTTTTCTTTTGAAATTATTCTCCAGATCACGTCTATCGAAGAATTGAAATAGAACCAAAAAATAAAAATATGTAGCCCTTTGGTAGTCGTTCTTGTGCCTTTCAATTTATGCTTTTCAACCATCTGAAGTGTGTGTATCTTGCCCCATTCATATGTGACCTGCATTCATCTGTAAGTCGCCGGCCGTATATTAAACTTCCTCATGCATTTCATATTGGTTCCCGTATAGAATGTGACGGCTACACTACACTCTAGATCGTATATGTTTAGTAATATTTAAGGGCTTTTACGGAGTTCAATTTACTGTGGAAGGTCCTCGAAGGGGTGTAAAATTTATATTGGTATTCTGATGTTCGTCCCATTTTTAAAGTAACATATGACCAAGAATAGATATGATGCTATCTTGAAAACATTGTGGGCCAGTGCGGACGGAATTTAAAATATTTCTAATGGATAATATGTATGAACCCGTTGAGATTATGAGTTCATTGTAGTAGGGCTATTTTTGTTTACTGTATCTATCTATTAAGTGTGTCGACGTACTTAGAAGGTCATTGCTTCATTGACGTTATTTTGATACTTTTCTGTCTCATTTTATCTCGAATGTCCTTTAAACTCGCACACTTCGCGTCAAACAGACAAGGAAGTATTCATTCCTGTAATCTCTGAGAGTTAATAAAAAAATGGGTTGGCGAGAGAGCCGATTTTAGCGAGACAAGGACAGATGTGTCCTTCATCTTGTCTCTGGCTTCTGGTCATCGTGCGATAACCAGAAACACCCACATCCGTGAGGATGTTGAGCTCGGTCTCGAGATATCTGAAAAGAAAAGAAAAAAACGGGGGTATCCAAGGATAGTGGGGACAGTATTAGTCCAGGTGTTCTCTAACTACTTGTATAGTGGGATGGTGAGGAAGAAATCATACAAGACCGGTAGGTCTTGAGTGCGGTAGTAAACCCAGATCACGTCTTTGGCGTCTGATGATCTGCGCTTTGGTCGTTGTGTGTATGTTTGTGCCGTCTTGTACTGTGTCCGTGTGTGTGTGGTTTGTTAATAGTAGAACCTATGGGATGGATCCAGGAATCCTCTATTATAGAGGGGAATGTTGTTGGGAAGGGTACTTTCTTTAGTTTTATCATCATCATTATCGGCACTACAACCGGGAACCAGTCTTGGCCTTATTTAGCAAGTCCCGAGGCTTGTCAAATTTTCCATAATGATTTGTTGTTTTTTCCGGGCAAGGTCATTAGTCTTGCGCCGGAGGCTCCCCGACGGGGAATCGAACCCCGGTCTCCCGTGTGACAGGCGGGTATACTAGCCACTATACTATCGAGGAGCCCTCTTTAGTTTTATACTGAAGAAGAAATTGTTGTGGTCTGATCCGAAGAAATCGAGAGAGAGAGAAGGGTCAAGAACGCAAGACTCCCGTACAAGTAGGTTCTCGCTATTCTGAATGCTTTTGAGGTACTTGTATGCTAATTGCCGCAAGTACTCGTCGATATGGGTAATGGAGGCGCTTTCGTATAGGTAAGAGTTGGGGTAATGACGACCATCAGGCCTTCTAGAGTGATTGGTGCATCTTCTGAGGAGTTTGCTTTCGAAAACTCGAAGTCTTTCCATTTGGGCCGAAGTTATGCAGGAGTATATGGGAAAGGCGTACGATATTCCAGATCGGATTAGCTGCTTATAGCAGAGAAGCTTAACTTTGTTGTCAACTTTGTTGCTCCACTTTAAGATGTTGTGCAAGTTGCTTAGGCCGACCGAGGCCCCTTTGGAGAATGTGGGTCACATGTTTGATGAAATTCATTTTTGGGATATAAATGACCCCAAGATATTTCATCCTGTCCTGTGGTCTAATCGTAGTATCTCCCATTTTTATTCGAATATCCAGAAGTAAGTTGGGGGTTTTTACTACTCAGAATTATAGCTACTGCTTTAGATGGATTAAGTCGAATTTTCCATCGACTGTAATATTGATACAATTCGTCCAGGTGATGGTTGAGTCGATTTGTTGCGTGTTTAGGGCTTTTGGATGACGTGTACACTAGGACGTCATCCGCATAGCATATCTGGTGTACTCTCCCGTCCACAGGGCGAGGAATATCTGAGGCGTAGATAATAAATAAGATGGGGCCTAGAATGGAGCCCTGTGGTACGCCTGCAGCGGGGTGGAAAGTTCGGGAAAGCTTTCCATTCACTCGAACTTGGAAGGTTCTGTTTAGAACGAACTGTTGGATGATACTACATAGCGTTCTACTGAGACCAGTATTCAATAAGTTAAAAACGAGACCTTCGACCCACGTCGTGTCAAAAGTCTTTTCAATCTCTAGGCTCTCCGAAATGGTGGGTTCCTTATTAAAGAGTCGCACGCAGACGTGGTTTTGAAATATGTTGAGAGCCATAGTGGTGCTGTGCGCTCTTCTAAATCCAAATTGGAAATCAGGTATTAGGTTTCTGGCACTGATAAAGTTATTTAGTTTTTCGTATATGAATTTTTCATATATTTTGCTGATGCAAGTGAGAAGCGAGATAGGGCGAAAGCTTGAGGGGTGATACGTTGGTTTCCCAACTTTTGCTATTGGACAAATAATAGCGTGCTTCCAAGCTTGGGGAAAGTACCCTGTGGCGGTTCCGCCAGATCCCACGGCTCGCCTTCCTGAAAAAACCCCCATAACCACAACCCGGTCTGCACCAGCTTTCGCTAATGCAATTCGCATTAGCATCTTAAATGCTTCACGCATCAAACAGACCCAATTATTATAACCCTAAAATCCCTATAAAGAAAACTTACCTTTTCATTGCATCCCTTTGCATACAATTTTCTGTAAGAATTCTTCTTGACCTTTTTAGGAATTCCATAACTTCCATTGTTTCCCGCCAATGCATTTGCATTTGCCCCAGAAAACATTTCCTTTTCCAAGGACATGTAATGCTTTCAAGCATTATCTGAAATTCCTAAAATTGATCCTTAATGTACATATGCACCATAAATAGCAAACATTCGATACCCTTTGTCTGAGTTAAAATACTATGTCGTCAGCTTGTTTTTACAGCTGCAACACTAGCGATTCAATAGACAAACAATGATGCATTTCTTTCGTCGCCACCACTAATTGCTTGGCATACCTAAATGCAAGCAAGGGATGCGTATCAGCAATTAACCCAAGATACGATATACAATTTTCATGGTATAAAGTATCGTATCCCATTAACACATTTTTTCCAACGTCCGTCATAGCGACGTTGCATAAACATGACCCTCATTAAAGAGCGAACCATTTGGTCGCCTTTTCTTTTGTTCTCGCCGACTGCCTTTCTCGTCGTTCCACTGCTTTCGAACACGTGCAACGACATTGAATCTGTTCGATCGCACACATATACCACTGCACCAAAAAGATCGCTTTTTCGTAGTGGCCACACCCTTAAGAGAACATTTTCTCTTTCCCCTCCATATCTCACCCTTAATTGAAGATAGAATTCAAGTCAGAGTTCTATCCTCACTGAGTCTTATTCCATCCTTTGACCACGCTGGTCACTTCACTCCCGCTCTCCGCCACCAGCGGAGAAGCGCAAATAAATGTCCTGAAGTCGGGTTTATTTTAATAACAATGCGCGAAGTCACAGTGGCGTTTTATAACATTAATCCCGCGTCGTTAAGTAATTAAACAAATTGACTGTCAAGTGAAATAAAATTAAAAATTAATTAAGAATCGCGTGTGTTTTTCTGTTGTGTACGCTGCGTTGCCGATTTCTGTTGGTGCTTTGCCCTTTTTTTGTGTCCGGCGGAACGACGAATGAACATAGCTTTGATTGATGGAGGTGGAAGTAAACGGAGTGTCTGTGCCAGGCACAATACTTCGCACACCACAACCCCATGTTGTAAGCATAGTTGAACAGAATGGAGAGCTTTATAAAGAATAAGGCAGAAAACCGTCGCAACGAGTGGTATGACATGTTGTCGATACCGGGTGACTTCTTGGGGTTTCGAGATTTAACCAGGCTCTGTAGGGTATTTGGTGCGATGAAACCGTGACCATTATCACGTGTGTCATCGAAGTATGCACTGTTAGTTGGGTTAAAGACAACAATTGGCTAGTTGAAGTCGTCCAATTTACTGTGGACCTCTGAACTAATGATCGCATTAGTATCCGGGTCGCCATGTTGGAGAGTGAGTTTGTGATTATTTTCAAAGGTCTCTCCGATGATATTTGTTTTATTGGTGTCGTAATCAACAACAACACCATTGTGTATGATTGGCGCAGTGATACGGGAAGTGCCACATATCTTTTTAACATTTTTATAAACGTTCTCGTCCGGCTGAATACCCTTCAGTTTGTCTTCCAATTGTCGGGTACGATTGTTTTGGATTCTCTGTTTTATCAGTGTACCAATATTGTGAATAAAGTACGTTACACTCCGACGAACAGTACCCGTGATAATATCTGTCAAACAAACAGAGGTCGGCTACGCGCCTTCAATGTGATAACGTTTGTAGTCCCGACGTCGGCGCCGTGTCCCCGAACAGGCGGACCGCTCGTTTCTATCTGCTCTCAAGTAGGTCGAGGGTATGTGTAGGAGCAGAGCTCCAAACTAAGACCAGTCTAATTTGGGAGTTATACAGAAGAAAAAGTTGGGCGGGAGTAAAAAGATTCTTGGGTCTAACAGATAACTCAGTTTTCCAGATGCGGACCTGACGGTGTTCGACACGTATTTATGCCACGATACATTCTCGCAGATCAAGCTTTTACCAGATTCAAGGGCCTGACAATTCATTATCAGGTGTGGAACCGATGTTCCACTTTTCTTTGTGACTGTTATATTCTGTGTCTTCGTTGCATTGAACTCGACGGTATTGGCCTTTCTCCACTGCAGGAGCCCGATTCCCGATTCAGAGAGTCAATCTAGTCACATCTCAGCTGGTGCGACGTTGACGCACTAATCGACCGATCACTTGAAAAAAAGGAAACAACATTTTGTTATCCGTTGACTCCAACAAATCATTTATGTGAAGCAAAAACAAGGTTGGAATCAAAATAGAAGCTTGAGGCACCTCGGAATTAACAGGATATAGATCCGAACACTCGCCCTCCACAACAATCCGGATTGATCGATTTTTGAGGAAGCCCTTCGTTCAGTCGCAAAGTTGCTGGGAAAGTCTATATGAACGAAGTTTGCTCAGCAATGCCCCGTACCAGACGCGGTCAATAGCCTTGGAGATATCCAATGCGACTGCCCTTGACTCACTATTCCCTTTAATCGCAGATGTCCATATATCGGTTATTAAGGTCAAAAGGTCTCCCGTAAACCGCCTACCACGGAATCAGTATTGACGATCATTCAGAAGTTCGTTGGACTTCAAACACTTGATTAACTCGGCATTGATGACCTTTTCCACCACCTTATATAGCATAGACAGTAATAGTCATCATCATCATCATCATCGGCACTACAACCGGGAACCGGTCTTGGCCTTATTTAGCAAGTCCTGACGCTTGTTAAATTTTCCGCAATGATTTGCTTTTTCCGGGCAAGGTTATTAGTCTTGCGCCAGAGGCTCCCCGACGGGGAATCGAACCCCGGTCTCCCGCGTGACAAGTGGGTATACTAACCACTATACTATCGAGGAGACAGTAATAGTATCGGCCGGTAATTTTGTGGGAGACACATTTTTCCGCTGAACTCGAGAGACTTTCCAGTATGTAGTAAATATCCTCCGTACATAAGATAGGCGAAAGACCGGCGATAGTTCTGGAGCACAGTTCTTAAAGATTATTGCTAGTATTCCGTCCGGGCCGATTGCCTTTCTACAGTTCAGTCCACGTAGAATATGTTGAATAGTAGGTGGGGGAAGTTCATATCACTCATCGAAGGCCGTAGAGCGTGATCACGGGTGGCTCCAAAAGACCGGCATCGGGGTTTGAATTCGCGAACATATTAGCTTCATCTTTTGAATTTGTGACTAACGTTCCGCTGCCCGTCACCAACGGAGGGAAAGAGGAGGAGGTGAAGTTACTGCTGACAGCCATTGCCATTGACCAGTTGGACACTCAAGGAGTTTATTAGTCACTCTGTCGTTATAAGACTTCTTCGCGGTATCAATCGCCTGGTTGCACGCATTTCTGATTATAACAGAATTCGATCTGTTGGCCTCGGTGGGGTTGAATCATCATTATTTAAAAGCTCTATTTTTGTCGGTGTAATCTGCTCGCAATTTTTATCAAACCAAGACTTATCAGATGAATTTCGTTTGATGGAATACGGAATGTAAATCTCCATCCCGAAAACAATAATCTCCCTGACCGACTCCGCGCATGCGTTAACATCGGAGTTTCCAAAGCACACCTCCGACCACGAAAGGGGTGCAAAGAAATCTCGGAAATCGTCCCAGTTAGCAGCCCCATACCTCTATACATGGCGAAGCTGCTTAGACCGGTTATTCGTTTGAAATGCAAGTGGCTGTGCGACCAATACCAAGCAGTGATCTGAGATTCCTAGTGGCGCCCAACCTCCACAGTATAAATGCTCGGCTCGGATGTCAAAAACAGATCCAGGGTGTTCACATAATCACCTCGGGCATCCGACACTCCCGTAGGTTCCTCCACGAGTTGAGCCAAATTGCGGCTAACAGCGAACATCCCCGCCAGCCTCCCAGCCTCGTCGGCACCAACCACCCGGATGTGTGCATTAAAATCGCCTAGGACGACAATTTCAGAAGCCGGATGGTTGATCTGTATCCAGTCGATAGTTCGTGAAAGATGTTCGAAAAAATGTCGCCGGTCGATTGTCATTCGGGGTGCGGTAAAGACAACAAGGAAATTTAACAGAATTCCTCAGCAGGACCCTTAACCACATGATGTCCATGTTACTGCGTTCCAACCCCTCCATTCTTTGCCAAGCCAGACCGGACCGCGTGAACACGCAGACTCTATCCTTATAACGGAATCTCGAATGTAAGTCGTATCCCGAGCAACGAAGATATATCGAATCAGTTGACGAATCGACCTGGGTCTCAGTTAGAGCAAGGATATCAGGTCTCGCTGTTTGCAAATATTTGTGGACGGCGTTTACATTCGTATTGATGAAACCGATGCCCCTGATGTTACAAAATGCCGTCATCAGGCGAACGTCGACAGTGTTTCGAGAACGAACCCCGTTACGCGATGATGAATTTCATAAAGTTCGGTTATTTATCATAATATTTGCACGATGTTCCCCCCTCACATAGTCCCACCCGGAGATCCGAATGGGAAACTATTTTAGCTCCGTAATTCTTTATCTCAGAAGGTACAATCATGACTTATCTCCGTGTCAGTCCGGGGCATCAGCCATACATCCGAAATATAGTCGAAGATTTCTTGCGACGATATCGCGGAATGCACAGCGTTACAGGGGACACCTTGGCACCGACTATCACGTAAGCCAACCGTTTCTCGGACCGGTCGATCAGCCAATCTCCGAAAGATGGCCAGAGATTTTTTCATTTCACGGAGCTTATAGCTTGATGGGGCGGTATTTCACCGGGCGACAGGGCGTTGGGACCCCACCTAGCACTCGGCTTTAGTCGCCTCTTACAATAAACCGGCCTAGCTGTGAGTATATTCTAACGCCCTACTCACAAGGGTGTTGTAATTAAACCACTAAAATCCAGGTAATCGTTGAGACATATATTGTTATTTTAAACAGTAAATTCGCTTTCTGTACTGCACTGGTGACTGGTCTATCATCGATTATAAGCGAAGGAATATGTGAGGAGACCGAGTTTTGGATATTCTTCACGAATGCCCAGAAGTTTCTACAACCTGTGGGAGAGTGTAGTATTTAACCTATCTGAATATGACTAGTTGGTATTTTGGCGGATTTTGGTTTTGGTCGATTGTTGAAGTGTTCCGCCGAACACTGCCCACAAAAGAGAAAATTAAACAAACCAGAACACGGAGCGAATACAGCACACATAAAACATGAAAGGGGAGTTTGTTCTTTACCGTTGTTCTTTATTAATGCGAAGCACTACCTCTAGTTTACACTGGTTGATTGTTTGTGACACAATTTTTATAAATTTTTTTGTTTAGTATATAAAAAGGAAAACGACGAACTTCCACCACACCTCGGATTGTCTTCATTTCAAAATATCCTCGTTTATCGATCGCATATTAGCCTTACACTATTGTTTTCGGCACGAAAATTCGTAATATATAAAATGACATACGTTAAGATCCCACGAAAGTATCACGACGAGGAAACTCGTCTCATTCGCCGTGTGGACTGTCCGAACTTAAGTTAATTACTTTAGAACACCATGTAATTACCGTAAACAAATGCCCTCCGGTTAATTCGGGTATTTTACTAGGTTTAAGACTACGGGTCGAAAGTTACTTTCCTGTTTTATCGCGTTCTCGTTAAAACTCCTTGTTAGGGTTCTCCATGCAGACTGTCGTTTCTTCTCTGGGGATAATTCTATTCACCCCATAGTTTTCTTTTCCCTGGGTGGTGACTTTCTCTCAATCGAGAATTTCTCCACCAGGGAAGATCGCACTCACACATACAGACGCGGGGGTTGCCGACTGTGGTTTTCACACTTCTGGTGCGTGTTTATTCTAGGCGATTCTGGTATCATGTTTGCTTTGCCCTATGGGAACAACGTTTTCGTTGCGCATTGCGGCAGGGGCAAAGGTTTTGCCGACGGATTGTTTTCCGGCAATTCGCTTATCGCCGGGGATGTGATGTTTGTCGACATCTGGCGCAGCTGTGCCAACCGTTTGTGTTTATCCAGTTGATGGATCGATACACAATTTCTATGTTGGGTCGTGTCGGGACTTGTGGCTCACGTATCTGTGGATACGTGGGGTTGTTGACACCAGTATGAATGTCACCTTTGGTCAGGTGAAAAGGTGGACATTGGCAGTTTGCAGTTTGGTCATAGGTGAGTATGTTCCTTGGTGAAACGAAGACATCTCAGCCTATGGTGATTTGTGCGGTTCATGGAGTTTGGTTATAGGTGAGTATGTTCCTTGGTGGAACGAAGACATCTCAGCCTATGGTGATTTGTGCGGTTCATGGAGTTTGGTTATAGGTGAGTATGTTCCTTGGTGGAACGAAGACATCTCAGCCTATGGTGATTTGTGCGATTCGTGGAACCGCCACAGTGTCTGTCCTATTCCATTTACATCGGTGTATATCGGAAACATGCTAAATCATATTACTTTTTGCCATCCACTCACCAATGAAATTAACTGTTTCTGGCTAAAAAACACCTTCGCAAACCTTCTGAGTACAGATTCCTTATTCTCTACCTCTTCTGCTCGCGCTTTGCTCTGACATTTAAGGGTACTTTAAATTTTCTTTTTGTGCGCGCGTTAGTGTAAAAAAAGTTAGAAGCACGGGCTTGAATATTATCACTGTGGAGCAAAGAAAGATTCGGTTCTCTATTCTATGCTACGATAGGATATTAATCTTACAGCTTTATATTCCAGATATGTGACCCGATACAATTTATAATATCCGCAACGATTATTGTCATGTCATTTTTTCAACCTAAGGCCGGACTATCCGCCAATTTCTGGAACCGAGTCAAATATTTTTCCCGACCATTTCGTAGGATGATGTGGTACCTCGCCAGGAACAATTTACCATCTTTATGCACTTTTTTGTTCGTATCAATAATTACATTTCGAAAGAGCGTCAAGGATTTCTATTGGCCATTTCCCAAATCCTACGTAATCAACGAAACGACTTTTGCTATTTTTACACCACCCCCTGCCCTGTACATACCGGTATCTTGACTTCACCCTGACTACCCGCTTAGAAGTGTTACGTTGTTTATGGGCGACTCCGTATGGGGGTGATATATCGCCGGGCCGCTGGGGTACAACTTCTCACTTCTTACTCTTTTTAAACTACTTCCATCATAGTATATGATAATAAAGGCTCTCTTTGATGGAATGAAAATATGCCTTCAAATATTCATCGTCTACTCTCAAAGAAGGGCAAAATAATTTTTATAGAGGATGTTAATCCAATTGTGTTAAACGTATTCACTTACAAACAGTGGCGGTGTTTATAGCTATCACAGAGTTTTCAATTATTTTAATGTTTTACCTAGAAATTCAACACACCAAGAAACTCAGGTACGAGGGTTGCCTCTTATGTTTCGGGATTTGGCAACCCTGGCGTTGCAATCTGGCAATTGACAGCTCTGTGGTAAAGTTGGACATTTTTGAGCTTATACGCACTCAGAACGTTTTGACATACGAGCGCTATTTGTGTTGTTTACAGTAACTTAAAAGATTCAGCTCGGCCCAAAAATGGAATTAAATCGTCAACATTTTCGTGCGATTATTTTTTACAACTTTCGGCGTGGATTAACTCAGCAACAGTGCATGGATGAACTTAATTCAATTTTTGGCGATGAAGCTCCATCAACGACCAGTGTTTATCGATGGTATGGTGAATTCAAGCGTGGTCGTAGTTCACTCCAAGATGAATTTCGTGAAGGTCGTCCAAAATCAGTTGTTGTTCCGAAAACCATTGATGTTGTGCGCGAACTGATATTGGAAGATCGTCATGTGACCTATCGTGAGATTAAGACAACCTTAGGCGTTAGTGGGACCAGCATACATTCAATATTGCATAAACATTTGACTGTCAAAAAAATTTGTTCACGTTGGATCCCACACAATTTGTCAATCGCCCAAAAAAAGGCTCGTGTCAATTGGTCGAAAGAAATGCTCAAAAAATACGGTCGCGGTGCTTCGAAACACGTCTATGACATCGTGACAGATGATGAATCGTGGATTTACGCGTATGAGCCCGAAAGTAAACAGCAGTCGACTGTCTGGGTGTTTCGAGATGAGCCAAATCCAACAAAAGTTGTTCGCGCACGAAGCACTTCCAAGCAAATGGTCGCCTGTTTTTTCGGAAAAACTGGACATGTCGCAACCGTACCACTAGAACAACGCAGAACAGTCAATTCTGAGTGGTACACAACCATTTGTTTGCCAGTTGTCTTCCAAGAAATCAGGAAAACCAACCGCCGAAGACGGATCACTCTTCACCACGACAATGCGAGCTCTCACACATCGGCTGCGACAACTGCATTTTTGAGTACCCAAAACATCGATTTGATGGGTCATCCGCCGTATAGTCCTGACTTGGCACCGAATGACTTCTTTTTATTCCAGTACGTAAAAAACAAACTGAGAGGTCAACGTTTTTCGACACCTGAAGAAGCGGTTGCTGCATTCAGAATGCATGTGTTGGAGATACCTCAATCAGAGTGGCAAAAGTGCTTCGACAATTGGTTCAAACGCATGCAAAAGTGTATAGATCTTCATGGGGAATATTTTGAAAAACAGTAAAGTGATTTTCGATGATCAATATTTGTTTTTGTTCTCTAATCCCGAAATATAAAAGGCAACCCTCGTAACTACAGGATGTTACTTCAGTTATCTTCGCCTTTAAAGAGGAGATTTATTACACTATCGCCTACGTAATTTAAGCAGTTTAATGTAAAACTACACGTCGTTGAGGCGACTTTAAAGTTGAGCGCATTCACATTACTAATTCTAAACAAGCACAGTGACGATGTGGGAGCGAGTTAACATTCTAGATAATAAAACCATTAGCGCCAACAAATTAATGAGATACACAAGGTGTAGATGTAGGCTGAATGTCACGTTGAACTTGGGCCGTGCGACAATGAGCGCAGCGGATGGTGCGGAGACTACAAAGCTGGTGTACATGTTAAATCTATTTACATTATCTTAAGGCGCTTCAGGCTGTTGATTGAAAATGTGCATCTGTTGAGGAATTTCGTCGAATTCTGGTAGAATTGAGAATTGTTCTTCAGAGAATCGGAAGTCATCTGTTGTGCAAGGCAACATTTACTGACCGCGAATTTCGTCTGTCTCTCTTGGCGCATTCAAACAATTCCACTGACCGGATGTTGTCCCTCTAATAGATTTTAGTGTTTATATCGAAATAAGTGGATCACCCATGATTTATAAATCAGATATTGTATGTCCTCCATTTGTTAGTTCCGAGAACTAAAAATAAATGAACTTCGACAGCGTTGTGTGATTGTTATAAGAGAATCTGGATCAACTCAGAAACACCCACGACTCATGAACTTTTCTTTTTGTTGTTTCGCCTTTCTTTTATCTTAGGTCTAATTGATCGGTGCGGTAAAGAGTGTCAGGTCAAGTGGTGAGCATATTTGTTCGCTCGCACCTATTGATCTAATGTGCGATTTCTGTGATGACGAGACGGGAGTATGATTCGATTGCTCAAAGATTTGCCCGGCAGACGGAAAAACTGTTCTGGCTGTGTGCCAGAAAATCTCGTGTGGCATCCATATGTACACGATGCTACCTAACGCCACCCCAAGTTGAGTAATTCATATATTTTGTGGCGATAGTTTCTCTAATTGATCTTGAGATTGGTGTGACGAGATTTCATTGGATTTAGTAGCAGCTTATGGCGGGTCCTAAGGATAGTTTTCACTTCGCACTTTCGTTTAAGGTATTGTTTGCTTGTATTCGCCAAGTGCACCTGTTTGGGTGTTTTTGAGTCGGGTAAGTGTGAAGAAACACGATTTTGAACGCCACCCACTTAGATACTGAAGATGTACTTAAGAAGCATAGTTTATCGATGAAACGACTAGTTGCTTGTATGCCATAATGGAGCGATTCAGGTGCTCTTTGGAATCCATAATATTAAATGGATGGATTTGTTTGACGATGAAACAGGATAAAATATTTAAAAAAGTGTTTTAATCTGTGCACTAGATTTTATGTTGATAGAATCGCACCGTAAATTAAAAGATGATAAATGAATGGGATTCATATTTCTGGATAATGAGAACATTTTTGACATTCGTAGCTGATAATTTATCTGAGAATTTTCGAGTTCTTAAAATATCTGATTAAATTAGTCAATGCTTGTCACTCATCGTTGGTCTGGCAAACGAAATGTCTACAAAGAAGAGTTTGCTATACATCTCATGTGGTATAGATTTCACAAAGAGATGGAATCGTCTTGTATTAGTTATAAAAGCTGGTGCGAATATTTATCCTTCAGCTCGCCTTTTCGCTGCACGAGGGCTACATGGCCCCTGATTAGTGATACTAAAGTTAATAGAGTAACTTCGGGTAATGTGATATAGGTATTTGTTTTCTAACAATTATTCGTAATTTTTATTACATAGCTTTTGCCGCACTATTCATTATAGCTCTTTGATACATTGCGAATTATATTTCGTTTTCAGAACCCTGCAGCGTAAGCCAATCTGCAGCTATTTACAACAAAATAAAAAAATCTCTCTAACCCTCCTTATTAAAATTGGCGGATAATGTGATATACCATATCATTTTTCCCGAATAGTTTCCAACCGATAAAAATACTTATAAGCCGATAGATTATGAATTCATTTATTAATTTAACAAAAGTAGGAAAATTAGCCACTACATAGTACATAAGAAAAACAAGAGAAAACTTAAATTAGAATTAAAATTAACAACCCCAATATTTAGCAGAAAAATAGTACTTTCTCTACGTTCTATTTAAAGCGATTTACATGACTCACATACAAAAACTGCTTGCCGCGTTGGAAGACATTCATTGTGAGCCCAAACTAAATCGCACTGCAAGCATGGTACCCATATCTTTGCCTTATTATCCATTTGGGAAGATGTGTTACAAAAGACACAGACACTGTCCTTGTTAGGTGGAGTTTCGGCCCAAGGATCTTCGTCTGAGCTCGGTAAATGCAAACTTTCATCTGAATCGCTCGAAGAACTTTCTTTTGTTTTCTTTGCCCGTTTGCTTTTTACTACCATAGGTCTTTTCGGCATATTCTTGCGTCTTTCAATGTTGTTAATGCTCTCTTCCAAAGATGTTTTGTACGGTGATGTTGTTAGTACAGTTACAACTGATCTTTTTACCTCTGGAGCTGATAACCCGTTTAAGTTTGGGCGGTGGTGAGATATTCCAAGGAGTTACGATCTTTTCCAAAGCTGCCCTGCTAGTACTAGCAACCGGTTCTTCAGCTGCACTACTTGTGCGGGCAACTGGTTCTTCTACTTATCGTCCTGAACGAGCAGATTCTTCATCCGGATGATTTTCAAATGTTTGTGCAATAAAATCAACCTCCTGAAACATATTTTTGTCGAATGGATAAATGCCAGTGCATTTGAATCCATTTATTGCGATTTGTGCTCCTCGATAGTACAGTGGTTAGTATACCCGCCTGTCACCCGGGAGACCGGGGTTCGATTCCCCGTCGGGAAGCCTCTGGCGCAAGACTAATGACCTTGCCCAGAAAAAATAAATCATTATGGAAAATGTAACAAGCCTCAGGACTTGCTAAATAAGGCCAAGACCGGTTCCCGGTTGTAGTGCCGATGATGATGATGTGCCGTTTGGACTTTAAGGTATGCCTTCGAAAAAAGTTCAATAACATCAAACTGTGTTATTTTTCGGCCCTGGTCTCGCATAAATCGCCTAATTTCATCGTTATAATACGTCTTCAGAGGTCCCATAAATGTTCTATCGAGCGGTTGCATTTTGTGAGTACAGTGCGGTGGCAAAGATATAATAATAACACAATTTTTGCGAGCCTTTTCCAGAACCTCAATATTTCGGGTATGACTGTAATGACCGTCTAAAATGAGTAGCGAAGGGTTCTCCTTTGAAGGGTTTGTGAACCGCAAGAAATGGTCAAACCACTTCGTAAATATCGGGATTTGTATCCAACCCGAAATGTGGCAGGCAGAATCCGAGCCAGGAGGAGCATGTTTCATTAAAACCGGAGAATGGTTCTTTCTGGGAAAAATAAAGTACGGCGGAACAAATGAACCGCTTGCGCTCATGCAGCTGACAACCGTTAAAGAGAGCCTCTCTCTGCAGACGTCATACAACCTATTTGCCTTTTTCCTTTCGCTGCTAAAATTTTCGGTTGCCTACTTTGTGCAATGGACACTCCTGTCTCATCTACGTTCCAAATACTAGTTGGGGAAAATTTATGTTTTTCGTACTCTTGCTCGAGTAAGCTATAAAATGTGCTCACATTTTCAGCATTAAAGCCTTTTACCCTATCGATTGAGGTTCCGGTTGGAGTCCTGATACTAATCTCTGATTTGTGCCTTTTAAGAAATGCATACAACCAATTTTTTCCTGCGCATTCTTTCATTACTGAAAATGGGCAAGCTATGTTGTTTCTTTTTGCCACTTGGAATGCTAGTGATCGAATGTCACCGCGAGTTAGACCCCAAAAGCGTGATTCCATTTCTCGGATGTATCTTACCAGCTAAAAACAGGCTTACGTCCCAAAGGCGTGGCTAAAATATCGCTAATAGATTTATCACTGCGAGCGGATCTTTGTAGTCTTCCAAATGTCTTCGACGCCAAAAGTATACCCATTTCTCCTCCTCGGACTGCTAGAATAGCCTTTCTCATTCCTTCCGCATCCCATTTACGAATCTCCCCTTTTTTTGGCATGATCTGAAATAAATTATAATAATATTTAGTGATTGATAATTTGGTGGATAATGTGATATGGTATATCACTTTACCGAATTTCAACTATATCACATTAGTCGCATTTGGCTTTTAAAACAATCAAGAAATTTTTTTAAAAATGCACTTCACTGAATTAAAAACTCACCCAATATACTGTCAGCTCTATTCACACACAAACAAAATGTATTACTTCAGTTTTTAATTTTGCTCCAATTTTTGCTGACATATAACATAAAGCTCATACAAAAAAACTGTCGACTGTACACCTTAAACAATTTCAATGCACTGACATACAACGCAATGAGCGCGAGCGCGCCTAAAACTGCAGCACGTGTTCTTTTCCATTGCCGTCATGTTGACAAGAAAATTCTTGTCGAGAATTGATTATTTCGGAAAATATGATAGTATATCACATTTCCCAACCATATCACAATACCCGAATTACTCTACACATTAATCCTTATTGATCTGTTGTGTAAGTTTAGTAACAAATTATAGAACGAACATGTTCATATTTGGCCCAAATCGGACATTCCGAACCATATTAAAAAATTCTTGAAATAAACTCAGAAATAGAGGATTTCTTTGTCCCCAAACAAATATACTCGTTGAATGAAATAAAAATGTACATTTGCGTTTAGAGGCCAGATTGTCCATCCGTTTGGACCGTTGTCCATTGCAGTCTTATTGTTAACCATCATCATCATCGGCACTACAACCGGGAACCGGTCTTGGTCTTATTTAGCATGTCCTGGGGCTTGTTAAATTTTCCATAATGATTTATTTTTTCTGGGCAAGGTCATTAGTCTTGCGCCAGGGGCTCCCCGACGGGGAATCGAACCCCGGTCTCCCGGGTGACAGGCGGGTATATTAACCACTATACTATCGAGGAGCCCTGTTGGTAACCATAAATGGCTAAATAAGAGCCAGTGATACATATGGTTATGTTTTCTAGTAATGGAATTGTTCTGCGGTATACGTATCTTGACTTTTCATTTTGTAAATTCTCTTGAAATTTCACTCAAGAAAATGAATGTTTTAAGTATAAGCACGACTTTGAAAGTCTAAAATTTAAATCTGAACTGACTTAACACTAGAACACCATGAAATGAAATAACTTATTACATAAATTCAAGGCTCATTAATTCGAAATCGTCCGTTGAACCTCAGCGAAATCGCACCATGGACGGAATAAAAATATCTCTAATGAAAATTGAATGAAAGTATTTAAGCGCTATTAATAAATCTCTTTCTCGTTCAAATTCCGTGTATAGTGCATTGATTTCGACCTTGTCGGTGGGAATATTTTCCGACGACATTGCACAATCAGTGTCGGTGGCAAAAGTCAAAGCTTTTATATCGTTATGGATATCATTCACAGAAAGAACTTCTTTTATACGGATGAGATCTTTAATATAATTGCAATTGTTTCGAAAGTCGTCTTATATGTGGGACTGCTATTCTCCTCGACTATAAGGTGTGACGGGTTAAATGTTGCACCCTTAACAAATCCGATGTGTCCATCAAATGTTGGTTGATAGCGCAGAAATCAAGACGCGAACTTGTGTTATAATAAACGCATTGCAACGTAAATGTATACTAAGTCACCATTAGCAATGAAACAATTAGCAAATATACACACACCTCTCGAGATGCTTTTTATAACCCAAGATCTACGTGCAAGAGCGGAAATACTGCTTACAATATCAGCAGAGGGATAAAAATAAAAGCTTATTATACAAGTTTAAGTGATGGCAGCCTCTTGCTCTGACGGCAGAGATGTTTGGCACGGTACGGTCAGACACCTCCACGGTTGACACGTATCATCATCATTCCTCTTCACATTTCTTAGAACGTGTCAAGTTGTCACCAGCACTAAACATAGCCACGATGGACTCATCACCGCTTGAGTTGTCGACCGAGTGACTGACTGTCCTACTAAACATGTAATTCGACAAAAGGAGTTATATTTTGAACTCTTGAAGACCATTCACCTGATTATTGTTCCCAATTACCACCAATGATGACATTTATTTGGAAACATGTGTGAACTTTCTTGGGTGTTGGGTTTTCGTGCTTTCATCAAGAGCAGGCAATGCCACTTAATCACTAGTGTAGTGTTTAAATTAAATGAAGATTGCTACTTGGGGTGACGTAACACCTTGAGCACGTTAAGAGGACATCCTCTTGAATGCGGAAATAATAAACTACATATAGACCATTTTAAGACCCATTGGGACGCCAACTATACCTAATATTTTCCGTTGGTCCTTTAAAAATGCACCTATAGGAACTTTGGCAAGAGGCCAATGAATAAGTGAACAGAGACCGCACGTAGATAACGTTGGCGGAAGGAATAGTCATCTATAGCAAAGTGGAAATTGCGAGAAGGTAAACTCATTGGAGAGTTATTGGATGAGAGCTTCTTTCCTGTTCTTATTTATCAACCTTTTTTTTCAATTAAGTGCTGTTTATGTGTCAGCATTTAGTTTATAGCTTGCTCCACTGATACTGCCCCTGAACTGAATTAAACATTTATTTTTCATTTGCGACATCACGACATCGGGAAAACAAATTAAATTTTCAAAAGTTTTATGGAGACATAAATGGGTCTGGGTTGAGAGCATGGCGGCGAGGGATGCAGATTAAAATATGATAATGCAGGGATGTAAATTGATGAAAGGGAAGTAAAAAGAGCCTAGTACATGAGGGGGACGAAAATGGACCAACTAGTGGAATGAGAGTGTCTGGTGGCCTCATTCGAGAACCATTAGGCTAGCTTGGTTTCGTTGAGAAGTAATGCCATTCATTATAATAGTTGGGAATTACCATGCGGACAGGAAACACTTAGACTTCGTTTTGTAGCGCTAATGTAATTAAGTCAATACCAAGATAATGTACACAAGGTTGTGAGACATACATCAGGTGTGTTTGAAAACGATTTTTTAAATTTTACAATCATTTTTTTATTTACTTCCAATTTACTAGCTAGACAAAGAGTGCTTAAACTCTAGCTTATATTCTCTAAATCTTTATTTATTGGTCGCCTACAAAAACTCTAAGGTAAACATATCATAGCTTGATTAATTTCTTTCGCCTTTGCTTTCAGCCCTTCCAGGCATTAGTAAATGCGCCTTTCTTATGTTTTTTCCTCAAAATTAACAGAATCTTACATGCTACTCTAATTGTTAATTTTTTTCCCTTTTGCAAAATTTAAATCCAACCTAGGTTTGTCCCTAAGCCCAGAAGAGTTTTGTAGTGTTTTTATAGATTTACTTTCTTTAAACCACTCACCGTTTAAATAAAACACTGTTTTATTTTTATTTAAACTATGCTACCTTTATTATTATATGGTATGTCACCCTTATTATTACACATATTATTTAGTCAGTTGCACCGCCATGTAACCGACACACTTTAGATAGGGATTAATTAAAAGAGTACACTTCTTTATGTTTTGTATTTTCAAATCAATTTACTTCATCATTGTTGGCACAAACTATTATGTTAGATATAGCAATAATAACCACACACCGGAAAGCTCCTGAAGTTGTTTAAACGCGAAGTCATACTCTTAATCAAAAACCTGAACATATCACAACTAGAAACTAAGTCGATATATTAAATCACCCGACACACGATTCGTCAACCTCATCACGTTACTCGCTTCTTACCAACCCTCAACCAAGAACTCTTGTCCGTTCTCGACTAGTCTCAAAACCCAACTCTCGTGTCCGTTCTGGACTCGTCTCCCTGTCTCGGCCCAAAATCTGTAGTCCCAACCATCGTTAGTGGTTTTCTCATTTTTTCTTTTCTTTAGGATCGAAATCTGGTTTCCTCCGGCAGATAAAAGGATATCTCCTTTTTCCCACCTGATCCTTTTTTGGGTAAAGAAAAATCAAAATAGTGCTTTTATTGTGCCTGTTGTTTTCTTTAACCAAATGGGCATGAATTTTTTCCGTGGGAAACCGCTAGAGAGAAAGATCAATAGCGCCCAGGCGAACGTGCGTTCTGTTTTATTGCCTGTTGTTTGTTTTAACTTAATAAGCAAGGATCCTTTCCGTGGGAAACCGATAGCAAGAAAGATCAATAGCGCCCAGGCGAACGTGCATTTCGTTTTATTGCCTGTTGTGTGTTTTAATTTGGTTTGGTTAAAACGGAAACTGGCGCTGGTTGTTTTAGTGATTTTAGGTAACCATTTTTCTAAGGGGTCATACAATTGCTGGCGCGCATTTTTATGATTCTCAGCGATTTCGTTTGAAAGACGGCATCTGGCCTGCACATTTGGCTCTTAGGGGGTTTTTGTGGTGAACCATTGGTTCGATGATTATGTCTAAGTTTTTTATATGAGCAAATTGAACGTTTAGTATCAGTCGATAACAACATGGAAGAAGAAATACGCGAACGGCTGATTAAATCCAACAAAGCCTACTATGGTCTATCAAGGCTCTTTAAATCCCGAAATTTATCCAGAACATCCAAGCTACTACTGTACAAGACCATGGTCTTACCAGTACTCATGTATGGATCCGAGACCTTAATAAAAGGCATTCTGAACTCTTGTCCGCGTTCGAGAGAAAGGTCTTAAGGAGAATTGTTGGCCCCGTATGTGAGGGAGGACGATTCCGGAGACGCTACAACCATGAGTTGTACACAATCTACCTTGAAGCTAATGTTGAAAGAAAAATCAAGCTCGGTAGACTCCGGTGGGCGGGACACCTAACTCGAATGAGCGAAGAGGAGCCTGCCCGGAAAGTTCTTTGTGGCAGGATGTATGGAAGGAGACAGCGCGGCAGACCTTGTCTGCGATGGAGGGATGGCGTAGCCCAGGACGCCCAGAGCCTGGGAGTGCCAAACTAGATGACATCGGCTCGAAATCGGGACCGGTGGAGAGATTTGTTAAATAAGGCCAAGACCGGATCCCGGTTGTAGTGCCGATGATGATGATGATGATTTGGTGTATGGGGTAATGTTTTTGGTTTAGGTATTGTCACATCCTTTAAGTGGTTGTTTTTGGCGTGTGTCGTTCGTTCTCTCCCTCTCTCTACCACAGATGCTATTCCTTGGTGCGATCGACTTCTCGTCTGGAAGGCTATGGAATGTTGGAATTATCATGTATAAAGGGTCGATGGTGATGAAGCGTCCCTAATTACTATAGGAAATCATATAATTTTCTATATTCGGTTTTCGCTGCACGAAAGAAAACTTAGAATATCACGGTCGACCTCGAGCATCTTGACTAGGAGAATGACTTTATTGATGTCGGCGACGATGGCGATGATTATTTTTTTTCTGAATCTAACCAATATCCCAAAGAGCGATTAGAGTTGATCTGGTTCGGGCAAGAAGGCCTCGTTGAAGCTATTTCCATCGAACTTTGTGACTCCGTGGAGTATTATTGGCGGCTTCCTTTTGAACGAATGTATTACGGCGAAGTGAGGAAGATAAAGAGTTCATCTTGCAGTCGTTTCTGAAGGCGGCTTCTTTGCATATCTGATGTCCAGTAGATTATTCATCGGCTCTTCGCATCTTTTCTTTAAATTCTGGTCCGTGTCCAGTTTCCTCTCGACGTTAACAAGGGGTCGATAAGTTTGGATGTTTGAATCTTCTGTGGGGGAAGAAGCATTGTGCCGACATTGGCAGCGGTTAACTCCTATCCCCATCATGAGTTCGATAGACACAAAACACTGAGCGAAACTCCACAACAGAAAAAAGAAACACACATATCGCTATAGGGTGCAATTTTAATTTTTTATTGTTTGTTGATAGTTAACGAGTTATAAATTTTACATTAAGTGTATGTTTGATATGACGTTCCAAGCAATTTCTATTTTAGCTAGACGGCATTTTTAAGGTTGACAATGATTGCGAATTCACTAACTATAGAACACACACGAATGACACAGGAAAATATCGCGACTCTTTGCAATTGATTTTTGTTCCGGAAAACATTACTCGAACTAGACAAACAGTCTCGGGGGTTTAAATTTACGACTCTCTAGGGTGTGCACACCGAGCACACCCTACAAGGGATGATGGACGGCGCGACCGATCAGTCCTGTGATTGGAATACGACTCAGATACTCGCGACTCCGAATTTAACGTATGGTGAAACGACCTACAGCATCTTTCCGTAATGAGGGTCGGCTGTCTAAATAGCAACCACTCATTAGATGCTAAAAGGGATTTACGATATTTCGTACAATAGAGATCGTATATCGTCTCTCTGCCGACTGGGAGAATCGGATTCTTTTGTTCGCATATGTTTATGCTATTGAATCCGATCCGCCGGTAAAACGTGGCGTCGGTAATCGTTTGAAGATTCAAACAAAGAAATATTTCCGCGAGCAGTGCTTGCAATTGAATCAATAGTTGCAAGTCTTCGGAAAGTAATTTAGATGGGTACACAATGACGATTGTGTATACCATCTGTGTCAATGGAACATGGTATCTGGCGACGTCAGTGTCGAATGTTAGTGTGAAAATCTACACTAATTTGAAATGCGAGTTTTGGTCGCTTATGGAAAAACGCATTGATACATGTATGAATGCCCTTGTAGGGAATAAAAAAAATTATTTTTAGGAATTTTAGGGTAATGCTTGTATGCATTAATTGTCCTTGGAAAAGGAAATGTTTTCGGGTGCCAATGCGATTGCATTGGTAGGAGGCAATGGGGGTTAAGTTGTGGATGTGGGGGGTTTTTCGGTAAGTCGGCCGTGGGGTTTTGTGGAACCGCCACACTTCCACTTGGCAGCCGTCTTTTGATCTTTTCCCACACCTTCAATGCTCTTTTATCAGCATTGTTTCTTCGAGCGACATGGCTGAATTACATTGACTCCGACTTCAAATGAGAGCTTTTGTTTCGTATTCAATCAAATTGCTGTTGTTGGCAAATTTTATTAATGCACTATTCCTGGCATCGGACACATGCGGGACTCAGCCCAAACTAGTGAGTGAGACTGCTGATTGGAAACTTGTATTTTTGTTTGGTCTCCTTGTGATGATAAATCTCTAAATGTCTTGACTTATCAGCAAAGTCGTTTTAAGACCGCCAATGATACGCGACAATTCGGAAAGAGACAATGAGAATTTTCAAACGCAGAAAAACCGAATGGGAGAAGACTCGGATCGAAAAAACCCTAGAAAATACCAGAGCAAAGAACATCAGAGGTATGTATGCCGAGATAAATTCAATTAGATATGGCTACCGAGGGAGAGCCAAAATAATTCGAGATGTAAACGGCTGTCTGGTCACAGAAACAAACAATATCGTCACAAGATGGAAGCAGTACTTTGAAGACCTGCTCAACGTGCGCAATCATCAACCACAAATAAACGCTTCGGACATACATACAGCCGAGCCTCAGATCCCAGAGCCATCTTTCAACGAAGTTGTAGACACAATAAATCGATTGAAAAATATGGCTCCCGGAGTCGACTGCATACCGGCAGAACTTATTAAGCACGGAGGAGAGGGAATTGACCACCAACTGATTAAAACAATATGAGATAGGGGAGTCACTCTGGAAGAATGGAAAACCTCAATAGTCGTTCCCATCTTCAAAAAAGGCGACAGATCTGACTGTGGAAACCCCAGAGGACTATCATTGCTCCCAACCACACACAAAATACTAACAAATGTCATACTGGCGAGAATCACACCGTACACAGAAGAAATACTGGGAGACTACCAGTGCGGATTCCGTAGGAACCGGTCAACGAGCGACCAAATGTTCACAGTAAGGCAACTGCTGGAAAAGAAGTGGGAATACGAAGAGGTGGGCCTAGAAATAAATAAAGACAAAACAAAATACATGATTACGGCGAGAGCTGGTGGATCTCAGAGAACACACGTAAATATCAGGGGCAAGATATTTGAAAAAGTTAAAGAATTTAAATATCTGGGGACAATACTGACAGCCAGTACGGAAATTTCGAAGGAAAGGAACAAGAGACTACACTCCGGCAACGTTAGTTGGCACGCAGCCAGTAAACTGCTGAAATCCAAACTACTATCACGTAATATGAAGCTCTGTGTTTATAGAACCATAATCATGCCGATTGTTCTATACGGATGCGAAACATGGGCTCTCACAAAACGGGAAGAAAACAAATTCCGCGTATTCGGGGATCAAGTTTTAAGGATTATCTTTAGCAGTAAATATGATGAAGAGGCAGGACAGTGGAGGAAATTCCACAACCACCAATTTGAAGAGCTATACCGCAAACCTACAATAGTGAGTGTGATGCATCGCGTCGACACGAATTCCCAGGAAAGGCAAGCAAGCGCCACTACACAAGTTCCTGGAAAACAACGATCAGCGGTAAGCTGATTCCGGGAAGCCACCAAGGAAAACGACACCCAGGAAACGAGTGAATAGGACGACGGGTACGAACCTATATAAGACGGGCACATCGGCAGAGCAGCGGCGTTGGCACGAGAACTTCACGTTGTAAGGAGATAAATAACAGATATAGTGCACATGATTTACTGTAGTGTACCCCATAAGGCCACAATAAAAAATAGTGCATGGCAAATAATAAAAGGCGATTAAGTAAGTATAGGAACAGTTTTATTGGAGAATCGAACAAATCGTTTGGCCGGGTGGCGCCGGAATTACAGTCCACGAAGAGAAAGGAAACTGAGACGTCGCCGGAGAGGCGCCGTCCGCAGATAAATAACAGTGAGAGTACTCAGGTTGCGAAGATTAAGATCGGCCATACATGTGGCGAGAATGGGCAACGATAGGACTGTGCGTAGAATTCTTGACGGAAGACCAACAGGAAAGATACTGGTAGGACGGCGGCGCCGGAGATGGAAGGACAATGTACGGTTTGTAAGGGAAGACAATGTAAGGTAAGGATGGTCAAACGTGGAAGGAAAGTGCACGGGACAGGGATCGATGGTGCAGCCGAGTCAATGAGGTCATGAACTTCCGAGTTCTTATAGACCAATAAATAGTAGTTATAGGCAGCTTTGCAATAAAGCAATAAACTGTGGTGTCTGACATACTGGCATAGAGACCAATACAGGGTAACTATTTCATAAAAAGAATTATTACTTTATTTAGAAAAAAGAGAGGAGAAAACGAGTGAGATAGCTATCCACATTGTTTTTTTATTTTTTTTATTTTTACACTAATGCGCGCATGAAAGGGGATTTTGAAGTACCTTTAAATGTCAGAGCACAGTGCGAGCGGATGGAGAGGAAGTGGATAAGGAAAGGACGTGTCGATGTATATTGGTCTTGAATGTCTGGACATCACAACGGCCAGGAAACACATGATCAGGTGGAATGTTCACATTCGTGTGGTTCGGCTAAAGAATGACTCTAAGTTTATTTGTGCGCCTGAAGTCTTCTTCACAGATTGACGGGTATCGCGGGAAAATGTCTGGAGGGGCGGAACACATTAAGCAAGTTCAGTTGAGCAAGGACCGTGATAATACTTTTAAAAAAAGATAGGCATGATACGTTGCGTCTGTGTTCTAACGACGGAATTGATCGACTTACGGCTGAGTCCCCAATAAGTTTCACTGCTCGTTTTTGCATCCTGTCGAGCACGTGTAGTGCAGTTTTCGATGCGCCTGGCCATATATGGGAGTTGAACTCCATTTTTGGACGAATATACGCCTTGTAAATAGTGGCCAGGTTGGATGGAGTGAAATATCTTTTCCATCTCTTAAAGAACCCCATACATTTGGCTGCAATTTTCGCAGCTTCAAATATGTGGTCATTCCAATTAAGAGTCGAATTAATTCGAGTGCCGAGGATTGATAGCTCCTTGGCTTCATCGATGCAAGTGCCGTTCATAGACAGTATATTTACTTTGTGGGTTCGCCTTTGAGGACAAGATGCAGCACTGAGTTTTTAGGGCATTGAATTCTACTCGGTTAGATAATCCCCACTGATATATCTTATTGAGGTCTGAATTCAATGTATCAAGCATAAAAACCCGGTTGGTAGTGACGTTCAAAGAGTTTGGACGGGAGTGTTCGAATGAGTATGAGAAACTCAACGTGCTATCATCAACAAACGAGTGAATTGGGTTGTGAGTAATTAACAGGGGATCATTTATAAATATCAGAAAAAGAGTGGGTGAGGGTACAGAACCTTGGGGAACACCTACATTAATTTGATGGAAGACAGATTCGACACCATCAAGAACCACTTGAATTGAACGGCTAGAAAGATAGTCTCTTATCCATTGGATCAGGGAATTGTCCACTCCATATGAATGCAATTTTGACAAAAGGACTAGATGCCAAACTCTGTCGAAGGCTTTTGAAATATCCAATGCGACTACCTTGCTTTCACCGAGGTGGTGGATGGAATGGCTCCACTTTTCGGTAATGTACGCCATCAGATCTCCTGTGGACCTGTTGCTACGAAAGCCATATTGGCGGTCATTAAGGAGGTCATTTGATTCCAGATATTTCGGAAGTTGATGGTTGATAAGTGATTCCATTAACTTGGAGAGAATAGAAGTTAGTGTTATGGGTCCAAAGGTTATAAACCCTTTTTGGGAATTGGCTGAATGTTCGTTGAGTTCCATCTATTTGGGAAACGACCAGTAGAATAAGACAAATGGAAGAGTTTCCGCAGTGGTTTAGGGAGCGAAGAGGAACATCTCTTCACGAGGATTGGCGGAATGCCATCCGGACCAGCGGATTTGTGTGCGTTTAGCTCCTTGAGTGCGAGGGCAACAGTACGCGTTCGGAAGTCAATCTGGCTCCAGGTGTGCTGCTTATCCTCAAGTTGAGGCGGAACTGATGTGGTATCAGGCAGTGTTGAGTTGGCTGCAAAATGTGCAGCAAGTAGATTAGTCTTCTCTATTGCAGTGGTGACTGGTCTGTCATCGACTATAAGCGATGGAATGGATGAAGAGAGTGAATTTTGAATGTTTTTCCTGAATGCCCAGAAGTTTCTACTACCTGTGGGAGAGTGTAGTATTTTTCGTCTCACTCTCTGGTCATCCAAGAATTTGGCGCGTTGAATATGCGCATAGCAGTCATTTGTAGCCCTCTTAAATCTTTTCCGGTTTTCCTCAGTATTGTTTGATTTATACAACCGGAAGCTCAAGTCTTTAGCCTTAATGGCTTCTCTGCACCCGAAATCGAACCATATACTCGTATTTCGCTTGGGTTTGATACTCTTTACCCTGTGTGGAATAAAGGTTCGCATGCCAAGTAGAATCGTGTCTGTCAACGTGTCTGCTATAGCGTCAACATGGTTATTGAGGAAAAATAACGACCAATTTAACCTGGCAAAAAAGTCGTCCAGACCTTCCCAGTTGGCTTTCTCGTAGAACCATACTGTTCTTTTGGGAGCTTTCTCATTAACGTAACTGTTGTTTAGAGGAAATTTAGCTGACACGACACAGTGGTCTGAGGTGTCCAAGGGCGAAGAAACTTCAATTATGTATTTGTTTGGGTGGGAGGTGAGAAACAGGTCCAGTGAGTTGGCGAAATGACTATATATGTCTGGTACCCGTGTCGGCTCATTGACAACACGGGTACCAGACATTGACATTGACATGAAGGAAGGAAGATTGTTAACCGTCATATAATCAATCTGCTTAAGAATATTGGGAACGTACCGTTCACATTGGCTGAATCCGACATCATTTTTTATCGTCCTTATCTGCATCCGAAAATGTATCATCGTAGCGGCAGACGTGTTACTATAAAGGCCTCAGCAATCACCAGAAGAGGAGTTGACCAAACAAGTGTCGTAACATCAATCACACTTATGCCATGATCCTGTTCAACTGCGAAATCCAAAGCAATCCTCCACACTTAAGCAAGCGCAGCGGGAGGACTTTTAGTGACTGGATGCGAAGCTTCAATTCGAGGATTAAATGACTGCCAGTCGCAAACAACAGAGACAACATTATCACCGACGAGATAAGCAGTAGTACACTAGTGTCAACAAAAACAACATTAGCTGCAACACAGCAATAGCATCAACTGCGCTACTTTGGCAACAAAAGACCAATACTAACAGCAGCACAACACAACAGAAACCCCAGAGTGAAAAACGATCCTTTTTTTTTATTTATGAAGAAAAAAGTTATAAGGAAGTACGGTTGTTAGAAGTTCACACCCCTATGTTGCTAGAGAAGGCATTTGAGGCACACCGACCTTCTCGAATCTGCCACATTTGAAGACTTTGTGTCTTTCATGTCATACTAGGTAACTCTTTATATCCACCCTGAGGTGCCTTGCTGAACCGTGATTTCCTTCAGACAAAGTATGTTTATGATGATTCTTCGTTGGTTTCCAATTCCATCTTGGTAGTCTTCTCCTTTTTGTTTCCGGTGGATTCGGACACTGGACACTCTCTAGTGATTTAATGGTGGCAACTAAGTTCCTTACGCGGCAAGTAAATGTACACACCTGACTTAGGTCTTCCATAGCTCGTCAATTCGACTAAAACGTGTCTCCTCCTCCTTCATAACAAATTGTATGTCCTCGGCGACGTATAGGGGGCATTGGTTATAGGAAAACGTGTGGAATCTATCTCGGCCTAAAAGGAAACTTTGTTTGGCAGAACGCTTGTGCGGTTCTCTATATCACACTGAGAACCTGTGGCGACTCTAACAGATACACACACAATTCACAAGCAAAATAGTGAAGAGCACCGAACGAAAAATCGAATAAGAAAATACATCAGAGCCGTATACCAAGCGATAACATAACAATTCACATCAGTGGAGTATAGTCGAGTTTAAAAATCAAACTCTAAAATCGGCCAGTAGCCTGATGGGTAACGCTTAGTTCAATTTTTGGGGATTCAAACTGTCATAGCGTCAGTTCGAATCACACGTTCTTCCTCACTATTATTGCAAACGCTATAAACCAACCCACAACCCTAACCACAATTTTGCCCACAATTCCAGCACATGAGTACGCCACCCACAATTCTCGCCCGCAAACAGCGCACAACGCCAACCCCAATCCGTTTCGTTGGCCTATATCACCTGTAAAAGGTGCCCTTCTCAAGGGCATCATATTAAGTAAAGGATGCATCTCACAATCAGCTGTAACATCAAAGTTCAAACCTCTAACGTTGACATTTAATATTTTGTTATCGTGCAGCTAAATGGCCAAGATATTGTATTATTTATTAAATGGTTGGATTTATTAGGCCCCACGTTGGGTGCCAAAATGTAACACCTGAGCGTAACCCTATGTATTAACATTTATTATTTTATGTTATCTCTCGGGGGATACTCCTCCGAGGTTATTAATTTGTTATATTCACCTGTTTGTATTGCGTTGCTCCTGTGGCAGTCCGTAAGGGGGTTTGTTCTCCAGATGGATGGTTTCTGGTCCTTCGAGCCGGGTAACACCTGTTTGTGTTAAGTTGATCCTATGTCGTGTTGGATAAAAAGACTTGTTCCTTCCTTGTGACTTTAACTTTATTCAATTGGGAATAACCATCCCTTGTTTTTTTACACTTTACAAAAGTAAGAGTAATTTACTTTATTTAAAAACAAGAAGACCCGCTATACAGTTTCGATGGCCGCAGCCTTCTTGTTTATTACGTTACATTGCGCTGCAACTCATTTGCACACCTCTTTTTATACCCAATTATTGGTAAGTTAATGCAGATGATGCATTTTCCTCACCTGGAACGTGTAACCTATTCGGAGGTTATTCGCCTGTCATAGGCCATTCACAATATTCATTAATTGTTAAGTTTGCCCTGCTAAAATGCATCGGTAATGAATTGCGCAATTACTTCATTGCTTTCAATGCGGAGAACCAATTATAGAACATTGCCCGCGTGTGCCAATCGTATCATACGATTAATTGTGCCTCACTGTTGTGTTCGCTACTTTCAAGCCATAGAGCATCGTGAATTCCCTAAAACCTAAAAACCTGTACATGCATTTACTGCATCGCCATAGGACATCATCCATATTTCCCAGAAAACGAAATATCGTTCGCTCATATGTTGCATCACAACAATTCCCTGAAAAGAATTACCAACATGCAACATACATCGGGAAACCAACCGGTGCCCCTTGTTAACTGGCTTACCCTGCCACACACGCGCGCGCAGTACATTTCCATGACTTATTTACAGTCACCCCAAGTTTTGTCCAACCGATAAAACTTGTCCGCGTATCTCGCCCCCGGTAGCCGAGAAACAAATTCTTCGGCATGCATACATGCACACAAGAATCCCACATAGGCCACCAGCATCGATACGACGCACAATCATCGTTGTGCGAGTATCCTATTTGCTGGTGGCACAAGTCGCCCTAACGACGGGCAAACAATTTGCGCAGCTGCAGGCACACAGTCACGATGCCCTTTTTTCCTCATTTCCTTTTTTTGTTGTTTTCGTTGCCACCACCCGGCAACACGAACTACCACGCATCCTCGCCGTGATCAACTCAGAGAGATCCTCTCTGATTGGTCACCAGCAAGAGAAACTGCACGTTTCTCTCAAAAAAACGAAAACCACCCTTAACTGATGACAGACTCTGTAAGAGTCTCTTTCAGTGAGTCGAATACCAACCGTCGTAGAGTGCGCATCGCTCTTCCATCTATTCGAAGTCGGAATTAACCATACAGGGAGTCGAACCGCATTTTCAACCACCTCCGCGGTCGGGTATTCATAATATATCGTGGTCGGGGTCGGACGCACGCGTAACAATCGGATTAATTCGAAGGGCACAATTCGGTCAACGAATCTTGTGGCCGGTGTTGAGTGTGTGGGGATTCTCTACACCACATGGAGAACCAACCCACAATTCCAACCAACCTTGACCGCTAACAGCGCCTCATCTCAACCCAACTCCCCATGCAAAATCCGCAATAGCATACATTCCAAACTTTGCAATTAAACACACTCCAAAACCCGCAACAGAATACATCCTAAATCATCCCCGCATACATTTTCCCAAAATTGCTTCGGTCAATACTTTACTTAAGTCATATTCCTTCTCGCGACCAAGCAATCTAATTTCCCCGGAAATTCATATGCTGCAATGAACGCATATTCCAATATACAACGGAATACTCACCATCTTCATCAAATACATCGAGCCGCATACATTTTTCCAAAAACCGCTTCGGTTAATATCTTATCTAAATGATATTCCTTGCTTGCAACCAAGCAATTCTAATTTCCCCCGAAAATCATTCCGGCTCACTTCCTGCCTAAACAATTTCCCCGCTTGCAACCAAGCAACATTTAGTTCCCCGGAAATCATTTCGGCTCCCATCCTACCCAATACCATAGTATACATAGCGCCAGAGGAATTTAACTCAGCTTATACGGCGAGGATTCCCCGGAACTAATCCCCTATACAGGCATAGCAACTATTCTCGAAATTCCTAATAAGAGGCAGTGAGTTTATTTAGATATGACTCCTCTGCCACGACGCGATGAACTTTTTCTTGCCTTTAACGGATCAGTCGAGCCACAACCACCACTGAGCGCGCATCGCCCCCTCAATCTAAGGTGTCGTCGAGTTGCAATACCCTATAGAGTGCGTACTAATTACAAGTACCGGGCTAAGTGATTAACCATGAGTATACGTGCATAGACAATATCGTTATCCGACTCTTCCTAAAGTTAAACATAAGATCAGTTGCAATACCCTCTAGAGTGCGTACTAATTACAAGTACCGGACTAAGTGATTAACCATGAGTATACGTGCGTGGACAATATCGTTATCTGGCTCTTCCTAAAGTTAAATATAAGATCAGTTGCAATACCCCTTTACAAGTACCGAGCTAAGTGATTAACTATGAGTATACATGTGTAGACAATATCGTTACCTGGCCAGTGAAGAATAACGCGCTGACGGACTCGGAATTATGTAAAACACAAATTTAAGATTTGGATAACAGTTTAATAACCTTTGTAGAGATTCATCGTGAAGTTAAATAAAACACCAGTTGGACAACCAAACGAGTCATAAGTGCCTTTTTTTTTTTTGCTCCTTCTTGGTGGACGGTTATCGACAGTCGACCATTCTGCTGTGAAGTCCCGGTTAACGACCTTCAGCGAATTAGACGGTGGAAGTTTGGTGAACCCCGCGCTCTTGACGGCGCCCCGACCAAACCCGCCACAAGTGTGTCGTCCAGTGCCAGAAACAATAGTGCAAATTAACGAACATAATTTCTTCAAATCCAATTTATATGTAAACCAAACCAATTGTGAAAAATAAATAACATATCCTCTACAACAACATTCTAGTGCGTTTTATTTGTTTGTCCCTTCTACTGGAGCTTGGTTCAGGGTGGAACAGAATTATTTAGGCAGTGCAGAAGTGCTGGGAGATGGTGTGAACCCGTCCCGTGCAGGCACCACTACATCCATAACCCCCCACAGGCTGATGCTATTTTGGACTTCAATCCTTTGTAATGACAAAGATTTGGTGTCTACAGTACCTGGCTGACTTTCAAACAGACAACTTGTCTCACTGTTTTGCTCGTGCTATTTATCTTAATCAACCGTTATTTTCACAATAATTTTCACAATTTAATTATCATTATCTTGTTTTCTTTGCCTCGTTTTCCGCATACAAAAATTTGAACAAGTGTTATAACCGTTAAGTTATGGCCCCTGGGCCACGTGTGTTAAATAAAATTAAGCGCAAACGGTTGCGTTACGACCCCGTTATTGGAGGCCAAACTCCTCCCGATAAACTTTCAAAAGTGAACAATAAAGTTCTAGAAAAATCTAAAATGTGTTCAAACACTAACTTTTTTCACCCACTTCAAAGTCTGATGGAAGACTCTCCTGAAATGGATCCGACCAATGACGAGCAGTGCGCAGAACTTCCTAAAGAAACCGTTCCGCCAATTGTGGTATTAAAAACAACTAGTGCTAAAGTGCATGACGTTTTGAGCAACATTAAGATAGACAAATACTTAATCAAAAACATTTCGCTTGGGCAAAAAATATGTGCCCCAACAATGGACATATACAACAAAATCAGAACCGAACTCTTACGGTTAAAATGTGAGTTTTTCACCCACTCGCGTAAGGAAAATCGCCCATCAAAGGTAGTGTTATCCGGACTAGTCTTAATTAGCAACGATGTAGTAAAAAATGAACTAATTGCACTCGGGATAAAGTGCCTAGATGTTAAAACCATCACATTAAATCCGTCAACAAAAGCTCTGTATAAACACTACTTGTACATCGTCTATATTCAACGCGGTACTGTTAAATTAAACAAACTAAAACGGAACTACTCAACCTTGTTCAAAACCATCGTTCGCTGGGACTTTAAAAAACATAATCCAGGTAAGGTCACACAATGTCACAATTGCCAGCTTTACGGTCACGGCTCGATGCATTGTCACATAAATAGCGTCTGTGCAATCTGTTCGAGAAACCATAAAGGTCATCAAGTGTGCAAATTGTAGTGGGCCACATAAGTCCACCGATCCAGAATGCATAAGCCGAAAGCAGTAAACAGACATTCGCCGCAAATTATCCCCACGTGGACGTGGTACAGGAAATAACACGTTCCTACAGCCTCCGAGTGACAAACAGCAGCCACTGCCCGACCGATTATCCATTGATAATTTTCCTCCACTACCGCGATCTGTGCGTCAACCTCCACCTCCTTCATCCACCTGGGCTTCTGGCCTCCATCAAACCCAGCAACCTTCCAACAGTGATACGACACACACGAAGAAACATCCGTCTGAAACTATAACTAATGATAACTTGTTCTCATTTAGCGATATAAACTCTCTTCTTAATGAAGTTGTAACCAAGCTTAGTGCTTGTCAAACTAAAGCTGACCAATTTAACGTCATTACTTCATTAGCTATTAAGTACATATACTCGGAAAAAACATGTTAAGAAACTCTCTTAATATCATAACTTGGAATGCGAGAAGCATCAAAAACAAAAAGCATGAATTTTTTAGTTTCTTGATGAATTTTAATATTGACATTGCACTTGTTTCAGAAACCTGGCTCAAACAAGACATTTCTTTCTCACATCAAAATTACATATGTTATCGCCTAGACAGGGTACATGCTAGTGGTGGAGGTGTCGCCATTGTTGTGAAAAAATGTATAGAACATTCCTTGCGTCCTTCATTGCACCTTAAGTTAATTGAGGAAATTAGTATAGATGTAACATTAAGTGACAACTCCAAGGTGAGTCTTTTTTCGGTCTATTTCCCTGGAGGAAATAGAAACATTGAGATATCTACTTACTTTAAGCGGGATCTGCAAAAATTGTATAGAGTCAACACTCGAAACAAGGTAATTATTGGTGGTGATCTAAACTGCAGACATCAGTCGTGGAATTGTCTTAGGGCAAACAGCTGGGGTAACATTTTACTAGATGTTGCTGAATCCAGCCCAAGTTTTTCCATACTTTATCCACTTCTCCCCACCTATATCCCAGCGAGTGCTAACAAGAACCCCTCAACTCTTGATCTATATATCACTAATATTCCAAATTACTGCACAGTACCATTAACTCTAAATGCGTTAAGTTCAGACCACCTTCCGATCAGCCTCACAGTGAATCATACAGTAGTTGTAAATCGTACCAGTTTATACCACAACTATTCCGCCGCCAACTGGAATTGTTATAAATCATATATAAACACGAACTTGGTTCTAGGTGATACCAGCCTAAATTCTATAACCTGCAGCGAGCACATTGATATCCTATGTAACAATTTTAATTCTGTTATCAATAGAGCGGCCGATCTTGCGATACCTAAATGTTCCACTGCTCCAGTTGATAAGGCATCGCTTCCTGAAAATATCTTACATCTGATTAGGCTACAAAACTCTGAAAGAAAAAAGTGGCTGCGATATAGAATCGATTGTTTTCTAGTTAATGTTAAAGTCTTAAATAATATCATTAAAAAAGAAATCTCAACATATAGGAACAAGTGTTGGAATAAACACCTTTCCTCTCTTGACAAAGCAAGCAAACCGTTCTGGAAAATATCAAAAATTATTAAAAAGAGAGGGTCAAGTATTCCTCCGTTTAAAGTTCACGACAAGTTGTTTATATCTTCAGTGGAGAAATCGAACCTACTTGCTAACACGTTTAGTAAGAACCACTCCATATCTATGCATCTAAGCGACGCGTATACTGAAGCTGAAGTTGCTAACACTATCCATGTACTTTCTCAAACATCAGCTGAAAGTACTTACGCAACTAATATCAGCAAAGTTAAACAATTGATAAAAAATCGAAATCTAAAAAGGCTGCGGGTCTCGATAATATTAACAACACATTAATCAAAGCACTTCCACCTGCTGCAAGTAACTATTTAACGTTCATTTTCAACGCTTGTCTTAAGAATTGTTATTTTCCGGACTGTTGGAAAACAGCAAAAGTAATACCTATCCTGAAACCCGGCAAACCGAAGAACAGCCCCGAAAGCTACAGACCTATTAGTCTACTTAGCTGTCTAAGTAAGCTCTTAGAAAAAATCTTTAAGGAAAGGATTGATCGTTTTGTGGAAGACAATAACATCTTACCAAACTTTCAGTTCGGTTTCCGTAGTGGTCACAGCACAATCCACCAAGTTTTGCGCATTAAAAACCACATAGCTGGTAAATTCATCGACAAGGAGTCAACGGGACTAGTTCTTCTAGACATCGGAAAAGCCTTTGATACGGTATGGCACGATGCCTTGATTTATAAGCTACTGAAGCTTAGGCTGCCTATGCCGCTTATCAAAATTATCCAGAGCTTTCTTCGTTCGAGAAAATATGTTGTGAGTATAGGAACCGACATATCCTCTACTCACCAAATCCACTATGGTGTACTCCAAGGCTCGGTCCTTGGTCCCATATTATTCACATTGTTTGTCGCAGATTTACCATGTCTAGGTGAAAACATTCAGGTAGCTATGTTTGCCGATGATACGGCCATTTTCTCTTCGGGTGCCTTATTCACTAATGTCTACATCTCATTGCAAGCAGCTCTTGACAAACTAGCAGTATATTACAGGAAATGGAAAATAAAAATAAATGGTAATAAAACACAAGCTGTCTGGTTTTCGAGATGTAGGAAACACTGCTACCTACCAAATGGCACTAAACTCAGTATGTGTGCATTTGATATTGATTGGTCCGAAGACTGTAGATATCTAGGTATTATTCTAGATAAAAAACTCATCTTTCAAAAACACATCACTACCACAATTGACAAAATAAACAAAGTCGTAAGAGTTATGTATCCATTAGTGTGTAGAAAATCAAAGCTTAGCATCGAAAATAAATATAATATTTAAAACCATTTTTCAAGCGATACTCCTGTACGGGGCCCCTGTATAGTGTAATTGTGCTCGCACACACAAAATAAAATTGCATAGGTGTCAAAATAAAATATTGAAAATTATTATATAAAATAATCGGAAGCCAGTGCAATATTAGTCTTAAGATTCAAATAAGGGTTTTTTCTTGTAGTTTTCCCTTAATTTATTATTTGTTATTCATTAAAATTGTGCTATTGTCGTTATATAGATTTAAGATTATAGTTGTAAAGGATTTTCTATCCTAAATCTCTTAAGTACTAGTTGTAAAATATACCATAAATGTAATTATCTACCAAATAAAAAAAAAATAAAAAATTGGTGTCTTTGGATTGGTCGGTGATCAATAATTTTATTAATGCCAGGTAGTTGTTGATGTTGGTTGCTTTATCAGCAGTGTTTACTAAAAACGGACGGAGCTATTTTTTTAATACGCAATGTCCCATTTGCATGGGAATACATCATGAGGTTATATAACTTAAAATGTAAAATAACTTCGATTATTTCAAAACGCGTTCAGACCTGCCTAAATGTGCACTTAAAGACATGAGCCCCTTTATTTAAACATTATCCAGTAATCATTGCAATATATTTTTTCTTCTATCAATTCGATAACGAATAAACAAGACAAATTTTTTTAAAAATTAAGTGCTTACATGTTTTTATTAACCATAACAACAACTTACTTCGACACCCAGGTGTAAATTAATTTCTCAAAACATTTTAATGAACAATCGAATACTGCAGAAATTTAATGCCTCATACCATATGTGGAACACTTTGGCCGCGATACTTTTTTATTCATTAAAAAAATATCAAAAAAAAAAAAAAAAAAAAAACAATAAGAAAACCTCATCTCGTGTATCGATAAGTCTTCCACATCGTCGCGCGTACTGAATCTGTTGAGAGTCTTAAAACAGAAATACACCGATGTAGAAGGTGCAAAATATTTTCGCTATACTCGCCAATGTAGGCGTTTTCATGTCTGCATGTTTTCTTGTGAATGGTAGACGTCGACTTTTTGGCAGGCTTCCCATTTAGAGATATCATTTAGTAATTCGAAACTGTTTTATCAATTTGACTAAGTGCTTCGATTTTATTGTGATCTTTCTATTTATTTTTTTATTAGCTGACACTCGTTGGAGAGCAAGAGTCTTGTTTCGATTGAGCGAGCATTTGTTGAATAGAGTATTGGAATGGATCAACCATTAATTGTCCAAGCTGAATACTCATTCAAAGGTGGAAACAATGATGAATTATGCTTCAAGAAGGGAGACCTCATAACAGTTACACAAAGAGAAGAAGGCGGCTGGTGGGAGGGAACCCTAAATGATAAGACTGGCTGGTTTCCCAGCAATTATGTTAATGAATATAAGGCACCATTGCCACCGTCCGAAACAATACGACCACCCGAAGAAATACAGGAATATCGTTCGGTTGTCCTAAAAGATCTGTTGGATAGTGAGAAGGCACATGTTACAGAAATACAAGGATTACTGGAGAATTTCTTGGAACCCCTACAAAACTCACAGATGTTTGTATAACTGTTAATTTTCAAATTTACATGTCATTAATCAATTTGTATAGATTAACCAATGATGAATATGCACAATTGATGTGCAACTTTGTGGAGGTTGTGAAAACGCACGAAGAACTGTTGACAAATTTAGAAGAATGCAACGATCGAGTAGGCAAACTTTTTCTAACCAAAGCTCCAGTGATGAAAACAGTGCATCAGGCATATTGTGCTGCACATCCGAGAGCTATAGTCATCCTGGATAAACATCAGTGAGTTTGATGTTAATCATAAAGAAGTATTACTGAAAACCCGCTTTTTTATTTAGGGAGGAATTGGAGAAGTATATGGAACGACAAGGTGCTGCATCTCCAGGTTTATTAGTTTTAACGACAGGACTCTCGAAACCTTTTAGACGACTAGACAAATACTCGGCAATGCTGCAAGAACTGGAGAGGCACATGGAAAGCAGCCATCCTGATCGAGGAGACACCCAACGGAGTGTAGCGGTATATAAGGATATTGCGGTAAGAAAGGAATCATTTTTAAATTAATTTTATTAAAAAATGCGAAATTGTTTACAGGCAACTTGTTCAGCGACAAGGCGACAAAAGGAACTAGAATTACAGGTGCTGACTGGTCCAGTTCGAGGGTGGCAAGGTCAAGAACTCAGTACGTTAGGTAAGTTCGTTTGAAAATCTGAAGGCATTTAAGCATTTTGTTCATGTAGGATTATTGTCATTAAATCACCTGGAGTTAATTCCAGGAAGTTGGGGAAATAGAAAAATGTTGAACCGTCAATTAAATTACGTTTGACTCCCAACTGCGAATACAAGGGGATTTTCTATATATTGTTGCGAGCTTAGGGTTCGCTGGATTAATTATTTTAATAAATAAGAGCCGTTAAATCGATTCTCTTTGGAAACACTTTATTAGTCTGTTAATAACAACCGTTTCTTGATACTTCGCTTCTTTACTTATCGCTTCCTCGCTTTCTTACTTATCGCGTCTTTGACTGCTTACTTCTTACTTTCTTACTTCCTCTTCTTCGTGCGACGTATTTATACCGTTTCCTCATTCTGATTCGGCGTTTCGTTTCCGCCCGTTCCATAACCTCGAATTTTCTACTGCTCATAGTCTTCAGTTTTCCAGTACTTTCTAGAATATTCTCGTACTTTGTTTTGTACTTTCTAGAATATTCTAGTACTGATTGTCATACGCGTCACAATATTGTCTTTAACCTAAAGAGGAATTAACCAATCATACAACAGTTGTACTTATGGAAGATAGTTTGGCAATTATTAGGCAAAAGTAGTAAAACTATTTACAAAATTGCAACAGTTTGCTAAAGTTGCCACGCTCCCATTGGGAGATTGTATTCGTCTCTTATGCCCAACCGTGGCAACGATAGGAAAGTTCGGTGTTGATCAATGCAACACCAGATGCTTAAGTTGCAACTATTCTGCCGCGTCTCCTATATGCATAGTGGCAATTTTGCTGAAATGCAAAAGGTTTAATTTTTTTTATATACCACATATTTGGGACTTCGCCCCTGCAGAATCCGGTTGTGGTACGCTTCTTTGTTTCGCAGTGTGCAAAGCCATGCTCGCCTCATTTGTACCCCACTTCTGTTTTATTTTGCGATCTGTGCTCTAACCATGTCATCTATTGTGCCAACAAAACACAATTTATGGGAAGCGCTGCTTTTTAGTTTTAATTTGAAGAAAAGTACAATTGTTGGGCATCGATTGCTGTATGAAGCACATGGGTAACATGTTCCGGAGTTTTAAAAGTGACGATTTCGACACCAGCGACAAAGGACGTGAAGGGTGGCCAGTATAGTTTTAAGACGCTTCGCTGGAGGCATTATCGGACCACGATTAATGCCAAATTCAAAAGGATCACGCTGAAACCTTGGGAGCGACTCAAGAATCTATTTGAAGCCGTATGATGGAAAAACAAGGGAATTGGGTTACGTAGGAATTCAAGCCAAGAGACATCGAGCGCCGTATTTTTTTCACGTACGAGCAATTGCTCCAAAGGCAAAATCAGAAGGGTTTTTCTCTTCGAATCGACGAGGGACGGAAAGTAAATCGCAAGGAAAATCATGGAATAAGCCTGGTCATGCTTCAACTTTAATGTCCAAACCTAATATTCATGGCAAAGACCGAATTCCGTGCATTTGGTGGAATAAACTCGGAGTGATCTTGTGGAGCAGAAAAAATAAATCATTATGGAAAAAGTAAATCATTATGGAAAATTTAACAAGCCACAGGACTTGCTAAATAAGGACAAGACCGGTTCCCGGTTGTAGTGCCGATGATGATGATGATGATGATGATCTTGTGGGGTACGAAGTCATTGTGCCGGCCCACGACGCGGGGTTCTACCTCGTCTCCACCAGTTCTTAAAGGTTCCGCCAAACCGAATTATTACTGGTCTAAGGAATGCACACCAAGTAAACCGTTCGCACCGTCACGAGCCATTAAAGAACCAGGAAAATAAATGAAACACCGGAATTATTTGTTCTGTTTTATTCTCTAAATAAAAACCACTACTTTTGTTAACATTATTGGACTTGATGCAAATTAATATTAACACTAATTTATATAATTTATTTCTTTTGTCCAGTCAATGAAATGTAATTTTTAACAAAAATCCTCCGGAATCAAAAAAAATCGACAAACCACCGCTCAATGGATGATGAATAAAATTCATTACGACAATGACTCCGTATATTATAGCGGTTCTCCGCCGCGCGACGGAGAGCGGGAGATCCCGCGACCGTGCTGGTCTGCGGATGTAATTAGACTTAACGATATTCATTCGTTGTCAAAAGAAATTTGGCCAGTGAAACGGGCTCTTGTACTTTTAAGGGTGCATTTTCTATCCAAAGAGAAACGTGAAGTCTCTCTTTGGGGGTAGGGAACCAGATCTCTTAACGAAGATCTATGATGGTACACATGTATGTGTGAACATTGGTTCGTTCATGGAACGTAACCACGAGAACGGACCTAAAACAAAGAAAGGGCATAATATGCATTCATACGATGTGAGTTCAGCTAAGCAAACAAGTCGAATTTCATTGGATGCTGATTGGGTTTTTGTTTGCTTATGTGAGAAGGTCAATGGTAACGGATCCAGGAATATGTAGGACAAAGAGATCGTATAGATCATTGTCTAGGAAAGTGCATTGCAGCTGTATTGATAGACCGCAATGCTGGTGGACATGGTGCTAATTTGTTTTAGCGTATTCACAGGGAATTGGTGTTCATAGCATCGCTGCCAAGGGTAAGCATACCATACCTATTTGCATTTGCCTATGCTATAGGATTTAATTTATGGTTTAAGACGCGAGATGCGTATATTTGCTTTTGTCCCTTGGTATAGGTTGCCAGCCGATGTGTATGTCAAGGAAGTTATTATACACATGGTGAGGCTGGAAAAAAGGCGACGGAACGTTTATGATCCCTGTCATGATGGTTACATTATATGTAAAGCAAATTGTTTTGTTTTCAGGAATTCCACCAGGAAAATGCGTATATAAGATTGGGATCTGTGATAAATTTGGATAGAATTCTTATGGGGAATTTTTGGATTCAAATGAGTGAATGAAGGTAAAAATTCTTTTCCAAAAGCTTTTAAATAAATAAATTTGTTAAACTTGATGCGTGAAGCATTTACAGGTGCTAATGCAATTGCATTAGCAGGAAATCATGAAAGTTGGGTAGAGTTATGGGGGTTTTTCAGGTAAGAGGGCCGTGGGGTTTGGCGGAACCGCCACAATCTATTGGGTTACTCCAATCTAACAAAACCGTCATCTTGGAACGTTACCAATAACAATTGAAGCAATTGAGCGGAACATTTAAGCTCAAGCACCCCCATTATGCCCAAAACACATGACAAAGTGAATTTTTAACACGAAAACGTTCGGCCACATCTCGTGAAAGTTGTCAAGGAAACTTTGGGGGCGCTTTAATGGGATATGCTACCTCAGCCGCCATATTCATCAGACATTTCTCTTTTCAACTACCAGTTGTTTCGGTCGATGACTCATGGCCTGTCCGAGCAGCACATCAGTACTTATGAAGAAGTCAAAAATTGGGTTTTGGATTGCCTAAAAAGACGAGGAATTTTTTCAACGCACGAGTTAACGCCACGCATCCTCTTCTGTTAACATGAGTCACCATGTTAGATAACATAATTCACCACTCCACTCAACTAACATGATTCATCACGATGCACCCTCAGTAGATAACATAACTCATGTGACTCACCCAACTTATCACCAAAACTGAGTTAACATCACTCATACAGAATGTATATTGATAAGATAATCTGTATAAGCAAAATATGACTATAAAAAGAAAAGTAAGAACCGTGGAGTTCAGTTTAGTTTCCGTAGAAGTACGATATAGTTAAGTGTTAAGATTCAAATAAAACGGCCATAAGCTTGTGGGGGTTCTTTAGAAATACGCGAAGAACCACCCACAATTCCAACCCCAACCCCCTTCACCAACCCGCAGTCACCTGCAAACATTTCCTCCCCAAGGGCATTGTTTCATGCATTAAGGCACCACACCAATTTTCCTGAAAATAATTCGGTTAAAAGTAACCGTCATAAATCAGGAAACCTTATCGGCGCCCCTGTCAGCCAGCGTACCGTGCCCCACACATGCGCAGCAGATTTTCCTGGCTTTTTCACATTCACGGCAGCCATTTGTCCAACCGATAAAAGCAGTTTTCACATCTCGCATCTAGCCGCCAAAAACCGAATTCTCCAGTTGGATGTGTTACTGGAACTGCCGGACTTTTTAACGGGGATTACTACTGCAATTTTCCAGTTCTCTGGGAAATGTGAAGCATTTATGATATGGTTAAGAAGGACGAGAATGGGAAGTAGATTTGGCGGGCGAAGTCTTTTAAATAGAAGGTGTGGTTTTCCATCTAGACCGGTCGATTTTTTGTTAGGTCGTGATTTTATGAACTTGATTAATTCATTTGTGGTTAGAAATGTGCTGGTATCTGAAGGATCTGACGCCTTTTTTGTGGCGTTAAATTCCCCAATGAAAGGAATATAAGATGCGGGTAATCTGTGTGACATATATTCGTTTACAGTGTTTCGAAAATTCGGGACGAAGAGGGGAATCATTTAGTTGATGTATCTTTGAGAAGTGGTCAGCGAGGCAATTGGCTATGTCCGTGTCGGATTGGATAAGATTGTTACTGAGTGGGTTGATAAGGTGATCGATTCGGGGTTTAAACTTCCGACCAGTTAGTCGGTTGATGTTTTGAAGAGATCACGATTGGGTTTAATATTGTTAAGTGTAGTGGTATAAGTCTGATCCGCGAACTTTTTTAAATGTTCATTTATTAGGGTGGTCAGGAGTTGGATCTGACTTTTAATAAAGGGGCAGAATCTTATATGAAGTTTTCAGCGGAGTTGTTTTTTGAGACGCAGCAATTTAGTTAGGATGCTGGGTAAAGGTGTTCCTAAATGCTTATGAGGGATAGTGGTGGGTGTATTGCTGGTGAGGGCATCCTTGAGGGTCTGCTCAGTTTTTAGGGCTGCTCGATTGATATCAGCAGGGATTAGGTTAGAAGATTCGGAGATTTTCAAGTTAGAAAAACCTTCGGCGACGTCTCTATTGACCTTTTTCCAGTTAGTCTTGGAGAAGTTCGGGACAGGACTGTGTGAGTACGAGGGTTGCCTTTTATATTTCGGGATTAGAGAACAAAAACAAATATTGATCATCGAAAATCACTTTATTGTTTTTCAAAATATTCCCCATGAAGATCTATACACTTTTGCATGCGTTTGAACCAATTGTCGAAGCACTTTTGCCACTCTGATTGAGGTATGTCCAACACATGCATTTTGAATGCAGCAACCGCTTCTTCAGGTGTCGAAAAACGTTGACCTCTCATTTTGTTTTTTTACGTACAGGAATAAAAAGAAGTCATTCGGTGCCAAGTCAGGACTATACGGCAGATGACCCATCAAATCGATGTTTTGGGTGCTCAAAAATGCAGTTGTCGCAGCCGATGTGTGAGAGCTCGCATTGCCGTGGTGAAGAGTGATCCGTCTTCGGCGGTTGGTTTTCCTGATTTCTTGGAAGACAACTGGCAAACAAATGGTTGTGTACCACTCAGAATTGACTGTTCTGCGTTGTTCTAGTGGTAGGGTTGCGACATGTCCAGTTTTTCCGAAAAAACAGGCGACCATTTGCTTGGAAGTGCTTCGTGCGCGAACAACTTTTGTTAGATTTGGTTCATCTTGAAACACCCAGACAGTCGACTGCTGTTTACTTTCGGGCTCATACGCGTAAATCCACGATTCATCACCTGTCACGATGTCATAGACGTGTTTCGAAGCACCGCGACCGTATTTTTTGAGCATTTCTTTCGACCAATTGACACGAGCCTTTTTCTGGGCGATTGACAAATTGTGTGGGATCCTACGCGAACAAATTTTTTTGACAGTCAAATGTTTATGCAATATTGAATGTATGCTGGTCCCACTAACGCCTAAGGTTGTCTCAATCTCACGATAGGTCACATGACGATCTTCCAATATCAGTTCGCGCACAGCATCAATGGTTTTCGGAACAACAACTGATTTTGGACGACCTTCACGAAATTCATCTTGGAGTGAACTACGACCACGATTGAATTCACCATACCATCGATAAACACTGGTCCTTGATGGAGCTTCATCGCCAAAAATTGAATTAAGTTCATCCATGCACTGTTGCTGAGTTAATCCACGCCGAAAGTTGTAAAAAATAATCGCACGAAAATGTTGACGATTTAATCCCATTTTTGGGCCGAGATGAATCTTTTAAGTTACTGTAAACAACACAAATAGCGCTCGTATGTCAAAACGTTCTGAGTGCGTATAACCTCAAAAATGTCCAACTTTACGACAGAGCTGTCAATTGCCGGATTGCAACGCTAGGGTTGCCAAATCCCGAAACATAAGAGGCAACCCTCGTAGAACAGTTCGAAGGAGGGTACTTTGATCGAGGTGTGAACGGAACCATGATCAGGGGGAAAGAGGAAGGATACTGTGGGGGGGCTCGTTGAGTAGACATCAGCCGACTTGAGGAAGAAGTCAATTGTTGACTGCGCCGAGTTGGTGACACGAGTTGGCTGCAGTGGACTGTCGATGTAAGTATGTGGGTGAGATGAGAGGAGGTCCAAAAGTTGGCAACCGTATTTGTTATTCGCCACCCCATCACGTACACCGCCATCTTCCCACCATATCACCTTTTAAATTAATGTTCGTAATCCCTAGTTTTTAAGTTAGTTTGTAAGTTTTTACTTTTTAATTTTTTTACGCTTGTACTAAGTGAAATAAACGAGGGTTCTGCTCTCACTAAACTAAAACTAAAACATGTCGTTGAATGCTGTATGTCGAGCGTTCCAGTCTCCACCGATTGTGAGTGGTGCGAGGAGAAACTGTCTGATTATTTGAGATATGTCAGACTCAGGGAAGACTGGTTCTCGTGTTGGGTGGATGTAAATGGATGTTAATATGATTACTTTTTTGTTTTCACAAAAAAGTTTAACTGCCGTGTATTCGATATTGAAAACATTGGCGAACCTGATTTCGGTGAATTGAAGTTTATTATTTAGTAAGATGCCAGTACCTCCATGGGATCCAGTAGTTCTGGGGTTTGAAATAAATATATAATTGGGGATGGATACTCGGGAGTTGGACTTAAGCCACGTTTCTGAGAGGAAAAAGATGTCTGGGGAGAAGGCTTTAACAAACAACCGTAAGTGTTGCTTACGGATGTTGGAGTATATAGATTCTGCGTTGAGGGTGACTATAGTTAGTTCAGCCATTGAGGGAGAGAATATGGCAGGTTATAAGTGAGAGAATCTGACCTTTTTTTTTTGATATCTGACATATGCTTCAATTTAGGAAGCATAGTTTGTAGACTCTTGGTGTAGCCCAAGATGTTCAGGTTGGGGCCAATGAAGTTGGGGTTGTGTGTCGTCAGCGTTTATGGATTGTTTTTGATGACATCCGCATATGATGTGCCTGATCCTCTAGGTTGTGGTAATGTGTTCTGCGATGTGGATTTGGTTGGTGCGGATTTGTTGGTTGCACCTGGTTTTATTCTTCTTTGGAGAATTCTCAATTTATGGGGGCACTGGGAGAAATTGGCTGGATGTGGATCTCCGCAATTACAGCATGTTACTGCGATTTCCTTAGTAGTAATGGATCCATCAAAGTTTGTGGTTTGGATTTTTCCTGGTTCCATACCCTGTGGATTGACCTTACCTTCTCCTGGTTGATGTTCATCGGCACATCTACCGCATCGTATATTTAGGTGGCAAGCCACCGCCAAGTGTCCCGAGCCTTGGCATCTCTTGCAATGGAGGATGCTTTGTTTATGGGGCTCCTCGATGCTGATCTTATGCGTAAACAAGTACTTAATTTGTTTGAGCTTGTTGTTGTCTTAATTTGGAGGGATTTGGATAATCCGTAGATTCGTTAAGTTGTTTTCTCGCATGTGTGGAGTTTGAAAATAGTCCAGCTTGTGGATTTTCAGCTCTGGGCAAATCCTGATGATCTCCGATGCTAGTTCTTCGTGGGTCCAAGTTGGGTCAATGTGCCTAATGATGAATGATGTTGGTTTGAACTGGATGCAACCAGCGAATTCGCAAGTGAACGCAACCATAGCAACCAAATAACAAATGTCAACAACTAGCTGACGTATTCAATTTTGGTTGTCAAGGAGGGAATCAACAATCTCTCTCTTCGTAAACCTTTAGGCGACACAGTTCGCAGTAATTTAATCAATATACATTAAAGCCATCAAACAAATCAAGACCATTTAATTAGTTCAAACAACCCAGATTGTTAGTATTCTTTTGGATGGGGATTATTTGACGAAACTTGCTGCTCCAATTGAGGATTGGCGTGAAATTGCTGCAGGTGTTCTTTTCCTTTCATTTCTTCACTTTTCTCAGAACACAACGCTTCCCCGTCGACATTCCTCGGTCGGCAGAGACCAAACATAGTTCTACAAGTTTTCTAACGGTTTTCTCGTGATCAACTAGAGTTGCTGCAATGGAGACAGAAGAGCCTTTAGTGTTTGTGGTGAAGTTGCGGTGTCCAAGGGGATTGTCTACGATTATAATTATTTGCTTGATACTGGTCACATTTTTTTATGTAGATTGGAGGTGGTCTAACATTTTTGTGCTGAGCAGGCAGCGGACTCGGTGCTGGCTTGGCTTGTTTGGTGGATTCCTTACGAGCTGGTGATGGTTGGTTGGGTGGAGATGTTTGATGGTTTAAGCTGGGAGAGGGCGTTATCTCCATACTGTCACCGTCACTGCTTTTGGTGGGTTGCTTTAGGGAGTGAATCTCCTTCCGGAGTTGCTTCACCTGTGTTGTAAGTTGTTGGATGTATTCCACGGCTTCGTGGAATTTTTGTTCGTAGTCAATGTGTTTTCTTTGACGTTCCATTTTTGTGGTCTTCTTTGATGAGTTTTCAAGAGTTTCGATGTCTCTTCTCTTCCGTTCTAATATATATTCTCGGGTAGCGCTCGGATCGTTATCTGGGATCTGTGAAGACAGATTTCGACTACGACATCCAGAGAAAATTACACGTGTTTGCACGTGTTTGTAGTTTTTTTTTTGTAATTGTAACTTGTCGCAATATTCACGAACAAACGCAATATGTCACACAAAAATTACACAAGATTCGATGTGAACGCGATCGATCGACGACGACTTAAAGTCTACGAATTCAATTTTTTTTTTTCAATTTTATTCGTAAATGAGCACACGATGAATATGTCTGACTGCATGAACGATCGGCGAGTGAATCGCTTGCTCAAACGTTGACAGTAGTCTATTTATAGATTATTTTATTTATTTATTATTAACAAGTAATTTAAAATTACTTCTCGATAAATTAACATAATGCAGTCGTGAAACTATTTTTATTTTTATATTTTCTATATCCCTTTTTCTGAAAAATATCAATAAAAAAAAACCTTATTTTTAGGTGATATTATTCATATGGGAAGTGTGGCTGTTGGAGCGGATCACCGAGACCGTTACTTTGTTCTATTCCCCCAAACACTCTTGATCCTCAGCGTTAGCCAGCGAATGAGTGCTTTTATTTACGAGGTAATACGCTTCCAACAGAAGCAAATTCAAGTACCTAATTATAGTTTTGATAATGTTGTTCTAGGGAAAATTACCACTCACGGGTATCATTGTTAATCGTTTGGAAGATAATGAGACGTTCAAAAATGCCTTCGAAATAAGTGGACCTCTTATCGAGCGTATTGTAGCCGTATGTCAAGGACCCAATGAAGCTAACAGATGGGTCGATCTGTTGAATGCGGCTAATCCATCTGTGCCAATTAATATTAAGAGAAATATTAGCAACTCATCAATGAATGTACCTCAACCACCAGCTCACGTGAGTATAAAATATCAATAATACTTTTGTATTGGTGATACTGTTAGAATTCAATTTAATCTCTTTATCTGTGCAACTAAATAGTCACCTCCTTATATTCTTGATGCACGGGGCTACTGCGCCCGATTCTCGCTCTGTGCATATCAATGTAACGTACAACATTTTCGCGTAACACTACCTCCGAAAAATTATCCACCCACAGCGCCATATACGAGTTTAAGTGCACATTTTTGTAAACTTGTAAAACAGGATCGATTGCGACGATCATTTGTAAGGATCCTATTGTATCCTGAAGCTAGACAAAGTGTGGATACTAGAAAGATTAAATTGAGACGAAAACACAGATCCATACTTAATGTGCCAAGAACGGGTGAAAATCCAGCACCGTTTTCTCGACAGGATGCATATGATTTGCCCACAGATTCTGAAGGATCTCTGGAAAGTAATCCATTTGAATATATCAAGTTTTATTCACAAAAGAGAGAACCTTTAGAGGCAACAGATACATTCATTGATCATGGATCGCCGGCGGTTACTCCCAGAAAGTCAGTAACGCGACATTGTTCTACACTAAATTTAATAAATCTAAGTTCTAGCAGTTCCGGAAGCAGTATTCAAGACCAAAAAGATTCTTTAGTTCTTGGCTCAAAAGCAGTGAGAGCTATTGGATGTCTTTCAGCTCCTCAAAGTATAGTTATACACACGTCCAGTGCTCGGTTGAATCTTAAGCAAGTTAAGCAACAGATCTCGGAAACATCAGAAACCTCAAGCTTTTGTGAACGATTTGGAGGAAATTACATAGCTTGTGAGGATCTAGCAAATTTGGACGACGAAATCGAAATTAGGGTGAACAACCCAGTTCGACACAATCTGCCCATTTCACCAACAGAACGCCACAGCATGCCGAACATTTCCATGGGAAAGCAATTAGTGGTGGAGTCAGTAAAAGGCCGAAAACAGAGTTTTGACGATCATTCGATTAGTCAAATTATAGATAATGTGCAGAATTATGCCTTGGATGATGAGGAAGACGACTCTATAGCGACACATTCCAGCTCGTTGGATCTCCCTGCTGTAGTCCCAGCTCCAGACAGTATTACAGCTGAACTCCTTTATAATTTAGACGATAGAGCGACACACGCACAGAATAGCAATAACTTTCCGATAAAACCACTCAAACATCATCAAAATCCAAGCCAGGAACCTATGAATCTCGAAACTGTTGATTTGAGCAGACAATCTACCCATTTGTCTCCCATCAGGCGCTGCATCAGCTATCAATATATACAAATGAATGCGAACCGCGGCAAAAATCAGAACCCTGACGGTGCGTCGCCTTCCAGACAAATAAAACCAATTCCACCTGGAAAATGTAAATGCTGCGAAAGTTCTCAGTGTCCCAGTCCACGATCGAGTGATTCTGGTATGGCTGGCAGTTGTACGATCTCTTCTCCTGATCCCCCAAACACAAACACCCATGAGTACTATCTCCATGAACGACCACAATGTGCCAATGAATCCACTTTAAGATATACCAAATCCAGTGACGACTTAACACGTTTCGATATCTGTGGAATGTTTCGCAATAAGTTCTTAACACCGCCCTACACCGATAACGATGATGAAAGCGATAACAATGATCATAATCTTGATACTGATTCAAATGTGAATGCAACTGGGAAACGAAACGTCCACCCGGCGAGGGTACAAGTCAATACCAAACGGATTTTCATTGGCAAAAGACCAAATTTTGAAAGTTTTCCACCGAGCACTGCTGGATGTGGCGAAGAAAAAGCGGCACAGGAATCCAACTGTGGTATGTTTCGGAGTGGAATGTATGCCCACTGGTGGAAAAAGGAGAAACTTCCAAACGCTGTTATCCGCGGTATTTTACACGAGTATAGCAAAAATGAGGATAGTAACTCCCGGACGAGTTGTTTCTCCTGCTGTCGTGGAACCACAGGATATTGCTCAAGCTGTGCTGAGTGCGCAGCCACAACACCAACTACGAATACAACGACTCCTTGCTCTTCATTGTCGTTATCAACATCAAGTTGTCCATTCTGCTACGGTGGTGGTGGTGCTACGACCAAAGGCGTTAGCGGCAACTTGGGCTCAGGCAAGCGAAGTGTGCACGTTAATTTTTTTTCGTATATACACTTATGTATACAATCATGTAAAGAATGGTTCACTTGTACAATTCCTTTTAAGGGTTCTTGGTTCTCTTTGAAATCCATTCAATTTGATATCAGTGGTACCCAAATCGTTAACGCTGGACTTTGTCATATTTTATTTTAACATATTTCTGTGTCCTAAGAAATACAAAAGAAAAATTTAGGCTAAAAAAGTAACCAACTCAAGTTTCTTATACAAAAACGTCAACACCATTCCAAGACAATGCTGAAGCTTGAATCTGTGTTTTTCTGTAGTACAAACATTACACTGCAATTGGGGATATGGGCATTGAAATGTATAATGATAGTTTTGATGTAAAGCGCTTCGAATGGTTGTTACGCAAATTAGGGAAGATTCGACGAGGATCAAGCTCTTTGCGAAGATCAGTTGTATCAAAAATTGGTGAACGTTTACTATTAGGAGGGTAGGTCTGCCTAAGAGGCTGTGGGATGTGTTTACATATACATTTTTTTGAAGGAACTGTTAATGCTCAAATGGGGACAAGCAAATGGTTCTAGGTGAGCGGGCAAAGATGGAGCGCTGCACTAAATGCGTGCAAGATCATTAAACATTTTTATTGAAATAATTTTTCCCCCTAAAATTTGGTCGTTTTTGTGCTACACAAAATTACCGTCTTTCCGTTTCACAATGTCCTTCATCGTCTTTAACAGAGCGTACGTGTGCTCCCAGAACGATTGGTTGATATATAAAGGGTGCGCCATTATCATCTTTAACAGAGCGTACGTGTACCTCGAAAGGAATTGGTTGATATGTAAAGGGTGCGCCATCTTTTATGCCGGTGTGTAAACATTGACTAACTTTAACATTTACTAACCGATTGACTCGAGTAAACATGTCTTTGAAACGTTAATTCAGTACAATTTGAACAATGACCGCTTCACATCGAAACAATGTGCTGAAATAGTGACGCCGTACATTGAAAACAGTCGTTCAGTTGTGTTAACTCAACGTGCATATCGTCGAAAATATCGTTGCCAACAAGCACGGTCTGACAACACTAGTCGTCGTTTGGTGTCGAATTTTGCTGAGTACAAGGCAGTGGGAAATCGTTGACATGTCGCTCATCAACGCCCAAGATGCTCCAATGAGCTGGTTGAAGCGGAAGAGAGAGTTTTGCCGAGAACCCACATGTGTCGTATCGTCACCCCGCTCAGCATTTTCGCGTCAGTGGATTCACCGTGCGGCGCATTTTGAAGGATGATTCGTATTTGTTTCCGTATAAAGTGCAATTGACACAAACAATATTGCTGACAAACGGTCCACGTCGCTTGGAATACGAACAAACAGTCGCTTAAATGGTTGACAAATAGAACCAAATTTTGATGACCGACTAGGCCCATTTCACCATCTCTGGCGCCGTTAACAAACAACATTGTCGCATTTGGGAAATAGAGAATCCACAGGAGATCGACGAAACACCATTGCATGTCCAAAAAGTGACTGTTTGGGTCGGCGTTTTCGCCAAAATCATCATTGGCCCATTTTTCTTCAGAGAAAGCGAAACAGTCGATACAAATCCACACCGGTGGATATCGGCTCATAATGTCTGCCCACAAATGTGTGAAAAAGTTTGGACGGTTACTGGTTTCAAAAAGACGGTGCGCCATCCCACACTGCGAAAGAAACAATGCAGTTTCTGCACAAGTGTTATCACAAAATGGTGAAATTGACTGGCCACCCAGATCTCCACATATAATCCCTCCAGGCTGCCTTTTGTCCTCAGCTCATTGACGAGTCTAAGTTCAATATTTGTTCCGAAATCATCATTATACCGCTTGAGAAGCTCGAAAAAGTGATGGAAACGCAGCAAAAAGGGTACATTTCCATCGAAAATCTATCGGACTCAGTTCTGTCGAAAATACAAGTGTATGAATGGTATAAAACGTACCATCCCAAGTATTTGAAAATCTTCTTTTGTCACCCCCAAACATAAAAAGGGACATAAAGACTATATTAGAACTACCGTTCCAACACAAGACACACATTCCAAAACTCTTCGAAGGCATTTTTTACAACGTGTTGTTTCCGCTGCAGATCCACCATCTCACCCAACTAGCATGGTTTCTTTACGGGCAGGTCGACCACCACCAATCTAGTTGAGTTTTCACAATCTCCGTGCCGTCGAGAACGGCATCGAAGTCGATGTAATCACAACCGATTTCAGCAAGGCCTTTGACAAAATCTCCCAAAATCTCATCCTCTTTAAGCTATCCTCCCTTGGACCCCCCCCCCCCCCCGAGTATTAATAGTCTAGAACTATTCCCTTCCTCCTTTAACGTTTTTCGCGATGACGATGTTCATCGACAAGGGCCCAATTCCTCATGCCGTGGAGTGCTGCACCCAAAACAGAATCACCTCACCTCTAATTGCCATCTCTTCTTCTCCCAATCTCGGCTATGTCGCAATAAAATTCGACCAGCATTCTGAGTATTTATACGTTATTAGCGTTTATATACCTCCTTCACGACCTATCGTGTCATACGAACTCGCAATAGAAGCGGTAGATCACCTAACCGTGGCAATATCTTCGTTCTGGGCGATTTTAACCTTCCCCATCTAGAATGAACGATGGCAGACGATCAATCCTTTTATTTCTCAAACCCCACAAGTTCCAAGGAACGAATTTTAATAAACGGCCTCACCGACTCAAGCCTCCGCCAAGAAAGCAATGTTCCAAATCATATGTAGAAACAACTGGACCTCGTGTTTACAACGGACCCCCACAACTCCTCAGTTGCCCCTAGTCCACACGCCCTCTCTACCATTTGACAATTACCACCACCACCACCACCCCCCCCCCCCCCCGCGCTTTTATATATCGAAATCTCGTAGCCCAGCCCTCTACATCATGACTGCTTTTCCTACAAAGCTAACTTTCGCCTTCTAAATAAGCATCTTAGCAAAATAGCATTTCACTTTGATTATCTGGGGGTAGAAGAATCTACTGCCACTCTCTATAAGGACATCTACTACGCCATCGCCCTATATGTCCTCTATTGTAGACACAGGTCATCGGTTTCATCGCCCGTTTGGTACAACAGCACACTTCACACTTTTCGGCACAATGGAAATAACCTGTGGAACATTTTCCTAAAAACGCGTTCATCCCAAGAGTAGTCCAACTATCTCGGTTCCTTTTAAAAATTTATCGAGCTCTATAACCCCGTCTACTCCGACTACCTCTCAAAAACACAATCCAATTTGATTAACGGCCCCAAATCTTTTTTCCACTTTATAGATTACAAACGGAAATCCGACACCTATCTTAACTCCCTTTCCTATGACTCGATTACTTCAACCGAGCCCCAAACTTTTGCAATCTATTCGCTTCCTTCTTCAAAAAATCTTTACCGCTCCCCGAATGACGATCGCTCGGCGACATTTTTCGTACATCTTTCACGCAGCTTCTGAAATTGTCGTCCTTGGCGATTTTAATGTGCACAATTCTGGCTGGTTCATACAATCTAACAGAACCGACGAGGCTGGGAGGCTGGCGGAGATGTTTGCTGTTGGCCAAAACTTAACTCAACTAGTGGAGGAACACGCGCGAGTGCCGGATGCCCGAGGTGATTATGCAAACATCCCGGATCTGTTTTTAACATCCGAACCGAGTATTTATACCGTATAGGTTTCTGCACCACCGGGAAACTCAGATCACTGCTTGGTTCTGTCGTGCAACAACTTGAATTTCAGGCGAATAACCGCCCTAGGCGGCTTCGCCATGTATGGAAGTATGGGACTGCTAACTGGGACGATTTGCGAGATTTCTTCGCATCATTTCCGTGGTCGGAGGAGTGCTTTGGAGACCCCGATGTTAACGCTTGCACGGAGTGGGTGACAGAGATTATTTTTCTCGGGGTGGAGATCTAAACTCCACATTCCATCAAACGAGGTTCATCTGATACGCCTTGGCTTGTTAAAATATGCGAGCAGATTACAGCAGCAAAAAATAGAGCTTTTAAACAATAGCGTTCTATCCCACCGAGGAGAACAGAACGAATTTTGTTAGAATCAGAAACGCGTGCAACTAGGCGATTGATACCACGAAGAAAGCTCACAACGACAGAGTGATGAATAAACTCCTTCGGTGCCCGACTGGTTCGCTCTCCTTTTGGTCAATGGCAAACGTTGTCAGCAGTAGCTTCACTTCCTCTTCTTTTCCTCCGTTAGTGACGGGCAACGGGACGTTAGTCACAAATTCAAAGGATAAAGCTAATGTGTTCGCGAATTTATTTTTCGCGAATTCAAACCTCAATCCCGGTCTTTTGGAGCCGCCTGTGATCACGTCGGTACGGTCTTCCATGCGGGATGTGAAATTTCACCCGCGTACTATTCAATGCATTCTACGTGAACTGGACTGTAGGAAGGCAACCGTCCCGGGCGGAATGCCAGCAATAGTCCTTAAGAACTGTGCTTCAGAATTATCGCCGGTTCTTGGCAGACTCTTCCGCTTATCTTATGCACGAAGGACGTTTCCTACCTGCTGGAAAATCGCTCGAGTTCAGCCAATCCCAAAGACGGAAAAAAGTGTCTCCCACAAAATTACCGGCTGATAGCATTACTGTGTATGTTATCTAAGTTGATGGAAAAGCTCATCAATAGCGAGTTAATCAAGTATTTGGAGTGCAACGGACTTCTGAATGATCGTCAATACGGATTCCGTGGCAGGCGGTCCACGGAAGACCTTTGACCCTTATAACCGATATATGTACATCTACGATTGAGCGGCATGGTGAGTCAAGGGCGGTCGCATTGGACATCTCCAAAACCTTTGACCACGTCTGGCACGGGGCATTGCTGAGCAAACTTCGTTCATATGGACTTTACCAGCGGCTTTGCGACTGGACGAAGAGCTTCCTCGAGAATTGATCGATCCGGGTTGTTGTGGATGACGAATGCTCGGATCTGTATCCTGTTAATTCGGGGATGCCTCAAGGTTTATTTTGGCTCCTACCTTGTTTTTGCTTCACACAAATGATTTGTTGGAGACAACGGATAACAAAGTGTTCAGTTTTGCGGATGATAGTGCGCTTGTTTCCTCCTTTTCGAGTGTTCTCGAAGCTGAGATGTAGACAGATTGACTCTCTGAATCAGGGTCTAGATAGGGTCCTGCAGTGGGGAAGAGCTAATCTCGTCGACTTCAATGCAGCGAAGACACAATATACAACACTCGCAAAGAAAAGTGAATCATCGATTCCACAGCTGATGATGAATGGCCAGGCCCTCGAGGCTGGGGAAAGTTTGAAATTGCTCGGCGTCACGGTCTGTGGGAATGTATTGTGGCATAAACACGTGTCGAGCATCGCCAGGTCCGCCTCAGGAATATTGCTCTCATGTTTGGAGTTCGACTCCTAAACATACCCTCGACCTACCTGAGAGCATACGGAGACTGCGATCCGCCTGCTCGGGAACACGGCGCTGATGTCGGGACTACAGTCGCTATTACATCGAAGGGGCGTAGCCGACCTATGTCTGTTTTACAGATATTATCACGGGTACTGTTCTTCGGAGATTCGTAGTATTCTTAGGTTTATATGCGCTCCACAAGACAATTGGACGGATCGCACCATTTTGCGGTTCATCTCCAGATGGGGCGAACATCCCTGCATCAGAACTCGTTCCGTTACAGAGTGGGGTAGTTGTGGAACTCCCTTCCCGCGCGGGTAGTTCCAGACTGTTACAACCTGCAGCTGTTCAAAAGGAACTGCTTTTTTGGTGGCATCTCGGGGCGGCCGTTCGGCTAGGGTTCGCATCTCCCGAGAGAAGTGTAAAAAAAAAAAAAAAAAAAAATAATAATCATCATCATCATCATCATCATCATCATCATCATCATCATCATCATCATCATCATCATCATCATCATCATCATCATCATCATCATCATCATCATCATCATCATCATCATCATCATCATCATCATCAAGCGTGTTCACACTAGAGGTAGAAGGGAATAGTTCTAGACTATTAATACTCGGGGGACCTTGCCATTCAAGACCAATATACATCAACACCTCCTCTCCATATCCACTTCCTCTCCGTCCGCTCGCACTGTGCTCTAACATTTAAGGGTACTTCACAATCCCCTTTTGTCCGCGCGTTAGTGTAAAAAAAAAAGGAAAAAAAAAACACGGATTATCATTATTATTATTATTAGCTCCTCAATAGTATAGTGGTTAGTATAGCCGCCTGTCAACCGGAAGACCGGGGTTCGATTCCCCGTCGAGGAGCCTCTGGCGCAAGACTAATGACCTTGCCCGGAAAGAAACAAATGATCATGGAAAATTTAACAAGCCTCAGGACTTGCTAAATAAGCCCAAGACCGGTTCCCGGTTGTAGTGCCGATGATGATGATAATGATATATATATATATGTTACGCCTCCGTCGCTACGGAAGGGAACTATTTTGAAGGCGACAACAAAGAATGGAGGATTATAAAAAGAGAAAGAAATCAGCCTCATTGCTTTTCTAACGTAACTCATATACCTCTAGTTTAAACACGCTTTACAGTCAGTCCAGTTCAATCCCTTCTTTTTTCTATGCTTTTCTGCAGTTAGAACGATCTGTTCATCCCTTAACAATGCACTACGTTTTTGGCTTTTATATTTTTATTAGATCCATATTTCTCTCCCATATATTTTTTTCTCTTGAAATTTAAGTGTTTTATGTGTTATGTTAAGTATTAAAAGACGTGTTAATAAAACTTTAATATCTCGACAATAACTGGTGAAAATGTCACTAAGGTTTGACAGGTAGGATGAAGAACAATTTATAATTTCACACGTATTGTTCACGTACTGTGTGGATATGATATTAGAGTGGCGAGTCTAGGTGGTAGTCTGTGCCAGTCTTAATAAGTTTCGGACGAAATATTGAAGCAATTTAATTTAGAATTTGTCTTTTTCATCGACTGCTTTGATCTGAGTTGCACATTTCATAAAACTTACAGAAAATAGGAATGTATTCAACTAAAAATAATTCAATCATAATTTGTATATTACTAAAGGTACAGAAGAGTTTCCCTTCAATTAAAAAACTATTTACAAAGGAATTGATTTTCGGAAGTCCAATAAGAACTCTCAAAAGGAATGTATTGAAAACAAAGCAAATGAACCATTCAAAGTCCCCTTTTATATGCGTTACTAAATATTTTGTGTTTGTTTTGTTTTCTTTTTGTCTTTTTTAAGCTTTTAGCAAAAAAATGAAAATAAAAAAAAGTTGTGAAATGGAGTAACATGGACTTAAGCTACCGCAACCTCATTTCACATTTAGTTGTCTGTCTTGTTAATATGAAAAACGTCCTCTTAGCTGCCTAAACCATCATTTTATACCGAACAAACATGAATACCTACAAAATTCAAGATCGTGATCTAACCAAACGCATTCTATCATCGCATTGCCTGAGCCCTTGTTTACTTAAATCTATTTACATATATACACATCTACCAACATTTTGTTGTCATACGTTAAATACTTTTTTTATATGCAAACCTTTTAAATTTGGTTTATCATTTTTGGATGCTCAACATCGAAACAGATATCCGAAATTAAGCACACTGTTCACTTTACTTAACTAACACTATATGAAAAAAAAATTATAGTTTTCATTAAATTCAGCTATAAATGCAAAGCCTGATGCAATTAAAATCAAGAATACTATCCAATATTATTATGATGGTGAATGTTATAATTGTTTTGTATGATACGAGAATTGTTTGATTTTGTTATGTCTTGTAGATGTCTCCGCCAGCAAATTTGGGATTCAGTCACACGAACCAAAGAACGACACCACCAATACATCAACAGTCACAACACAAACGGAGCCTGTCTTTCAATCACCATCTGAGCTACAATCAATATCACACTCAGCATCAACCACATCATCAGCATCAATTACCACCACTAAGTCAACAAAATCATCCTCTGGGCCCAAGCCACAAATCAAATTCAGTCCAGACATCGAACAGTATTTCCAAGATGACAAATACGGTAAGCACGGGAGCAGTAGGCACAATAGTCCCGCTGGTAAATCATCAGGTAGCGGGGCAAAGCGGAAGGAACGGAAGCATAAAAGGTAAAATTTCAATTATTAGCTTAATACTACATTGGCTGTGTAATTGATAAGGTCTTCAAGAAAAGATGCTGGGATTTACAGGGTGCTCAATATCACAATGAAAAAGGGGAAATTCTATAGGCTGGTGCAAGGAAAGGATAACTCCTTACAGAATGCTAAATGTCTAGGCAATTATCCCTATAAATACTGTAAAAAATCATTTGGCAAGACTGCCACATTAGTTGAATCATAAACCAAGGTTTGGCTAAGATTGACTGATTCTCGAGTTATATTATCTATACCATCGATCATTCACAAAAATAATTACAAATCATTACTCATTCATTCATAAATACATCATCATCATCGGCACTATAACCGGGATCCGGTCTTGGCCTTATTTAACAAATCTCTCCACCGGTCCGGATTTCGAGCCGATGTCATCCAGTTTGGCAGTCCCACGCTCTGGGCATCCTGGTCTACGCCATCCCTCCATCGTAGACAAGGTCTGCCGCGCTGCCTCCTTTCATACATCCTGCCACAAAGGGCTTTCCGGGCAGGCTCCTCTTCGCTCATTCGAGCTAGGTGTCCCGCCCACCGGAGTCTACCGAGCTTGATTTTTCTTACAACATTAGCTTCAAGGTAGATTGCGTACAACTCATGGTTGTAGCGTCTCCGGAATCATCCTCCCTCACATACGGGACCAACAATTCTCCTTAAGACCTTCCTCTCGAACGCGGCTAAGAGTTCAGAGTGCCTTTTATTGAGCACCCAGGTCTCAGCTCCATACAAGAGTACTGGTAAGACCATGGTCGTATACAGTAGTAGCTTGGATGTTCTGGATAAATTTCGGGATTTTAAGAGCCTTGATAGACCATAGTAGGCTTTGTTGCATTTGATCAGCCGTTCGCGTATTTCTTCTTCCATATTGTTATCGGCTGATACTATTGACCCAAAGTAGTTAAAGGATTGCACTACTTCAAATTCGTCCTCCACTACCCTGATAGTTTGACCAACGTTAGGTCTTCTCTTCGCAGAAGTGGCCACCATGTACTTAGTTTTTCCCTCATTAATGTGCAGTTCCAGTTTTTGTGCCGCCTATTCGATCTGGGTGAAGGATTCCTGTACAGACGATTCGGTTCTAACGATGATGTCGATGTCATCTGTGTAGGCAAGTATCTGGCTGGACTTGGTGTCAATAGTCCCTCTTGTTGTAACGTCAGAGTCACGGATTGCATTCTTCAACGCCAGGTTGAAGAGAACGCAGGCAGACCGTCCCCTTGCCGGAGTCCATTAAATATGTTTACTGGTTTGGACAGCAAACCCGCTGTATTTACTTGACTAGTTACGTTGGTTATGGTCAACCTACAAAGTCGTATCAATTTGTTTGGAATGCCGAACTCTCTCATGGCACTATATAGTTCTATCCTAGCTATGCTGTCATAGGGGGCATTAACGTTTATGAATAGATGCCGAACTCTCTCATGGCGTTATATAGTTCTATCCTGGCTATGCTGTCATAGGGGGCATTAACGTTAATGGAATCTTAAATTCCAGACATTTTACCATCGCTTGCCTAAGGATGAATATCTGATCAATCGCTGATTTGCCTGGGATGAAGCCAAACTGATATTGACCAATGATGGCTTTAGCGTATGGGGCTATCCGATCTTGTAGGATAGAGGAGAGTATCTTATAGGCGGTACTCAGCAATGTTATACCGCTATAATTGCTGCACAGTGTGATATCTCCTTTCTTATGTATGGGGCAAATTATACCACGACGCCAATCTTCCGGTATCTCCTCTTGCCCCCATACGTACACCACGATCTCATGGATTGCGTGATGTAATGCTGTCCCTCCTTGTTTGAACGGCTCCGTGGGCTTTATTTGATTTGAGCTGTCTAATGGCTTTTAATGTTTCTTCAATGCTTGGTGGCGGCAGCATTTGGTCTTGATCTTGGATTGGTGGAGCCTCCATTTCTTCTTTCAGCTGACCATCTAGCAATTCATTGAAGTGCACTTCCCATCGCTCCAGAATGCCTTCAGGATCGGTGATCAGATTACGCTCTTTATCCTTGCCGTAAGTGTAGCGTGGTGTATACCGCACCATACTGCGGATTATTTGGTAGAACTTCCGCGCCTGATGCGGGCCTCGCTCTCTACTTTTCTCTATTTCACAAACAAGGTTTTTCTCCCAGGCACTTTTCTTTTGTCTGTGAAGTCTTTCTTTCTTTCAGATCTTCTGAGCTTTTTGTATTTCTCCTTGCACACCCGGGTCCTATGAGACTGCTGCATTGCCCGCTATGCAGCATTCTTACGTTCAGTCACTAGTTTGCACTCATCATCAAACCAGTCGCTTCGATCTCTACGACTATTCCCTAAGATGGAGTTGGCAGTACTAATGACAGTATTCTTAAGGCATGTCCATTTCTCTTCTACGCCCGGCATTCTGGCCCCAGGACTTACTCTCTCTCCATCGAGCTCTTCGAGGGCGAGTCTTAACGCATGACCAAAGGTGTTACTGGTATTCTCATCGCGTAAGGCAGCCATGTTGATTCGAACCTGATCCGCGGATGCAATAAGTCTCCGTAAGAAAATCCGCGTTCGGAAAATATACCAACAAGATAGTGATCCGAGTCGACGTTGGCACCTCGGTACGTTCGTACCGTCATCAGACTCGAGGAGTGGCGGCGATCTATCAACACGTTGTCAATTTGGTTGCGAGTGGCTCCATCAGGTGATACCCAGGTGGCAAGAATTATTTGATGCTACACTGATAGAATGCTTTCGGTTTTAACATTAATTAATATTGTCCCTTATGTATGCAATATTGATTTTTTGAAAGATAAATGTTAGGGTTAATTTAGATGTTGATTGGATAATAGATTCTGCGTGTAATGCGAATGTTAGGGTTATTTATTAAATTTGGAAGGCTGTTAGGATTCTGCATGTAACATAGACAAATAACGCATTCCAAATGTTATGCTTCATTCTAACTAAATAAATAAACAAACTGACAAAACACTTCTTGAATTAATGAATTTCTCTGCCTTTTATAGCTAATTGGAGTATAACTAATCTTCGACCAGCGCCACCCCTTCGGCCAAATTTGTTAAACCCTCAAACGTCGGGCACAAGTTCAAATGTTCTATCAAGCTACTGTAATAGTCGGAAAAATCAGCTTAATTTTGAAGAAGACGCCCTTGTCTTGCGGGTCATTGAAGCCTACTGCGCGGCATATCAAAACAACACCAGGAACACAATTCATTCAGGTAAATATGCAAGAAGGAGTAAATTTCCAATTTGTTTTTGAGTTCATTCATATTAAACAACTTTTAGTTTCGTTGATTTTCAATAACTAAACAATTGGGCTGAGCTTAATTATTTGCATCCGTAATATTAGTTGGTGATGAATTTTTAATAATAACTTGGTTTTTGTGACAGAGGGTTAAATACTGTATATTGGTTTTTAGTTTTGGTTCTTAAAAGCAACTTGCTACAGCTAATTTATAAATATTCTATTAAAATTTATTTGTTATTAATTTTTTGTTTGCCACAACTAAAACAATTTTTTTTCTAATTTTTAATTAAAATCATAATGAAAGCAAAAAAAAAAAAAGAAGAAGAAAAACATCCTTCAGCTGATTAATTTACTTAACAGAAAAATGAATTAATCTTATAAACATTCATGTCAGAACATATTAGAAAAAAATGGTTTTGTTTTCTATACAATGGAACCTTTAAAGAACTTGTTTAAATATCAACCTGTGACCATGATGCACAAGGATTTAAAAGAAATAAAAAACATATTTACAATATATGCGCCACAGTACACAAGCTTCACTTAATCACTACCAATGAACGTCCTTAAATCCTGTATGCATTGTGTTAAAATCGTTTTCATCTCGCATACACATTACATCTAGATTAGTTTGGGACATAGAAACGTTGATTAATCCCAAACCATTTTCCCATATGAATATAACCTAAATGTATCATTCAAAATGTGTTAATAGAAGAATATCAAAATGAATCACTGCCTTGTGTTATGTCCTTGTTCTCTTGCTCTCTTCTTCTTTCTCCTTTTTTCTTGTCTGTTTCCTTTTTGTTGTTGTTTTTTTTTCTCTCTCTCTCTCTATTTCATTATAACACTACAGCCCTACAACCTTGGACGCCATGTCTGCCCATACGAGGAGGAAAATTAAAAACCAGTAAACCCTTTTCCACCTCCAACCCGCAGTTGCCGTTCCTATGCAATAATGCTGGCTCTTCTTATATCAATTCAGCTGCACAAGGCCAAAATTCTACAAATAGTCTTAATTCATCTTACATATGGCGTGAGGCTAGTCCAAATAATTTTAATTTATATTCATCGTCGGTATCATCACTTAACACAGGATATCGTTATTCTTTAAGTGGAGCTTGTGGAGGAGGTAGCCAAAGTAAAACACCATCTCCTGCTGAATATCGGGCAATGTCCGAAGAACGTGCAACTAGAAAATCATTAAACCGTTTCAAAACTGGTTCAGGATATGATAATTTATTTATGACACCACTACTACCTCGTAAGAATAAACAACAAATAAAAAATTTCAAAAATGCCTATCAAACTCATCAGAGGACACCACCTCCACTACATCGTAATCATTCAGCAGATGATCAACAAAGTGATAAATATCCTTCACCGGGATTATATGACCGTCGATTAAATCGATCATTTGAGGCACCACAACATGGCGGCTATATAAAACAGTCGACATTAAGAAGGAGTACACCCCAACTTATTGGGGACGATGGAACTAATGACACTGATAGTCAAAGACATTCGGCGACTTGGTGTTGTGGACATTTTGTTATGAAACAATGGCGAAAAATCAATAATTATTGATTTATAAAAAATAGTTTGCGGTATTAAATATAAGTACATTTTTTATTTGAATTTGCTTTCTTACTAGAATTAATGCTAGGGGGGAGATCGAGCTTTTCCATCTAGGGGCAAGTGATTTGTAGAATGTCGTATTCATTTCTGGCTTAAAAAAAAAACAATAGATTTCAGCCTTTTGAATTTGATTTCGAATTTCCTATGAATCAGCATTTTTTTTTTAGAATTATTTATTATTCATGGTCCTATTCTGCTTTTAGTTCCTTTTAATATGCTCTGGTATTTAGTATTTATTCGTTGAATACATTTTGTTGCACAAAAAACGCGAATCAAATTTATAAGCGATGCTTTTTATTCGGCTTTCTTCCTTTTTATGTCTCCCTTTTGGAGTTTATCTTCGAGATTTATTTCCTATGAAATTGACATTAGACTGATTCAGTGGTTAAGAGAATATCTCCCCGATCACTTGAGGGAGCACTCCTTTTGGACGTCCGAAATGAGTCCTTTTCTATAAATCCATTTAAAGGTGATAAAAGAATTGGAGCGTTTTAAAATGTTGATATTATTTTATTACAACATTTAAGAGTTGAAAAAACATTCGCTTTTATTCAAAACAAATTGGCTAATTGTTTGGCGGCGTCATATGGTATTTCTTTAAGCTTCTACTGCATTTGTCATATGTTTTAGATTGAACTGAAACAGGAAATAAAAGTAGTTTTCGATTACTTATACGAGGGTTGCCTCTTATGTTTCGGGATTTGGCAACCCTGGCGTTGCAATCCGGCAATTGACGGCTCTGTCGTAAAGTTGGACATTTTTGAGGTTATACGCACTCAGAACGTTTTGACATACGAGCGCTATTTGTGTTGTTTACAGTAACTTAAAAGATTCATCTCGGCCCAAAAATGGAATTAAATCGTCAACATTTTCGTCCGATTATTTTTTACAACTTTCGGCGTGGATTAACTCAGCAACAGTGCATGGATGAACTTAATTCAATTTTTGGCGATGAAGCTCCATCAAGGACCAGTGTTTATCGATGGTATGGTGAATTCCATCGTGGTCGTAGTTCACTCCAAGATGAATTTCGTGAAGGTCGTCCAAAATCAGTTGTTGTTCCGAAAACCATTGATGCTGTGCGCGAACTGATATTGGAAGATCGTCATGTGACCTATCGTGAGATTGAGACAACCTTAGGCGTTAGTGGGACCAGCATACATTCAATATTGCATAAACATTTGACTGTCAAAAAAATTTGTTCGCGTTGGGTCCCACACAATTTGTCAATCGCCCAAAAAAAAGCCTCGTGTCAATGGGTCAAAAGAAATGCTCAAAAAATACGGTCGCGGTGCTTCGAAACACGTCTATGACATCGTGACAGGTGATGAATCGTGGATTTACGCGTATGAGCCCGAAAATAAACAGCAGTCGACTGTCTGGGTGTTTCAAGATGAGCCAAATCCAACAAAAGTTGTTCGCGCACGGAGCACTTCCAAGCAAATGGTCGCCTGTTTTTTCGGAAAAACTGGACATGTCGCAACCGTACCACTAGAACAACGCAGAACAGCCAATTCTGAGTGGTACATAACCATTTGTTTGCCAGTTGTCTTCCAAGAAATCAGGAAAACCAACCGCCGAAGACGGATCACTCTTCACCACGACAATGCGAGCTCTCACACATCGGCTGCGACAACTGCATTTTTGAGCACCCAAAATATCGATTTGATGGGTCATCCACCGTATAGTCCTGACTTGGCACCGAATGACTTCTTTTTATTCCCGTACGTAAAAAACAAACTGACAGGTCAACGTTTTTCGACACCTGAAGAAGCGGTTGCTGCATTCAGAATGCCTGTGTTGAAGATACCTCAATCAGAGTGGCAAAAGTGCTTCGACAATTGGTTCAAACGCATGCAAAAGTGTATAGATCTTCATGGGGAATATTTTGAAAAACAATAAAGTGATTTTCGATGATCAAAATTTGTTTTTGTTCTCTAATCCCGAAATATAAAAGGCAACCCTCGTATGTGTAGGCGAAAGATAAACCGATAAAACAACAAGAAAGTATAAAATTAATAATTGTGTTAGAGATGTGACTACATTTCAATGAAGTTTGAATAAGTCCGTTTTCCTGGTTGGTTGAAGTTGAACGAACAACATTTATCCATTGTGATGGGATAATGAACGCGACCACCGAACAACCAGATCTACCAGAAAGGATTTCTAATAACTAATAATGTTTGGAGTAACTATTGCGAGAATTACTATTATTAAAGCCTGCATCTACCGTCCAAGATAAGCTATGAAGAAGTGTAGAAGAATTGCTGTCGAACTGTCGAATCGAAAAATCGTTGAGAATTCAAAACCGTGTGACGCTTAAAACTCCCTTTCTCTCTCTCTGTCGCCGATGCGTTGTTAACTGGTAGGTTTCTTTTTGTTTTTGGTTTCGGTATTAAGGTAGACACGGGGATAAGTCCTGATGGTACCTTCTGATTAAAAGAATTCCGGGGGGGACTATATCAAGGGGAACATCATGCAGATATCATGATAAATAATGGAACTTTAAGAGGTTCGTCATCGCATAACCGGACTCGCTCTCGAGGCTCTGTCCACGCTTGACTGGTAACGGCATTTTGTAACATCAGGGGCATCGGTTTCGCCAATACGATTGTAAACGCCGTCCACTAATATTTGCAAACAGCGAATCTTGATATCCTTGCCCTAACTGAGACCCAGGTCGATTCGTCAACTGATTCGACATATATTCGTTGCTCAGGATACGACTTACATTAGAGATTCCGTTTTAAGGGCGGAGTCTGCGTCTTCGCGCGGCCCGCACTGGCTTGCCGGAGGATGGAGGGGTTGGAACCCAATAACATGGACATCATATGGTTGAAGGTCCTGCTGGGGAATTCTGTTAAATTTCTTTGTTGTCTTTACTGCTCCCCGACAGACGATCGAGTTGTGACATTTTTCCAACATCTTTCACCTACCGTCGATTGGATACAGATCAACCGCCCAGCTTGTGAAATTGTTGTCCTTGGCGATTTTAATGTACACAATTCCGGCTAGTTGTTACATTCTAACAGAACCGACGAGGCTAGAAGGCTGGCGGAGATGTTTGCTGTAAGCCACAACTTGACTCAATTCGTGGGGGACCCAACGCGGGTGCCGGATGCCCGAGGCGATTATGCGAACACCCATCTGTTTTTGACATCCGAACCGAGTATTTATACCGTAGAGGTTTCTGCGCCACTGGGAAACTCAGATCACTGCTTGGTTGGCTGTTGCGCAAGCACTTGCACATCAAGCGAATAACCGGCTGAGGCAGCTTCGCCATGTATGGAAGTATGGGGCCGCTAACTGGGACGATTTGCGAGATTTCTTCGCATCCTTTCCATGGTCCAAGGTGTGCCTCGGAAACTCCGATATTAACGCTTGTGCGGAGTCGGTATCAGAGATTATTCTTCTGGGGATGGAGATGTATATTCCACATTCCATCAAACGAAGTTCGTCTGATAAACCTTGGTTGGACAAAAAATGCGAGCTGATTACAGCCTCAAAAAATAGAGCTTTTAAGCAATGGCCCTCCAATCCCACGGATGTTAACAGAACGAATTTTGTTAGAATCAGAAACGCGTGCAAACAGGCGATTGATACCGCGAAAAAGGCTCACAACGACAGGGTGATCAATAAGCTCCTTCGGTGCCCAACTGGTTCGCGCTCCTTTTGGTCAATGGAAAAATCTGTAACTTCGCATCCTCCTCTTTCCCTCCGTTGGTGACAGACAGCGGGACGTTAGTCACGAATCCAAAGGATAAAGCTAATGTGTTCGCGAATTTATTTTCCGCTAATGCAAACCTCGTTGTCGGCCTTTTGGAGCCACCTGTGATCTCGCCGGTACAGTCTTCCACGCGGAATGTGAGATTTCGTCCGCGCACTATTCAACACATTCTACGTGAACTGGATTGTAGGAAGGCAACCCCCCTGACGGAATACCAGCAATAGTCCTTAAGAACTGTGCTCCAGAACCATCGCCGGTTCTTGGCTTATCTTGTGCACGGAGGACCTTTCCTGTCTGCTGGAAAATCGCTCGAGTTCAGCCAATCCCAAAGGCGGGGAAAAAGTGTCTCCACAAAATTACCGTCCGATAGCATTACTGTCTATTTTATCTAAGGTAATGGAAAAAGTCATCAATACAGAGTTAGTTAAGTATTTGGAGTGCAACGGACTTCTAAATGATCGTCAATACGGATTCCGTGGCAGATGGTCCACAGGAGACCTTTTGACACTTATAACCGATATATGGACATCTACGATTGAGCGGCATGGTAAGTCAAGGGCGGTCGCATTGGATCTCTCCAAGACTTTTAACCGCGTCTGGCACGGGGCATTGCTGAGCAAACTTCGTTCATATGGACTTTCCCAACAGCTTTGCGACCGGACGAGGAGCTTCCTCGAGAATCGATCGATCCGGGTTGTTGTGGATGGCGAGTGTTCGGATCTGTATCCTGTTAATTCGGGGGTGCCCCAAGGTTCTATTTTGGCTCCAACCTTGTTCTTGCTTCACATAAATGATTTGTTGGAGACAAGGAATAACAAAGTGTTCAGTTTTGCGGATGATAGTACGCTTGTTTTTTCTTTTTCGTGTGATCGGCCGATAAGTGCACCTGCGTCGCATCAACTGAGATGTAGACAGATTGACTCTCTAAATCAGGATCTAGATAGGCTCCTGCAGTGGGGAAGGGCCAGTCTCGTCGACTTCAATGCAGCGAAGGCACAATATACAACATTCACAAGGAAAAGTGGATCATCGGTTCCACAGCTGATGATGAAAAATGCCCTCGACGCTGGGGAAAGTTTGAAATTGCTCGGCGTCACGGTCTGTGGGAATGTATCATGGCATAAACAGTGTCGAGTATCGCCAGGTCAGCCTCAGGAAAACTGAGTTATCTTTTTAGAACCAAGAAATATTTTACTCCGGCCCAACTTCTTCTCCTATATAAATCCCAAACTAGACCCGCGCTCGAATATTGCTCTCATGTTTGGAGCTCGGCTCCTAAACATACCCTCGACCTACTTGAGAGCGTACAGAAACGAGCGACCCGCCTGATCGGGGACTTGGCGCTGACGTCGGGACTACAGTCGCTATCACATCGAAGGCGCGTAGCCGACCTCTGTCTGTTTTGATATTATCACTGGTGCTGTTCTTCGGAGATTCTTGGCATTGTCCCACGCAATTCGGTTTATATGCACTCCACAAGACAGTCCGACGGATCGCACTCGTTTGTGGTTCATCTCCCGACGGCGATAACATCCCTGCATCAGAACTCGTTCCGTTACAGAGCGGGGAAGCTGTGGAACTCCCTTCCCACGCGAGTGTTCCCGGAGCGTTACAACCTGCAACTGTTCAAAAAGAACTGCAACAGTTCTTTGTTGGCATCTCGGGGCGCCCACTCGGCGCTATAGGTTCGCCTCTCCCGAGAGAAGTCTAATTAAAAAAAAAAAAAAAAAAAAAAAAAAAAAAAAAAAAAAAAAAAAAAAAAAAAAAAACGAAATCTTCAAAAGATATCTCTGGACCGATCCAGAGGCATGCCGGATTTTTACCAAATAAAACCAGCTCCCGCCAGGCACATATTCCCGTTGATCTCCGCGGAACATTCTTTTAAATATTCCATCGCGGAGCGGGACAGAGTTTACCTGTTGCTCCGTTCGTTGCGTCGCAACTGCTGCAGCATGTCATTACAATATCATTTCCTACAGACCATACCTGTTTGGAACTCGGCATGTATTGTGTTCTACCACATGAAATGTCCGGTTCTATAGTAAAAATTTAAAAGCCAATATTTTTCCGTAAATTTTTATTGAATCAAAATAGGATCCGTTGGCATCTATGACATTTTTCCAACGGGATACAAGATCAAATAGTCCTCTTTGGTAGAAGTGCTGACTTTTTGAGGCAATTAAATCTTAAAGGCTTTTATGACCTCTGCTCGGTTCCGGAAGACCTTCTGCCGGCAAAATGAATCTAGATTGCGGAAAAGACGGTAGTCCGTTGGGTAAATGTCAGGAGACTACGGTGGATGCGGAAGAATTTCAAATCCCAACTGCAACACTTTTTGCAGCGTTACTGTGGGGGGTAAAAGTCAGAGTGCCGGCACGGGTGCGGGTTCACTAATATCCCCAACGACTTAACACGGGGCAAATCGTTCGCAAAAAGGAAAAATAAAACACACAATTTAGTAAATACGTATTTCTTTATTCGGTACCACCAGTTTTCACAAGAACAAGCTTAATTTGGTTTATTACATAGGTTACTGAAATGAAAACACTAATCGTGGCAGTGTATCACAAACAAACAATTTTGAAGAAAGTTATAAAGATGGTAACAGCCTGAATATTCGGTGTAACAATTTACAACTGCAGGGGTTTCGTTTTTATTTCAACCACACAAGTTTTAGTTTGTTTTTATCGACGAAAACATTTATAACATCACTCCGTACTCGTCCACTCGGTTGGTTGAAACGTGACATTCGACTTGGGTGTAGGAACCCGTTAAACGAAGAGGGGTGTGCGCACGCTGCGGTGATTCGACCAAGACTCCCCTGTCGTTGGATTTCGAATGACTTACCCAGTGATTAACCTCGAGAGACTCTGGTGAGTCCTCTCTCAGTTAGGGTGAGTTTTCTTTTCCTCGAGAGAAACGTGAAGTTTCTCTTCGTGGTGGTGAATTGGAGAGGATCTCTCCGGGTCGATCTTAGCTAGTGTGCTAATGATCCATTGTTTCCTCATGCAACGAAGATCATGGGAAAACGAAACTGAGAAAAGGGGATGGACGAAGAGCATCATAAAAGACATGCCTCCAGCTGCGTAAATAGTTTGCATTGCAATTAGGAAACTGGGTGCTAAAAGGAATTTACGTACACAATGATGATTGTGCACTGTATCCTTGCTGGCGGAAAGGGTCGAATACTTTGTATTATTATTATTATTTACTGGCCTGTAGGAACCCGGAAGTTCATGACCTCACCGACTCGGCTCCGCCATTGTTCCCTGTCCTGTGCGCTCTCCTTCCACATTCGACCGAATACTTTGTATGCATGTTTATATGCTAAAGAAATCGATTCTTATCGGCCAGACGCTAGGTGCGTAAATTGCTTTTGCCAATTGGACAAAAGGCTTCCGAGACTGTAGATAAACCAGGAACATATGCTGCGCACGTGTGTGGCAGGGTACGCTGGTTGACATGGGCCCCGATAAGTTTTTCAAATTTATGATGCATGTATGTTGTAAAGAATTCTTTCAGGGAATTTTGAAGATGCATTGGATGCATGAATATTGTAAAGAACTCTTTACAGGAAATTTTGAATAATGCATTAAATGCATGAATGATGAGAATTCTTTACAGGGAATTCTAGGTGATGCATTGAGTGCATTAAATGTCCTTGATGAAGGAAACATTTGCAGGTTTGCAAAGGGAGGTGGAATGGAATTGTGTGTGGTTCTTGCGTATGTTTAAAGAACCCCCACATTATTTGGAGGCACTGGGTCTAGTATCTTCATGCAAAAGGATCGGACCGTGCCTATTGACCAACGCAGGTTGCTTTTCAGCGAATTTGGCATACAATATGTCGATTTCATTACAATATTTGATAACGTTTATCGTTTCTCCTGGTTGAAGAAATGAAAAGTGGATGTTGTTGTTGTTGAATAACGCATTTATTGTACAATAATTTAACAAATGTTGACTTAGGACTAAAATGCTAAATCCTATTTTACAATCTTTTCTTATTCTTAAAATAATTTATTGGCTCTACGCGAGTACTCTAAATTACACGATACAGTTTTGTGTAATGCCTTTCGGCGTACAATAATATTTTTATATTTTTATATTTTTATATATTTTCTATTACCTGAATATTTTAGAAGACGAAGTTCTCTCTCTGTAATTTTTTTTTTTTTTTTTTTTTTTAATAAATAATATAAGGTAAAAAAATTTACAAAAAGAAAATTAATAACAAAAAAACAAAAAATGTTAACATAAAGAAATTTTAAAACGAAAAGGAATCTAAATGAAAAATGGAAATGAAAAGGAAGAATAAATAAATATGAAAAGGGAAATGAGGAATGGGAAGGGAAGGCGTAGCGTCTGGAGATCTTACTATATTTGGGGATATTAAATCCTTTCTTTATTGTCAATCCACCACCAGTTGGGATGGGATCGGTCATTTATAGATTTATCTCGATCGCCTATTGCCATGCTAAATCGCAAGTGAACTGCAGCATTTGATATATCACTGTTATAAAGAATCCGTTTGTCCCTGGCACCACGAAAAACGTGGTAAATAATAGGGACTCCGTGCTTGTTTTGGATAAGATCTTTTCTATCCAATAGAGGGAACGCTTCTGGTGGGATAAACCCATTTTGGAGTGTATTCTCCAGGTATATGTCATTGGGGTAGTATGCTCCCGAGTTAAGATTATTTTCGCTGCACATTGCCCTTGCAGTGTGACCACGAATAATTTTGATAATGAAATTGTCTATCCTATTCAGTCCTGATTTGTCATACAGTGTCTTATTAGGATAGAATTTCCTGTATTGAGACTCAAGTGTTCTATGTAACCCGAGGCAGGAACGCAAGCACTGCCTCTCGAACATGCGAAACTTTTCCATGTAGGATGGGGAAACGTTGAACCATACCGGGCAACCATACACTAATATTGGACGATTAATTGCTGAGTAGGAAATTATTTTAACTTTGTGATCTAGGAGACTATTTCGAAACAGACTTCTTGTCATTGCATATGCACTTTTAGCTGCAGAGAGGGCAGCTGCTATGTGCTTATCAAAGTATAGGTATTGGTCCATCCAGATACCAAGGTACCTGACAACAGTTTTCATTTGCAGCGGAAGATTATTGCTTCCTACAATGGAAAAGTTTTTCCAATTATGCCTTGTATCCCTTGAAGTTGTAGAAAGAGGTGTTCTGAAAAGGATGGTTTCTGTTTTTTGGAAGTTAATTTTCAATTTCCAATCGTCACAAAAGCGTTTGATTTTATTGAAGTCTTCTTGAAGAAGTCTGTTAATGGCATCGATATTTTTTTCTGATCTGTACACTACAATATCGTCGGCATATGCAATAGCATGATTAAGAGACCCAACTAGATCACTAGTATAAATATTGAAGAGAATGGGAGAATTCACGGCTCCCTGCTGTAACCCATTTTTAATATAGAAAGTTTTATTGGAGATTTTGTCCCCACATTTTACCACAAATTGCTTATGCATTATCATATCGTAAATGATGTATAACAGATATGCAGGCAAACCTAGATTTGATAGCTTATATACAAGTCCTTCTAACCATACGGTATCGAAGGCCTTTTCAAAGTCAACCAAACATACGCCTGTGCATTGTCGTTTTGCCTTGTTCCACTGTATATCGGAAACAAGTTTTGTAGCTGCATGAACTGTGTCGTGCCCCGCTCTAAAGCCAAACTGGTTGTTCGCAATGATGTCGTTTTCATCACACCAGTTTATCAATGCCTTATTTATGATTTTCTCGAATATTTTGCTAATGTTTGGAAGCAGACTAATCGAGCGAAGGTTAGCGGGATTGCTCCTGTCCTTGCCCTTTTTGGGGATGGGATGGACTACTGCTATTTTCCAACGTCTTGGAAAGTATGCATTATTTAGAGCGTTATTGAACAAGGTAGTGTAAATTTTCCCCGCTTCCGGAGGCAGATGTTTAAGAACAGTATTCGGAATACCATCTGTTCCAGAGATTTCTTGTTTTTAATGGATGTAAGGATGTCCATGAGTTCATTCTTATTCACAAATATGTTTGTGTGCAAATTTCTAAGCGGCGCATCTGCTCTATTGTTTTCACTGAAGATGGTGAAACTTTTGTTTTCGGAATGCCAACTTTGCCGTTCATTGTGCAGCGAAATATGGTTTTGGATAGCTCTGTTTTCGATATCGAGGTTAGAATGAATGGATTCATTTACTTTGCGTACTGCCTCGAAACAGGCGCCAATGGAGTTCGCTTTCTCTTGCGAATCCTCGACTACTATTAGTTCTTCGTTGGAGTTGATGTGTTCCGGGGTGAGTCCTGCGTTCAGCAATATTTGACAATTCTCGAGAGTCCTCGGAACTCGAAGGCAGGGAACGTCGTTATGGTCTATTCTTCTAAATACTTTATTTATTTGCGGAAACATATTCCCACCACTGGTTTTAATGGAGAGAATTTTACGTTTCCATTCTTCATTAATTACTGATCTGTAGTTGTCACGGATCAGCTTTTGAACGTTTTTAATCAATAACTTAATTGTCTTTATTTTTTGGCTATAAGGATCGCTGAACTGTCTGTAGAGCAGTTTGAGCTGGGAGAGCAGAGCGCTTTTTTGTCTATAGAGGGCATCAATAGTTGAGTTTCTATATCTATTAAAATTCTCCTCCATGTGCGCCGCTTTTGGAATGGAACGGTGCATTGTTTTGATGACAATGTTGTCCATCGTTGAGAGATAATGATCTATTTCCTCATTTCGAAGGTTTCTATTAGTTGGAGGGTCTACGCCATTAGAGCATAGTTCTCTTTTTATTATGCGATCAAAGCGCGACCAATGTGCTTTTCGGAAAACGAACGAATGTATCTGGTCGTAATGCTCAAGTATTGCATGTTCGTTTGGAACATGTAAAACGGGGCCGAGGCCGTAATGGTCACTATCATACCCGATTGTGCGAAGGCAATTTCGAGTATTTAGGTCCGTGCCTAATAATTGTAGTCTGTCGTCAATCATAAGTAAGTCCACAAAGGAGTTTCCTCTTGGATAAGATGGTGTACTTGTAGCGTACAATTCTAGTTTATATTCTGTTGCATTTGTTTGCCACCAGTTGAACAGTGCATTACCTCTTGTGTTCGGAGTGATATCACCCCAAGCACTGTGTTTGAAGTTGAAATCTCCCGCCAGAACAAAATAATTGTTTTCCGAGTCTAACTTGAGATTACGAAAAAGGGTATCCAGTTCGCTGATAAATTGCGAACACTGAGGAGCTTCAGGTGCATACACGGATACCACGTATAGATGCCTTTGACTTTTCAAAGGTATATCTATAATGCAAGCTTCCAGCAGCTGAAATTTGTGTACAGCTGTGCTGTAAATGACCTTGTGGTGAAGTCCTTTCTTAATTAAGACAGCAACTCCACCTCCGTGTGGCGTGTGGACGATCTCGTCTAATGACTTTATAGTTTTTGTAGCCCAATTTGTGCCTCTGGTTTAGCTTGGTTTCGCTAGCCAGAAGCACATCGGGGCATTCGGCTTCAAGCAGGTTACCTAGATTATCCCTTCTTTCCACGTGGATTAGTGAATTCACATTCACAGCAATAATTTTTAGTGTTAAATTAGTTGGATAGTTCATTGTGGTATGTTGGGTTGTCTGAGAACAAGGACGAATAAATAATATCTATTCGGGCCGCTTGTTCAGTCAGTTTTTTTTTCAAATCCAGCAATCTGTCCTTGTATGGCTAACAGGATTGCTCTTATATCTGAATTTGCCTCTGGAGCGGGCGCTTTTATGACGTTGCGTGAAAGTTCCGCCACCGTTGTATTAATTGGATTACTAGCCATTTGAGAAAATGATATGCTAGGTGCGGAAGGTTTTGTGATATTACTTCCCTGTGCCGCGAAGGTTGAGTTTAATGGACTACCGGCAATTTGAGCGAATGATACACTAGGTGCAACGAAGTTATTATAAGAACGAACCTTCATTCGTTTCTCTTCTTCAAGTTGTTTTTTTTTAAATTCCAACTTGGCTTTTAGTTGTTGGAATTTCGGACAACCTCTAAAGTTGGCCGGGTGACCTGTATTTTTGCACAGGACGCAAGATAGTTTGCTTCTATCCTGAACGTGTTCTTTACCTAAGGGGCATTCTCCTACGGTATGATTGTTTTGGCACTTTACACATCTAAATTCCATACAACAGTTAGATGCAACGTGGCCGAATCGTTGGCACCGCATGCACTGCAACACACGGTCAGCCTTCCGTATTTTTTGCCAAATTATTGTTTGGTGGAAAATAACTTTAATATTCCTAAGTGCATTGACTTTGCTGTTGGGACTTAGGGAGACAATGAAGAACGGTAACTTGCGGTTGCGACTTCGGGAGAGAGAAGTGGAGAATGGCTTCACATCAATGAATTTTAAACTGTCATTTTCGACAGTTTGTAGTTCTGAGAGGAGTTCTTCCGAGGAAAAAGAAGACATGCCGCGTCGCTACATAGCGTTAAGGTGGATTGGCCTGTATCAAAATGAAAAGTGGATTGGTCCTTTCGATGTCCACCAAATTGTCACCATAACCTTTTTTGGGTGAAGATCGGGCTTGAGGGTGTGTTTTGGTTTTTCACCTGCATCCAACCACTGCCCGGGTCTTTTATGGTTATCATACAGAATCCACTTTTCATCACAGGTGACTATCCGGGGCAAAAACGGTTCAGTTTGATTTCTTAATCTAAGCGATGTGTAGATTTCCAGGCGTCGTCGTTTTTGGGACTCGTTCAGTTCATGGGGTACCCACTTATCGAGTTTCTTTACCTTTCCTATGAGAGAAAGGTGTTAACTTATTGTCACTCCAATGGTTTGTGCAATCTCCCGCACCGATTTCGTTGGGTCCGCATTCACCGCTGCTCTTCAAACATCGTCGTCAACTAATGTTTCCGGCTTCCCACGTGGTTCAGTTACGAGACTGAAATCTCCCGAACGGAACTTTCCAAACCAACGTCGTATAGTGCGTTCGTTTACCACTAGATCTTCAAATGCATCATTAATGTTTTTCATTGCCAATGACGCATTATGTCCCATTTTAAATTCATACAGGAAGAGGGTTCGAATTTGGACTGGCGACAGCATGGTAACCAATTCCTAGAAAAAAAAAATAACTGTACTTGTAACGAACCCTAACATTCTCACACGTCAAACACACGTACCACTTTACTTTATAAAAAAAGAAAATTTAACGTTCTGGCACAGAAGTTCACTCGAGAAATTCTTATTTTCGACAGCGAAAATCGGACATATCATGTGCTACAACTCAATATTTTGTTACTCCTGCCGGAGTAATTGTCCGTCTCATATGTCTCTGCAAAATCGTTCCTGCGGTCTCGAATCTCTTGCACTCTGTGAGTACGTGTTCCGCATTTACTAATTTGCCTTCGCAACACAAGCAGTATGGGTGATTGACATGCTTATACTTGTGCAAGTATTGCTGAAAGCTTCAATGTCCTGATATCAGCTGAGTCAAGTGGTAGTTCAGGTCGCCATGTTTTGTTTTCACCCAGGTTTCTACATCAGGTATCATGGTGTGGGTCCATCTACTTTTGGTGGAAAAATCCCACCTTCGTTGCCATTCTCTTAGGCTAATGAGCTCTAATTGTGACCGCATTGGCGGGCGATTCTGTTGTAAGACTTCATGCAATGCAGCGTTTTCTTTAGCTGCAATGTCAGGTGGTGTCCTTCCGGCCAAGACAGTTATGGCATCTTCGGATACCGTTCGGAATGCACAACATACTCTTAGTGATGCCAACCTACGTGCTGAGTTCACTCCCCTCATGTACGACTTATATTGTAAGGCTCCTGGCCACATGTGAGTTGCATACATTATAATGGAGGTGTTGACATTGGTTATCCGTTTCCTTATGTGGGACCGGGGCCCACCAACATTGGGTAGCAGTCTCGTCAAAACTTTCCATACTTTTGCCGTTCTTTTACTCGGTTTCCTCACGTGTCCCTTGAAGATCAACCTGTTGTCAATGGTAACACCAAGATATTTAATATAGGAACTGGATCTGATTATTTGTCGTTCTATTTCCAAATCGAGGTGTTCAACTTTCTTGTGGGCGGTTATTAAAACGGCCTCCTTATGTACAGCTCGTTCTAGTCCGGCCATATTATCATCATCATCGGCACCCCAACCGGGATCCGGTCTTGGCTTTATTTAACAAGTCTCTCCACCGGTTCCGTTTACGAGCCGATGCCAGTTTGGCACTCCCAGGCTTTGGCCGTCCTGGTTTACGCCATCCCCCCATCGAAGACAAGGTCTGCCGCGCAGTCTCCTTCCATACATCCTGCTGCAAAGGACTTTCCGGACAGGCTCCTCTTCACTCATTCGTGCTAGGTGTCTTGCCCACCGGAGTCCACCGAGCTTGAGTTTTCTTACAAAATTAGATTCAAGGTATATCGCGTTCAACTAATGGTTGTAGCGTATTCGGAGTCTGGTCTTCCAGTATATAATCGAGGAGGTCCTTCTCTTTTCTCCCATTTTTCTGGGCTTTCTTCGCCAATTTGCCAGTGATGAATCCCCTGTGTATTAATATTTCGTACATCACGGCTTGGTGGTCACTATGGGTGTAGGTGTCCAAAACTTGCCACTCCATACTTCTTGCTAACATGGAGCTGGCAAATGTGATGTTGTTTTTGGACCGGCCGCTCTCATTTATGAAGGTGTCATCAGCACCATCATTATGTAGCACCACATCTAGGACCGTGATGGCTTCGAGTAGTGCCTGGCCTCTACTGTTGGTCCTTGTGCTTCCCCATTCTACTGACCAAACGTTGAAATCTCCACTAACTATACGGGGGCTCTTATCTCTAGCTCCTTGTGTTACCCTGTCCAAAAAGCATTTGAATTCTTCTATTTCCCACTTTGGCAGAGCGTTATAGCAGTAGAAATGAATTCCTTTAATCTTAGCATAGGCGAATCCTTCCTACCGCTGGACACTTCTGTGTTCTATAGGGGAATTTTCAGTTGTCCAGATGGCCGCTGTTTCGCTCTTGTCTTCTTCCCATGTAATTGTACCAGTCCCAGGCATCCTGCTCATTGGTGAGTACCAGCTCGGCACCATATTCCTTAACCGTTTGGGAAAGGAGATCTTGTGCAGCTCCACAATGCTTTAGGTTAATTTGAATGCACTTAAACCTATCAATTTTTATTTAGAAGATTGTCCTTGGCGCTTTTAAATGCTCGGCATTTGTAACTCTGTTGAGTGGTGGTTACCGCCTTCGCACCCTGGTTCCCAGAACATGCATTTGGTTTGTGCGTTACAAATCATCGCTTTGTGGCCTTTTCCACCGCATTTTAAACAGTTTTCCGGACGCATTTGCAGGATTTCGCCACATGTCCGTATTGCCAGCATCTGAAACATCGTGTGGGTGTGATGTGTTCTCGTAGTTTGCATCTCACCCATCCGACCCGTAGGAGGCCTGTAGCCAACAATATCCTAGGATTTTCTCGTGGTAGGTGGATCATGGCAGCCTGTGTGCTAGCTGGTAAATGCGAATGTACTAGAATTCTCCGCCGGTAAGTGGCAAATCCGCAGCATCCCATCCGCCTTCGCCAACTATTCTTATATACTATTAACCTCTTCGAAAGGGGAGATGCGGTCGCAGAGTCAAACTTGTTTTTTTTACACTTCTCTCGGGAGAAGCGAACCTATAGCGCCGAGTAGGCGCCCCGAGATACCACCAAATAACTGTTGCAGTTCATTTTGAACAGTTGCAGGTTGTAACTCTCCGGGAACACAATTGCTCTGAGTTGGACTTATAAGTTCGCAATCGACGATCTATGGTCAGATGATGGCTGGAAATAGATTTCGTCACACCGGAACTGGATGATGTGGAGGGTGTTGCGCCTGTTAGCACCCATCTACATGTGAGTAGCGTGCGCGACGATGTCGGGGCGGTAGTTTTTCCTCAATCCTATGAGAATAAGGGTGGGGTAAAGGTTTGCTCCCATGAAGACGTCCACTTTGTCGATGTCCGGATCTGCAAGATCAAGATGCGCCACAAACGGGAGATCTCGTGCCATCGTTTGTGATAGTGGCATGCACCCTGAAAGACGTGACAAGACGAATGCTTTCAATGTCCAATGTTGGGAGCTGTGTAGGCGAGGACGATGGATATCGTTGCTTGCGCCTTCGTAGTAAAGCAGCGAATACCTCCGACACCGTAGACAGGAACGGACGATGCTTGGGGCCGGAAGCGCATCAGTCTAGCGAGTGATTCCAAAATAAAGGTGGCCCTAGAACACCGATCCAATAGAGCACGAATTTCAACCTTCTGTAGGAGTTCTGAGTCGAGGACCACTCGAGTGGTTGCCAGCTGTAACGATGGTTTAGGAACGGTGTTGACTGTATGTGAGCATACGCGATGTCTTAGCGATGATGATGAGGGTGGCCTGCTAATGGTGGTTCTTCTGAAGTGCCACAAGGTGTGATGTCTCCTTAGACACTGCCGGCAGACCTTGCTGGAGTAGCAGTCGCGCAGCCGGTGTCGACTTAAACAGTTGCAGCACAGACTCTTCTTATCTGCAAGGGACTTTCGCTGAGCAAGTGTGAGCGACCGAAAGCCTTCGCATGGTCAAAATGGAACGTAAAACTTTGCAGAACGTGCAAGGAGCCTGTTGCTTCGGCGATTGTGGTGATGCGGTGTGCATGGAGATGAGCATCAGTTCCGCAAATGACGTCGAACTTGGTTGGTTCCTTGTAGGTGATTAACTGCCATGTTGGGCAGTTCTTTAGTCAACTGCTGCATCGAGAATGTCAGTAGTTTAACTGAAGGCAGCTGACTAGATGCGATGCGATTGGCATTAACGTTGGTCGGAATGGTTGCGGAAGCTGTAGGCAGTGCTGGGAAGTCTGATATAAGTGCATATTGAGCATCGATGAGCTTCGCCTGCTCATCGATGTACATTTATTCGGCCTTGACGATGAAATCTTCCGCGAAATACTTATGATTATGATGTTCGGGGGTTGCCATCTGCACGATTTCTTCGTGCCGTCCGAGAAGACCACATCTGATGTGAAGGTCGCACTTGAGAGCCTATATCCCGATCAACGTTGGTGGTCCATTTTCGCGCAGATTGAGAAACGCCCGAGACATTCGGTCTTGTGCCGAGAATTGGGTGGCGATATGCGCACGAGAGCGCGCACACCTCCGGAATCGAGTTTGCACACAACGTGCCGGTATATTATATTAAAGTAAATTAACAAACCTTTAACCAAATCAAAGGAAAGAACGAGCAGATCGTTTTGTTGCAATTGTGTCGTGGATACATTTTATATTCTTTTAGTTACAAGTGATTCACCCAGATTTTTGTAAACAATTTTGTAATCAAATACAGCATCAAAAGTATATAGCAATAAGCAATATACTTCAAACAGTTTACAGAGTGTTCTTTTATTCAATTCGGTGGAACAAGCTCGTGGGGTATTAGTGAACCTGTCCCCGTGCCGGCACCGAATAATTACCCCCACAAGTTTCACTGCTTGTTTTTGCATCCTATCGAGCACGTGTAGTGCAGTTTTGGATGAGTCTGACCAAATGTGGGAGTTGAACTCCGTTTTGGGACGAATATACGCCTTGTAGATAGTGGGCAGGTTGGATGGAGTGAAGTATTTTTTGCATCTCTTAAGGAACCCCATACATTTGGCTGCACTTTTCGCAACTTCAAATATGTGGTTGCTCCAATTAAGGGTCGAATTAATTCGAGTACCGATGATTGTTAGTATCTTGGCTTAGTCGATCCAAGTGCCGTTCATCGACAGTATATTTACTTTGGGGTTCGCCTTTGGCGACAAGATGCAGCACTGAGTTTTTAAGGCATTGAACTGTGGTGACTCTAACAGATACACACACAATTCACAAGCAAAATAGTGAAGAGCAGCGAACGAAAAATCGAATAAGACAAATACATCAGAACCGTATACCAAGCGATAACAAAAATAATTCACATCGGTGGAGTATAGTCGAGTTTAGAAATCAAATTCAAAACACGGTCAGTAGCCTGATGGGTAACGCTTAGGTTCAATTTTTTTTCGTGATTCAAACTGTCATAGCGTCAGTTCGAATCACACGATCTTCTTCACTATTATTTCAAACGCTATAGAACTCTACTCGGTTAGTTTAGTTTAGTGAGGGCAGAACCCTCATTTATTTAGCTAAATGCAAGCTTAAATTAACTCAAATTAAATTAATATAAAAACCTTACCAGACTATCTTAATCTAGAGTAAGAAGGAGAAAAAAAAACCAGGAATGTGAAGATGACTGGTCGATAGGGGAGGTAGGAGGCTAGGGAAGAGCAAGTGTATGTGGGGGTGGTAAAGTCGGCATTTATGAGACAGTGACAGTGAAGGGCATGTCCACGTACTGGTACGGGGGCAGGGTTGGTGAGCTGTGGGAGAGGTTGAAATTGTGGGTGGTGCTGAAAAGGTGTAAGGGAGGGCTATTTTGAGGGTAGGAGAGGAGAGGTAGGAATGCATGGTAGAGGGGATTATTGGAGGGAGTGGGGCGGGGTTAGGACGGGTTTCTTCTGAGACGTCGTTTGGGAGCAGGAGTGGAGAGGTTTAAATTGAAGGAGGTGGGGAAAGAGTTGGCTTGTCGTAGCATACGCGAGATGGGTTCGTTAGCGCCGTAAGAAGTGTGATGAGCGGGCACGTAGAACAGTCGAGGGTTCCGCACATTACGGGGGTTTGTATGAAATGTTAAAGTGAAGAGCAATCTTGGGCAATTGATTGAGCCAGACAGAAGGCGATGGACAAAGATGATGTCGGCATGGATTCTGCGCTCCTCAAGTGTGTTGAGATTGATTAGAAGGAGCCGGCCTATGTATGGTGGTAGAGTGAGCGATTTTCCCCAGTTTAGTCCACGGAGGGCAAAGCGCAAGAAACGACGTTGAACACCCTCAATCATGCGAAAGTGAGTCACTTGATACGGGGACCAGACCCGACTAGCATATTCGAGTAGTGGCCGGACAAAAGTTGTGTAAAGTGATCGGGTAACGTAGGGGTTTAGGAATTCCTTCGACCAGCGTTTAACAAAGCCAAGGGCGGCGTTGGCCTTAAGGATTATGTCATCAATATGTGCGGTAAATCTAATCTCCTTGTCGCATAGGAACCCAGGTCGCAAATTGATTCAACCGATGTTATCGGCTGGTCCAGGAAAAGATAGGAACGTGGCTGGGCGGGCGAGCGTTTCCGAGGGAAGGTGATTGTGTGACATTTGGCGATATTCATTTCTAGGCAATTATTTTGGCACTAAATCGAAAAGCTGCCAAGATCCGATTGGAGCAGTGAGGAGTCTAGGGGAGAGCGGATTGTCTTGACAATGTTGGTATCATCCGCGTAAAGCGAGATGAGGGAGTGATTGATGCAAGAGCCTATGTCGTTTATGGTTAGGAAAAATAGGAGGGGGCCGAGATGACTACCCTGGGGAACACCTGAGGTTGGAAGAGAAGGATCTGAGAGGGTGGATCTAAATCGCACGCGGCAGGTTCGAGAATTAAGATAGGATGAGATCCACTTAATTAACAGGGGTTCAAAACCGAGGGATGATAATTTAAAGAGAATGAGGTTATGGGAGATTTTGTCGAAGCTAAAGTCGGTAGTGACTACATCGACCTCATCGCCGTTTTCTAGGGCAAGGAGTGTGTGGGATGTGAATTCGACAAGGTTAGTAGTAATGGATAAATGGCTAAATAAGGCCAAGACCGGTTCCCGGTTGTAGTGCCGATGATGATGATGAGTAGTAATGGATCTGCCGGAGAGGAAGCCGTGCTGGTTAGGAGAGATGATCGGTGTGCAGCAAAAACATAACGCATCATAAAGAAGGCCTTCGAACAGTTTGGGAATGTGCGAAAGCTTAGCAATGGGACGATAATGGAATATATTAGGTAATCCCTATTGATATATATTGTTGAGGTCGGAATTCAATGTATTAAGCATAACCTTTGAAGAGTTTGGTCGGGAATGTTCGTATGAGTATGAGAAACTAAATGTGCTATCACAGCAAACGAGTGAATTGGGATGTGGGTAATTGACAAGAGGTCATTTATAAAGATGAGGAAGAGAGTGGGTGAGAGTCCAGAACCTTGGAGCACACCTGCATTAATTTGAAGGGAGGCAGATTTGACACCATCAAGAGACAATTGGATTGAACGGCCAGAAAGGTAGTCTCTTATCCAATGGATCAGGGAATTGTCCACTCCATATGAATGTAATTTTCATAAAAGGGCTGGATGCCAAAATCTGTCGAAGGCGATAATTACATCAGTTTATACCAAATTCTGCCTTCTATACCAATTGAACTTCACTCAAACCACTCAGTCTAAAAACAATGTTTACATGTAGGAAGGTAAAATACTTTACACCGAAAACGCTAACGATCTCTCTCCCTGCATATAATAAACTATAATACTGCAAACTATTTTTATTTTATTCGTTTTCCAAGATTATTATGTTCCGTCTCTTCGTCTAATTTTTTAATATGTGGCAAATTGTTAAACAAACGCCACCGAAACTCTGGGTTTACATTTAACTAACTTATTGTTTTTCGTTTTGTACTTTTAAGTAATTGAGCATTTGCATCTTGAAATCGGGGTCGGGAGTTAAGCACGATGTTTTATTATTCTCCTCTCTGGCTTAACATCATTTCAAGCATTAATTAACATAATTAAAAAACAAAATAATAAGAAAAAAAAGAAACAATTATCAAACATGCTAATTGTGTTTATATACTCAATCACTAACATCCTGTGATGTCTTTACCAAATAAAACTTACTCATTATACAAACGGATTATATAATATATAAAATGTAAAATAAAATTCGTTCCTTAGATTATAAACCAAACACAAGTTTATATAAAACTACAAACTAAATGAATGAATGATCTGATCACATAAATAAAAACTTAAACAAAACAATATTATGAATTTAATAATACAATAAGCAAAAATCTTTTCTAATGAAATACGAATTTTGAAATATACAATTGATATGTGTTTTTAAAATTAAGAAGCTTTTTTGGCTATACAAACCAATCAATGTCCATTTATGTTAAAAAAAAAAAAAAACTAATAGTAATACAAACAAAGAATTCAAAAGGTACTAAGTAGATTTTGTCTTATTTGTAATGTAGAAAATATGCAAACGAAAAAACAAAAAGAAAACAGAGTGAAATGCAACATTTTATTGTACAACAATGTTTGTTAAACTACTTAATATATATTTTTTTCTGCACAAAGTTCAATACAAAACAATTTACTTGCTAAACTTAAATAATAATAGTCTGTTTAATTTAAATTTGATTTATGTAACATATGCAATGCAAGACATCCAGAGATACAATCAAAAATATTGTAATTTTAATTTTTATTGTAGTTGCCATATAATTTTTAAGAATTTTTATTATACTCGTAGCATAGGGCAATAAAATTTGTGTAAGAAATTAAGGAGTAAATAAAAATTGAAATGTATGTGTAAGTGTTCGATTTTGTGTATTTAAAACAATTTTTGTTGAAATAATCATTTGAATTCATTCATTTGTTTTTTTTTTGTTCTTATTGTTATTAATTCTATTTTATTTATTTTATCATTTAATTGTTGTCCATAATTCCGATCAGCTGAATCTAAGTTCAGACTTTTTTTTTGTATTATTTTAATTAATCAAATGCGCATTTTATATTTTATTCAATTGTTTTAGTTGTATATGAAGCAAGAAGTTAACAAAACTAGTTTTATTTTTTTTTATTTTTTCCTTTTCTGCACTTTGAAACATGATAAAGAGGATATAGAAACACGGAATGCAATGTAGCGTACACGATATTTTGAATTGAATACTAGACATGTGAAGATATGTTGTTGATTCATAAACTTGTAAGGTTTGCGGTTGTATATTGTCGTTATTTTGCATGAAATCTGTAGAAATCAGAGTTTGGTTTGTAATATTATAGTTAACTCAAATTGCGAATCATATAATTAATTTCAGGAGCCACTGCAAGACCAAGTGACTATTTTGTTCCCTTCCGTTGTTCTTTGATATGTGACGGTTCGTTCTGGGATTTTATTTTTATACAGTCCTATTGAATATTCTGCTTTTGTATCGAGATTTACTTTTATACATGTGTGACAAGTTAGAAAGCTACAAGTTGTATTTAAAAGTTTTTGTCTTGTTTCTTACGAGTAGAAAGTAAGACAACAATTATCGCACTGTCCTTGAGATATTAGACATTTCTGGGTATTTGTGAAGAACACAACGTCTATCCCATACCAATTCCATCTGCAACAGTTGATATAGTCCAATCAAAAAACAAATCTACTGAAATGAATATTTCACAGCCATCGTGATCCCATATCAGTTCCTTCAATAACGGGGTCAAGTTGCGCTCTATGGGCCAAATTCGCTTTTCAACTCCTACTGTTCTTCGACTTCTCATGGACTATATTATTCGCAAATCGAATGGTTCAGGTGGTATTCTCGTAGATAGATAGATATGTTTATTAGGAATGATACATTTTACAACTGGTTTCGATATCACACACGTTTTGTGGGTAAAAGACAGTTTTAGGAGGTAATGGGTTCCTCAATAGGGACTTGATAACATTTTTTCGGTAGTACATTTTTATAATTTGCAGACGTTGTTCGTTCGTGTACTTAACCATGATGAAAATGTTGAGTTTACTGAATAAATTGACAGTGACAGTTCGATGATTAGTGAAGGGTGCGTTCACAAATTAAATTCAAAGTTGTCAAGTCCCTATTGGAAAACCCGATATATAGGGTGGGCCATACATTTTTGCATATGATAACATTCGATTTCTTAAACACCATTAGAGGGAAGTGCGCGCGAGTGGCGGGGAATTGTTTAATACGTTATTGTTGGAATTGTTTATACGTTTATTACGCCCCGTCACTCGTGCGCCCCTACCTCTAACGGGTTTTAAGACATTTGCAAACATTTATGGCCCACCCTATATTTAATGAAGGGGCTCCTCGATAGTATAGTGGTTAGTATACCCGCCTGTCACCCGGGAGACCGGGGTTCGATTCCCCGTCGGGGAGCCCCTGGCGCAAGACTAATGACCTTGCCCAGACAAAATAAATCATTATGGAAAATTTAACAAGCCTCAGGACTTGCTAAATAAGGCCAAGACCGGTTCCCGGTTGTAGTGCCGATGATGATGATGATGATATTTAATGAAGAGTTTATTTTATGCACAATTGCAAATATATCCAGTGATGTACGTCCAATGTGTGACTTGTTTGTTGTTGTTTTCGTAGGACAGTGAACATTTTCAAAAGATGCCTCTGGATCGATCCAGGGGCATGTCGGATTTAACGCCACCCCCGCAAGCATACATTCCCGTTGATCCACGCGGACCTTTCGCTTAGATATTACATCGCGGATTGGAACGGAGTTTACCTGTTACTCCACTTGTCGCGTCGCAACTGTTGCATCATGTCACATAGAATATCATTTGCTACGATCATGCTTGTTTGGAACTCAACATGTATTCTGTTACTCCAGCCGGAGTAATTGTCTGTCTCATATGTCTCTCCAAAATCGCGCCTGCGGTCTCGAATGTCACGCACTCTGTGAGTACGTGTTCCGCATTTTCTATTTTGCCTTTGCAATACAACTGATTGACTACTTATACTTGTGCAAGTATTGCCGAAAGCTTCCATGTCCTGAATTCAGCTGAGTCAAGTGGTAGTTCAGCTCGCCATGTTTGCTTTTCACCCAGGTTTCTACATCAGATATCATGGTGTGGGTCCATCTTCCCTTGGTGGGAAAATCTGCCATTTTTTTAGGCTTAAGAGCTCTAATTGTGACCCCATTCGCCGGCGATTCTCTTGTGTGACCTCATACAACACAGCGTTTTCCTTAGTTGCAACGTCAAATGGTTTCCTCCCGGCTAAGACATTTATGGCATCTTCGGATACCGTTCGAAATGCGCAGTATACTCTTAATGATGCCAGCCTATGTGCTGAGTTCACTCCGCTCATGTACGACTTATATTGTGTTTCCTTATTTGGGGCCAGGGTGCACCAACACTGGGTACCAGTCTCGCCGACACTTTGCATACTCTCGCCATTTGTTTTCTCTCTACTTTTTTCAATCGTTTTCCGCAGGTGTTCCTTGAAGGTCAACCTATTGTCGAGGGTGAATAAAATGAAACCCTTTGTTGTAACGGTACTTAATTTCCCAGAAAACAATCGACTTCAAATGCTTAAGTTGAGTCCGCATCCACCGTTGCTATTGAAACATCGCCATCAACTAACGTTTCCCGCTTCCCACGTGTTTCATTTTCGAGGCTGTAGTCTCCCCAACGAAACTTTCCAAACCAACGTCGTATAGTGCGTTCCTTTACCGCTACATACTCAAATGCGTCATTAATGTTTTTCATTGCCAATGACGCATTATGTCCCATTTTAAATTCATAAAAGAAGGGGGTTCGAATTTGAACTGCCGACGGCATGGTAAGCAATTCCGAGTGGGCACCCCGAAATACCATCAAAAAACGGTTGGAGTTCTTCGTGAACAGTTGCAGGTTGCAACGCTTCTGGAACGCACACGCGGGAAGGGAGTTCCACAGCTCCCCCGCTCTGTAACGGAACGAGTTCTGATGCAGGGATGTTCACGCCGTCGGGGGATGAACCGCAAACTGGTGCGATCCGTCGAATTGTCTTGTGGAGCGCATTTACCACGAATCTCCAAAGTACCCGTGATAATATCTGTAAAACAGACAGAGGTCGGTTACGCGTCTTCGATGTGATAGCGACTGTAGTCCCGACGTCAGCGCCGATTCCCCGATCAGGCGGATCGCTCATCTCTGTATGCTCTCAAGTAGGTCGAGGATATGTTTAAGAGCCGGGCTCCAAACATGAGACCAATATTCGAGGACGGGTCTAATTCGGGATTTATACAGGAGAAGAAGTTAGGGCGGAGTAAAATATTTCTTGGCTATAAAAAGATGGCTCAGTTTTCCTGAAGCTGACCTGGCGATGCTCTACACGTGTTGATGCCACAATACATTCCCACAGACCGTGACACCAAGCAATTTCAAGCTTTTCCCAAATTCGAGGGCCTGGCCATTCATCATCAGCTGTGGAACCGATGATCCACTTTTTTTGTGAATGTTGTATATTGTGTCTTCGCTGCATTGAAGTCGAAGAGATTGGCCTTTCCCCACTGCAAAACCTTATCCAGATCCCGATTCGGAGAGTCAATCTGTCTACATCTCAGCTGGTATGAAGTTGACGCACTAATCGACCGAACACTTGAAAAGGAGGAAACAAGCGTAGCATCATCTGCAAAACTGAACACTTTATTATTCCTTGTCTCCAACAAATCATTTATGTGAAGCAAAAACAAAGTTGAAGCCAAAATATAATCTTGAGGCACCCCCGAATTAACAGGATTCAGATTCGAACACTCGCCGTCCATAACAACCAGGATCGATCGATTTTCGAGGAAGCTTTTTGTCCAATCGCAAAGCCGCTGGGTAAATCCATATGAACGAAGCTTGCTTAGCAATGCCCTGCCCCCGACGCGGTTAAAAGCCCTGGAAATATCCAATGTGACCGCCCACGACTCACCATGCCCCTCAATCGCAGATGTCCATATATCGGTTATAAGTGTCAAAAGGTCTTCCGTGTACCGCCTGCCACGGAATCCGCATTGACGATCATTCAGAAGTCCGTTGCACTCCAACTACTTAATTAACTCAGTATTGATGACTTTTTCCATCATCTTAGATAATATAGACAGTAATGCTATCGGACGGTAATTTTGTGAGAGACACTTTTTTCCCGTCTTTGGGATTGACCGAACTCGAGCGATTATCCAGCAGGCAGGAAAGGTCCTCCGTGCAAAAGATAAGCGAGTCTGCCAAGAACCGGCGATAATTCTGAAGCACAGTTCTTAAGGACAGTTGCTGATATCCCGACCAGACCGGCTGCCTTCCTACAGTCCAGTTCACGTATAATGCGTTGAATAATACGCCGGTGAAACCTCACATCCCGCATCGAAGACCGTGCCGCCGCGATCACAGGTGGCTCCACAAGGCCGGGATCGAGGTTTGAATTTGCGGAAAATAAATTTGGGAACACATAGCTTTATCTTTTGAATTTGTGACTAACGTCCGGTTGTCCGTCACTAACGGAGGAAAAGAGGTGGAAATGAAGTTACCGCTGACAGCTTTTGCAATTGACCAGAAGGAGCGCGAACCAGTCGGGCACCGAAGGAGTTTATTGGTCACTCTGTCGGTGTAAGCTTTCTTCGCGGTATCAATCGCCTGGTTGCACGCGCTTCTGATTCTAACAAAATTCGTTCTGCCAACATCGGTGGGATTGGAGCGCCATTGTTTGAAAGCTCTACTTTTTTGCCGCTGTAATCTGCTCGCATTTTTTGTTAAACCACCGTTTATCAGATGAACTTCGTTTGATAGAATGTGGAATGTAGATCTCCATCCCGAGAAGAATAATCCCTGTGGCCGACTGCACGCATACGTTAACATCGGAGTCTCCGAAGCATACCTCCGAGCATGGAAAGGATGCAAAGAAATCTCGCAAATCGTCCCATACACAATGTTATGTAGTAACAAAAAAATTTAAATTTTAGGATACAACTAGACAATAATGTGGTAGAAGCTGATTTGTAATGTGACTTCGTATGTATGAGCAGTCGGGCACCGAAGGAGTTTATTGGTCACTCTGTCGTAGTGAGCCTTCTTCGTGGTACGAGGGTTGCCTCTTATGTTTCGGGATTTGGCAACCCTAGTATTGCAATCCGGCAATTGACAGCTCTGTCGTAAAGTTGGACATTTTTGAGGTTATACGCACTCAGAACGTTTTGACATACGAACGCTATTTGTGTTGTTTACAGTAACTTAAAAGATTCATCTCGGCCCAAAAATGGAATTAAAACGTCAACATTTTCGTGCGATTATTTTTTACAACTTTCGGCGTGGATTAACTCAGCAACAGTGCATGGATGAACTTAATTCAATTTTTGGCGATGAAGCTCCATCAAGGACCAGTGTTTATCGATGGTATGGTGAATTCCATCGTGGTCGTAGTTCACTCCAAGATGAATTTCGTGAAGGTCGTCCAAAATCAGTTGTTGTTCCGAAAACCATTGATGCTGTGCGCGAACTGATATTGAAAGATCGTCATGTGACCTATCGTGAGATTGAGACAACCTTAGGCGTTAGTGGGACCAGCATACATTCAATATTGCATAAACATTTGACTGTCAAAAAAATTTGTTCGCGTTGGATCCCACACAATTTGTCAATCTCCCAAAAAAAGGCTCGTGTCAATTGGTCGAAAGAAATGCTCAAAAAATACGGTCGCGGTGCTTCGAAACACGTCTATGACATCGTGACAGGTGATGAATCGTGGATTTACGCATATGAGCCCGAAAATAAACAGCAGTCGACTGTCTGGGTGTTTCAAGATGAGCCAAATCCAACAAAAGTTGTTCGCGCACGGAGCACTTCCAAGCAAATGGTCGCCTGTTTTTTCGGAAAAACTGGACATGTCGCAACCGTACCACTAGAACAACGCAGAACAGTCAATTCTGAGTGGTACACAACCATTTGTTTGCCAGTTGTCTTCCAAGAAATCAGGAAAACCAACCGCCGAAGACGGATCACTCTTCACCACGACAATGTGAGCTCTCACACATCGGCTGCGACAACTGCATTTTTGAGCACCCAAAACATCGATTTGATGGGTCATCCGCCGTATAGTCCTGACTTGGCACCGAATGACTTCTTTTTATTCCCGTACGTAAAAAACAAACTGACAGGTCAACGTTTTTCGACACCTGAAGAAGCGGTTGCTGCATTCAGAATGCCTGTGTTGAAGATACCTCAATCAGAGTGGCAAAAGTGCTTCGACAATTGGTTCAAACGCATGCAAAAGTGTATAGATCTTCATGGGGAATATTTTGAAAAACAATAAAGTGATTTTCGATGATCAATATTTGTTTTTGTTCTCTAATCCCGAAATATAAAAGGCAACCCTCGTATCAATCGCCTGGTTGCACGCGTTTCTGATTCTAACAAAATTCCTTCTGTTAACATCGGTGGGATAGAGCACCATTGCTTAAAAGCTCTATTTTTTGTCGCTGTAATCTGCTCGCATTTTTTGTTAAACCACAGTTTATCAGATGAACTTCGTTTGATGGAATGTGGAATGTAGATCTCCATCCCGAGAAGAATAATCTCCGTGACCGACTCCGCGCACGCGTTAACATCGGAGTCTCCAAAGTATACCTCCGACCACGGAAAGGATGCAAAGAAATCTCGCAAATCGTCCCAATCAGCAGCCCCATACTTCCATATATGGCGAAGCCGCCTACGCCGGCCATTCGCCTGAAATTCAAGTGGTTGCGCGACAGAAAGCAAGCAGTGATCTGAGTTTCCCAGTGCTGCAGAAACCTATATGATATAAATACTCGGTTCAGATGTCAAAAACAGATCCGGGGTGTTCGCATAATCACCTCGGGCATCCGGCACTCGCGTCGGTTCCTCCACGAGTTGAGTCAAGTTGAGGCTAACAGCAAACATCTCGGCCAGCCTCGCAGCCTCGTCGGTTCTGTTGGAATGTACCAACCAGCCGAAATTGTGGACATTAAAATCGCCAAGGACGATCATTTCAGAATCCGGGTGGTTGATCTGTATCCAGTCGACGATACGTGAAAGATGTTCGAAAAATGACGCTGGTCGATCGTCATTCGGGGAGCAGTAAAGACAACAAAGAAATTTAACAGAATTCCTCAACACGATCCTTAACCATATGATGTCCATGTTATTGGGTTCCAACGCCCCCATCCTGTGGCAAACCAGATCGAACCGCCCGAAGACGGAAACTCCGCCCATAAAACGGAATCTCGAATGTAAGTCATGCTGAGCAACGAAGATATATCGAATCAGTTGACGAATCGACCTAGGCCTCAGTTAGGGCAAGGATATCAGTTTTCGCTGTTTGCCAATATTGGTGGACGGCGTTTACATTAGTATTGGTGAAACCGATGCTCCTGATGTTATAAAATGTCTATCGTTCGAGCGTCGACAGAACTTTGAGAACGAGCCCGATTACGCGATGACGAACTTCCCAAAGTTCGGTTTTTTATCAGAATATTTGCATGGTGTTCCCCCTGACATAGACCTCCCGGACATCCGAATGGGAAACTAGTTTACCTCCGGAATTCTTTATATCATAAGGTAGCACCATGACTTATCTCCGTGTTTGTCCGGGTCATCAGCCACACATCCGAAACATCGTCGAAGATTTCTCTTGACGATATCGCGGAATTTACAGCGTGACGTGGTGGTATCGCAGCTTGGGACCGACTACCACCTAAAAAAATCTTTTCTCAAACCGGTCCATCCCATCCAAGTCGATCTCAAGTCGATCCCAACCATTTCAAGGAGTTTATAGCTTCATGGAGTGGTATTTCACCGGGCGACAGGGCGTTGGGACCCCACCTACCATTCAGCCTTTAGTCGCCTCTTACGACAACCCGGCCTACCTGTGAGTGTATTCGAATCAAATCACTTATTAGTAAAATTATTCAATGCCCAATAGCTGCACTTATAACATTTTATAATTTATTTTACTTTAATTACTTTCTATATAATACCACCAAATGAAACGAATGTGTTGTTTCCGTGAAAATTCAACGACGAATGAATATAAAAAATGAAGTTAACCTGACGTATGTTGTCCTTTTATCGTCATACGTCAGAGAGAGACTACGCCTTCTGAGGATGTGGTCGGTTGTTTCAATTTGTGAGTTTAATTCTTTGTTTTATTTTGTATATTTTCTTTTTATTAAATTATGATGGGAACCAACATTTAGCCATCGACTTGCACGCTCTAAGATAATAAAACAAAGACGGTTGTGTAATTACATAGAAATAATGGAGTCATACGCAAATAATTTATCAAGACGGTTCCACTTTTAAATAAAAAAAATAACCGGATTTATTCACAAACCGTCAATGAAGACGGTCATGAATTTAACTTTAAATTGAGGAAAGTTCCCATTGCAATAAGTGTCAGTTTGAAACAAAAAATGATCCTGCGATTGGGGTGAATTCTATTGTAATTAAAATCACTCGGCAAGGAGGAAGTGAATAAGCAAATCCATCAGAGTGAATGCGTATTCAGTGACCTTTTCGACGTCGCAGTTTATTACTATTATTATTATTATTTGGTGAGAACAGAACCTTCGTATATTTAGCTTAGTATAGATGTGATTATCTTAACAACTAACTTAAAAACTAAGATATGAGGAACTTAAGAAAGTGGATAATAGGTGGTGTAAATGGCATTGTACGAGGGCATTAACAGAACTAATCGGTCTGAGACATAGATGGCGGTAGTTATCAAAACATAACGACTGTGATATACAATACCAATCTTAGAAAAATTAAATTTCAAGTTTGAAGATGCTACGTTGTTTAGTACTTGTTTGACAGCCATCAATAGTGAGTACTCTCAGTGAATTTGGGAATATGGAAAAAATTCAAACATCCGTTATTGCAGTTTACCGCCGAGCCATTTCTTTAAGTTTGGAAACAGAAAATAGTTCGAGGGTGCTAAAAAAGTAATTCATATTTCAAATCATTGATTTTGGCCACTGCAATAGCCATGTTTACAAATTCACTGAGAGCATTCACTATGTTGCAAAATTATATGCACACAAATATTAAATATAAAAGAAATAATGAATAACGTGCGTACTTAGAGTTTATGCCGCCGGTTTGGCTCGGTGGGGATGTCGTGGTTGCTTTACTGATGTTTCCTATGTGCCTCTCTGTCCTGGTGCGACTCTTCGTCTATTCGAGCTACAGATGCTGACGCTGCCGTTTCTCATTCATTTTATGGACTGTCTAATTTATATTATTTAATGATAGTTAATGCGTTTTTGTTCTATATACTATTTTCTTTTTATTTTCACATAATAATATAATTGTTTTAAAATGACTTATTAATGGTAAAACTAACAGTTTTTACGGTTGGACCAAGCGATTTTTGTGCCGCATTATGTGTTAATAATAAACAACACTTCACAATTAGTGGATTAAAAATTTAATGGAAATGATAATTGACACGAGAATTTCGACTTGTCGCACCACGAGAGTCTATATAATTTACAAACTGACACCCGCCACCAACTTCTAAATCGCGGGAGAGAGAAAATCGGTAATTCGTGTCCCTTTTATACGACGACAACCAGTTTGCCCCCACCATATCGTTTATCGATTCGTCGAAATTGGTTTGGCTCTCGCAAACCTGACCCCCTTCATCGAATCGTCAAGTGTTCGGTACATAAGATAGATGTAAATTTGTTGATAAAAGATCATTGCGCTGGGTTCAGTGTAAAAATATTCAAAATCGCATCATTTAGAGAATTTTGTAATTCGTTTTGATTTAAGAATTACGAAAATGCGAGATAGGGAATGAAAGGGGTAGAAAATGTTAGTATGTCATATATAAAGGAACATTTTGACCATGACAATCGTTTTTTGGGATAGGATTGTATTTTGTTAGGGGAAAATATTTAAATTAGAAAATGTAAAAAAAAGAAAATGTGCTATTGAAGTGTTGTTTTTGGATATGATGTGTATTTTATGGGATAAGGGCGCGAATTTGCGTATTGATTTAAATGGGAAGAGGGGGTGGGGGGGGGGGGGGGGGGGGGTGATAATTAACATTGTTAATTGTGCATGAATGAAGCGAGGTCAGAACCCTCAGTTTATTTCGTTTAGTACAAGAGGTATAAACATATATAAATTATAAATAGACTTACGAACTAACTTAAAAACTAGGGCACGGGGGTTGGGGGTGCGGGATTAACTTCAAAGTAACTGGGGAATGGGGAACTAAACAAAGATGGATAGAATAATGGTATAAGTGGGAGGACAGGGAAGGGCGAGGATAAGCCGGATGCTAGGGGTGTGAGTATGAGTACAAAAGCGTGTAGGCAGTGAGCGGGGTAGATGTAACAACTCCAGATGGCTGTCAAACAACTAATAAATACCGTAGCGTCTTCAAATCTGAAACTTAATCCTTCCATGGTTGGTACTATTTCATCATCATCATCGGCACAACAACCGGGATCCGGTCTCTCTCCTCCGGTATCCGGTCCATATCCGAGGCTTGTTAAATATGCCACGATAATTCGTTTTTACGAGCATGGTTATTAGCCTTGCGCCAATCTTTCTCAGGATGTCCCTGCATCCATTGGTTCACTACTTGACGGGTACCCAAGTGGCTATTCAGGGGTGTTACGTGGAGACTGCATGTCAACTTGGATTGAACAGGGACAGGGATCGTCCTGGTCTACGTCGGGTTGAAAGCAGAGATTTTGCCCTTTATAAGAATTCCTTCGAACAGTTTGGAAATATGAGACAGTTTGGCGATGGGGCGGTAGTTGCTTATATCGTTTTTAGGTCCCTTTTTATGTATGGGGGTGACATAGGAGGATTTCCAAATACTAAGGAAGATCCCTTGTGAAAGGGATAGGTTGAATATCTTTGATATCGGGAGGGAAAGAGAAGTGCAACATTTCTTTAAAAATACAGCCGGTAGTCCATCAGGCCCAGGGCTGAGCTCGTCTTTGAGTAAGTTTAATTTCTCCTCAACTACGTGACGCTGAATAATTCGAGGGGTGAAGGAGTCGAGGGAGAATTCGGGCAAGTCTTTGCAGTGAGACGGATTGGGTTCGAAGGAGATGTCTGTGAAGGGTTTATTGAAAAACGAAGCGAATAGATTGGCATTAGTTAGGGGATCGATTGAAGTAGACGCGCCATAAGAAAGGGAGTTAGGATAGGCGTCGGATTTACGTTTCTAATTTATGAAGTGGAAAAAAGATTTGGAGTCATTGATCAAATTAGATTGTGTTTTTGTGAGGTAGTTGGTGTAGAGGGAGTTGTAGAGCTCGGAAAATTTGTAAAAGGAACCGAGATAGTTGGAGTAGTTTTGGAAGGAACGCGCTTTGGGGAAAATTTTCCACAAGTTGTTTCTCTTGGTTCTAAGAGCGCGGAGTGTGCGGTTGTAAACCGATGACCTGTGGCGAGAATAGGGGACATATAAGGCAACGGCATAGTAGATCACCTTATAGAGAGTGGCAGTAGCTTCTTCTACCCCCACATAATCAAAGCGAAATGCTGTTTTGCTAAGATGCTAATTTAAAAGGCGGAAGTTAGTTTTGTGGAAGTTGTAGGAAAAGCTGTCATGAGGTAGATGAGGCTGGGTTTCATGATCAAGATATATGGCTGTGCAGCCCGAGTTCTGTATAGTGAGCGGACGTTTCATGAGAAAATTGTCATACCGTTTACCCATTTCGTTTCCGTGGTTGTCGTTCTGTATCCGGTCCATATCCGAGGCATGTTATATTTACCATAATAGTTTGTTTTTCCGGGCAAGGTTATTAGCCTTGCGCCAACCTTTCTCAGGATGTCAGCCTTATATTCGGACATGGCATCGGCTAGCTGCTATGCAGCTCGAGCTCTGTATAGTGAGCGGACGTGCCATGAAAAAATTTTCAAATTATTTAGCCATTTTCGTTTTCGTGGTCGTCGTCGTGTATCCGGTCCATATCCGAGGCTTGTTAAATTTTCCATAGTAATTTGTTTTTCCGGGCAAGGTTATTAACATTGGCTCACTACTTGGCGGGTGCCAAAGTAGCTATCTCGGGATGTCACGTGAAGACTGCATGTCAACTTGGATTGAACAGGGACAAGGATCGTCCTGGCTTTCGCCGGGTTGAAATCAATCAGTAACTTTGCCCTGTATGTTCGCTCCCATCCCTCCATCTTATGTGATAGTCAGCTAAATTTCCTCACACATATTGACGACGCGATTCTCAAGGCCAGTTCTGCCCTCGGCTTTGTGAAAGAGTGGTCTAAGGAATTATCTAACCCTTACGCGACCCGATCGCTCTACATTACTTTCGTTTGCCCTCTCCTTGAATATGTTAGCCAGGTTTGGTCCCCATATCAAGTATTCTATATCCGCAGAATTGAAAGTATTCAACGACGGTTTATGCGTTTTGCCGCCCGAAGACTGTGTTGGGAAAACCCCCTGCCCCTGTCCCCTTACACAAGTCATCTCAAACTATTTAACCTAACTACTCTAGAAGCTATAATAACCTTGCCCATAGAAATAAATTATTATGGAAAATTTAACAAGCCTAGAGAGTTGCTGAATAAGGCCAAGACCGGCTGTCGGTTGTACTGCCGATGATGATGATGATGACTCTAGAATAGCGAAGAATTCACGCTGACATCCTCTTCATCTACCGTCTTCTGTCAGGATCAATCGACTGTTCAAACCTTCTCTTGCCCCTCCCGTTCTATACCAATCCGTAACCTCCGAAAAACTCGCCTGTTTTATCTACCAGCCCAGCACACCTAGTATGGCTTTAACGAACCGATCTCACGTATGCTACGCAACGTCAACTCTTACCCCACCTCATTTGATTTCAAAGTCACCTCTCCTGCTCCCTAACCCCGTCTCCTTACTCTCTCCTCATGGTCCCAACCCCAATTCACACAGACACACAACTGCATATACCATATACACCCTTCCCCATATAATACCCCTATACCTTAGTACCTTAATTTTTAAGTTAGTAGTTAAGTTTAGTTTATGAATTTGGTATCGAACTGAATAATTGAGGATTTTGACCTCAGTAAAACCTAAAACCTAGACACAGTCTCCAATATTGCTCATTTTGATCTTTTGGGTGTCATTCCTGCAGAAAACTCTTGAGTCTTGAAAAATTGTACGGAAAGATCCTGATTTGGTTCTGGCATAGTGGCTATTCTTTTCCTAAGACAAGAAGATATCCTTGGCCAGTTGTCCTTGGTTGTTTCTTTAGTATTTTAACTACCACTTAATACTCTTGCATAATATCTACATTAAAAAGAAAACATTTAATCATCTATACCAGATTATCCCGAAAGCAAGCTTGAGGAAACCAAGGTAGGTAACTTAGTTTCAAAACTGATTGTGAATGATAACTAAAAAAAAAATGTTTTCATTGTAATTGTTTTGTCTGCATGCTCTGCCCGCCTTTATATTTCTTCCTGCAGCTTTGTTTGGAAACTTTCCATGCTTGCAAGTTGGATAATAGGTGTACTCGTATATGATCAAAAACAACAAGTGACGTCTCCTTTTGCTATACCTATTTCCAAGGCCACTTACGGCATTCTTAAACCTTAAAATTTGAAATCGAAAAACACAATGTCCATAAACATTTGCAGGCTTAGAAAATGAAGACATGACACCGACTCTTCGGCAACTGTGGACAGCAATGAAACAAATGCAACAGGACATGGCTCAAATGAAATTACAGATAAACGAGGAACGGGCTCTTCGAAACAGTCTGCAGCTGCTTTTAATGAATCACTTGGAAACAAACGGAGCTACCAGTTCCAAGTGTTGATACGCTTTGATTGCTCTCTATATCTATATCTGAACTGTATCTATCTTAGCAATAATTTTGTTTTATATCTGTGTTTTCTATATCGCCTTTAACAAAAGAGAACATTTTGTTTTTGGTTTATATATTCTCAAGCAATCTCCATCTATCTTTTTATATATTGGTTTATGTATATTACAATTGTCGTTCAATAAAAAAAAGATATTAATTGCTTTGTAAAAAAACATGTATCGCTTAGATTGTTTTGCGAGAGCAAACTAAAAGATTCAGCTAATTCAAAAGTAAAATATTTTATTTTTTACTATTTTGATCGTGCTATTATTTTGTGTGTTCTTTTTTTATATTTTATGATTTAAGTCTTTATTTTAGTACACAGCACTTATACCAAAAATTGTCGATAAAGCTTCGGAAGTTGTGCTCAATTAATGTTCTATGAAATACGCTATAACATTTTTATTTTCGCTATATTGTATATGGTCTATAAATTTACGATCAACTGTTAATATTATATAAATTAATACCAGTTTTTAAATTTCATGTTTTGTATAAGGCATTTTTTTATAGAGCCGAATATATTTTCTACAAGTTTTTAGTTACCAATAAATGGACGACTTTAAAGACAAAAATTAGTGATATTATTGTTGGAATTGACGTAGCGAGTGAAGTAGGAATGTGATGATTGATGATTTATAGAAATTTGTAGTTGTCCAGTAAAAGTTAATAAAAGAAATATTTTCACCATTAGATGTTTTTTTTTTTTTTTTTTTTTTTAATATTTTGTTTACACCATGTTTTTGACTAGAGGTCTTTATAAAATAAATGAGTGAAAAACTCGAATGGTTTGAAACAATTGTAATAAAAAAATCAAATCCTTACGAAGACAGTTCCAGAAGTACTCGACCTAACGTTCAGGTGATAGTTGTTACTTGAAAAGAATGGCTATGGTCGAGAGTACGAACTTTAAAAAGTTTAAATTTGACGTTTGTTGACGCTTGGTTTTTTAGTATTATGTTCTATAATGAACGCCCGCAGTGAATTTTGTAATTATGGAAAGAATTGGTTTTCGTTAGTTGATCATCATCATCATCATCATCATCATCGGCACTACAACCGAGATCCGGTCTTGGCCTTATTTAGCAAGTCTGTGGGGGTTCTCTATATCATACGGAGAACCAACCCACAATTCCTGCCTAATTTTGACCGCTAACAGCGCGTCACCATAGCCCAACGCCCCATTCAACTTGCAAGAATACATTTCCCAATCTGCAACAGCATCCATTCCCAAATCCGCATTAACATATCCTCGACCCAGCTTGTGGCGACTCTAACAGATACACACAATTCACAAGCAAAATAGTGAAGAACACGAACGAAAAATCGAATAAGAAAAATACATCAGAACCGTATACCAAGCGATAACAAAAATAATTCACATCAGTGGAGTATAGTCGAGTTTGGAAATCAAATTCAAAACACGGTCAGTAGCCTGGTGGGTAACGCTTAGGTTCAATTTTTTTCGTGATTCAAACTGTCATAGCGTCAGTTCGAATCACACGATCTTCTTCTCTATTATTTCAAACGCTATAATTTCGATCTTGCGCGATTCGCGTTCGACACCTTCTGACTCCACCCAACTCCACGCGACCCTCCTTCGACTTCGCTTGACCCTACACGGCTCAATTTAACTGCCTAAATACTGGCTTAGAGTTAAAGTACGGCGCACAATGCCCACCACCCATCCACGCCTCGCGCCCTCCTTGCGACTCTTCCCCTACTTCCGCCGACGCAACCACGGCCCAATTCCCTAAATTCCGGCTCCTCACTGAATTACAGCTACTACACACAGCAAACAATCAGTAGGACGCCTGGTTTCTCCTCAACTCAACACCTTCTTTTCGACTCCATCCACTCCTTCCAAACCAGCTCCTCTCTCATCTTTGGCACAATAATGCCCGCCAAGCGACTCCACGCGACCCAGCTCGCCTTCCCTCGACTCTACGTAACCCATTCTATTCCGGCTCTTTTCCAAATATTGGCGCACACGCCCGCCAATCGCGAACTTCACGCGACTCCGCTCGCCCCCGCGCGACACCCGTCATCGCTCTCAAGCCGTCTCCTCACTTAACCACAGCTACTAGACGTAGCAATATTTAGTAGGATGCCCGGCTCTACCCTCTTACCCAGACGTAAGGACCCCTTCCCTAGGGGCTCCCAATGTCCCTCAAACTACCTCGGCCCATTCAAGTGGCAACCCAAAGGCAAAACATGCCCACTACGCCCCCTCACACACCAGGTGCACCACACCACATTTCGGGGCGCGCCCCATTACACCAGGGCGCCCTGCGGTTCGATACAACCAGCCACCCACCAGGAGCCCCGGCAAACTAGTCGCATACCTTGAACCAAGCGCGACCGGCCGGCACCGCCTCATACGTTGCCGTTCGGTCGAGGACGCAGCGACCATATATCGAGCTCCGTCGTCGACACCGGCGCCCATATACCGGTCCTATCTCGAACGGTAAGCCCCCCCCCCCCCCCCCCCAGCTCCTGCGGCAAACAATTCGCCATACCAACGCATGGACGAAAGACACCGACTCTGGACTCGGGTCTCGCTTCCATCCCGCACACGGCAACCCGTCGCTGCGGATGCGAATAATCCCGGGATATGTCTCCTCCATCCCGCACACGCTACTTCGTCACCGCGGATGCGAGCAGATTTCCGATAGGTTCCAACCCACATTTGCTGCCTAATTTTGACCGCTAACAGCGCGTCACCATAGCCCAACACCCCATTCAACTTGCAAGAATACATTTCCCAATCTGTAACAGCATCCATTCCCAAATCCGCAATAGCATATATTCCCAAATTTGTAATAGAATGCATTTTCAAAACCTACAACAGAATACATTCCTCATCCTGCAATAGAGTACATTTTCAATCATCTCCCTCATCTACAATCAAACCGCATTTAGTTTTCCCCGAAAACCCTTCCGGCTCACTTCTTACTTAAACCATTGTTCTCGCTTGCAACCAATCAGCATTAATTTTCCCCGAAAACCATTCCGGCTCACTTCCTACTTAAACCATTTTCCTCGCCTGCAACCAACCATCATTTAATTTCCCCGAAAACCATTTCGGCTCCAATCCTACCTAAACCATTTGAAATAATACCAATTCTCGTTATTGGCAAGTCACCAGCACGATGCGTTGCATTTCCACGAAACAACCATCGCAACGATCAAGACCCATGTTCCTTTGTCTAACCGACAACCCATGCCCATACTTGGTTATGCCTCCGAAACCAATTTCTCCGTATACACAGCAACAGAAGAATCTAATTCAGCCTGTACGGCAGAAATTCTCCGAAACAAATTCTCTATGTAGGCATAGCAACCCTTCTCCATGTTCCTAGTAAGTGTCAGTTTACTTAGCAATGACTCCACTGCCACGACACCCTGAATGGATCCTTGCATTCATTCAGTCAGTCGAATCACAATCGCCAAGGTGGATACATATAGTCAGATTTTAACCGTACAACCATGCACAATTGTCGGGGACGTTGCCTCGTCAGAGTCACTAGAGTGGATCATGTTAAGTGTTCGATCCTCGCGTAGCTACACCCGTTCCAGAAGCCCGTATTTTGAAGTCCGTTTTCCTCTCAAAGTCAATATCCCCCTTGCTATCGCTGCCACATCGCTTGGCGCAATAAACAATTAAATATAGATAATGTAAAATTAAATTGCAAACCCCGCCAAGTGTTAATTTTGTATTGAGATTTCGCCTTGTATAGTGACCGGAAGGATTGTGAACTTATCTCATAAATAACATAAGAAAAACTTGACTCCGTGGATTATGGAATTTATTGACATGGTGTTTAACTAGTAAAGGTCCACGGCAACAGCGTGTATTACGAAGCTTGTTCCTTCAATTAACCTTTTAACTTGGAAACAATTCAATGTGCATCAAAAACCAATTACATCAAGTCAAATCAATAAAACAATTTACAACATCAGTCGTGCGTTTTATTCCTTATTCTTCGTGTTGGCTTCCTCGGAGATTTATTCCGCGAACAATCGTTGGGTGTTTCTAGTGAACCTGTGTCGTGCGCCGGCACACCTACCTAAACCACACAAGTCCCTCCACCGCTATCCGGTCCTTATCCGAGACTTTTTAAATTGTTCATAATAAGTTGTTTTTCCGCGCAAGGTTATTAGCCTTGCGCCATTCGTTAGGTGATACAGTACTTTTATTTGAAAGGTCACAATTCAACCAACATAAAAGCGGAGTTGTATATTTGCTTCTTCATTCACAACCGTAAAATATTGGATATTTTTTTATTTCTTGGGCTATAGGAACCTGGAAGTTAATGACCTTATAGCGTTTGAAATAATAGTGAAGAAGATCGTGTGATTCGAACTGACGCTATGACAGCTCGAATCACGAAAAAAATTTGACCTAAGCGTTACACACCAGGCTACTGACCGAGTTTAGAATTTTATTTCCAAACTCGAGTATATTCCACTGGTGTGAATAATTTTTATTTTATCGCTTGGTATACGGTTCTGATGTATTTTTCTTATTCGATTTTTTTCGTTCGGTGTTCTTCACTATTTTTGCTTGCTTGTGAATTGTGTGTATCTGTTAGAATCGCTACACACTCCCGCCGCAGTAACTTCGTTACGATCAGATTCGTATGCGGACGACGGACGAACGAGAGAGAAACGAGAAAACGTCGGAGGCTGGGCTCTATGCGGAAGTCGTGACCGTGTGTGAAGTTCTGCTTTACTATGGGAAGTGAATGATGCGTGTACAAGATCACGTCGGGGTCACCAATTATAGCGTTTGAAATAATAGTGAAGAAGATCGTGTGATTCGAACTGACGCTATGACAGCTCGAATCACGAAAAAAATTTGACCTAAGCGTTACACACCAGGCCACTGACCGAGTTTAGAATTTTATTTCCAAACTCGAGTATATTCCACTGGTGTGAATAATTTTTATTTTATCGCTTGGTATACGGTTCTGATGTATTTTTCTTATTCGATTTTTTTCGTTCGGTGTTCTTCACTATTTTTGCTTGCTTGTGAATTGTGTGTATCTGTTAGAATCGCTACAACCTCACTGACTAGGCTGCGCCATCGCTCCCTGTCATGTGCACTCTGCTTCCACGTTTGACTATCTGATACGATCTCCTCAAGGTCAAACCTTACATTGTCCTCTCATCTCCGTCAAGAATTCTGCGCACGGTTCCATCGTTGCCCATTTTCGCCACATGTCAATCTTAATTTTCGCAACCTGATCCCTCTCACTATTGTAGGTTTGCGGTATAGCTCCTCCAATTTGTGGTTGTGGAGTTTCCTCTATTCTCCTACCTTTTCGTCACATCAACCGCCAAGGATACTCCTTCAAACTTTATTGTCGTTCAGGGATGTCCTGGCCAAGTTGCCGTCTTGTACCTATCTGATGACATACTCGCGCACAAGCTTAAAAAGACATGGTGAGAGGCCATCCCCCTGTTTTAGTTCGTCCCGGATTTCAAATGGTTCTGACAGGTGGTTTTCTATTTTAACTCGCACTTTCTTTTCGTTCATGCAAATTTGAATGAGGGCGGCATATTTTTTTCGAGATTCCCAGCTCAACTACAAAATGGTAGAGTCGGTGCCTTGCGACTGAGTCGTCGGCTTTTAAGTCAACGAAAATTTGGTGAACCGTCTCTCCGTATTCCCACTTCTTTTCCAGTAGTTGCCTTACTGTGAACATTTAGTCGCTCATTGACCGGTTCCTACGTTCCGCACTGGTATCCTAGTATTTCTTCTGCGTACGGTGTGATTCTCGCCAGTATGACATTTGTTAGTATTTTGAATATGGTTGGGAGCAATGATATTTCTCTGTAATTTTCGTAGTCAGATCTGTCGCCTTTTTTGAAAATGGGGACGACTATTGAGGTTTTCCATTCTTCCGGAGTGAATTCCTTATCCCATATTGTTTTGATGAGTTGGTGGATCTTTCGAGCGGTTACCTCTCCTCCATGCTCCATAAGCTCTGCCTTTATGCAGTCTATTCCGGGTGCCTTGTTGTTTTCCAATCGATTTATTGCGTCTACAACTTCGTTGAAAGAGGGCTGTTACGTGCGTCCGCTACCCCATCAATTAATCATTTAGTAATTTTAATATAATTTGTTTTAAGGTGGTATGATGGTAAGGTGGTGGAGGAGTTGCACGATCCAGAAGTGAGTTTTCGAACACGCCCCGATTCGGGTGTGGATCGTGCAGTTCTTCGAGTTCGAATTCGGTTTTCGAAGTGGACGTGAATGGAGAGCGAGAGCGAGAGGAACGGCAAGAAATTTTGGATTCCGTTGTTGACGGTTGTCGAGAAGAAAGACACTTGGTTGTGAGTACAGAGTTAAAAAAGTCAGATAGCAGAAGGAAGGGAAGACGAATCACGTTTTTCAGTTTTTTTTTTTGAAGAATAAGTTTCTTCTTTTTATCCGTTGTTTTTGATCGCACGAAGCGAATAAGTTATTTTTGGTTTTTGCTGTTGTTAATCGCATCTGTAATTGTAATATAATGCCAGGTGATGTAGAAATGGTACCCGGTTAGCGCCCGTTGCAATATTTGTTCATATTATCCGTCTTACGTAGTGTAGTAGATGTTATATAAATAAGGAAAAGTCTGCGCCAGGTGTTGGGGAAAGTCTATTCAACATCAATTTAGAAGTTCCCTTCTACAGCATTCGTGTGGCCGAGGGAACAGTGCCGGTGGCTTCCGGGACGCGCATGCAGGTATTTCCCACGTTGGTGGCAATTTTCGGCGTAACAGTCCGTTGCGTGCCGTTCGCGGCTACCCGATCTGGTAACGGAGCGGCCACGGTAAATCTTTTGGTCCAATTCGTTCATACGCCTTGATAACTAATTTAATTCACCGCACTTACCCGTAGTTTCCGGGGACTTAAAACAAGGGGCATCTCCTTCTTCACTCGAGTAGCCGCACCTCGGGTTCCAGCAAAGCCAATTTAAACCACAGCGGGATACTTCTTCAACCACGACGGGCGTGTATTTCTTTATTCTTCCAGTTAATTCATTTTGGCCTTACATAAATTTCAATTACAGATGCGATTAACAACAGCAAAAACCAAAAATAACTTATTCGCTTCGTGCGATCAAAAACAACGGATAAAAAGAACAAACTTATTCTTCAAAAAAAAAACTGAAAAACGTGATTCGTCTTCCCTTCCTTCTGCTATCTGACTTTTTTAACTCTGTACTCACAACCAAGTGTCTTTCTTCTCGACAACCGTCAACAACGGAATCCAAAATTTCTTGCCGTTCCTCTCGCTCTCCATTCACGTCCACTTCGAAAACCGAATTCGAACTCGAAGAACTGCACGATCCCCACCCGAATCGGGGCGTGTTCGAAAACTCACTTCTGGATCGTGCAACTCCTCCACCACCTTACCATCATACCACCTTAAAACAAATTATATTAAAATTACTAAATGATTAATTGATGGGGTAGCGGACGCACGTAACAGGGCTCTGGGATCTGAAGCTTGGCTGTATGTACGTCTGGTGCATTTATTTGTGGTTGATGAGTGCGCACGTTAAGCAAGTTTTCAAAGTACTGATTCTATCTTGTCACGATATTGTTTGTTTCTGTGACCAGACAGCCGTTTGCGTCTCGAATTATTTTGGCTCTCCATCGGTAGTCATTTCTAATTGAATTTATGGCGGCATACATACCTCTTGTTGTTGATGATGTTCTTTGCTCTGGCATTTTCTAGGGTTTTTTCGATCCGAGTCTTCTCCCATTCGGGTCTTTTTGCGTTTGAACAGTCTCATTGTCTCATTCCGAATTGTCGCATATCTTTCTGCGTTAACTTCATCATATGTTTCTAAGTCGATCACTCTGAGGCGTTTACGTTCTTCGATCTTCGCCCTGCACTCATCGTCAAACCAAGGTTTGGACTTAATTGCTTTCTTAAATCCTAATACCTTTTGGGCTGTTTGTTTGATTACGTCTCTAATCGATGCCCACCTAGTGTCCACATTATTGGTTTCTTCTTCCCCACTACTCCCATTCTCTACGATGCTAAATCTATTCGTTAGTTCATCTTGATATTCAGCCTTTTTGGGCTGGTCTTTTAGTTTATCAATGTCGAACTTTTTGCTCTTCTCCCATGACTGCCCATGTGGGTGGCCCCGATCAGTCGCTGAATGTGTTGAGCATTGGTTCAATTTTTAGTGATTCTAACCCTCATACTGTCAGTTCGAATCACATGTTCTTCATTATCGTCGCAAAATGCGATAACCTCATTACATACATTTTATAAATGAAAATATTGGATGGCAGAATTAAATGAAGCCGTAGGATCTGCCACGACGAATATCACAGCGGTCGTCATGTAGTGCTCTAAAAAGCCCTACCACCTTTTTCCCCCATTCCTACATCCACCTCCCAGCTATATTACCCTAAAACCCAAAATCCTATCAAAACCCGAATTAACCCAAACATGATCCAAAATTCGCAATAAACGAATCAAACATTCGTTTATCGCTTAACATTTGCCCCCACGGCATAATTCAATCCAAAATCTAAAGTAAAATTAAAATTCACAATAAACGAATCTAATATTCGTTTATCGTTTCACATTTGCCCCACGGCATTATCGAAAACCAAAATTCAGAGATCGTTATCTCTATCTGATAAAATTCCACTAAGAAAAACAAATACAAAACCAAAACCAGATACATATCCACATCTGCGCAATAGTTTCGTAAGAATTCAAGAAATAGAATTCTTATCTTAAATAAACACTGAGCATCTCACTCAGGATACAAAAATCGGGATTTTTGTATGAAATTGTGTATTTTAGAGATACAAATCTCGATTTGTTTCTCTTTATAAAGGAACAGAAAAGTGATATCTTAGATCAGTATCCCGCACTCAGCATCCAGGTTCGGATGGAGTATCCAGAATAAGTCCAGTAAAAGTCAATATTAAAATGCAACTGTATTAAAGTATTCCGCGTACAGCAAAGGAGTAAAATTCAATATTAAAATTCACCAGTATTATACCTCTAAGATTTTGTATCCAGGAACATCGAAGATTCAGTAAAATAAAACTGATATCAACCCGAGGAGAAGGAAAAAATAAACAATTATAGTAAGACAACTAACTTTTTCATTTCTACAACATCGCCAAATTTTTAAGCAATTACACAGAGACAAGGGCTTGCGAAAGGCCAAAGAAGCGACAGTGAAACTAGGACCAAACTAAGGACGTTGCTCTTCCCTCAGGTATATGAGGCAGCACGGCGACGACCTCTTTGTAGGACGGTGTTCTCAGGAGCGGTCTATTAAAGAGATCCCACATTCTTTTCAGGATAAGGAGACGCGCTTCCTGAAACTAAACCCCTACAGAACCTAACAGCGATTTTTAAAGACATAAAGAATTGAACAAATCGTTTTTTCCAAATTGTAATGTATACTAGTACCTTAATAACGTCTCCCCAGTTTATACGGGATATAACCCCACTAAACCGCAGACGCTTCACACTTAGAATAATTTCCTTTGATCGTCGAACAGAATTTTTACCTCTTCGTTAGAAAAAAGTCAAATATATCCAAAATACTACTTTGAAAATTACAGCACAGAGTCAAACGAAACTTTTTCACAATCAAGCTGGGCACGAGTTTAAAAATCTTTTATCTAATATACCAATATATAATATAGTTTATGTGAAGTGTGGGGACACTAACCATAGATTTATCACCGGATTAAACCCCCCCCCCCCCCCGCTCCCCGTGGAACAAAATTTTGTATAACAAAAAAACATTATTTCTTAACAATAAAAAAAAAACAATTAACAAGAAACCCGTGCTCTATCGTTTTATTTACTCCTCCCGTGACACTGGGATATATTTGTGAGCAATTTTTGGTGACTTGGATTTCAGCGGAACAGTGTGGGAAGAAAGTGAACCCGTTTCCATGCCGGCACATCTACATTCTTTACCCCCATAGGAGTTTTAGTCTTGTTCATGTTGCTGAATGTCATCTATTGCTTCCGGAATCTTATTTGGACTATATTTCATCGATTAAAGCATGTGAGTACTGGTTTCGATCCTTTAAATGTTGTGATTTTGAGTCTGAAAAGAAAGAAACGTCTAAGGCAGCCAAAAAAGTTCGAATATAAAGAATTAGAAGCACTCCTCAATACAAGAAGAGCTTGCAGAATAATTAAATGTTAACCAAGCAACGATTTCTAAATGAAATTGGGTGTCATTTGAATTGAATCGGTATATGGGGTCATAGCTCTTGTATCGGATTGTTATTAGTATCCGAAAGTAGATCTATTATTAAGTGCAAATAGTTATGGGTTAAACCCACATAACTAAGTAAATCAAAGTCAAAGTAAAAGCCGTTATATTATTTTTATTTATGGCATGACCTTACCTGTAGTTGGAACGTCCTTCTTGGGTGGCGACAGGCCGGTTGGGTCCTGCAGTTGGAAGGGTCGTCATGGCTGGTTTAGGTGGCGGGGGGCCTGTTGGGTCCTTGTGGCTGCTGGAGTGGGCGAATTTACGAATTTTCGTACATATTATTAATATAAGATACTAGTACACAATACAAAGACGTTTTTTAGTATAAATTTCCAGATTTTTTACTCAAAACCTTGATCGTGATACAAGTTTTTGTCTACCAAAAGATGTGCCATTTGAACAATTGAAAAAAAATCTACAAAAATGAAAAAAATGTCCATAACTAGAAACAAAAGATCCCTGTATTTAACCATTCACCCTTGCAAAAGCATCTTTTTTTAAATATTGAGGTAGATTCCCATAAAAAATATGTTAATTAAGAAAACCTATCAAAACTGTTAAAAATTGGTCCAGCCAACCCGGAGATTAACTGTCGGTCATTTGAAAAAAAGGCGTTTCGAGAAAAACGCGTTTGAAAGCAAGGTCGCTGTGAATACGGCAGCTGCTTAGACACTAGTGGTCAATCACATGCTTCCATTTAAACCCTTATAGAAGCCGAATTTCTTCAAAATCTTTTAGGAAGCGATTTTTAAAGACATAAACAACCGAAAAAAGTGTTTTTTTTTTTTTTTTTTCAAAATTGTAATGTGTACTAGTACCCTGGTAATCTGGCAATTTTGCTGGCATCCTGACATGTAAGTACTTCTACATCTCTTTTGTCTTTTCTGGAAACTTTATCTCATTTTCATAGGAAATTGAATAGGCGCAGCGGGCGTTCAATGGAATTCTTTAATGGTCCCTCTTCAAGGAATAGGTAGCAGCACCAATCTCAATCTCGACATTTCCTCAATTTAAAATCTGAAACCTAAACGTGAATGCAATCACAAAACTTCATGAACAACGGCTTCAATCAATTTAAATCCAATCGATTTCGGCACAGAATCAATAAATCCGTATTTCTTCGTCGGATTCTGTCTGGCATTACAAATTCCGTCAGCATTATGAATCCGAAAACGTGTATAAAAGTATGAATACAGGAACTGTGAAGAACTCATCTCTACGATCAAAATCACACTATTTAATCACATTTACAGACAAGGTCCACGATTTGGAAACAACTTCAAGGCTCAAGATGACCACGTAAATTATTAGATTAATAATATTTACGAAAATTCGATGCCACTCCCGGTCGGAACTGGAACTGTGGAATTTATTGAGTATTTCCTGAGTTATAAGATTACTGAATTCTTTCGGTACAGCTGTTGTCTTTTGTAGAATATTTAAAATTCCACAATGTGTACAACCAAATTAAAATATAATTGTATGCCAAATGAGTTATTAATAATCACCACAACTATCTTATAATAAAATGGAAACTTACAAAAACTAATTGTGTGTTGTAAAAGTTTTATAAGCGCCATAAAATTAAGAACTATATATTTGATAGCTCAAATTTAAAAATTATTGTGTTGTATTGTGAAAGTCCCATAGGCAGGTGGGGTCCCAACGCCCTGCCGCCCGTTGAAATACCACCCCATCAAGCTATAGTCTTCGTGAAATGATCGGGAGAAATCCCTGGCCATCTTTCGGAGCTAGGCTGATGGACCTGTGGCGTTTCTAACAGATACACACACAACATGCAACCAAGTAGTAAAGAACGCGGAAAGGAAATTCGAATAAGCAAAGCATCGGAGCCGTATACCATAGCGATAACATAACAATTCCACATCAGTTGTGTGTACTGGAGCTTAGAAATCGAATTCGTACACGCGGCAGTAGCCTGGTGCTTCAATGCTTCGCTTTTTACCCGTTTCATCGTATGTTCAAATCACCGTTTTCACTATCCTTGCTTAACGCTATAGACCGGTTCGGGAAAAATGGGGATGAAGTAGGATCTATCTAAAGCCGAATTCCCTACTGTTGCTGTATGTACCGTAGCCCGCTTAAAGTTTATGGCGTAGAGCTCCTGGCGGGATCGCCATGTGGTGAAGTAGGAAGAAGTAGAAACAGGCCCCATGCACGTTCTGTGGGGCACAACACCACATCTACGCTTGCGACGGTTTTCGATCCATCAAACCTGCCAGTCGGAAGTCTCGCACACAGGAGGAAACTGTGCCTCAACTGTTTGGGTCGCCACCTCTTACGAGACTGCCGCTCCAGCAAGGTGTGATGTCTTCGCTTATCAGCACCCCTTCAAACCAATCCGCGCTGCTCGCGACCGTTCGAATCATCGCGACGTCGGAGCGCCAACTTTTGAAGTCCGTGCTCTATTGCACCCCTGCTCCAGTGACACCTTCATTTCAACGTCATTCGTCCGAAGGTTGCACCTCCGACGCCAAGCATCGCCCGTCACCCCACATACGGTGTCGGGGGCACTTGCGGCCTTGCCACGGGGACTCAAGCCGCCATAACCATCGCTCCCCGCATACAAAGTTGGCAACAGTGGACACTGAAGCCGTTCATCCTGTCCCACCTATCGGTCTATGTACCACCAACACAAACAACGGCGAGGGACCTCTCGTTCATGGCGGATCTGGAGCTTGCCGATCCGAACATCGCCTCCGCCGATAAGGTGGAGATGATCATTGGGGCAGACATGTACCCCACCCTCATTCTGGAGGGTCTAACGAAGGACCCACGTTCCGGCCTCGTCGCGCAGGCCACTGAATTGGGATGGGTGCTAACAGGAGCAGCACCCACCACAGCCTCAAGCTTAAAGCTGACCAGTCCTGTCACCAGCCACCACATGGGCATTCCTCGTGTGTTGCGACCATACAACTCCCACCCAGAGGAACTGGTCGAGCATACGACTGTGGATGGCAGCTCACATAAGAAGACCAAGAGGAGGTACTGTCGGCACCGACCTACCGCCGACCTCACTCCTGGCTCAAATGTCGGACATGCCCCTTACACGCTGAACTCCCGCAAGGACAACGGCCAATCGAAGAGCCGGGAGCCTGGCCGCTCAAAGGGGTCAAGGTAACACACAGCTACCACAATAGACCAAGTAGCGCACAATGCCCCGCTTGGCGGGCGGCGCTCCCCAGTATCCAGGGATCGACCGAGTCCCAATCAACCAGCGCGCATCTCAGTGAAGCATGGGGGGTGGGAGCGAATATAAGGGCAAAGTCACTGATTGCTTTCAACCCGGCGAAGGCCAGGACGATCTTTGTCCCTGTTCAATCCAAGTTGACATGCAGTCTCCACGTGACACCCCTGGATAGCTACTTTGGCACCCGCCAAGTAGTGAATCAATGCACCCAGCGACATCCCGAGAAAGGTTGGCGCAACCCTAATAATCTTGCCCGGGAAAACAAATTATTATGGACAATTAAACAAGTCTCGGATAAAGACCGGATACCGATGGAGAGACTTGCTAAATAAGGCCAAGACCGGATCCTGGTTGTAGTGTCGATGATGATGATAATGTCTCCCCTAGTTGCAGCCGCAGCAATCGATTTTTGAGGAGACTTATTGATCTAGTCACTAAGTGGTTGGAAAAGTTTGGAAGAACGTAGACTACATAGTAAAATTCTGTGACTGATGTCAAAAACTTCAAAGATATCTAGTGCGACTGCTCTTGAATCTCCATGTTTTTTAATTGTATATGTCCAGATATTAGTCATACAGCTTATGTTTTGATACGAGGCCAGGTCAATAAATCTTTAGAAAATGAGGACGATTTTCTTTTATTTTCTAATGATGACGCATAATACTGTTCAGTTATCATCTGTCTTTTTTCCAAATAGTCAATGAAGATAATGCCACGTGCATCACAAAACACAGTAGCCATAACCTTTCCAGCTGATTTCACCGTCGTTGCCTTCTTTGGAGCCCGTTCGCCTTTAACAAACCACTGTTTTGACTGTTCTTTCGTCTCGGGAGTGTAGTAGTGTATCCATGTTTCATCTTCAGTTACTAATCTGCGCAGAAACTCATCTGGGTTACAACGCATGCGTTCCAAAAGTTCTCAGCTGCGAGCAAATGCGGCACCCATCTCGCAGATATTTTTTTCATACTCAATTTATCATGTAAAATTGAAACATAAAACAAGTTGAAAATTGACAGATACCTAATGGGGAATGATCCTTACTAAAAACAGGCCATTAGTGATGCAACGAGCGCCACCGTAGGCGTTTCTAAGGACTTATTGACCTACCCTCGTACTAGCAAATTAATAATATGAAGTAGAAGTAAAGTTGTTGTTACCATAGAACCTTGAGCCAGTCCAGAATTAATGGAAAAGATATACGAAGGAAGCTCTTCATTTAGTCGCAAAGCTGTCGGGAAAGTGGATAAGGACGGAATTTACTTAGTAAAGGTAGACTCAGTTGAAAGCCTTGATATTCAATGCGACTGCTCTTGACTCGTGTTGCAGCACAAAGCAACAACAAACAACAATAAGGGATGAATCGATTCCTCAAGATACAACAAAAGGGGAATCGATTCATCATAAATTCAAATAACCAATTCGCCTGTCATCGGAGTAACAGAAATTCACCACATCAAATTTCATCTCGAAGGTATGCAACAGAATTTACTAAACCGTTGCATCGATATTACAACTGAGAAGGCAATAGGTTCGATAGAATAGTTTTTGCGGTAATTTCCTGGTCCATGACATGGTGCTTTTTGATCGGATGACACTAACGGCAAACGATGGTGCGAGGTATATTAACGGACGCATAGAAAGAATTTTTGCTTCTTCTTCGTTTATCGCTTGTGCTGTCCAATTGGGTATCATCGTTTAGTGATCTAGACTTTAAATTATTTCAAGTGGCCGTTAAAGTGGCAATTTTTAAGTAATAGTGCAAATAAAGTAACTTATTGTTAAATGAACTAAGAGTTTTCTTTTAACACAATCATTGTGGGAACGTGTAAGAGGCTGTCCCCAGAACCAACTATTGGAGTTGGCTTTTGTTCACCAGAGCGTGAACCATCTAATGGAGTTGGATGGATTGCTGTTCCCAAACCAACTAGTGGAAACAACTCGCTATATCTTCCAATCGAAGATGTCCAGATATTAGTTATAGAGCTTACAGTTTGATGGTTGCAACTCATCGCTATCAAGTAGTGATATACTTGGCGCCAAGGTGGAATCTTCAGTCACCCTGGAATTTTTTTTTTTTTATTAGAGTTCTCTCGGGAGAGGCGAACCTATAGCACCGAGTGGGCGCCCCGAGATGCCATCAAATAATCTTTTTGAACAGTTGCAGATTGTAACGCTCCGGGAACACTCGCGTGGGAAGGCAGTTCCACAGCTTTCTCGCTCTGTAACGGACGAGTTCTGATGTAGGGATGTTCACGCCATCGGGAGATGAACCACAAACGGGTGCGATCCGTCGGATTGTCTTGTGGAGCGCATATAAGCCGAATTGCGCGGAACAATACCTCGAATCTCCGAAGAACAGTAGCCGTGATAATATCTGTAAAACAGACAGAGGTCAGCTACGCGCCTTCGATGTGATAGCGACTGCAGTCCCGACGTCAGCGCCGAGTCCCCGATCAGGCAGATCGCTCGTCTCTGTATGCTCTCAAGTAGGTCGAGGGTATGTTTAGGAGCCGAGCTCCAAACATGACAGCAATATTCAAGCGCGGGTCTAATTTGGGATTTATATAGGAGAAGAAGTTGGGCCGGAGTAAAATATTTCTTGGCTCTAAAAAGATAACTCAGCTTTCCAGACGCTGACCTGGGGGTGTTTGATACGTGTTTATGCCATGATACATTCCCACAGACTGTGACGCCGAGCAATTTCAAACTTTCCCCAGCCTCGAGGGCCCGCCCGTTCATCATCAGCTGTGGAACCAATGATCCACTTTTCCTTGTGAATGTTGTATATTGTGTCTTCGCTGCATTGAAGTCGACGAGACTGGCCCTTCCCCACTGCAGGACCCTATCTAGATCCTGATTTAGAGAGTCAATCTGTCTACATCTCAGCTGATGCGACGCAGATGCACTTATCGGCCGATCACTCGAAAAAGTAGAAAGAAGCGTACTATCATCCGCAAAACTGAACACTTTGTTATCCGTTGTCTCCAACAAATCATTTATGTGAAGCAAGAACAAGGTTGGAGCCAAAATAGAACCTTGGGGCACCCCCAAATTAACAGGATACAGATCCGAACACTCGCCGCCCACAACAACCCGGATCGAACGATTTTCGAGGAAGTTTGCTCAGGAATGCCCCATGCCAGACGCGGTCAAAAGCCTGGGAGATATCCAATGCGACCGCCCTTGACTCGCCATCCCGTTCAATCGCAGAAGTCCATATATCGGTTATGAGTGTCAAAAGGTCTCCCGTGGACCGCCTGCCACGGAATCCATATTGACGATCATTCAGAAGTCCGTTGCACTCCAAATATTTAACCAACTCTGTATTGATAACTTTTTCCATTACCTTAGATAAAATAGACAGTAATGCTATGGGACGGTAATTTTATGGGATACACTTTTTTCTCGTCTTTGGGATTGGCTGAACTCGAGGGATTTTCCAGCAGGCAGGAAAGGTCTCCGTGCATAAGATAAGCGGAAGAGTCTGCCAAGAACCGGCGATAGTTCTGGAGCACAGTTCTTAAGGACTATTGCTGGTATTCCGTCCAGGCCGGTTACCTTCCTACAATCCAGTTCACGTAGAATGCACTGAATAGTGCGCGGACGAAATCTCACATCCTGCATGGAAGATCGTACCGGCGAGATCACAGGTGGCTCCAAAAGGGCGGGATCGAGGTTTGAATTCGCGGAAAATAAATTCGCGAACACATTAGCTTTATCCTTTGATTTCGTGACTAACGTCCCGCTGTCTGTCACCAACGGAGGGAAAGAGGAGGATGCGAAGTTACCGCTTACAGCTTTTGCCATTGACCAGAATGAACGCGAACCAGTTGGGCACCGAAGGAGCTTATTGGACACCCTGTCGTTGTGAGCCTTCTTCGCGGTGGGATTGGGGCGCCATTGCTTAAAAGCTCTATTTGTTGCCGCTGTAATCTGCTCGCATTTTTTGTCAAACCACGGTTTATCAGATGAACTTCGTTAAAGGAATGTGGAATATACATCTCCATCCCCAGAAGCATAATCTCTGATACCGACTCCGCGCAAGCGTTAACATCGGAGTTTCCGAAGCATACCTCGCAAATCGTCCCAGTTAGCGGCCCCATACTTCCATACGTGGCGAAGCCGCCTAGCCGGTTATACGCTTGATGTGCAAGTGGTTGCGCGACAGATACCAAGCAGTGATCTGAGTTTCCCAGTGGCGCAGAAACCTCTACGGTATAAATACTTGGTTCGGATGCCAAAAACATATCCAGGGTGTTCGCATAATCGTCTTGGGCATCCGGCACTCGCGTTGGCTCCCCCACGAGTTGAGTCAAGTTGTGGCTTACAGCAAACATCTCCGCCAGCCTCCCAGCCTCCTCGGTTCTGTTAGAATGTGCCAACCAGCCGGAATTGTGCACATTAAAATCGCCAAGGATAACAATTTGCGAAGCTGGGTAGTTGATCTGTATCCAGTCGACGGTATGTGAAAGATGTTCGAGAAATGTCGCCGGTCGATCGTCATTCGGGGAGCGGTAAAGGCAACAAAGAAATTTAACGGAATTCCTCAGCACAACCCTCAACCATATGATGTCCATATTATTGGGTTCCAAAGCCTCCATCCTCTGGCAAGCCAGATCGGACCGTGCGAAGACGCAGACTCCGCCTTTAAAACGGAATCTCGAATGTAAGTCGTATCCTGAGCAACGAAGATATATCGAATCAGTTGACGAATCGACCTGGGTCTCAGTTAGGGCAAGGATATCAGGTTTCGTTGTTTGCAAATATTGGTGGACGGCGTTTACATTGGTATTGGTGAAACCGATGCCCCTGATGTTACAGAATGCCGTCACCAGTCGAGCGTGGCAGACCCTCGAGAGCGAGCCCGGTTATGCGATGACGAACCTCTCAAAGTTCCATTATTTATCATGATATGCATGATGTTCCCCCTGACATAGTCCCCCCCGGAAATCCGGATGGGAGACTAGTTTACCTCTGGAATTCTTTATATCAGAAGGCACCATTATGACTTATCTCCGTGTCATGTCCGGGCCATCAGCCACACATCCGAAAGACCGTCGAAGATTTCTCTCGGCGATATCGCCGAATGTACAGCGTGACGGGGTGGTATCTCACCTTGGGACCAAATGCCACCTAACCAACCTTTTCTCGAACCGGTCCATCAGCCAAGCTCCGAAAAACGGCCAGGGATTTCTCCCGACCATTTCACGGAGCCTAAAGCTTGATGGGGTGGTATTTCACCGGGCGCACAGGGCGTTGGGACCCCGGCTACCACTCGGCCTTTAGTCGCCTCTTACGACAAGCCGGCCTAGCTGTGAGTATATTCTAACGCCCTAGTCACAGTGGAAAGAGATACCAAGACCCAATTTTCGATGAAACGTTTTTTCCAATCGCACGTTCCATAATAATGAACGTTCTGAGACTGCGATTAAAAGTCTTGTTTTTAATATCTGCAATAATCTTTGAGACGATTCCAGAGACGCTACAACCATGAGTTGTACGTGATCTACCTTGAAGTTAAAGTTGTAAGAAAAGTCAAGCTCGGTAGACTCCGGTGGGGAGGACACCTAGCTCGAATGAGCGAAGAGGAGCCTGCCTGGAAAGTCCTATGTGGCAGGATGTATGGAAGGCGACAGCGCGGCAGACCTTGTCTGCGATGGAGGAATGGCATAGACCAGCACGCCCAGAGCATGGGAGTGCCAAACTGGATGATATCGGCTCGAAATCGGGACCGGTGGAGAGATTTGTTAAATAAGCCCCAGACCGGATCCCGGTTGTAGTGCCAATGATGATGATGAATAATCTTTGGTTGAGTGGAGAGTATCAGACGTTTCGCAAAATAATGTCAATTGAAAAGTTCCCGGCCTGACACACAGATGGCGGCACTAGAATTAAATCCATATGATTTTTAGTTAGCCCCAACCTTCAAAAGACGCGTGTATACATTTGACAGATGTCGGATCATTAGTTTGTGAATTATCGTATTTTGAGTGAAGCAACTTCTGTTATTGTGAAAAAAATGGATAAAAAGGAATTTCGCGTGTTGATAAAATATTGCTTTTTGAAGGGAAAAAATACAGTTGAAGCAAAAACTTGGCTTGATGACGAGTTTCCAGACGCCGCCCCAGGAAAATCAACCATCAAGGATTGGTATGCTAAGTTTAGACGTGGTGAAATGAGCACCCAAGACGGTGAACGCAGTGGACGCCCAAAAGAGGTTGTTACCGACGAAAACATTAGAAAAATCCACAAAATGATTTTGAATGACCGTAAATTGAAATTGAATGAAATAGCAGGCACTCTAAAGATATCAACTGAACGTGTACGTCATATCATTCACGAATATTTGGGTATGAGAAAGCTCTGTGCAAAGTGGGTGCCGCGCGAGCTCACTTTTGACCAAAAACAACGACGAGTTGATGATTCGGAGCAGTGTTTGGAGATGATCAAGCGTAATGAATCCGAGTTTTTGCGTTGATATGTGACAATGGATGAAACATGACTCCATCATTTCACTCCGAAGTCCAATCGACAGTCATCCGAGTGGGCTGCACACGATGAACCCACCCCAAAGCGTGGAAAAACGCAACAGTCGGCTGGCAAGGTTATGGCGTCTGTATTTTGGGATGCGCGCGGAATAATTTTCATTGACTATCTTGAAAAAGGAAGGACCATCAACAGCGACTATTACACAGCGTTATTGGACCGTTTGAAGGACGAAATCGCCGAAAAACGACCGCATTTGAAGAAAAAGAAGTGCTGCTTCACCAAGACAATGCACCGTGTCACAAGTCAGTGTACAAAAAAGGTATCGAAAAGTTGGAGGGTCGCTATAATCAGTGTATCACCCTCGAAGGGAATTATGTTGAATAAAAAAAACGAATTTTGCCAAAAAAATGTGTTTTACTATGGGAGGCCGGGGACCTTTCAATTGACCTGTTACTATTTAACAACAGCCTATACTGAGGGATTCAATACCCAATTCCCGACGCGCGACCATAGTCAAATTCACACCTTGTTACCCATAGTGCAGGCAAATAATATAATTTGGGCGCTAATTGTATTACGGACTCCGGAAAGCAAACTCCCTTCGCTGGACTGTTTAGTTGATTCTATTGGGTGAACGCCTGCGAACAAACCTTACTACTGAAATGTTAATTCATGGAACAAAAAAATTACTACATAACCACGTATGAGCGATTGATTAATAAAACTGCTCTCCTTTCACTACCGTTCTGGCGAAATTTATCTGAAAAGAAGAAAGTTATTGTTTTCGTAAAAGTCGATACATTGGTAAATGAATAATAAAAACATTCATTGAAACCTGAGAGCGTTCGTAAATCACGTACATTGTTGTTTGTAACTGTAGAATATTCCCGAAGGCTCATTCTTATTTATAACAATATGTAACCTGATTTTCTTTAACTAGATCTATCATTGTCAGATATTTTTCTTCTTTAATTTAATACAACAAAGAGTTCCAAGACGAGCCACAAGCAACGCACCAAAGAGATAAGATGCCTATCCCATGCGTACACTCTCTCCAGAATGTAACTGCATTCAAAACCAATTTGTTGTGGCGTCATAATTGATAACATTTCTATGATTAAATTCCCAGCGAGGCAGCAGCGTGCATATACTCGTATAATGGGGAACTTTGAGCATCATTTCTCTACACTTTCCGATTGGTTATCGTATTTCCACGTCTTGGACTCGATATTCAGGTGGTATTAGCCTACCTAACTACATACCTGACCTTTTTGTTATCTCCTCATTTTACTCAATTAAAAGTAATATAAAACGAACCCAATAGTGAAAATGTTGGATTATCTAACAATAAACTTTCCCAAAAAACAACATTGCTCCGGAGATAATCATATTTGATTATCCGAACGGCATTGTTGTTTTATCTGCACAAGATCACATGTTACGGTTACAAAGACTCGTATTTTGCCGGAATAATCGTCGTCCTCAAAACTCTGGGAGTGGTTGGATGAAAAAATCACCCGCCAAAACATTGTTATACCAAACCGAATAGATCTGCTGCAAAGTGAATTGTGGACAATACTCTGTATCGTATCTATAAGAAAGTGGATAATTCGATTCCGCCTCGTTGTGTGTGACCGCACAACAGGAGAAATTTATTCGACCAAAGGAGTCCAAAACATCCTACACAAGAAGTGTAATCAAGTTGTGCATGCTCCCTTGGAATGCCATGTCAACCTATATATGGAATCGCGTAGCCCAAACCTGGATCTAACGTGTGACAGAATTTACACAACCATCGTACATCCGTGTCCATGGCACACCTGTCCGCGATATCTACACACGAAGTAGTTACGCATTGGCTTGCGTGCGTACGCAACCAGTAGGAGGCTTAAATCGAGTTTATCGAAGTTGTTTGATCACCTTAGCGCGATTCTGTAAACAAGTGTCACTTTATCATCGTCAACGGCAGTTGCATACAATTCGGAAACATTGACCAGGGGCTGCTAGATGACCATTCCAACAACGGATGTGTTGTATGTACAATTTATAAGTTGACCGTTTTAATTAGAACTTGAATTTGACTTCCGTGTTTGTAGCGTGGATGATTAAATTCTACGCGGCTGTGGAATACTTTTCTGTTGGCTTAATCAATTTATCAATTACCAAGTTGTCGGCGGACTTCGTCTGTATGGAGTTGCAATACCCAGCAGTTCAACACCAAGTATAAATAATTGCAAGATTTTTTTTATTTTTATTTATTATATTTTAGCGAGGTGTGTTCAAAAAATAACGGGAATACACTTTTTTTAATTATTCAATTTTATTACAAATTCGTATTCTCCATTATTCCACATCGGTTTTGTCCTTTTCAAAATAATCCCCTTCTGATATAATACTCACACTTTTCGGTCTTGCCAGCACTTTTGGAAGTCATTTTTCTGTGGGGTCTTCAGTTTTTTCAGCGATGATATTTTTATTTTATTAATGGCGGCAAAACATCGTCCTTCCAGGGTTTTTACTTTAGGGAATAGAAGAAGCCTTTTCCAAGAAACCACGAACAAGCAATGACGTGCGACCACGGGCATTATCCTGATGCAAAAGCCATAAATTATTTCGCCATAAATCTGGTTGTTGTTTTTTTTTGAATTGCTTCGGGTTGAACTCTAAAGTAGGAGTTTGGCGGATTTGTATGTTGTCCAAGTGTTCCGCCGAACACTGTTACCGCAGAGAAAAGAATACACCGACGGAGCGAACACAGCACAAAATTGAAACACGAAATTTTGTTTTTCTTCTATTATTTCGCTTTATTTCTTTCGTTTATATAAAACAAGGGTTTACTCCACTTACGCCCGTGGCGAGTTATTTCAACGTCAAAACACACACCGATTTTAAAATTTGGTTGTCGCGAAATGATCAAGGATGCAGTCTCGACGTTCATAGTTCTTTATCATTTTTTCTGTATCTTTCAATATTCCCATTACTCGTGAAACTACACTCGCGGGCCGTTCAAGAATTAAATTAATGGCGCAAGGCGGATCGACCTCCTCGGTGAGGTTCTCAGACACCTGCTCGAAGTAGACTAATTGTCTCTATCTTTAAAATCCAATTCGAACTTCTCATCCCCGCATCTCCAAATGAAGTGTCTCTCAACTCAGCAAAAATAGTTCCTTGTGAACACGTGATGTTGGTTTGGGATATAAGCGCCGTTGAATTCCAACCAAAAGACGGTGATGAAAACTCAGCATGAAAACAACAAAACAATGAATTAATTTTCAATTTCACAAATTATATTTCTTGGATCGATGATCACCTCTTTCTTCTTCCAATTGAATGTACAAAACCACTAACTTTATTCAATTCACAACAGTAACAAAATTGACAAAATACGTTACTTTTTCCCGAAAATTTAAACGTTCTACGAATAAACAGAAAAAACTGAATTGTTCTTTTCTTTCGGAAAAGCCGTTGAACCAAAATAAATCGTCCGCTATGCAATAGTGGTGTTCTCCTCAACGAATCCAGCAACATGCTCTGGTATCAGCTGGCTGAATTTTCTCTAGAATCAGCAGCACTCCGAAAGGTGTTCCATGGCATGGTTAATGATGACTGATTATATTAGCATACTTTCGGGTGTTGTGAAGATGGAATTTCACCAATTCAAAGGAATTAAGTGCTCATCTGGTTCAACTGACAAACCTTATGTGGTGCACGGTTGCGTGTGCAACAGCAAAAGAAAATTTCCCATCATAATGATCATTCTCGTTTCCGTCTTCTTATCGGAATCTTGTTCCTTTATTTGGAAGATCGAGCATACCGCCACTTATTTTCCGATCTTTTCGTGGGATTTGTTTGTGCTGTGGGGGTTCTCGATACCACATGGAGAACCAACCCACAATGCCAACCAATCTTGACCGCCAACAGCGCGTCACCTTAATCCAACTCCCATCCCAAATCTGCAATACACATTCGCAACCATGCAAAACCTGCAAGCGCATCCATCCCAATATGCAACAGCATCCGTCCCCAATTCGCAATTGCATACATTCCCCAATTTACCAGGAACCCATTTCCCAAGCTGAAATAAATGCATATTCCAATTTACAACGGAATATTAATCATCTCCCTCAATTACATCACCCCACATATAATTTTTCCCAAAATTGTTTAGGTCAATTCTTTACTAAAGTTATATTCCTTCCTTGCGACCAAGCAATCTTAATTTCCCCGAAACGCTGTAATAAAACGCATATTCAAACCTACAACGGAACATTAATCATCACCACCAACCATACCGATCCGCATACATTTCCCCGAAATTACTTCGGTTAATATCTTATCTAAATGATATTCTTTGCTTGCACCCAAGCAATTCCAATTTCCCCCGAAAACCACTTCGGTTCATTTCTTCCTTAAATTATACTTCTCGTTTGTAACCAAGCGACAGCTAATTTTCCACGAAACGATCACAACAACCAAGGCCCTTGATCATACTTGGCTACGCCGCCAAAACCAATTTCCCAGTATACACAACCAACGAATCCAAGTCAGCTTGTACGGCGAGGATTCGCTGGAACTGAATTGGCTATGCCCTTCTTCGTGTTCCTAGTAAATAGCGGCGAGACGATTTTAGCTGTGACTTAACCGCCACGACACGATGAATAGATTCCTTCCTTCATCAGTCAGTCGTCATTCTACCATCGGCGCGCGCACCGGCTCAAGACTCAGCCCCCCGTAACATGCGGTGGGGGGGGGGGGGGGGCTGCAAATCCCCGAGTGTACAATCAAGTCCATCGCATCTCTGTTGAGTGGGGTCCGGCCCCTTGATTTCTAAGCGAAGACCATTTAGTGGTGTATCTGGTTCTTGGCCCCTTAAACGAAAAGCATTTAGTCCTGTCTCTTAAAGTCCGGCGGACCGGCAATCATTTACTAGAACCTAGTGAACAATTCAACAATTTATGAATGACTATACCAGTGTGTTTTATTTCCCCCGGCTTCGCTTGCCCGCCGCCCCGCAGTGTCCTGGATGTTTGCCCCCCTTTATTCTCCCCGTTGTGAACAGTATGGTGGCAGAGAGATGGGCACCGGAGTGAACCCTTTGCCGTATGCCGGCAAACCCTACTTCGTACCCCACAGTGCTACCCACCTGGCTTAAGACAACACGGTTCTTGTGCGCTTCAGATGGTTAACAAAGGAACCGTGGGATTGGTTTAGGTTTTTGTTTGCATTTCCAACTCATAAACATCTAGTGTGCGAACTACGTTAAGATGTTTATGATTGCATGACTGTCGGTCGGCGGCGAATCGCTATCCTTTGTTTGCACAAGTGTGCCTTTTAGGTTTTGGGTCATACTAGGAATTTAGGTGCTAATTGCTATTAACTACCAGAGGAGATATTGGTTGTTCGGTTTGTTTACCGAAAATTGCGTTTAATGGGCGCAATGCATTGATGCCTTGCATGGATGCGTTGAATTCAATATTAGACTTTTGAACGTTTACTTCGATTGATTTCTGCTATTGAATTCAATGTTGGTGTCTGAAATGTTACCTATTGTTTCAGGTGGCAGTAAGGACTTTTGGGACACGTGTCTGTGGGCACGTGTAATGGATAAAGGTGAGTATGTTCCTTTGCGGAAAGGACATCTCAACCTATAGTGGGATGTGTGGTTCGTAGACCCGCCCCAGGAGGACCGTTCGATAAGTCCTTAAAATATCAAAGAGATGGTACTCGTAGTTTTGAAAATGATTTGTTCTTACCAAGAATTGTTACTCCCTAGACAGCTGCATGAAGAATTGGGTATGAACAAAATCTTGGCAAGATGGGTGTCGCGTTTACTCTCAGTGAAGCTTTTCCGTCGGAATTCTAGCGAATTTTTGTAGGTTTCTGATGATTACCATTGTACACAATTTAACTCATTCACTGCCAGATACAAATTTGAAAACCAGCCAAACAAGCAGCATCATTCCATGTAATGGCCTGACATTAAATCTCCTTTCATTGAAACTATCAAGCCATATGGTGCTAGCTGCTAGCGGGTGGTCGGTGAGAACAGAGGCAACAGAAAAGGTAAACAAAGATCAGTCACTGCTGGCTTTTTCTCATTTAATCAAGGAACAAAATAAAGTTTAAAAAGAAAAAAGGTTCTACGAAAGTTGGTGATATGAAAAAGATGACGAAAGGCCATACATTTGAAAATGAAGTGAAGGAACATTGGCTTTGTTTATATTTCAAAGAGATTCATCGTCAGTGCATTACTTAAACGATTGCTTTTGGGTTTGACTTCATTTAAACATTAAACGTAAATTATCTAAGAAACAAATAAATAAAGATCAAATAAAGTGCTGAAGTAATCTCTTAAAGAAGAACAAATGTGGGTTTTACACATTATTTAAACGTGTGGTGTTTCGCGATGAAACTAGCAAAAAAACATCGATAATCGCACTGCACGTGTATTAACTCACTTGAGCGATTATACCGAACAAAAACGAAAACAATCCACTTCGAATTACATGTATTCACCTTTATTTTTATTCAGGCACGTTTGTCCTTTGACTAACTGCTGACAAATAATCTCATTCCGCCATTTTCATGGTCACAACCAGTTGTATCATCAACACTACCAAATTGACCACCAGCCGGTGTGGACGTGTCGACAAGCGATAGTTGTTAAATTATTATTTTTTAAATTAAATCGCGTTGCACATCATAAATGAGTACGGGTTTGTAGCGATTCCGCCCAACCCCACGGTACAATTACCTAAATACCCCCATTACCTCATCCCTAGACGCATAAGTTTTTGCCAATGCAATCGCATTAGGCACCTGAAAATACTACACGCATTAATTGGAGCAAAGCTATAATCGTAAAGCTTCTGCAAAAGAATTCTTACTTTTTCAAGCATTCTTTCGCTTAAAATTCCTGTAAGAGTTCTTTATTACCTCATCATAAATTACATGAAAAAAAAATTCATCGGTTATATATAATACAACCGCATATCAGGAAATATTACCCTTGCGTCGCCTATTCCCAGCTTCATTCATGTGTACAACAAATCCCTTTTATACACATTGGTTGGCGACCTTCTCTCACCACAATAAACAACCCTAGCAGCTGCATATAATTAGCGCAATAGACGCTGAAACCAAATTCTCCAGCATTTCCTAATGCAAACACGAACCCGGTTTCTATTGCAGCCAGAGATGCCATAAGCATCCAATTTGATTTTAGCACCTTTTTTCCCCCAACGTCGATAATAGCGACGACGCATCGCGTAAACAATGACCCGCATTACCAACGGCGCATTTGGTCATTTCTCCCTTTTGTCTTTACCGCCTGTCTGCTTCGTTTCCCCATTGCCCTCAAGCACGTGTAAACCACACAGATCTGAACGATCGCACACATACCACCAAGAGAGACTTTACGTTTCTCTGGTGGTAGGTAAAAACGATATCCTTATTGGAGAGGATATCTACCACGACACCATAAACTCGCCCCAAGAGGCGAATCATCACTGCACGAGATGATTATCGCCGAGTCCTTTACCATCCTTCGACCCGAGCAGGTCAAGGCTCCTATCGCTACCCTGGTGCACACAGGGAAGCGATAATCAGTTATAATCGCTTGAGTCGTTGTCTCCGCGAGTCAATATTATTTGCCTTAATTAAATACACAATATTCAATTATATTATAGTTTTCACCTTGCCACCATAAAACATCCGTTCAACATTTGTTTATTCATTTAATTGTGAACCCGAAACCAGCGTGTAAACTAAAATTAACGTTAAAACAAAAGTGAATAAAATAAACTAACATAAATCCTGTGTTTAATTTTACCGCGTTGTCTTGGCGAACAGTTTTTTCTCCTGTTGTTGCTCTTCTCTTGGTTTTGTTTCGGCGGAATGTATAGTGACGCTGGCGGAATAAGGGAGCCAGCGCCGTGCGTCAGTGCAACATACTTCTTCCCCGCCACAGGTTCGCTTGGGACTTCTCTGCACCCTAAATAATTAAAAAAACATTAGTACCGATACGCGACGTACAAAGTGTTCCTGTTTGTGTATGTACACAATATAATAAACAAACTCCGGAACATGATTATCTATCTGTCACTCGGGCAATAAAAAAAAAAAAACAATAAAGAAAAAAGAAGTGAGAACGCGTGGTACATAATATAGACGCAAAACAAATGGATGCCAAAATGGTGCTTCGGAGAAGGCAAAACACAGACGTAAATCTAATGGCTAAACGCCATAAAACCAATAAAAACAGGCATACAGACACGTTGATTGTCAACAGCGACGACGAAGACAACGCCTATGGTGCCCAGTACTCAGGGGCTGGAACCCAATTCCAAGAACTAGCTGTCAGCGAAACAAATGCAGACGCCAGCAGTCAGATCGTGGTCCTTACCAGATTCATCCATGAGATTTGTCTTAAATAACAACAACTGGATAAACAAATGGAGGAAGTTGTTAAAATAAAAAACAATCTGAGCCAGAATGAGCGAAAAACGAAAATGGTACAACAACAACAGCAAGAACAAAGAGAACAGCAACCCACGAAGACAAAAAAAAACACGACAAGCTAAAGAAACTCAACAGTAGGAATCACATCAACAGCAGGAACCAAATCAGAGGCAGGAACCATCTCAGCAGGTGCCAGTCAAAAAAAAGGAGAAAGTACCTCCTATCCACATCAGTTACATGGAGACAAAGGATCTCATAAAATTGGGTGAGTTGACATGCAAAACTTTTAAAACAAAACGTATAAATAATTTTAAGATAAGGTTAACATGTGATGATTTAGAAGGCTATAGCAGAATTAAATCGGCATTGGGGAAATCGAAAAGCGGGTACTACACGTACACCCCTAAATCGGAGAAAACGGTCTCCATGCTCCTCAAATGAGTTATGGGTCTATTGGTCTTTATCTTGGTCTCTCCTTGGGTTTGTCGATAAAAACACACCTCGTGTCCGTTTCTTTAATTTATTTACCTTACTTAGTTTAATTCGAAGTTCTTACACACTTAGTTATTTACAAAACATAGGTTGCAATAAATTCTTGAAGTTCCTTTTCACTTAATTCAATTATAAAACATAGGTTTCAATAAATTCCTGAGTTCTCATACACTTAGTTATTTACAAAACATAGGTTGCAATAAATTCTCGAAGTTCCTTTTCACTTAATTCAATTGTAAAACATAGGCCGCAGCAAACCACTGATGGTACACAATAGACGGATACTAAATACTCCTTGCCGGACTCGGAACTTCAGACTAACTCTTTAAATGAATCCCTTGGGACGACCCACGAAGGATGTAAATTAACTCGAGGGCGCAACAGGCCCTCACGGAATCAGAATCGAGATTAAATAAGTTCATCGAAGCGATAGGATACCAAAATCCCATCATCGCTTCGATGACCATATTTGGTAATTTACCCTTTTGCGTTCTGTTCAACACAAAAGGTGTTGAAACACACACACGATGATTGCTCTGCTGTTCATCGCGTGTATCCGCAAATATGTAGACACCGCATACATCCCATTTAAAGTTCGCAGCAGGTGCGAGTATCTCAACGGCAAAAAGGGGTTGAAATGTTTACACGATCAACGGCTGCGTAAAGCATTATTGCCGATCATGTACATCTCGCTGGTATATTCTCGCAATCGAATTCTAATGGTAAATTTCCATTTGCGAACTCGACTGCTTGGGCGCCAGCCGGATGCCCTCATGTATCGGTCGGTCGGGTGATCGATCGAGGTGGACATGCTGTGCCAAGGCAAGATACACTTTTCCTGCTGGTGTGTAGCTGGCGCGCAAAAGAATATCGTGTAGATATTGCACGGGCAATATTGGTTGCTTGGTTGTTAAACCGAATTGCTTTAAGAATACAGCATTTGATGCCGCTGGACTTTCATATCAGCGAGACTTAATGTTTCACAGGTTTTTCTAAAGTTACAGGTACGGCATGGAAGGTAAGTACACACTTTTAGTGTATTTTAGGAAACTGTTACCTTTGTACCTGTAAGGTAAGCAGTGGCGTTCAATGTAACTGCCACGGTACTTGTTTTTAATTCAGGTTGTATGCCCTAGATGGAGGGTTTTACCTTGGTAATGGGAAGATGGTTGGTGGCGTTCAAGGGAACCGTCACAGAGTTGATCCTTCCTTCACTCCCGAAGAGGTGCTCGAAGAACTAAAAAGCTTACAAAATGATATCCTGAAATTTACAGGTGTGAAACCATTTTCTACAGCAATTTCTAGAAGTCGCAACCGTAAGTTACCTTTCTTCATTGTATCGCTAAGCCCTGTAGTGCTCCGCGGCCCTACCGTCTTCCCAAAATCCTTACCTCAATCCTAACATATCCATTTAACCATAAAATCTCATAATATACATTTACACACTTAATATAGTAAATATATTCTCTAATATCTTTTTACCTCAAACACATTTGCATATCTATTCAATTTCCATAGTTCATACATTCACAAATAATCAATTCAATTTCCATTACATTAAAAATACAATACTTCATACATTAGAAATATATTCATCATCCCCCTAATTCTCAAATTTGCATAACATAACACACACATACCAAATTTCCAGCCATACATTTCATAACAACAGTTAATCCAATTTCCGTTATCCTAAGCAGCTGCATAGTTTGCAATAGTTTCGGTTAACGAATAACAATGAATCACCCCCATTAAGTAACTAGGGGCAACTGAATGATTTCGTTCATACGAAATCAATAATGTCAGAGGAGTTAGAAGCACAAAAGAGGAATAAAAACCGCAGACGTGTGCGGACATCTGGTGGCCATTTATTATTTAAAATTAAAATAAAGTTGTTTGTGTGATTTAAGTAAAATTCTATTTATTTTCGTGTAAAAGTTTGTGTTGTTATTAGTTGGATTAAAGAAAAAAGACTTTCCACGCTCTTCCCTCGGTCGCGACGAGGAAGCGCGGCGGTGGAATATAACAGCCCCAATAGTAAAATTGATGGACTTAGATATATTAAATACATTAATCATCAAACAATAAGTTGGGAGAGAATAAAGAAATCTGACCGTGTATTGCAGTGTATGCGCTGTCAACGCTTCGGCCATGTGGCAGTGAATTGCAATATGCATTTCAGATACGTCAAATGTCTAAATAATCATTTCATTGGGGAATGCCTATTGGGCAAAGAACCGTCCGCGGATAGAAATAAACTATCCTGTGTCCTCTGTAACAACTCAGGTCACCCTGCTAACTTTAGATGTTGCCCTAAATACCAACAACTAAAATCAAAGTTGGAAGCCAGAAACAAGCAAGTTGAAGAAGAGAAACGGATGAAAACTCGCTCTTACAACAACTTCGTGGCACCACGTGTGTCATACGCTCAAATGGCAGGTGGAGTAAAAAAAAAGCACCAATCTTAGAACAATCACTCAATATCATTAAAACGCCTGCTCCAGGTGCACAAACTGATATAACAGCAATATCACTATCCATACAAGGACAGTTTGCTGCGTTTGGTAAAAAATTCGAAATGATCGAAAAAAAACTGAAGGAACAAGTGGCTCTAACGGACATTTTTTATTCGACCCTGTTTCCAGATGAACCCATACTTTAATCATAACGCTCACTGCGGCTGAATTAACTCTAAAAATTATTGCTGTGAATGGTAATGCACTAATCTGCATGGAAAAAAGGGATAATCTGACCAATCTGCTAGAAGCTGAACGCCCAGATGTCCTTTTGGCTATCGAAACTAAGCAAAACCAAAGGCACTAATTGGGCTACCCAAGTTATAAAGTAATTAGACGAGATCATCCAAATCCCACTCGGGGGGGGCGGGGTCGTTGTCTTAGTTAAAAATGGTCTACAACACAAAGTCGTTTACAGTAGAGGTGTATACAAGATCCAGGTGCTAGAAGCCAGCGTTATAGATATTCCTTTGAAAAGTCAAAGGCATCTATATGTGATCTCTGCGTATGCTCCCGAAGCTTCACAGTGTATACAGTTTATCAATGAACTTCATACCATCTTTCGAAGTCTCAAGTTAGACTCGGAAAATAATTATTTCTTTATGGCGGGTGATCTCAATTCCAAGCACAGTGCTTGGGGTAACTGTGGGGTACTCTATATCACATGGAGAACCAACCCACAATTCCGTACCTTATTTCGACCGCTTTCAGCACGTCGTTTCTACCCTTATTCCCCTTACAAACTATTCCACCTGTAAATCATGTTAAACATAGCTAAACTCATTGTCCTATGTAGATAATGTATAATTGAGTTTAGCTACCTTCTGGCCATACGGCAACCCCATTTCGCTAGCCCATGAGATTTCCACCGGAAATCGCATCATGTCGGTTAGCAACGGCATAGTCTGATCAAACGACGCGGTTGGATAATCATGCAACCGCTGGGGAAATAATCAAAGCATTTAATTTAGTACCCATGATCAGATTTCCCTAGTCAATTCGGCATCCTATTCACTTTCTCCAGACACTCCATTCGTTGGGGATCAATGTTCTTTTTTCGCAGGTGAATATCACCAGCTTCATTTTCCTCTCCTTCACAGTTATGTCGTCCTACAGTTCAATGTACTCTGAGATCACCATATTCACCGAATTAGGTCAATGGATTATCCTCAAAGTTGCATTGATTCGTGCACACACACCCACACCCACCTCGAGATCATAGTACTTTGTGTTTCTGTTCTCTCATTCTCCCATGTTCGTCGACTATCGAATTAACCGATGTATTCACCACACAACGACGGGCGTGGCAATGAGAGAGCAGAAATATGATCTCTCGCTCGCGCCACAAGTTTTGGAGAAAATCTGATTAACAATTAAAACATTATTTACGAATGGAGATGTACCGTGAAATCAATCGTGAGTTAATACTTAATAATCAAAAACTTCGTAGCGCACTAGCTAAATCGGAACGCGAAATTTGCTATTTAAATTCGTTGCTTATAGAGCAACGAGAAAAATATTCTCGGCTGAAGAATCGTATTGTTGCTGAACTACAAAAAAGTTACAAGTGTATAATTAGAGATAAACATAGTTTAAACCAAAATTAAAGAATACTTAAACCATTAAACTACACAGCAGTGCATTCCATTCCTTATCTTTCCTTTTGGTGCTCAATTTTTCTGGTGAACAATTTTGACGACGTAAGTGTCGGGGATTAAAGTGAATAGTTGTCATACGTCGGCATCCGAACTTCTATCCCCACATAACCTTATCACAAACACAAGAGGCAATGTGTTGTTTGACTGTGGCAAACAAACGCTATCGAACATAAACTAGAATTGTATGCTACAAGTACTCCGTCATATCCTACAGGAAATTCCTTCTTGGATTTGCTGTTGTTGGACGAGCGAATACAATTATTAGATACGGATCTAACTACTCGAAATTGTCGTCGTACAATCGAGTACGATAGCGAGCATTATGGACTTGGTGCCGGGAGGGGGTTCCCTATATTACGTGGATGTGTTGCTGTTGCTGCATACCGAAACCGCTTGGATAATCCCGTCAGTTCGTTTTCTCTCGCCGATATTTTCCCAAGCCATGGCGCGTCCTTTAACCTGCGCCAGACACGCTATTCGCTGGGGATCAATAAACTCTTTAGTTAGGTGAATAGCACGAAAAATATATTTGATATTCCACCCCATTTCCCCTTCTCGGAGTGCATTGCACTCTGAGATCAATTCAATATCAAACTGGATCACGCGATCACCATCGGTTTTGCTTTCGTTGCATGAGAAAGCAAACCAACCCCGAGATCATCACGCTCTCCGTTTCTGTTCTCTATTTTCTCTAAGTCCATTGACTGCTGGGTAAATTCACAAGAGTTTATTCACCTCGATGGGCGGGGAAATGAGAGAATGCAGATGAGAGTGTGATCAAGATTGGTTGACCGTGTGGCTAGGGACAGAAAACAATTTCCATCCCTCGTTTGAGTCAGTCGAAATCCACACACAGAACGAGTCGGTCGTGTTCACCATCCACCGTACGGTGAACACACACAAAGTCTATACCCGAGTCATTTTCCGATACCAGTCGTGCTTGTTCTACAGTTTCGCGAATTTTCAATCGTTATTAGATTTAAAAGTACCGTCAAACGTAAAAACGAACAATTAACAACCAAAAATTTATTCGGTGTCAGTGGATTGTCAGATATGAAACAATGAAATTAAACGCACAATTCGCAACGAATCACTTCACAAGTGCATACAAAAAAATCAACTTAATTTATCAACGGTTCTTAAATGTAATTTCAGTTTATGTATTTGTTACAAATAATATTTTTCTCATCAAGCTGCTCCTTACAAATTGTAAATTAATCTGAACAATCTACATAAAATAAAAATACATTAAAATAAAGAAAGCGGTGATCAGCAGCCACAAAACCAGTGTTTCATTTGTTTTTCTTCTGGGTTAAATTTTATATCAAGCAGTAGGACGACTGCGTGCATCAGTAAGGATTTTTTGGTGTGTTGATAAGTGAGTCTTTCAAATCGTGACAATTTCCTGTGAACAATTTTCGGCGGAACTATGATGGGGACAGGAGTGAACCAGTGTCCATGCCTGCACACCTACGTCTTCCCCGCAGCCGTAATACATGTCCCAAACGAACACTCACTACTTGAGCAGTATAAACAGATATATTCTTTTAATTTCGGTAAAGCACACTGGCCGCGCTTTAATCGGATAATAAAAAAAGAATTACGCTCCAATGGCATAGATCCATCAACTGACAAAAATCTTCATAATGACGAAATTGATCATTATCTTTCGACGATGAACAACATTGTTACTAATACAATGAATCGTTCTATCCCAAAGGGTCTCACATAGAGAGTGTTGTAGTCCGGCGCCGTGCTTCCTCGGTTGAGGGAAGAGCGGGGACCTTTTATTATTCCTTTTCTTCTTTTGCTGTTGTATTCCAGAATACTACCCTTATTAAATTTAACACTGAATCTCCTAACACATCCTTAAAAACTTCACTTAACATATATTACATTCTCACTTAATACATACCATTCATAAACATTCACAATATTACCAGTTACAGCACACTTAATAACCTGCACCTTTTTATTTATTGAAAACATAGCAACTTGGATTTTCGTCCGAATTGAATGTGAAAAGTCACAGAAGAAAAAACAGAATAGAGAAAAAAATTCAGTTCATAAAGTTAGTTTGAGATTGTAAGTTGAATAGTGAGTTTGGAAAGTTGATATAAATATATTAAATATAGTGATAATATATGAGTTTTAATATCATCTAAAACCCTTTAAGAGCCGTTGAATTTAAAAAAGGGTTTTTCTTGTTAATGGCGCCTCAGCCAGTTGTAACTGGACTTTCACCAAAGGAAGGTCCGCCTGGGACGCGGATCATAATACGTGGAGAATTCTTAGGAACCAGAGCGAGTGATCTAATTGGTTTAACTATTTGCGGATGTGACTGCCTTCTATCAGCAGAGTGGAAAAGTTGTAATAAGATTGTTGTGCGTACAGGACCAGTAAAAGAAGAAGAGGAATAATAAAAGGTCCCCGCTCTTCCCTCAACCGAGGAAGCACGGCGTCCGGACCACAACACTGGTGGCAGCGGTGGGATTCAACCAAAGGATCCCAAATAAAAAGAAGAAAATAAGAAGAAAAAAAAAACAAGAAAAAAAAATTTTTTAAACAAAACAAAATTTAAAACAACAAAAAAAAATGTTTATAAGAAGAAGAAAAAAGTAAACATAAAACAACGAAAAACAAAGTAAACAAAAAAATTTAAAACAAAAAAAAAAATAATAAAGTGAACACAAGAGAAATAACCAAATAAGAAGAAGAAAAAAAATTTTTCAAGAAGAAAAGAGAGAAAAAAAAAACAGGAGAAATAACCAAACCAAAATAAGAAGAAAAAAAAAAAAAAAACCTCGACATAAAACAACGAAATAAAAAGAAAAAAAAAGGAAAGCAGCAAAGACCAGGATGAGCAATCAACTTTAGGACGTGAAGTCTGCCTGGCGTCAAAGAAAAAAAAATCTAAAAAGAAAAAGAACCACACAAAGGAAACAACCAAGGAAAACTGAAGAAAAAAAAACAAAACAGCAACACTCAAGACTGCTATCAACAGTACAACGACAACATTTAGTAGAGTAAGAATTTTTTTTAGCGACTTTTCTCTCTATTTTTTTTAGGAATATTTTCTACTTGGAAGCTCTCCTTATCCCAATAGAATATTTTTTGGATAGAAATTTCTATCTAAATTATTTGCAAATTCTCATTTCAGTATTTCGAAGACATTTCCGTTTCTTTTCTTTCTTTCTCGTCGAATTTTCTTTCTTTTCAGTTTTGGGACCAATTTATTTTTCTTTCCTATATATATATTGAATAACCAAAAGAAAGGCCAATTTTTCCATAACCATATTTTTAAGTTAACCATATTTTAAGAATTGAATTTTCGCCATACATTATTTTAAACTTTTACTATTACGAGTCCATATTACACGAGACAGGCGGCTAGGCAGGGGGAAGAACAAATCCACTATCAACCGATACACATTAAACCCCCTGAAATGGCTCTTTCTGTCGGAATTTCTGATGTTTTCAGAATCGTCCCTACCTTTGACGGGAAACCCTGCGACTTAGGTAAATTTATTTCCGGGGGAGACGTTTTATTTAGATCCATAAAGAAGGCAGACCCGGATATATACGAGACATTTTTAGATCTAGTCAAAAATAGACTAGAGGGTCATGCTTACGATCTGATTAGGTATAGCCAAATCGCTAAGTGGGAGGATTTAAAAGACAAACTCGAATCGGAATATAAAGAGGAGCAATCTCGGTCGACGGCACACATTGAGTTGATTTCTCTGAAACAACGCTACAGAGAAACCGTCCGGGAATACGGCGATAGAGTCGCGAATGCTCTAAGGACTCTAAACTCTGCCACGTGTGAAATAACAGCAGACGCGGTGGTTAGGGAATTCTTAATAGAAGAAAACATAAAATTGGCCGTACAAACATTTGAGGATGGACTAAACAACGAACAGCTAAAGATACTAGCTAAAGTCCATGGGGGAAACAATTTAAAACAGTCGATTGCACATGTAGTGTCACATGCGGCTCGAATGGACAACTCTCCCAGGTCATATCAGTACAATGAAAAACCTACATTCAATCGTATAGTCTGCCAAACCTGTGGTAAGTCAGGGCATACACAGGACACATGTTATCGGAACATGCAATCCAACTTTTTTCCGAATAGACAACCCATAAAAAGGGAATATAACATTGTATGTAATTTCTGTGGACGGAATAATCACACAGAGAATGAGTGTAGATACAAGATATCTAGGAATGGATCGGCTTCAACAAATTACCAACAAGGTACAACAACGCGTAACCCATTCCGAAATAATCTACAAACTCTGAAAATCGTTTTGGTGAAAATTCTAGGAGCACCAATAGACAAAACGATAGACAAAATGTTCACTTTTCTCGGGTGCAAGAGTCGGAAAACGAGGCCTGACGCCAACCAAAATTTATGGAAGACAGACCAAAGTTTTCTATTTACAGCATTAGATCTTTGGAAATAGATAACGACCATTTTAATGAAGCTCCTAGCCAAATTTACCCTGAGCCCACATACTCCTATAAACCAAGCCATATAAACGAAGATAACCCTGTCCCTAATATAAAGACTCCGATTCATACTCCCATTCTGGAAAACAATTCAGCAACACAGACTGAAAATCCGAACTTTTCAGCAGTATTAAAGACTGAAATCGCTAATATCTCAGATATCCCTATTGACAACGCAGACACTTCAGCAACCAAGACTGAAAACTCAGCAGTATTAAAGACTGAAAATTCGGATCCTGCAGAAAATATACAAACAGAAACCCCTAATATTCCGGCTATCCCAATAGACAACCACGGCACTTCAGCAACAAAGACTGAAAATTCAGCAGTGTTAAAGACTGAAGACCCAATAGTTGCAATAAAATTCGAAACCCAAGTCAGTTCAGCAGCTAATACTGATGAACAAATCTTTTCAGCAGCAAAGACTGACGGATTAAATGTTTCTACAGCAGATATAACTGAAGAAATAGTTCAAACAGCAAATAGGACTGGGAACCAAGATGTTCTAACAGCTAATAAGTCTGAAGAACTATTCGAATCAGTAAATGAGACTGAGAAACTAAACGATCCATCAGCAGTGAGTAAGACTGAAAAGGTAGACGTTCCGACAGCAGTTAAAGCTATGGACAATGACAACACTAAGCCGAAAACAATAAATATTTTAAACAACGAAAACAAACACAAACACTTACTCAAACACGAAATAATAAAAAATGAAAATAATAATTTAACTAAAATAGGTATTGTAAAGAGTAACTATATAAATACATTACAAGTCTTTTTTTTCAACAATAAAAATTTATTCCAATGCAAAATACAAAAAAATAAAAGGTTACACCGTCATTTAAATTATTTAAGATCATTTTTCAAGAAGATTTTTGGTAATAATCATCTTTATTCAATCATCATAGTAATAGGCCCAGAAAGGTTTTGGAAACTTTTCCATAAATTTAAGGAAAAGATAAACACATAACAAATGGCCTTTGTTTTATTATTCAATATATATGAAATAATCTAACAATTGTAGGAAATGACGGAAATGAAAAAAAAAAAAAAAAAAAAAAAAAAAAAAGTTAATGAGGGGGACGAAAGAAAGAAAATTTTAGAGGTAATATATATTGGAAATTTTAGAATTTATATATATTCGAACGGAAAAGGAAAGAAAGGAAATTTTAGAGGTAATATATGTATTGGAAATTTTGGAATTAATATATATATTCGAACGGAAATGAGAATTTTGAAACAATAATATTAATATTATATAATTAATATAATAAGTAATAATAACTTTTGGATAAGAAAACAAAAGGTTCCAAGGAGAAATATTTAAATTTAGTTAGGTAATATGTAATGTAAATAGACTATTTTGACTATTTTTCTAGTGTTAAGAACTTTTTGATTATTGAAAAAATTTAGTTAATATATAATGTAAATAGATTATTTTTCTAGTATTAATAACTTTTTGATTATTGTAACCTTTGATGAAAGATTAATTTTGAAAACCTTTGTAATGTAATTGAACGAAAATCCAAGTTTTTAATTAATCTTAATTTAATATATAGTTACTAGAAAATTATTCTCTTCAAGGATAATTTTCTTTCTCGAAGAAGGGTGGGATGTTGTATTCCAGAATACTACCCTTATTAAATTTAACACTGAATCTCCTAACACATCCTTAAAAACTTCACTTAACATATATTACATTCTCACTTAATACATACCATTCATAAACATTCACAATATTACCAGTTACAGCACACTTAATAACCTGCACCTTTTTATTTATTGAAAACATAGCAACTTGGATTTTCGTCCGAATTGAATGTGAAAAGTCACAGAAGAAAAAACAGAATAGAGAAAAAAATTCAGTTCATAAAGTTAGTTTGAGATTGTAAGTTGAATAGTGAGTTTGGAAAGTTGATATAAATATATTAAATATAGTGATAATATATGAGTTTTAATATCATCTAAAACCCTTTAAGAGCCGTTGAATTTAAAAAAGGGTTTTTCTTGTTAATGGCGCCTCAGCCAGTTGTAACTGGACTTTCACCAAAGGAAGGTCCGCCTGGGACGCGGATCATAATACGTGGAGAATTCTTAGGAACCAGAGCGAGTGATCTAATTGGTTTAACTATTTGCGGATGTGACTGCCTTCTATCAGCAGAGTGGAAAAGTTGTAATAAGATTGTTGTGCGTACAGGACCAGTAAAAGAAGAAGAGGAATAATAAAAGGTCCCCGCTCTTCCCTCAACCGAGGAAGCACGGCGCCGGACTTCAACAAGAGCCATACAAACCGATACAGAAACTCAACGATCGACGTGCTGTATAATCAAAAGAGTATTCTGCTTTCTAAACTGCTCTACAGACAGTTCAGCGATCCAAATAGTCAGGAAATAAAAACAATTAAGTCACTAATTAAAAGTCTTCAAAAACTGATCCGTGACAACAATAGATCAGTGATTAATGAAGACTGGAGCAACAGAATTCAAGCCATTAAAGCTAATGGACCCAATATGGTCCCACAAATGTATAAAGTGTTTCGAACGAAAGATTATAATGACATTCCATATCTGCGAGTTCCGCGAGTTCCCGAGAATTGTCAATTATAGATCAGTGATTAATGAAGACTGGAACAAAAGAATTCAAGCAATTAAAGCTAGTGAGCCGAATATGGTCCCACAATAGAATAAAGTCTTTCGGACGAAAGATTATAATGACATTCAATATCTGCGAGTTCCGCGGACTCCCGAGAATTGTCAAACTCCGCTGAATGCCAGACTTACCCTGGAACACACTAATTCTAACGAAGAGTTCATAATAGTCGAGGATTCGCAAAAAAAGCGAACTCAATTGGTGCTTGTTTCGAAGCAGTGTATAGATTGAACGAATCGGCTCATTCTAACCTTGACCTGGAAAGTAGGGCTCTCCAAAAAAATATTTGGTACGCAATGAACTTAACAATTGGTGTCTCTTAAGTCGAAGTTTCACTATCTTTAGCGAAAATAATAGAGCTGATTCCCCACTTAAAAATCTAAAAACTAGTATATTTGTACATAAAGATGAACTGACGGACATTCTTAGATCCATTAACAACAAAAAATCCTCTGGAATAGATAGTATTCCAAACATTGTTCTGGAGCATTTACCTCTTGAAATAGTGAAGGTTTACACTATTTTGTTCAATAACGCTCTAAATAATGCATATTATCCAACCGAATGAAGATCTGCAGTAGCCCATCCCATCCCCAAAAAGGGTAAGGACAGGAGCAATCCGGCCAATCTTCGCTCGATTAGTTTGCTTCCGAACATCAGCAAGGCATTCGAGAAAATTATAAATAAAGCATTGACTATTGGTGTGAGGGAAATGGTATTATTCCGAACAACCAGCTTGGTTTCCGATCGCAACATGACACAGTTCATGCTGGGACAAAACTTGTTTCCGTCATACAGTGGAACAAGGCGGAGCGACAGTGGGAGCCTGTTTGGTTGACTTTCAAAAGGCTTTCGACAGCGTGTGGTTAGAACGTCTGGTATATAAGTTATCAAATCTAGGTATGCCCGAATATTTATTATACATTATCTACGATATGATAATGGGTAAACAATTTGTAGTGAAATGTGGAGATATAATCTCTAACAAGAGTTTCCACAACAAAAACGGTCTACAGCAGGGAGCAGTGAATTCTCCCGTTTTATTTAACATTTACTCTCAACCATGCAATTGCATATACCGACGACATTGTGGTGTATAGATCTGAAGAAAAGATTGATGTCATCAACAGACTTCTACAAGATGATTTCAATAAAATCAAACGTTTTTGCGACGACTGGAAATTAAAAATACATTTTCAAAAAACAGAGACTGTCCTTTTCAGAACGCCCCTGTCCAGTGCATCAAGGGATACAAAACGGAATTGGAAAACATTTTCCATTGCAGTAGGTAATAATCTTCCTCTAAAAGTAAAAACTGTAGTCAGATACCTTGGAATCTGGCTTGATCTGTAGGGGTTCTCTATACTACATGGAGAACCCACCCACAATTCCAACCACAATTCTATATCTCATTTCGACCGCTTTCAGCGCGTCATTTTCTTCCCATTCCCCTTATATGCTATTCATCTGAAATAACATGTATTCCCCAAGGACGCATAGCTAAACTCATTATTCTATGCAGATAATGCAAAATTGAGTTTAGCTACCATTTTCGCCATATGACAATACCATTTCGCTAGCCCATGAGATTTCCACAGGAAATCGCATATTGTCGGTTAGCAACGGCATAGTCTGATCGAATGGTGGTTGCTTAATCTTGCGACCGTTGGGGAAATTATTAAAGCATTTAAGTTAGTTTCCATGATCAGATTTCCCTAGCCAAGACAGCGTCTTTTCCATTTTCTCCAGACACTTCATTCGCTGGGGATCAATGCTCTCTTTTCGCAGGCGAATAGCATCAGCTTAATTTTCCCCTCCTTCACAGTTCTGTCTTCGTACAGATAAATGTACGCTGAGTCCACCATATTACCGAATTAGGTCAATGAGTTCCGCTCAGAACTACATTGATTCATGCACATACAATCAAATCCACCCCAAGGTAATCATACATCGAGTTTCTGTTCTCTCATTCTCCCGCTTTCTTCGATCATAAATTTACCGATGTAATCCACCACACATCGACGAGCGTGGCAATGAGAGAGCAGAAGTATGTTCTCTTTCGGTTGTCAAGTGCAAAAATTAAATTATCCAATTTTTCAATTCAATTTTATTTGGTAGATAATTACATTTATGGTATATTTTACAACTAGTACTTAAGAGATTTAGGATAGCAATTCCTTTACAACTATAATCTTAAATCTATATAACGACAATAGCACAATTTTAATGAATAACAACTAATAAATTAAGGGAAAACTACAAGAAAAAACCCTTATTTGAATCTTAAGACTAATATTGCACGGGCTTCCGGTTATTTTATATAGTAATGACCTCGATATAATTTTCATAAACAGAGTACATATGTAGTGATTTCGGATAACGCAAGACGGGAAACGAGAACATTGTCAGAAAAAGAACAATTGACGAAGAAGTTTCGATTGATTTTGTCAATAAGGAACTCTACCGGTTTAACGTTAGCGTTTTCATGTAGTTTATGTGTCGAATAATGCCATGGCAAATTCAGCAACATTTTCAATATTTTATTTTGACACCTTTGCAATTTTATTTTGTGTGTGCGAGCACAATTACACCATACAGGAGTATCGCTTGAAAAATATATTTAATTTTATATAATATAATTTTATTTTCGATGCTAAGCTTTGACTTTCTACACACTAATGGATACATAACTCTTACGACTTTGTTTATTTTGTCAATTGTGGTAGTGACGTGTTTTTGAAAGATAAGTTTTTTATCTAGAATAATACCTAGATATCTACAGTCTTTGGACCAATCAATATCAACTGCACACATACTGAGTTTAGCGCCATTTGGTAGGTAGCAGTGTTTCCTACATCTCGAAAACCAGACGGCTTGTGTTTTACCATTTATTTTTATTTTCAATTTCCTGTAATATACTGCTAGTTTGTCAAGAGCTGCTTGCAAAGAGTTGTAGACATTAGTGAATAAGGCACCCGAAGAGAAAATGGCCGTATCATCGGCAAACATAGCTACCTGAATGTTTACACCTAGACATGGTAAATCTGCAACAAACAATGTGAATAATATGGGACCAAGGACCGAGCCTTGGGGTACACCATAGTGGATTTGGTGAGTAGAGGATATGTCCGTTCCTATACTCACAACATATTTTCTCGATCGAAGAAAGCTCTGGATAATTTTGATAAGCAGCATAGGCAGCCTAAGCTTCAGTAGCTTATAAATCAAGGCATCGTGCCATACCGTATCAAAGGCTTTTCCGATGTCTAGAAGAACCAGACCCGTTGACTCCTTGTCGATGAATTTACCAGCTATGTGGTTTTTAATGCGCAAAACTTGGTGGATTGTGCTGTGACCACTACGGAAACCGAACTGAAAGTTTGGTAAGATGTTATTGTCTTCCACAAAACGATCAATCCTTTCCTTAAAGATTTTTTCTAAGAGCTTACTTAGACAGCTAAGTAGACTAATAGGTCTGTAGCTTTCGGGGCTGTTCTTCGGTTTGCCGGGTTTCAGGATAGGTATTACTTTTGCTGTTTTCCAACAGTCCCGAAAATAACAATTCTTAAGACAAGCGTTGAAAATGAACGTTAAATAGTTACTTGCAGCAGGTGGAAGTGCTTTGATTAATTTGTTGTTAATATTATCGAGACCCGCAGCCTTTTTTGGTTCCGATTTTTTTATCAATTCTTTAACTTTGCCAATATTCGTTGCGTAAGTACTTTCAGCTGGTGTTTGAGAAAGTACATGGATAGTGTTAGCAACTTCAGCTTCAGTATACGCGTCGCTTAGATGCATAGATATGGAGTGGTTCTTACTAAACGTGTTAGCAAGTAGGTTGGATTTCTCCACTGAAGAAATAAACAACTTGTCGTGAACTTTAAACGGAGGAATACTTGACCCTCTCTTTTTCATAATTTTTGATATTTTCCAGAACGGTTTGCTTGCTTTGTCAAGAGAGGAAAGATGTTTATTACAACACTTGTTCCTATATGCTGAGATTTCTTTTTTAATGATATTATTTAAGACTTTAACATTAACTAGAAAACAATCGATTCTATAACGAAGCCCTTTTCTTCTTTCTGAGTTTCGTAGCCTAATCAGATGTAAGATATTTTCAGGAAGCGGTACCTTATCAACTGAAGCAGTGGAACATTTAGGTATCGCAAGATCGGCCGCTCTATTGATAACAGAAACAAAATTGTTACATAGGATATCAATGTGCTCGCTGCAGGTTATAGAATTTAGGCTGGTATCACCTAGAACCAAGTTCGTGTTTATATATGATTTATAACAATTCCAGTTGGCGGCGGAATAGTTGTGGTATAAACTGGTAGGATTTACAGCTACTGTATGATTCACTGTGAGGCTGATTGGAAGGTGGTCTGAACTTAACGCATTTAGAGTTAATGGTACTGTGCAGTAATTTGGAATATTAGTGATATATAGATCAAGAGTTGACGGGGTTCTTGTTAGCACTCGCTGGGATATAGGTGGGGAGAAGTGGATAAAGTATGGAAAAACTTGGGCTGGATTCAGTAACATATAGTAAAATGTTACCCCAGCAGTTTGCCCTAAGACAATTCCACGACTGATGTCTGCAGTTTGATGACCACCAATAATTACCTTGTTTCGAGTGTTGACTCTATACAATTTTTGCAGATCCCGCTTAAAGTAAGTAGATTTCTCAATGTTTCTATTTCCACCAGGGAAATAGAGCGAAAAAATACTCACATTGGAGTTATCACTTAATGTTACATCTATACTAATTTCCTCAATTAACTTAAGGTGCAATGAAGGACGCAAGGAATGTTCTATACATTTTTTCACAACAATGGCGACACCTCCACCACTAGCATGTACCCTGTCTAGGCGATAACATATGTAATTTTGATGTGAGAAAGAAATGTCTTGTTTGAGCCAAGTTTCTGAAACAAGTGCAATGTCAATATTAAAATTTATCAAGAAACTAAAAAATGCATGCTTTTTGTTTTTGATGCTTCTCGCATTCCAAGTTATGATATTAAGAGAGTTTCTTAACATGTTTTTTCCGAGTATATGTACTTAATAGCTAATGAAGTAATGACGTTAAATTGGTCAGCTTTAGTTTGACAACTAAGCTTGGTTACAACTTCATTAAGAAGAGAGTTTATCTCGCTAAATGAGAACAAGTTATCATTAGTTATAGTTTCAGACGGATGTTTCTTCGTGTGTGTCGTATCACTGTTGGAAGGTTGCTGGGTTTGATGGAGGCCAGAAGCCCAGGTGGATGAATGAAGTGAAGGTTGACGCACAGATCGCGGTAGTGGAGGAAAATTATCAATGGATAATCGGTCGGGCAGTGGCTGCTGTTTGTCACTCGGAGGCTGTAGGAACGTTGTGTTTCCTGTACCACGTCCACGTGGGGATAATTTGCGGCGAATGTCTATGTACTGCTTTCGGCTTATGCATTCTGGATCTGTGGATTTATGTGGCCCACTACAATTTGCACACTTGATGACCTCATTGGTTTTGCAGTCGGATGTTTTATGGTTTCCCGAACAGATTGCACAGGAGCTATTTATGTGACAATGCATCGAGCCGTGACCGTAAAGCTGGCAATTGTGACATTGTGTGACCTTACCTGGATTATGTTTTTTAAAGTACCAGCGAACGATGGTTTTGAACAAGGTTGAGTAGTTCCGTTTTAGTTCGTTTAATTTAACAATACCGCGTTGAATGTAGACGATGTACAAGTAGTGTTTGTACAGGGCTTTTGCTGACGGATTTAATGTGATGGTTTTAACATCTAGGCACTTAATCCCGAGTGCAATTAGTTCGTTTTTCACTAGATCGTTGCTTATCAAGTCTAGTCCAGATAACACTACCTTTAATGGGCGATTTTCCTTACGCGAGTGGGTAAAAAACTCACATTTTAACCGTAAGAGTTCGGATCTGATTTTATTATATATGTCCATTGTTGGAGCACATATTTTTTGTCCAAGTGATATGTTTTTAATTAAGTATTTGTCTATCTTAATGTTGCTCAAAATATCACGCACTTTAGCACTAGTTGTTTTTAACACCACAATTGGCGGAACGGTTTCTTTAGGAAGTTCTGCGCCCTGTTCGTCATTGGTCGGATCCATTTCAGGATAGTCTTCCATCAGACTTTGAAGTGGTTGAAAAAAGTTAGTGTTTGAACAGATTTTAGATTTTTCTAACACTTCATTGTTCACTTTTGAAAGTTTATCGGGAGGAGTTTGGCCTCCAATAACGGGGTCGTAACGCAACCGTTTGCGCTTAATTTTGTTTAACACACGTGGCCCAGGGGCCATAACTTAACGGTTTTTACACTTGTTCAAATTATTGTATGCGGAAAACGAGGCAAAGAAAACAAGATAAAGATAATTAAATTGTGATAATTATTGTGAAAATAACGGTTTATTAAGATAAATAGCACGAGCAAAACTGTGGGACAAGTTGTCTGTTTGAAAGTCAGCCAGGTACTGAAATTATCCAATTTCATCCCTTTTCGAATCAGTCATTTGATAACCATCACCACCGTCGCATGCGGATGCATACGCTCGCGCGAGTTAATAAAAACAACTTGGTGTTATTTCTAACTTATTTTATTTATTATTTAATAATAAACGACGATGAGTGTGCTCCTGCACGGCTGGGAAATCAATCGCCTCGGTTCCTCTTCGGTGGCGGTGTTTATGCCTCGAATTGTGATAAGGTTGAGTGTGGGGTTCAGCCTATTTGTTGGTGTGTCTGTTGTGGAAAAGTTTGAGTTTTTCTGTACTGGGGCCGTGTGTTGATTTATGATAGGTTTGGATTGATTATCATCGGTATGCTTTTGGCTATGTTTTGATAGTGCGAGTTTGTACAATATTTATACAGTATTTATATTACAAAGATTGATAATAGAAATCGTACTAATGTTAATTACAATAGATAGAGTTTGTATAATATTTATACAGTATTTATATTACAAAGATTGATAATAGAAATGGTACTGAGGTTAATTGCAATAGATAGAGTTTGTATAATATTTATACAGTTACAAAGATTGATAATAAAAATGGTACTAACGTTAATTACAATAGATATTTTAAAATACAAGGGTTAGTGTATATAGAGATTTGTTTGGAGTTTTAATTATAGTAATAGGTATGCGGATACATTATGTGGGAGGTGTTAACTCTCCCCTCCTTAAGTTAAAACGTCCTCGTTTTCTATATTGGCGGTTTTTTTTGATAGTCGTGTCATTTCTTGTTCAAATAGTATATTATGTTTTTCTAATTTCCTTTTTTCTCCATATACTAATATTATTCTTATAATATAAAGTGTTAATGCGATGATTATAATGATTCCGAGTATGCTGCAGAATGTTCTTATAGGGTGGTCTTCTAAGGGTATGTAGAATGTAGATATTTCTTGTAGGTTTGTGAATTTGTTAGTTGTATTTGAGGACAATAGTTCAATTATTTTTAATTCTTCATTATGTCTTAATGCTACAACTTCTTTGATTACATTTTTTATATTTACATATTTCGTATTGTCAATGATTACATTTTTCAATGGTTTTGCCGTCTACGATATGACTTTTGTCTATAAAAAGATATCCGTTTTCTATTTCTTTAATTTCTACATTGTTTTCTTTTATAAAGTAACAAGCGGCTGGTTCTTTGGTTATTAATGGTAATGTACAGTTATCTTTGTAATTTCGAATAAGTTTACAGATATATGTCCCTACAAAGTTTTTTTTTTCATTTTTAAAACATTTTTTCTTTTTCTCTTTATATTCTTAATTTCTAAATTAAAGGCTAGACTAAAAATGCTTAAATTCTAGCTTAATTATCTTATATAATAACTTACTGGTCCTTCGCAGACGCTAAACATTACTAAACATTTGTATAATTTGCCTTTCGGCGACAGAAGTTTGTGGCAGTACTTATAATTATTTGAAAGACAAAGAAAATTTGAAAAACTTTGTGTCAATTTTTTTTGTTTTTTTTTTTGTTTTCTTAAAATTTAACTTACTTAACTTACCTATTTTTTCTTTATAAATTTTTTATTTTATGTAAAAGCACTTAACCTAACTTAACTTAAATCTTATACTACCCTAATTCTAGAAAAGCTAAGTCTATGTAAGCTAGCTGATGATTGATTCTATACCGACTTTGGTATCCAGGTCTTTATATGCCATTCAACCACCAGAACTGTTGACGCTGTCTAATACTATCGTCCCGGTCTCTGTGGGAGATAGCCCTACTGAAGCGCAGGAGCTCTTCTTCGGTGTGCGTTACTTCCCGGTCGTAGCACAATCGCCCGTCTACGGATGATCTACTTACATGATAGATCAGCGGAATTCCGGATCTATCCTGTATAAGCCCTTTCATGTTCAAGTCAAGGAACGCCCCTGGTGGAACAAAGCCGTTGCGACGCACGCTCTCATAGTACAAAGTGTTTGGATAATAGGCCCCGAAAATTAGGTCATTGGACGAGCTTATTGCTCTCGCAATATGTCCTCTGATTAATTTAATCATAAAATTATCCACCCTATTTATGTACGCTTCATTATATAAAGTCTCATTTGAATAATACTTTTTATAGTCCGATTCCGGTGTCCGATATAATCTGAGACAAGTTCTGAGACACTTCCTTTCGAACACCCGAATCTTTTCCATCAAATTTGGACCTATGTTAAACCATACTGGACAACCATATATGAGCATTGGACTGATTAGCGTCAAGTAGCATATGACTTTTTATCCTGCTGTCAAGTTGGCTACTGTTGGCGATGGATCACGAATTCCCAGGAAAAGCAAGGCAAGTGCTAACATACCACTTCCAGGGAAACGACGATCAGCGGCGCACCGATTCCGGGAAGCCACTAAGAAAAGCAGATCCCAGAAAACAAGCAAAGGAGGGGACGACTGCGGGCCTATATAAGGCGGGCACTTTCGATGGAGCAGCAGGAGTCACCGTTGCGGTAACCCTAGACATTGAAAAAGCTTTTGATACGACTTGGATCGAAGGTCTCGCTTTTAAACTACTGAATACTGGCCCCAGTAGAACGCTATGTAGCATCATCTACCAGTTCGTTCGCAACAGAACCTTCCAAGTTAGAATGAATGGAAAGCTTTCCCGAACTTTTCACGCCGCCGCAGGCGTACCACAGGGCTCCATTCTAGGCCCCATCTTATTCAATATTTACACCTCCGATATTCCTCGCCCTGCGGACGGGAGAGTGCTATGCGGATGACGTCCTGGTGTACACGTCAACCAAAGGCCCCAACCTCGCAACAAATCGACTCAACCGTCACTTGGACGAACTGTATCAGTATTACAGTCGATGGAAAATCCGACTTAATCCATCCAAAGCACTAGCCATAATTCTGAGTAGTAAACACTCCCAACCTACTTCTCGATATTCACAGAATATTCGAATAAAAATGGGAGATACTACGATTAGACCACAGGACAAGATGAAATATCTCGGGGTCACTTATACCCCAAAAATGAATTTCATCAAACATGTGACCCACATTCTCCAAAGGGGCCTCGGTCGGTCTAAGCAACTGCACAACATCTTGAAGTGGGGGAATAAAGTTGACACCAAAGTTAAGCTTCTCTGCTATAAGCTGCTAATCCGATCTGGAATATCGTACGCCTTTCCCATATGGTCCTGCAAATCTTCGGCTCAAATGGAAAGACTTCGGGTTTTCGAAAGGAAACTCCTCAGAAGATGCACCAATCATTCTAGAAGGCCTGACGGTCGTCATTACCCCAACTCTCACCTATACGAAGGCGCCTCCATTACCCCTATCGACGAGTACTTGCTTCAATTAGCATATAAGTACCTCGAAAACATTCAGAACAGCGAGAACCTACTTGTACGGGACTCTTGCGTTCTTGACCCCTCTCTCTCTCGATCTCTTCGGATCAAACCCCCACAATTTCTTCTTCAGTACAAAACTGAAGAAAGCACCCTTCCCAATAACATTCCCCTCTATAATAGAGGATTCCTGGACCCATCCCATAGGGTCTACAATTAACAAACCAAACATACGAACGCACAGTACAAGACGGCACAAACACAAACATACACACCGACCAAAGCGCAGATTATCAGACGCCAAAGACGTGATCTGCGTCTACTACCGCGCCCAAGACCCACCGGTCTTGTAAGATTTCTTTCCCATCATCCCGCTATAAAAGTAGTTAGAGAACACTTGGACTAACACTGTCCACACTATCCTTGGATACCGCCCCATTTTTTCTTCTCTTTTCAGATGCCGCGAGACCGAGCCCAACATCCTCACGGATGTGGGTGATTCTGGTTATCGCAAGATGACCAGAAGTCAGAGACAAGATGAAGGACACATATGTCCTCGGCCTTCTCGCCACCATTGTTTTTTTTTTTTTTTTTTGAGCAGCAGGAGTCGTCGAAGGAACTCCTACCCAATCGGTCTTGCTCAAGACAAGAATAAAGAGATCACACAGAATAATAAATAATAAAATAAACTATAGGAAATAAGCAAAGTATTCCCTAGATATTATTGCAACCTGTTTTTCGCTTCGGTGTTGAAATTTTGCTTGGTCGGTTGGCTTGTCTTCTTCGTTGGTCGCGTAGATTAAGGATTTGTACTGGGCAAGACTCAAACGCCCGCCAATCCAGAGAAGAGTCCGGCTCTGGAGGTACAATCCCTCGAAATAAGAAAATATCGTTTGGCCGGCCAGCGCCGGAATACAGTCCACTAAAGGGGAGACTGAGGCGTCGCTAGAGGAAGCGCCGTTTGTTGTTTCGGTTTCTCTTTTCATTGCAACAACAGCTACTGTGAAATAGCCTCCTTGTCATAGCAAAAGTTTTCCTCGCTTTGAGCAAAGCAGCTTCTACATATCTGCTGAAATACAGATATTGATCTAGCAAGATGCCCAGGTATTTAACTAAACTGTTGTATTCCAGTTTATCTCCATGCGGTCCCACGATAACTAGCTTTCGCCAGTTTTTCCTTGTGTCGTTCGTGGCTTTATATAATGGAGTTCTAAATAGGATGGCTTCACATTTCTGGAAGTTGATCTTAAGTTTCCAGTCATCGCAATAGCGCTGCACTTTGTTAAAGTCTCGCTGTATTAAACTATTTATGATCGCAACTTTCGGAGCTGTTCTGTAAATTATGAGATCGTCTGCGTACGCAATAGCCTACGGAAGTGCATCTAATAAGTCGCAAATGTAAATGTTAAAAAGAATCGAAGAGAGTACCGCGCCCTGTTGCAAGCCATTCGTGATATTATACGTTTTATTAGAGGTCACATTACCATTTTTGACCACGAACCTCCAGTGCTTTAACATTTCGTAAAGTACATATAGTAAAGGCTTGTGTATGCCATGTCTGACCAACTTATAATACAACCCTTCGATCCAGACGGTATCAAAGGCTTTTTCCAAGTCGATCAGACAGGCACCTGTGCATTGGTTCCTACATTTATTCCATTGTATGTCGGAGACCAGTTTAGCTGCGGCATGTGTGGTTTCATGACCCGCCCTAAAGCCAAACTGGTTATTTGGAATAATGCTGTTGTCGTCTACCCATTTTACCAGAGCTTTGTTGATGGTGTTTTCAAATACTTTACTGATGCTTGGGAGTAAACTTATCGAACGCATGTTCATTGGGTTTGTACAGTCTTTGCCCTTTTTGGGATAGGCTGAATGATAGCCGTTTTCCAACGCACGGGATAATATGCATTATTCAACGCGTTGTTAAACAGGACCGTGTATATATCTATTGCCTTTGGGACAGGTCCCCCCCCCCCCCCCCCCCCTTGAGAGGAGTTAGGTCGATCTCTTCGTATAATATCGTAGTTTTTATGCCATATCTTGTGTCTCTGGTTTAACTTTGTTTCCCCCGCCAGAAGTACATCAGGTTGTTCCTCTTGCAACAGGTTGAAAAGATTGGCTCTTCTCTCAGTTCTTATTAGTGAATTTACATTGACGACAAGAGCTTTTATTGATGTTGTGGTTAGAGGGTTTATATTGACTTTTTGTTTAGATTGGGCAAGTACGAGTAGATCTCGTTTATTTGATTTTGCAGCTGTGTCATCTGTGTCTGCAGATTAAGCAGAACCGTGACCACGTCTGCTTGCGATGTTGTTTCAGTCTGTCTGGGAGTATTTGTGGCTACCAATGTTATAGCCTGGTTTGATGGTCTCCCATCCGACGCAACTTGTGCGTACGACCGCTGCGATGTTACGGGCATTGTTGTAGTACGAGCTGGCTCTGTGTTTTTTTGCCGGGTCACACTTCTTGCCATAGTTTCTCGGAATTTAGGACATCCTCGATAATTAGCGGGGTGTCCCTCATTCCGGCACACTGCGCACTTTAGAAGGGCTTTGTCTTCTACCCTTTCTTTTCCCAGAGGGCATTCTTCTGCCTTATGGTCTTTTCCGCATTTTACGCAACGGTGCTGCATTTCACAGTTCGCCGCCGCGTGACCAAACCTTTGGCAGCGGACACATTGCAGGATGTCTCTGCATTTTTTTGAAACTTTGATGATCCAAGACTGTAATCTTTCTTAGACCACCAATTCTGCTGCTGGGCGTTAGTTGAACCAAAAAGAAGGGTAGCTTGCGGTTTTCCCTTCTTGCCTTGGTTGTGGTGAACGGTTTTACGGAGATAAACTCGAGATCGTCGTGCCTCAACTTTTGAAGCATCTCGAGCAGAGCCTCCGGTTCCACCCCAGGGTCGACACCCTGTAATAGAACCGTTACCCTCTTTGTTTGCTTCTGCGTGAACGAGTAGAATTCTGCGGTGGCCCTTTTTAAGACCTCTTTAATTTTATGGTGGTCTGCCACCGCATAGGTTTGAATGGCATGCCTATTACCAGCCAGTCTTTGAACTACAAAATTGTTTCCTATAGCTAGCTTACAAAGACTTGCCAATTCCTTACACTCAATATCTATAGTGTTGATTGGTGGCATCTTTATTTTTTGGTTGTTATTCTTGCTTTGCCGCTGTTGTGTTGCTTGCTGTGGTCGATTTTGTGTTGATTGTTGCTGTTGATGTTGATGTTGCTGTTGCTGTTGGCCGACTTTTGGCGTCGGCTTTTGTTGTTGTTCGGTGTCTTTTTCTTTTTCGAGTGCCGCTATTTTTTTCTTTCGGCGTCTCTCTTCTAGACGGGCTCTTGCCATTGCAAGTTTCGCCTCCAATTCAGTTATTTCCTCCTCTTCATCCTCAGACTCTGAGGATGCAAGAGAAGCGAACGAATTGTTTGCCCCATATATATTAAAATTGTGGGGAGAGGGACGCTCACTGTCCTCCTCCATTTGCTGACCTTTTCTCTCCATTGTTAATTTCGCGGTTTTACTTCGCGTCACAATGGAGATTTTCGGTAGTAGTAATAATCCTTTCAATTATCGTCCAATATCCCTATTAAGTACATTAAGTAAGATACTGGAACGCAAGATCTACCAAAATCTTCTCTCATTTGCCAATGAGAATGCCCTCATCCCTAACTGTCAGTTCGGATTTCGTAAGCGACAATCCACATGTCATGCTCTACTAAAACTCACACACGATGTTACAACTGGTCTCCAAAACCAAAGCCCTACTGTGTGTATATCTCTCGATATTTCTAAGGCGTTTGATTGCGTCTGGATCTCAGGGCTTCTGTACAAACTGCACTCCATATTTAATCTAAACTCTCACACAACAAAGCTCTTAGCCTCTTATCTTTCTGACAGAAAATTCGTTGTGAGAATAAATTCTTCCGTCTCAGAAACCCGCACCATAACCGCGGGTGTTCCTCAAGGCTCTATTTTAGGGCCAATTTTATATCTGTTATATACCGCGGATATTGCTCAACCCGTATCTCCTAATGTTGTGATGCTGAATTATGCTGATGATACATTAATTTACTCTAGCAGCAAATTTGTTAAGGCTGCAAGAAACCGCATTAACAACTTTCTCCCTAACCTATCATCATACTTTAATAAATGGAAAATTCACCTTAACCCAAATAAAACGCAGCTCATAGTGTTCAAGGGCAAACACGAGCACTGTACAAACAACACTAGACGCTGCCACAACAAAATTAAACTTAACTTAAACAACACTCTAATAAAACCCTCCAAAACCCTAAAATATCTGGGAATCACTTTTTCTAATAACTGGTCTTTTTCCTCCCACATTAAAAATTCCCTTCAAAAAGCCACAATTCAGCTTAATCTCTGTAGAAGGGTAATGTGGAAACCTAATAGTCTCTCTCACAAAGTCAAACTGCTCATTTACAAACAAATTATCAGGCCCACACTCACGTACGCGTGCCCATTGTGGTACCATATCACTCCCTCCCAAATGGAGAAATTACGAGTATTCGAAAGAAAATGCTTTAGGTATGTCTCTGGGTTACATCGTCGTCCTAACTCCTATAAGTACTATAGTAACGTCGAACTCTACAATACCGCTGGTATCGAGCGCCTCGATAGATGATTCCTCGAGCTATGTATCAAATTTATCGAAAACCTACAAAATAATCCCAATCCCATAATAACCTCGCTCTTAGAGAACCCTCTAGATATCAGAACTAACTATCCCAACTGTCTCCACACCAGAGCCATCTTCGCCTCAGATAAATGATTCAAACGAGATCATATACCACAACACCGAAGTTACCCCTAACCAGTTCAAATACTGTAACGTCCAACCATTTTCCAACATCCTACGCTTTTCCAACGAACAACCGGAGAGAAATACTCTTCCTCAAACCCATAACTGACTTCATTCCACATCCTTTAATTCATATATCCCATTAATTATAAAACTTTGTTTTGTTTATAGCTCATTTTATAATAATCAGACTAAGTTAGGTTAAGTTATATTTATATTTAGGGTTAGGTTTAGATTAAGTAAAGTAAAAATAAGAAATTCCTGGTTTTCTGACCTTTTCCAGGAAGACGAAACCCTACTAAATGTATAAACACACATCTATCGTGTAACTCTTAAAACATTGTTTGGAAAATGTATTATAATAATAATTACATGTAAGCAATTGTCACGAATTTAATTTTAAGTCACTGTATTACTTAAATGTACAAATTCTAATTATGGTTAATAAATACAGTTTTGAAAAAAAAAAATAGTAAAATCAGTTTGAGTTGTGAGTTCAGTTAAAGTAGAGTTTAGTTTGAGTTATCAGTTTGAGAGTTGAGTTTGTTTTGAGTAGAAGTAGATGTTACAGTTGGATTTAGCAGTTGTAGTTAGAAGTTTGAGTTATAAGTTGGAATATTGAAAGAAGAAGTTTTAATTGAGAATTGTAAAAGCAGTTAAGTTAAGTTGTGTTGATTTGAGTGTTTAAAATAAATACGTAACTAATATCAAGAGAGAAGGAAAATTTTTTCCTTGACCATTGATTCTATCGGAGCTAATAAACAATGAAACGCGACTTGATGAAAGAAAAAGAAGTAAAGATAAAATAAAAGGTCCACGCTCTTCCCTCAACCGAAGAAGCACTGCGCTGAAGACGTAACAGGTGTGAGCGCACGCAAAGTCTAGATCGGGCAATCAAAGAGAGCCAAAATTTCATCCCTCGTTGGGAGTCGGACGCGTGTGTTAAGTGTGTCAGGGATAACATAGAAAAGGACATCATTCAAGGGGTCATTGATACACTTGATCAGAAAAGTACAACCAGATTCTGAACTCCAGTAACCTTACAGCCTAACGAGTACATCCAAGTCATCATTCCAAAAGAAACCAATCAAAAAACGATTAATTGCATTTATCAAAACCGATTAACGATTGCACAAGCTGGAACAATTAAAATACGGAAACATCCCAACTGCATGTTCCAGCACAATCGGCATAAGTGCAATTAACTGGGTCAATTTGTAGCGTTCTACGAACGCACAATTCCGCGCAGGTAAGGTTCCTACCTTCAAGGAACTTACTTACCTGAGAGCGTTGCACGCGCCCACAGACGCGTGCCCCAAAGTCCCACCATAGGGCCTGCAACTCGCAGCCAACGTTGAGACCGACACCAAAAAGCAAGGAACTGAACGTCCCCAAAGCTTTTAATGCCAAGCTCAACATTCGTAAGTCATCATACCTGAAACAAAAAAGAAACATTCAATCTGCCTGCGCCCAGGAACACTCCATTGAATCGGCAATTTCAAACGTCTAAGCAATGCAAATTAGCCGACCAACGATGCACGTGCGGGTAGCTGCCATAAAGACCACCAAATCTATCGGCAAACAAAAGAAACGGCAACCGTAATTATCTCAACGAGATAATTCAAAATGTATGAGGTTTAAAACCTACAAGGAAACTACTCCGATCCCACGGTGTCTGTTTGTATTTCACACCCATTAGAAAGATCTAATGGATTTCGGGTGTATTGACAAAAGTCAAACAAAACCCATGAACCATGCATCCATGCAAATTGCAGGATATCTTTCGGCTTTCGCGCCAGATGTGTTATGTAAATAAGGCGGCATACAATTGACAACCGTCGAACTGAATTTTGACCACCACCACGGATGGTGATAATGATGTTCGATGATGAGCGAGTTTCTTCTTTCAGGAATGAAAAATCACCCCTGGGACGTGATAACATGCTGCTAACAGAAATTCGGAAGTTCTGTTAGCAGAGCAAGTAGGAAAATTTTTCCATGTAGATACAGATACCAGTTTGGAATCTGGATATCTGTGTGGGCAGACAGACAGTCTGATTTCGATAGCCATATCGGGTGGTATATTTCGAGCAAGGAAGTGAGATTTCGATCGGCAGAGGACTAGGAGGGTAGTTTCGAGTGTTTGAAGATCAGAGTAGGAATTTTCGAAGAAAAAAAAGTAAAGTGACGTCGAGTGTGATCGCACGTGCGGTGTAGTGAAGCGTTAAAAATAAAAAAGAGAACAAATATAAAACAAAACAAAACATTCCCGGAGTTTTATTTGACATTGTTTTCGCTCCGTTCGTTAGTTTCGTTGTTTTGGGAGTAGTGTTCGGCGGAACACCCCAGTATCAACTAGAATACGTTATAAACTTCCGCCAAAATACCATACAGAAGGTTGCGTAGTTTCTGGAGAGCCCAGACAATTGCTAATAGCTCCTTTTCGTTGGTGGAGTAGTTAATTTCTGCGGAGTTTAGTGTTCTAGAAATGAAAGTTAGAGGGTGTCTTACCTGGCTTAATACTGCTCCTATTGCAAAGTTGCTGGCGTCGGTAGTTAATTCGAAAGGCTTCCCATAGTCGGGCTGGAACAGCACGATTTTTTCTTGAAGTTTAATTTTTATATTATCGAAAGATTCTTTAGCTGACTCGTCAAATTTAATCTTTATATTTTTGCTTTTGTTTTTCGATACTTGTCCTTCCCCTTGAAGAAACGAAGTCATTGGCTTTGTAATTTTGGTGTAATCCTTAATAAATTTCCTATAATATCCTGCTAATCCTAGAAATGATCTTAACTCCTTCAAGTTTGATGGTTCGGGATAATTTTTTATAGTATTGATCTTCTCAGGGTCTACAGTTATAACTGCTTGTGGGATTATATGCCCTAGGTAGTTGATCGATTTCTTAAAGAAATGAGACTTCTCCGATGAAATCTTCATGTTTGCTTTCTGTGGAGCTGTAATTATAATTTTCAGATGTTCCATATGTTCGTCCTCATTACCAGAATATATTAGGACGTCGTCAATGTAGACATAAGCAAATTTTCCAATATAGGGTCGTAGAATATCATCTACTGTCCTCTGAAAAATGCTAGGTGCGTTTTTGAGTCCGAAGGGCATGCGAACAAATTCGTATTTAGCTCCGTTTATGGAGAAGCTAGTTTTCGCCCGATCAGATTCCTTTATTTTTATTTGGTGAAATCCAGATTCCAGATCGAGTGTTGAAAATACTTTGGCCTTGCCTAGGTTCTGTATAGTAAGGTTTATGTCAGGGATAGGGTATCGGTCTGTTACTGTCTCATTTACAGAAATGCCTCTATCGTTGGAACTAAAAAAAGTTGAAAAGAGATTTTTTTAACAAAATGGGGATTGCGTGAAAAAAAAATTATTTTTTTTTTTAGATTTTCGATTTTCGATTTCGATTTTTGGTATAATTGGAATTTATACATGTTGCGGAACTGCAACACTATGGAACGAACGGAAACGATACACCGAATCAGAAGGAGGAAAAACGGTATAAATACGTCGCACGCAGATCGGGAAGATAAGAAGAAGTAAGAAGTAAGAAGTAAGGAATAAGCAGTAAAACCACGATAAGTACGGAAGCGATAAGTCAAGAGATCGTTAAGTGTACGGTAAAAGTAACGGTTGTTATTAACGGACTAATAAAGTGTTACATTAATTCAAAATCGATTTAACGGCTCTTATTTATTAAAAATAATTAATCCAGCGAACCCTAAGCTCGCTACAATATGCTCGAATCTCAAAAACGAAAGCGGTCATCGGGTGTCCAAAACATATCCATAATCCACACGCCACACAAGGAGGTGGAGTTGCTGTCTTTATTAAGAAAGACATTCACCACAAGGTCGTTTACAGCACAGCTGTACACAATTTACAGCTGCTGGAAGCTTGCATTATAGATATACCTTTGAAAAGTCAAAGGCATCTATACGTGGTATCCGTGTAGGCACCTGAAGCTCCTCAGTGTTCGCAATTTATCAGCGAACTGGATACCCTTTTTCGTAATCTCAAGTTAGACTCGGAAAACAATTATTTTGTTCTGGCGGGAGATTTCAACTCCAAACACAGTGCTTGGGGTGATATCACTCCGAACACAAGAGGTAATGCACTATTCAACTGGTGGGAAGCAAATGCAACAGAATATGAACTAGAATTGTACGCTACAAGTACACCATCTTATCCAAGAGGAAACTCCTTTGTGGACTTACTTATGATTGACGACAGACTACAATTATTAGGCACGGACCTAAATACTCGAAATTGCCTTCGCACAATCGGGTATGATAGTGACCATTACGGCCTCGGCGCCGTTTTACATGTTCCAAACGAACATGCAATACTTGAGGATTACGACCAGATACATTCGTTCGTTTTCCGAAAAGCACACTGGTCGCGCTTTGATCGCATAATAAAAAGAGAACTATGCTCTAATGGCGTAGACCCTCCAACTAATAGAAACCTTCGAAATGAGGAAATAGATCATTATCTCTCAACGATGGACAACATTGTCATCAAAACAATGCACCGTTCCATTCCAAAAGCGGCGCACATGGAGGAGAATTTTAATAGATATAGAAACTCAACAATTGATGCCCTCTATAGACAAAAAAGCGCTCTGCTCTCCCAGCTCAAACTGCTCTACAGACAGTTCAGCGATCCTTATAGCAAAGAAATAAAGACAAATAAGTTATTGATTAAAAACGTTCAAAAGCTGATCCGTGACAACTACAGATCAGTAATTAATGAAGAATGGAAATGTAAAATTCTCTCCATTAAAACCAGTGGTGGGAATATATTTCCGCAAATAAATAAAGTATTTAGAAGAAAAGATCCTAATGACATTCCCTGCCTTCGAGTCCCGAGGACTCTCGAGAATTGTCAAATATTGCTGAACGCAGGACTCACCCCGGAACACATCAACTCCAACGAAGAACTAATAGTAGTCGAGGATTCGCAAGAGAAAGCGAACTCCATTGGCGCCTGTTTCGAGGGAGTACACAAATTGAACGAATCCATTCATTCTAACCTCGATATCGAAAACAGAGCTATTCAAAGCCATATTTCGCTGCACAATGAACGGCAAAGTTGGCATTCCGAAAACAAAATTTTCACCATCTTCAGTGAAAACAATAGAGCGGATGCGCCGCTTAGAAATTTGCACACAAATATATTTGTGAATAAGAGTGAACTCATGGACATCCTTACATCCATTAAAAACAAGAAATCCTCTGGAACAGATGGTATTCCGAATACAGGTCTTAAACATCTTCCTCCGGAAGCGGTGAACATTTACACTACCTTGTTCAATAACGCTCTAAATCATGCATACTTTCCAAGACGTTGGAAAATAGCAGTAGTCCATCCCATCCCCAAAAAAGGCAAGGACAGGAGCAATCCCGCCAACCTTCGCTCGATTAGTCTGCTTCCAAACATAAGCAAAATATTCGAGAAAATCATAAATAAGGCATTGATAAACTGGTGTGATGAAAACGACATCATTCCGAACAACCAGTTTGGCTTTAGAGCGGGGAACGACGCAGTTCATGCAGCTACAAAACTTGTTTCCGATATACAGTGGAACAAGGCAAAACGACAATGCACAGGCGTATGTTTGGTTGACTTTGAAAAGGCCTTCGATACCCTATGGTTAGAAGGACTTGTATATAAGCTATCAAATCTAGGTTTGCCTGCATATCTGTTATACATCATTTACGATATGATAATGGATAAGCAATTTGTGGTAAAATGTGGGGACAAAATCTCCAATAAAACTTTCTATATTAAAAATGGCCTACAGCAGGGAGCCGTGAATTCTCCCATTCTCTTCAATATTTATACTAGTGATCTAGTTGGGTCTCTTAATCATGCTATTGCATATGCCGACGATATTGTAGTGTACAGATCAGAAAAAAATATCGATGCCATTAACAGACTTCTTCAAGAAGACTTCAATAAAATCAAACGCTTTTGTGACGATTGGAAATTGAAAATTAACTTCCAAAAAACAGAAACCATCCTTTTCAGAACACCTCTTTCTACAACTTCAAGGGATACAAGGCATAATTGGAAAAACTTTTCCATTGTAGGAAGCAATAATCTTCCGCTGCAAATGAAAACTGTTGTCAGGTACCTTGGTATCTGGGTGGACCAATACCTATGCTTTGATAAGCACATAGCAGCTGCCCTCTCCGCAGCTAAAAGTGCATATGCAATGACAAGAAGTCTGTTTCGAAATAGTCTCCTAGATCACAAAGTTAAAATAATTTCCTACTCAGCATTTATTCGTCCAATATTAGTGTATGGTTGCCCGGTATGGTTCAACGTTTCCCCATCCTACATGGAAAAGTTTCGCATGTTCGAGAGGCAGTGCTTGCGTTCCTGCCTCAGGTTACATAGAACACCTGAGTCTCAATACAGGAAATTCTATCCTAATAAGACACTGTATGACAAATCAGGACTGAATAGGATAGACAATTTCATTATCAAAATTATTTGTGGTCACACTGCAAGGGCAATGTGCAGCGAAAATAATCTTATCTCGGGAGCATACTACCCCAATGACATATACCTGGAGAATACACTCCAAAATGGGTTTATCCCACCAGAAGCGTTCCCTCTATTGGATAGAAAAGGTCTTATCCAAAACAAGCACGGAGTCCCTATTATTTACCACGTTTTTCGTGGTGCCAGGGACAAACGTATTCTTTATAACAGTGATATATCAAATGCTGCAGTTCACTTGCGCTTTAGCATGGCAAGAGGGGATCGAGATAAATCTATAAATGACCGATCCCATGCCAACTGGTGGTGGATTGACAATAAAGAAAGGATTTAATATCCCCAAATATAGTAAGATCTTCAGACGCTACGCCTTCCCTTCCCATTCCTCATTTCCCTTTTCATATTTATTTATTCTTCCTTTTCATTTCCATTTTTCATTTAGATTCCTTTTCGTTTTGAAATTTCTTAATGTTAACATTTTTGTTAATATGTTTGTTAATATTTTTTGTTTATTTGTTAATTTTTTATTTTATCTTGTTATTCAAAAAAAAAAGAGAACTTCTTCCAGGAAATACCATATATACAAATATAAAAATATAAAAATATAAAAATATAAAAATATAAAAATATAAAAATATAAAAATATAAAAATATAAAAATATAAAAATATAAAAATATAAAAATATAAAAATATAAAAATATAAAAATATAAAAATATAAAAATATAAAAATATAAAAATATAAAAATATAAAAATATAAAAATATAATACTATAAAAATATAAAAAGATAAAAACATAAAAATATAAAAATATAAAAATATAAAAATATAAAAATATTAAAATATAAAAATATAAAAATATTAAAATATAAAAATATAAAAATATTATTGTACGCCGAGCATTACACAAAATTGTATCGTGTAATTTAAAGTGCTCGTGTAGAGCCAGTAAATTATTTTAAGAATAAGAAAAGATTGTAAAATAGGATTTAGCATTTTAGTCCTAAGTCAACATTTGTTAAATTATTGTACAATAAATGCGTTATTCAACAACAACAACAACAACAACAACATATCCATAATCACTCTTTCCTACGACACTCAGTGTTTTTCTATATAAAGTATTCTATTTTATTTTCTCTCAAAATCACCTGTCGTTGATGAAGTAATTTCCTCGACAAACACGCAGTCCTCCCTAATTTTTTGCTCTTGCGATATTATGTGGATATTAATTAATCTTAAATTAGAAGTGCAACAAACACGTTCAGAAGATTGGCTGAATTTTTTTTATATCTAATGAAATCCAAAATAAAGTCGAATATCCAGGTGGGTAAAAATTCATTTATTTTTATATGTGAAATGATTTAATTATAGTTTTAATTTATCATTTCCTACATTCAAACAGCAATTTGGAAATTGAAACATCTCGACAAACAATTATTCCTTGCTTTTGGGCTTATAAAGAATTTAAAACAATAAAATGAGTTGTTTGGACGGACATGCGACTGGTGAATGTGCTTTTGTGTATATCATTGCGGTGGTGGTTATCACAGAATTAATTGCAATATACCTCTCAGTTCTTCAGGTATGAAATTATTCGTTAATAACAAATTCGACTTAATTGTATATATTGTAAAATTTCAGATATCATTCTGCAGAAAAACGAAAACAGTCCCAAGTGAATTTAGCAATATTATAAGTCAAGAAATATACGATAAATACCGGGCTTACAGTTCCCAAGGAGAGTTGTATAGAATTCCCCTAAATATGCTAATTTACATTGTGATCTTAAGCCTTGGAGTCATTGCTAAATGGTGGACATTGTCTGTAAATGTGGTTGGCTCCTGTGGTTTTGACCACAGCAACAACTTTTTGACATGTCCCCTATTCGTATTTTTCTTTTCCGGCATCTTGATTTTGACGGAAGTTATAATGCCGCATCCGCTCTGCGTGAAGAAGAAGTTCGGATTCATTGATTCTGTGCAGAGATCAATTGAAATGAAATTAGTGGATACTTTACTTTTTGAAATTAGATTAATGTGGTTCACGTATTTTGGTCTGACGATAAGGGCTAAAAGGTGGTTAGTTTTCGCGATTATTAATGGTGTAGCTTTAGTAGTTGCAGTAGTTGTAGTAGTTTGCTCGGTGGTGATGGGATCCTTATCCCTGGATTATGGGCCCGAACTCGAAGAGGGTGTGGCAACTCTAACAGATATACACAATTCACAAGCAAAAATAGTAAAGAACACGAACGAAAAAAATCGAATAAGAAAAATATATCAGAACCGTATCATCATCATCATCATCATCGGCACTACAACCTGGAACCGGTCTTGGCCTTATTTAGCAAGTCCTGAGGCTTGTTAAATTTTCCATAATGATTTGTTTTTTTCCGGGCAAGGTCATTAGTCTTGCGCCAGAGGCTCCCCGACGAGGAATCGAACCCCGGTCTCCCGCGTCAGAACCGTATACCAAGCGATAAATTAAAAATAATTCATATCAGTGGAATATAGTCGAGTTGGGAAATCAAATTCTAAAACACGGTCAGTAGCCTGATGAGTAACGCTTAGGTAAAATTTTTTTCGTGATTCGAATTGTCATAGCGTCAGTTCGAATCACACGATCTTCTTCACTATTATTTCAAACGCTATAGAGTCTCTAAAGCACACCTCCGAAAAGGGTGCAAAGAAATCTCGCAAATCGTCCCAGTTAGCAGGCCCTTAGCTCCATACATGGCGAAGCTGTCCAGGTCGGTTATTCGTTTGAAATACAAGTGGTTGCACAATCGATACCAAGCAATGATCTGAGTTCCCCAGTGACGCAGCTAAGTCCACGGTATAAATGCTCGAGTCCGATGTCAAAAACAGATCCAGGGTGTTCACAAAATCACCTCGGGTATCCGACACTTGCGTAGGGTTCTCCACAAGTTGAGTCAAATTGCGGCTAACAGCGAACATCTCTGCCAGCCTCCCGGCCTACCAGCCTCGTCGATTCTGTTATAGTGTACCAACCAGCCATAGTTGTGGGTGGTGGTTGATCAGTATCTAGGATTGATCTGTATCTAGTCGGCAGCAGAAGGATGTTCAAAAAATATCACTGGTCTATCGTCATTCAGGGAGCGGTAAAGACAACAAAGAAATATAACAAAATTCCACAGCACGACCTTCAACCACATCATGTCCTAGCTATTGGGCTCTAACGACTCTATGGCAGTTCCCGGATAGATACAGATACCAGTTCTCGAATCTGGGTATCTGGGGAGAGACAAGGAGTCTATATCGAGGAGTCGCGGAGAAAAGTCGAAGGATTGAGGGTCAACGTAGATCATTCGAACCACGAGGATCTCTATCGAAGAGATTCTATTAAAGTTAACCGAATGAGGTCGTGAATGAAATTATTCGAGGACGTCGAGTTAGCGTGTGTTTCGTTTGGTGGCTAGCTACGTTCGAATTGTTAAGACCATGTATAACACCAGTGTGATTCAATAAAAATAAAATAGTAAGAAACTATTCCTCTGTGTTTTGTGTTTTTGTATGCATTCGCCCGTTGTTCCAGGTTGCTTATTTGTGTGTGGACAGTGTTCAGGCGGAACACTGCGTCAACGTATAAAGAAAGACGTACCGCCAAAAGGGCCCATTGAAGAATTCAATTGAGAAACTCGCTATATTGGTAGGATTTCGTCTGACAAAAGTGTATACTTCAACGAACAGGTCGAACAGTAACGACTTATATTTAAGAGGCGAAGAAATAAACGTGTCGGATATTTACAATTCAAGAATTGTCGTAATCTCCGAAGCGCTGTTGTTTAATAGAGGCAAAAACAATGTAAGTGAATTCACGGAAAACGAGCGTGAAAAAGGTTGCACTGATGAAGAGGTGGTCGCTTTAGTGGCCCATGCATTTGGGCATCGGAAGTTAAACCATAGTATCACCGACTTTTGTAATGGGGTCATATTTATTGTAATCTTATTGGTCGCTGTCATTTTCTTAACTATGTTTTCGAAAGCTCTATTGGAAGGAGTTGGCTTTGAACCAGGAAAATATCCACCCGAATTTGTAGCTGTTGTGGTTTGGGTTATCTATTTGCTTCCCTTGATCTTACTTGCTATTTCTGGACGCACAATGCAAAGGCAATCCTGGGAATATGAGGCTGATGAATTTGTTTTTAAATTAGGTTATTCGGAAAAATTGCAAATAGCTTTAGTCAAGTTTTATTCAGAAAGACCATTTCGCATCATAGCTGACTGGCAATATTCAAACTTTTATTGTGACTATCCAACACTAGTGCAACGTTTGACCAGATTAAGAAAACTGAGAAATAGAGAAAACGCATAAATAGAGAAATTGAAGTGAATTATTGTGTGAATTGGAAGTGTTTGTATCTATTTGCTGATTGACCATGTGAGAAATACATATATTTGTTTATATCTATTCAACATTTGGCACTCTTTATTTATATAAATCAGATGTCAAGACAGGTCGTACGCCTGTATAAAAACTACCCAGAAACGTATAAAATATACATCAATTCAAGTTTATTTGTGGCGACATCATGATTTCCTTCCTAACAAATCGATCCACAGGAAAAAAGATCCCGATGCAACAAATGGATCACAAATCCCAAAAACTCCTTCTTTTAAATCACCCAAGAAAATAAAAACCAAAATTAGGGTGAAAAGATGAATGAGGGCGAACGGAGTCTAAAACGTCTAAAACTTTAAACTACGGTTGGGGGAATGCATTCATACCAATCTATGATAACAGGAATATTCATACGAACTTAACCCCATGTGTGAAATACCTGGTTGCCATCAGTTACAATGAATGTGGTTCCTAGGAAATCATTGTTTTAGATTCGTCTTTAAAGATTCGAGGTTAATTGAAAAGTAAATTAGTAGAGCGTGCCAGAAGAAATATCAAGAGAATACTTGGGGGAACAAACAGTTCAGGATTAACCGTCTCTCAGTAATGAGCTATCTCATGAGCGACATTACATCAATACAAAAGGTCTAAGCAATTCTAGTTGTTTCAGAATTTCTGTTATAGTGAAATTTGATTAGTCAGTGAATTTATAAGCGAATTATATAATGTCATTAGTCAGTGAGCGTTCAGTTGAGTAACAAGTAAATTTAAACGTATATAAAAAAAAGAAAAAAAATTTAGTAACCAACAAAGTGCAAACTCTGCGTGCGTTGCTGTATGCTAACGCAACAAGGGCTGCAAGAGATACAACGCAAAAAATCACTGGAAGCGGGTGAAACGAAAACAAAATTGTATTTACTTTATTCTTAATTAACTATCTTACAATTATTAACTTTCACCCTCCCAAATGGAGAAATTACGAGTGTTTGAACGAAAATGTTTCCGGTTTATCACTGGCTTACACCGCAAAACCAACTCATATAGATACCATTGTAACAACGACCTTTACAACACCGCAGGCATCGAACGACTGGATAGCCGGATCCTAGAACTGTCGATAAATTTCATAGAAAACCTTCCTAACAATCCCAACCCGATAATAACGGACCTACCATCACCCTCCTCCAATACGGGAGCTCACTACCGTAATTGTCTCCAAATCAGGACCCTCTTCGCCGCAGGCAGACTGGTTAACGATCTAAACGAGGTCGTGTACCACAACACAGAACTGGCACCCAATCATTTCAAATACAGCAACATCCAACCATTCTCCAAGATCCTTACCTTTAACACAGAACCGAATGGCTCTCCCCTCCTTCAAGAACTTACCTGATCCTATCCCTTAGTATCCTCAATCCCAACGAGAAATCCCACATCCATAACTAAAAATTGTAAATATTATTTTTAAGTCAAATGCGAATTGTCACTATCATTGCAATATCAAATATTGTAAATTGTATATAAGATTAGACTAAGTTAGATTAAGTTATGTTAAGTAATTTAAAGTAGGCTAAGTTAAAATAAACAGAGTTCCTGGTTTTTCTTCTGACCTTTTCCAGGAAAAACAAAATTAACAATATATATAATCACATTAAATCTTAAGCACATCTAAAAAGAATTGTTTGAAAAATGTTAACAAATAGCATGTAAACACTCATTATGTAACCAATCTATTATAAGTTAGCTGTATTACTTATTGTAACTATTAATTTTTGGTCAAATAAATGCAGTATATAAAAAAAAAATATATATATTAACTTTCAATTTGATTTCAATATTGATTTTGATTTCAATTTTGATTACATTTGATTTATTTTATTTTATTTTAATAGGTAAATCGCGGTTTTCAGGTCCTCCACGTCATTCTTATTTGCTTCTTCCCATTCTTTTTGTAGTTTCGCCTTTTAGATTTAATGCGTTTTCTTTTATCGAATCTCCAGAACACTCTGTGTACTTTCGTACTTTCACTCCCTGTCTCCACTGTGGGCTTTGTAATCGATACACGTATTGTTCCTTCCCAATTGATCAATGGATACACGGTATTCTCAGAGTGTGGACCATCAGCCCAATCAGGGCATGGTGGCTCTCATAAAGAGATTTAAAGAGGACCTCAAGGCTCTCAGAGCTGAGAATGCTGTCCTCAAAAATAAACTGTCGGCACTAGAAGCCACCCCACCCCCACCCCCGCCCAGTGTCGGTTGGGAAACCTTCGATTCGGAATCGGAGTTCGAGCCCGAACTGGAAAACGTCACGAAGAGTTCTGACGCCTTAATGAGCAATGATGACTCGCGTACCCCAACCCGAAACTCATTTAGGGCCCCAAAGCGCAAAACGCCACTGCCAACAGTAACCTGTGAGGGGGGCCCTCCAGTAAGCGTATCGCTATTGGCTGCCTACCAACACCACCCCCAGCATTATCACTACTTGTCCCTAAAAAAATGCCGATCCCTCCGGCAACCCCAAACTTGCAAAAAGCCGTACCCCCGCAGAAGTCTTGCCCACCGAGGCCAACTCTGATAAATAACACAGAACGAACGTCCGCTGGTGTTTCCAGCACTGTGCAGCCACCGGTCGAGGCCCACACACCTGTTCCTAACAAGAAACAGCAACCCGAGGTCTTTGCACGAGACCTCAATCTAAACAACTTCGTCGGCGATATGAAGCGACTAGGGATCTCGAACTCAAGGCAAAGACCTTAAGTATCCCTAAACAAAATTGTAAGCTACGATAGGGAAACCTACCGCAAGGTTAACGACAACCCCAAGGCCAAGGAGGTAAATTACTACGCTTTCACTCCAGCCGACGAAAAGTCAAGAACTATTCTTTTAAAACGAGTCGCTTCTTGCTGGGAAAAGAACGACATCGTAATTGCCCCTGAGGCAACATTTCACAACGTCAAATTCACTGACATTAAAAAATTCTGTCCCCCCACAACGGTTTGTGAAAATTAGACCAGAAAAATACAGCAAGGTGAACACATGGGAGCTTCACCTTGCGCCAGGGACCGACATAGATTCCATAATACGGACAAAGTCGTTTCCAATCTTGCATCAGCAAGTCGTCTTTGAGGTATTCCATAACAGTGAGATACCTCAATGCAGACGTTGCCAACGCTTCGGGCATGTCTCCCGAAATTGCAACATGAGCCGCCGTTGCGTTCGTACCGCAGAATCCCCACACCCCAACCTAAAAACATATATACGCATCTGCTACACGCAGAATCCCCATACCCCAACCTAAAAATATATAACAGGCCAATTGAAAAGTCCCCGGCCGGACACATAGATGGCGGCACTAGAATTAAATCAATATGATTTTTAGTCAAATTTGACAGATGTCGGATCATTAGTTTGTGAATTATAGTATTTTGAGTGAAGCAACTTCTGTTATTGTGAAAAAAATGCATAAAAAGGAATTTCGCGTGTTGATAAAATATTGCTTTTTGAAGAGAAAAAATACAGTTGAAGCAAAACCTTGGCTTGATGACGAGTTTCCAGACGCCGCCTCAGGAAAATCAACCATCAAGGATTGGCATGCTAAGTTTAGACGTGGTGAAATGAGCACCGAAGACGGTGAACGCAGTGGACGCCCAAAAGAGGTTGTTACCGACGAAAACATTAGAAAAATCCACAAAATGATTTTGAATGACCGTAAATTGAAATTGAATGAAATAGCAGGCACTCTAAAGATATCAACTGAACGTGTACGTCATATCATTCACGAATATTTGGGTATGAGAAAGCTCTGTGCAAAGTGGGTGCCGCGCGAGCTCACTTTTGACCAAAAACAACGACGAGTTGATGATTCGGAGCAGTGTTTGGAGATGATCAAGCGTAATAAACCCGAGTTTTTGCGTCGATATGTGACAATGGATGAAACATGACTCCATCATTTCACTCCGAAGTCCAATCGACAGTTATCCGAGTGGACTGCACACGATGAACCCGCCCCAAAGCGTGGAAAAACGCAACAGTCGGCTGGCAAGGTTATGGCGTCTGTATTTTGGGATGCGCGCGGAATAATTTTCATTGACTATCTTGAAAAAGGAAGGACCATCAACAGCGACTATTACACAGCGTTATTGGGCCGTGTGAAGGACGAAATCGCCGAAAAACGACCGCATTTGAAGAAAAAGAAGTGCTGCTTCACCAAGACAATGCACCATGTCACAAGTCAGTGTACAAAAGAGGTATCGAAAAGTTGGAGGGTCGCTATAATCAGTGTATCACCCTCGAAGGGAATTATGTTGAATAAAAAAAACGAATTTTGCCAAAAAAATGTGGTTTACTATGTAAGGCCGGGGACTTTTCAATTGACCTGTTATACGCATCTGCTACACGCAGAATCCCCATACCCCAACCTTAAAACATATACACGCATCTGCTACACGTAGAATCCCCAATGTCCCAACCTAAAACATTCGCGCCAGCATGCAAATCAAATTATCAATGGTAATAATATCCTGAAATCCATTAAACATTAAATACCCTGAAATCCATTAATCAGCAAATTCCTAAAGCCAATACCCATGATTGGCATCATTCGCATTGTATGTAAATTGCACAAGGCAATTTGAAACATTTCAAAGTCTCTTAATTGCAAGCCCATACAAAAAGTGCAGATCTTGCATACTCGCACATGTGTGGAATGCACTAGCCACGTCGGGGTCGCAGTTCTGCAAATTCTGCGGTCCCATCGTCTGCATGAAAATGAAACCTCATCATCATGCGGGTAATGAGACCTGCACCGCGTCCGCTATGATTCAATCCACTGAGAATCGAAATGTTCTCATGGTGCAGAATCTGCGGACTTGCAGAATTTGCGATTCTCCGTCGTTGCCCTCGACTGCGACTTGTGTCAAGTGACTGTCTGGAGGACAGCCAGAACCATGGGTATGCATGCATGGTTTCTGTTTCACAGTTTGATATATAAAGGGGAGCTCCGTTAGGAGAATAACTAATTAGAATTAGACAGCCAACAGTGGCACATCATTTCCAGTTAAATTAAATAAAGTACAAAGTCCAATAAATATACTCAAAGGGCGCGAAGCCCCAAACCAAAAAGAAAAAAGGCCTTTTATTTTGGATGAGCCTGGGAGCATCACGGAGGTTCAACAGCCGGAGCCCACCAACCACGGGCTTAATCAAGCCGGAAGCGGTAAGTTGTGTAATAGTGTGTTTTAAAATGTTTTATATATCAAAACCAATAATGGCCCCATTAATCCCGAAGATATCGGCCAGTTTATAAGGTCTTCGGGGCATAAACCCTTGATCTTAGGCGGCGATTTCAACTCCAGGAACAACTCCATCTCTTGCCCAAACGGCACAAAGTTGTTCCAATGGTACACCAAAAACTGTCATGCCTTCAAGTTCGAAATAGTCGCACCTACGGTTGGTACCCGAGGCAACTCCGCCCTGGACATCTTTATTGTGTTCTAAGACTTAGGTCCCCAAATCACTCTCCCCCCAAGTATCGCCGGGTGTATCTGACCACAACGCTGTAGCCATGTTCATCCGCGGTTATCGAGCATCCCGGGCTCACGTCAGATACATACCAGATTATGGGCGCACAAATTGGGATAACTTCAATATTACATTGAACGAAAAACTCCACCAACTCTCTCTCCCCACTGACAGGAACCTAACGACGGTTGAGATAAATAACGCTGCAACTCGACTTCACGAGATTCTAGTTGAAACTTCTGAGACTCATGTTCCGAACTACAAACTTGAAAAGACATCAGCTTCCCCTTGACGACCTCACTCTTCGTCTCACCCGGGAGCGTAAAAAGCTCTGCAGAATGAGATATCGTCACCGCTTTACGCAAAGGGAGGCATTACTGCGAGCCATTATTCACAATATTGGCACACTGATAACACAAAGAATCCAAAACGATCACATCCGACAATTGGAAGACGAACTGAAGGGTATTCAGATGGACTAGAACATTTATAAAAATGTTAAAAAGATATGTGGCACCTCTCGTATCATTGGACCAATCATGCACAACGGTCTTGTTGTCAATAATGACACCAATAAAGCAAACATCATCGGGGCGACCTTTGAAAAAAATCACAAGCTCACTCGAGGATGGCGACCCGGAAACTAATGCTATAATAAGTTCAGAGGTTCACAATAAATTAGACAACTTTAACGAGCCAATAGTTGTCTTTAACTCAGCTAATAGTGCATACTTCGACGACACACGTGATAATAGTCACGGCTTCGTCACACCAAATACCCTACAGAACCTAGTTAAATCTCGAAACCCCAAGAAGTCACCCGGTATCGACAATATGTCGTACCACTTGTTGCGAAGGCTTTCTGCTTTATTCTTTATAAAGCTCTCCATGCCTACAACATGGGGTATTTTCCCCAAGCTTGGAAGCATGCTGTTCTCTGCCCAATAGCAAAAGTTGGGAAACCAAATTATCACCCCTCAAGCTTTCGTCCTATTTCGCTCCTCACCTGCATCAGCAAAATATATGAACAGTTCATATACGAGAAGCTAAATAAATTTATCAGTGTCAGGAACCTAATACCTGACTTCCAATTTGGAAGAGCGCACAGCACTACCATGGCTCTCAACATATTTCAAAACCACGTTTGCGTGCGCCTCTTTAATAAGCAACCTACCATTGCGGTGAGTCTGGACATTGAAAAGGCTTTTGACACAACCTGGATCGAATGTCTCGTTTTTAAATTACTGAATACTGGCCTCAGTAGAACGCTGAGTAGCATCATCTACCAGTTTGTTCTAAACAGAACCTTCCAAGTTCGAGTGAATGGAAAGCTTTCCCGAACTTTCAACGCCGCTGCAGGCTTACCACAGGGCTCTATTCTAGGCCCCATCTTATTTAATATCTACACCTCAGATATTCCCCGCCCTGTGGATAGTAGAGTAAACCAGATTTGCTATGCGGATGACGTCCTAGGGTACACGTCATCTAAAAGCCCTAAACTCGCAACAAACCGACTCAACCGTCATCTGGACGAACTGTATCAGTATTACAGTCGATGGAAAATTCGAATTAACCCATCTAAAGCAGTAGCTATAATTCTTAGTAGTAAACACTCCTAACCTACTTCTCGATATTCACAGAATATCCGAATACAAATCGGAGGTACTACGATTAGACCACAGGACAGGATGAAATATCTTGGGATCATCTATACCCCAAAAATTAATTTCATCAAAGATGTGACCCACATTCTTCAAAGGGGCCTCGGTCGGTCTAAGCAACTGCACAAGACTTTGAAGTGGAGCAACAAAGTTGACACCAAAGTTAAGCTTCTCTGCTATAACCAGCTAATCCGATTTGGAATATTATATACCTTTCCCATATGGTCCTGCATATCTTCGGCCCAAATGGAAAGACTTCGAGTTTTCGAAAGAAAACTTCTCAGAAGATGCACCAACACTTTAGAAGGCCTGACGGTTGCCATTACCCGAACTCTCACCTATACGAAAGTGCCCCCATTATCCCTATCGACGAGTACTTGCTACAATTAGCATACAAGTACCTCAAAAGCATTCAGAACTGCGAGGACCCACTTGTACGGGAGTCTTGCGTTCTTTACCCTCCATTCTTTCGATCTCTTCGTATCCGACCACCACAATTTCTTCTTCAGTACAAAATTGAAGAAGGCACCCTTCCCAACAACACTCTGCTCTATAATAGAGGATTCCTGGACCCATCCCTAGGGTCTACTGGTAACACACCACACACACGCACGCACAGTACAAGATAGCACAAACATACACACATACACCGACCAAAGCGCAGATTATCAGACGCCGAGGACGTGATCTACGTGTACTACCGCACTCAAGACCTACCGGTCTTGTATGATTCCTTTCCCACCATTCCTCCATCCAAGTAGTAAGAGAGGACTTGAACTAACCATGTCCACACTATCCTGAGACAACCCCCACCCCTTTTCTCTTTTCGATATCTCGAGACCTCACGGATGTGGGTGATTTTGGTTATTGCAAGATGACCAGAAGCCAGAGACAAGATAAAGGACACATCTGTCCTTGTCTCGCTTAAGTTGGCCTCGCGCCACTCCCTTTTTTTCTGTTTTTTGATTCGAGGATCAGTCTCGATTGATTAAACTGTAATATATTTAATAAATTTAATTGGTCATTCCTTCTCTGCAAGTTTTGTCTTTGTTGTCTGGGTTGGCTTTATGCCGTTTGGTAAGGAGGTTTGGCTGGGCTTTGGGTCTCCTCTTTGAAATAACTTTTAGAATTTCTTTTCTTTTTTCCATTATTTGTTTCCACCTTTAGTTCAATTGTTTAATTTGGGAAGCAACATGCAGAGAACATCTGCTTTCACACGCATACACATTAACACACACACAGAGTTTTTTATTGGCGGTTCGGTATATACACGGCGGTAGACACGTCAGAACACACGTGTACGCGACAATACTGTAAATTTGTTGTGGACGAGCGACGAACGATGTGTTTTCAACGAGAGTTTTAGACGGGCACTTGGCACATTGTCGTTTTATTCAAGTTACACCCTATTTTTGGGTTTAATTAATATTTATTATATGTTTTACGCGCACCTTGCGCAACACTTTGGCTACGAGTTTAATGACTATACAGGCGTTCTCGGCGACGGCCACACTTTCACGACAGGACGATCTATATCCTTCGAACGTTATCTGAGTTATCGAAAGAAGAGGCGTACGACCTGCGAAATGTACAAGTAGAAGTACTAGATGGGTGGACGACTGATGCTATACGCGCAGCTCAACTTCAGGATGAAGATATGTCGCTAATCCTGGAACACAAAGAAAAGAACTAGCGGCCTACTTGGAACAATATTTCCGACAAGAGTGGAATATTTAAAGCATATTGGGCACAATGGAATTCTTTACTGGTGGAAGATGGAATTCTTAAGCCGGAAAATCCCATCGAATGCAGATTCTAGTCCCACTATCAAAAGTGAAGGATGTACTAACAGAAATGCACGACGGTGCCTCCGGTGGACATCTGGGAGTTAATAAGACACTTTCAAAATTACGATCTCGCTTCTACTGGCTTCACATGAGAGATGACGTCGAGTCTGGGTGTAGGAAGTGCACAACTTGCACTGCGACCAAAGGACCAACAGCAAAACCAAGGAGCGTTATGAAGCAGTGTAGCGTCCTACGAACGCACAATTCCGCCCAGGTAAGGTTCCAAACCTTCAAGGAACTGACTTACCTTATCCAGTACACTTGCCCACAGACACGTGTCCCCAAAACTCATTAATCAGGCTGTAACAAGGGCATAGGAAGCTGAAACAATGTTGAAACCGACATCAAAAAACAAGGAACTTAACGTTCAAAAACTTTCAGCATCGAGTCAACGCATCCATTCATAGTATGCAAAACAATTCCAGATTACAGGCCATAAATCTTCCATCCAAAGCATCTGCACGATGTACCAGGAATTGCATTTTCGGTAAATAAATAACAACGGATGCATACGCCGGCAGCTAAACGCAAGAAAGCATATCGCCTATCCGCGGCCAAAATTGTAAACAACCGAAATTATCGCAACACGATAATTCGGAAGATTTACAAATCCAACGCCAACAAAGGAAATACTCCGGTCCCACGATTCCTTTGTAAAAATTTCACACCCATTAGAAGGATCTAATGGATTTCGGTTGTGTTTACAAAAGGCAAACAACCACGGGCTGTACGCCCGAAAAATCATCTCGGCCTTCGCGCCAGATGTTCTGTGCAAACAGAAGGCCGTGAAAAAGGAAATGCTATCACCAACGAAGAATGTATGCAGGATGACTTTCCCTTTCTCAAAAAAAAAAAAAAACTATGAAATATCCCCGGGGATACGATAACATGCTGCTAACAGGAATCCGGAAATTCTGTTAGCAGGGGAACTAAGAAAATTTTTGGATAGAGTTACAGATACAATCCGTCTCAGAGAGATTTTGATCGTGAAGGAGGAGACAACGGAAAAACGTCGAGGAGTTAGATTACAGTATCCGATTGATAGTGGAATAGGATCCAAGAGTGTAACGTGTGTGTCGTGCGTGTATTTCGCTACTCTCTTTAATAGAATATTGTACGGGACCTTAACGAAGTACGAAACATTAAAGAAATATAAAAGATTAAAAAATTAAAAAAGATTCAATCCGTGTTTTGGTTTCTTGCGTTTTTTTCCTCTGGTGCGAACAGTGTTCGGCGGAACATTGTACCAACCCGAAGTTACTCAACATATAACCGCCAAAGTTAAATAATTTAACACCGCCAAACTGGTGACAGCCCGACGCGCGAACACGCCAAAAACAATTTTAAAAAGTGAACTCGCGAGTAAAAGAATACGCTCGTGAGTAAAGTGAACACGCCCGAAAACAGACAGTGAAAACTAAATCAAAACGCTGATCGTGAACCGTGAACAATTAAAGCAAAGTGAACACGCGCGAAAATAGAAAACCGGACACGCGAAAATTCCACACAAATCGGGAAGAACGATAAAAAACAGTTGCAGTGACATCCAGTGCATGTGAACAGTGGAAAGTGACTCGACCACCCACAGTGCCCACCTGACTGCCGCCCATCTTCGGACAGGATACCAGGACTCATCACGACGCCCACGGACACAGGACAACGAAAAAAGCCGCAAGTTATTCCATTTCACATATTTTAAAAAAAATATATATATATATAATTTTCTTTTGCTAAATTCCTTCTCTCGTTTTCTTTACAAAGCTCCTTCCGAGCCGAAAAGTGAGAAATAATTTTTTTTTTTTTTTTTTTTTTAAATTCATTAAGCTCTTTCCGAGCCAAAGTGAGAAATCAGTGTAAATCTATTTAGCTCCCCCCGAGTAAAATTTAAATTTAAAATTAATTTACAAAAAAAAAAGCAATTTTCTTTTATATACCTTTTTTTTTCTCTTTCTTTTTGCCTATTATATTTAACTAAATTTCGAAACATAAGTGACAACTAAATAACAGTAAATGATAAAATAAAGCACAGATTTAAGCCAAAGAAGCACAAACGTAAAATTTTTGTAAGCTCCTTCTGAGCCACCTTAGACAATAAGATATATGCCACACCATTTATAGATACATTAAAAGAAAACTTAATATTAAGTAATTTACAAAGCTCCTTCTGAGCCAGAAGTGAAATTTGTAAGCTCCTTCAGAGCCTGAAGCACACGCATGAACCGACGACACACTGAACATTTCTCACTGGTAACGACCGCAAAATGAAACGAAATTGATCGCCGAAATAAAATCAACGCAGAAATAGCTGCGCATCCGCGAAAAACCTTGATAGTTCTTACCTCCTCGTTCTTCTCGTCCTCCTCCGAACGGAAAAGTTTCTCTCTGTCCGCTCCTAGCACCGTCGAATTAACCGAAGAATCCTCTGGTGTAGGCCCATCCCTGGTTCGCCTTTGGAAATTAGATATTAGCCTTTTGGTGCTAGGCCTTTTCCTTGTAAATCTTTGGAACCAGCAGGTCGTTTCGCCGCGTTTCTCCATTAAAAACATTCCCCAAAAAGAAAAAACTAAACGCGAATCCCCAACACTAAAGCAATCCGCTCACCGAGCGACGGATTTACGGCGCGAAATTTAAAAGTAGATGCCAACCACAAGGTCGCAAGCTGCGATTCAAAAAGCGAAAACGTTGAGGGGAAATATAAGCGCTCTCCCACACAAAAAATTAACACGAAACCTACCCAAGTCGACAGTAACCGCTAGATCGAAACCAGCTGCCGAAAAATTGAAAATGGCAAACGACGCCGGACCTTCGCCAACGACATCACAGGCTCCTGCCCTCCGTCAAGAAGCCGACATCCCATTCCAGGCGGACCACCGCCCACCACTGCGTAACGCAATATTACCGGACTTCACGTCCGACGACCCAGATTACTGGTTCGGTTACGCCGAAAGAGTTTTCAGAGTGGAAGGAATCACCGACGAGGAAGTGAAATTCCTCGTGGTAACACGGGTACAAGACCCAAAATTAATTCCATATGCGAAGTGTCTAATAAAAACTCCATCTCCGCAACCGTACACGGCGTTTAAAGAGATGGTGACTAGCGCCTATAGTGAAACGCCGCAAAATCGCTTGAGACGTTTATTACGGTCGACCGACACCTCTGGGATGCGACCATCCCAGCGCGCCGCCTATTTCCGTGCGCTGGCCGGCACGGACATGTCCGAGACAGCCTTAACGGCTATATTTCGAGAATCTTTACCAGAATACGTTCAGGCAATCGTCGCGCCTCTAGCCGAATCTGGTCTCGATGAGCTAGCGCGACACGCCGAGGCAGTAATGGCCACGGATAGATCCCGAACGGATCTCCAATTCCTTCCGGCAACGAACCCCGCGCAAAATCCACCCCTGCCCCAACCACGAACCTCCACGGTAACGTGCACTCATGCAACACAAACGAGCAACGAGATAGAACGCTTAGGCAGGCAGGTCCAGCAGTTGCAAGCGCAACTGAATAACCTCAGCGTGGGGAACAATTCATGGCCTGGCCGTGACAGATCACGGCGACGAAGCAGGTCGCGCGAAAACTTTAGACGCGGGCGTGGCAGATCGCGCACGCCAACCAACGAAAACACCTTGGGCAGGTGTTACTTCCACCATCGTTTCGGGGCACAAGCCAGGAAGTGCAGGCAACCCTGCAACTGGTCACATGTGCCGGCAATACAGGCTAGTTCTTTAAACTAGAACTGCCGACCGTAGAAAAAGCGCAAACGGCCGGCAACCCCCAATTAAGTCGCTTGTCAATATACGATTCGAAGTTAAATATGGACTTCATTATTGACACAGGTGCGGATATTTCCGTTCTTCCGCGCTCATACGCACCTGCAAATCGGTTGCCGGGTAAATTGAGATTGTTCGCCGCGAACAATAGTCCAATTAAAACCTACGGACGAAAATTAGTAACACTAAAAATAGGCCTACGTCGACCAATTCGATGGTACTTCGTAGTGGCCGATGTGACCGAACCTCTAATAGGTTCGGACCTGCTGCGACACTACAAACTAGTAGTGGACGTAGCCAGCAATACACTGATGGACCCGTTAACGTCTCTTTCTCAGCCAGTAAACGCCAAGGCGGGAGAGGCATTGACGTTAACGTGCACTGTCGCAAACGGACCATTCAGCGATCTGTTGCGAGAATTTGCGGATATAAGAGTTCCGCTTAGCAATCCCCGACGCGCAAAAGCCGGCGTTTTTCATCACATTGAAACGCGCGGCCCCCCAGTGAGCCAACGCCCGCGCCGATTGGCTCGCGAAAAATTGCGCGAGGCTCGTGCAGAATTCGAGTATATGCTCGACTTAGGAATCTGCCAGCCGCCCGACAGCCCATGGGCGAGCCCACTTCATCTCGTCAAAAAGAGTAACGGCGAGTGGCGTCCATGTGGCGATTATCGAATGCTGAACGCAGTAACGACACCCGACCGATATCCGATAGCAAACCTGCACGACTTTTCTTATAAGCTGCAGGGGTGCGAAGTTTTCTCGACCCTCGACCTCACGAGGGCGTACCACCAAATTCCGGTGGCTCCCGAAGATATACCGAAAACCGCGGTAACCACACCTTTTGGACTATTCGAGTTCAAGGTGATGACATTCGGTCTCCGAAATGCAGCGCAAACGTTCCAGCGCTACATAGACTCAGCTCTCCGCGGACTTGACTTCTGCTATGCGTATATCGATGATATACTCATAGCATCGAAAAACATGACCGAACATCGCTCCCATTTGAAGCAAGTGTTCGAGCGCCTCCGAGATTTCGGCCTGGTAATCAAACCAGATAAGTGCCACCTCGGAGAAGCGGAAGTCAAGTACCTTGGCTATTGTATAAATGGCCAAGGCGTCCGCCCATTACAAGACAGGGTGGACGCACTAATGCAGTTTCCTCGCCCCAAGAATGTGCGAGAACTTAGGCTTTATCTGGGCATGTTAAACTTTTATCGCCCAACGCTTCGAAACGCCGCACAGGTCCAGGCTCCTCTGAACGAATACCTAGTAGGAGCCAAACGAAACGACAAACGACCGATTCAATGGACCGAGTCAGCTGACCAAGCTTTTCGCTTATCGAAAGAGCAGCTGGCGAATGCAACTTTACTTCGACATCCCATCGAAGGAGCCCCATTGTCCATACAGTGTGACGCTTCCGACACTGCAATTGGGGCCGTACTCGAACAAGAGTGCGATGGTAAATGGGAACCGCTGGGCTTCTTCTCAAAAAAATTGAACCCGACCCAGCGACGATACAGTGCCTACGACAGGGAGTTACTAGCGATTTACTCCGCAGTAAAGTACTTCCGGCACATGGTCGAAGGTCGCCAGTTGACGATCAAAACTGATCACAAACCACTGGTGTACGCTTTCCGAAAGAAAGCGGAAAGTTCAACTCCACGACAGGAACGGCACTTGGATTTCATCGGGCAATTTAGTACCCGAATCGAATATGTTCCAGGTGCAGACAACGTAATTGCAGACGCCTTTTCGCGTATCGATGCAATTAAACTCCGTGCGCAAATCGATGATGCCGACTTGGCACAAGCGCAAGGAGAGGACCATCAACTCGAGTCCCTATTGAAAGCGGAGACAGCACTAGTTCTGCGTAAACTTCCTTTCAACGACTCAAACGATGAAGTCTGGTGTGATGTATCGACAAGGACAGCTCGCCCCTACATCCCAGAAAAGTTTCGAAGGAATGTGTGCGAAACATTCCATAACCCAGCCCACCCAAGCGGACGCGCAACCGCTGCAGCCGTCCGACGTAAATTCGTCTGGCCACATATGGCAAAAGACATAACATGTCAGCGTTGCAAAGTCGATCGACACAACGTGCTACAACCAGCACAGTTTAAGCTCCCCGAGGCACGATTCGCCCATGTACACATCGACATTGTGGGACCGCTTACGCCGTCGAGAGGTTACATGTACCTCCTGACAATGATCGATCGCTTCACTCGGTGGCCAGAAGCAGTGCCACTACGAACAGTGACCGCAGAGAATGTGGCCAAAGCATTCTATTCGACTTGGGTCACACGTTTCGGCGTCCCAGCTACCCTCACAGCCGATCGAGGACCACAGTTCGAGGCAGCGATCTTCAGGCAGCTGACCGATCTACTCGACTGCCAACAAAGCCATACGACAGCTTATCACCCGCAGTCCAATGGGATGATTGAACGATGGCATCGATCGCTGAAAGCCTCACTGATGTGTCATGACGATAACCAATGGCTGGACGTACTACCAACAGTTCTTTTAGGCTTGCGCACAAGCATAAAAGAAGACCTGGGAGCCTCAGCAGCAGATCTGACTTACGGAACCAATCTGCGCCTCCCAGGAGAGTTCTTCGCCGATGGAGAACCACCGCTCGAACAGTTGCCAAATTTGGAAAACCTACGCAAACTCATGCGAAAGGTCAGGGCAACACCTGTCGCCAGACACGGTTCCAAGAGTATATTTGTTCACCCAGAGATGGACAGCTGCACGCACGTCTTCATCAGGGTGGACAAAGTTAGGAAACCTCTAGAACCGCCCTACGAAGGGCCATACAAGGTGCTGGATCGAATAAACGACCGAGTTTTCTCCGTTGACATCGACGGCAAGCCGTACACCGTCAGTGTCGAACGACTGAAACCGTGCCACCTGGAACTACCACCAGATACCGTACTGGGAGAAGCGCATCAACAACCAGTGGCGGCAGCCGAAACCTGCCCCGTACGCCACCCAGCAGACTCCCACGAAACACCAGGCACGTCAATTGTTGAGAATCAACCAAACCCTCGCGAAATGGTCGCGCGCGGGGCGTCGGACATCCTACACGGGCCGATAACGCGGCAGCGCGCCCGAGATCTGCGCGCACAAGAAGACGCTGCGAAGATTCTCAACGTACGGCAACCTAAAACCCCAACCACTGACAAGCGAAAGAGAACAACGAACGCGATAGCTTTCGCACCTCTACCACCCAAACACCGCCCATTACGGAAGGGAGCTCGCCCATAAAACTCGACTACACCCCCAAGCAACTAACTACTTCATATCGTGACTACGCCACTAGGTAGCGTCCTACGAACGCACAATTCCGCCCAGGTAAGGTTCCAAACCTTCAAGGAACTGACTTACCTTATCCAGTACACTTGCCCACAGACACGTGTCCCCAAAGCTCATTAATCAGGCCTGTAACAAGGGCATAGGAAGCTGAAACAATGTTGAAACCGACATCAAAAAACAAGGAACTTAACGTTCAAAAACTTTCAGCATCGAGTCAACGCATCCATTCATAGTATGCAAAACAATTCCAGATTACAGGCCATAAATCTTCCATCCAAAGCATCTGCACGATGTACCAGGAATTGCATTTTCGGTAAATAAATAACAACGGATGCATACGCCGGCAGCTAAACGCAAGAAAGCATATCGCCTATCCGCGGCCAAAATTGTAAACAACCGAAATTATCGCAACACGATAATTCGGAAGATTTACAAATCCAACGCCAACAAAGGAAATACTCCGGTCCCACGATTCCTTTGTAAAAATTTCACACCCATTAGAAGGATCTAATGGATTTCGGTTGTGTTTACAAAAGGCAAACAACCACGGGCTGTACGCCCGAAAAATCATCTCGGCCTTCGCGCCAGATGTTCTGTGCAAACAGAAGGCCGTGAAAAAGGAAATGCTATCACCAACGAAGAATGTATGCAGGATGACTTTCCCTTTCTCAAAAAAAAAAAACTATGAAATATCCCCGGGGATACGATAACATGCTGCTAACAGGAATCCGGAAATTCTGTTAGCAGGGGAACTAAGAAAATTTTTGGATAGAGTTACAGATACAATCCGTCTCAGAGAGATTTTGATCGTGAAGGAGGAGACAACGGAAAAACGTCGAGGAGTTAGATTACAGTATCCGATTGATAGTGGAATAGGATCCAAGAGTGTAACGTGTGTGTCGTGCGTGTATTTCGCTACTCTCTTTAATATAATATTATACGGGACCTTAACGAAGTACGAAACATTAAAGAAATATAAAAGATTAAAAAATTAAAAAAGATTCAATCCGTGTTTTGGTTTCTTGTGTTTTTTTCCTCTGGTGCGAACAGTGTTCGGCGGAACATTGTACCAACCCGAAGTTACTCAACATATAACCGCCAAAGTTAAATAATTTAACACCGCCAAAGCAGTACAACGTGGATGCCCCTTTCGAGCGAATTGCGATTGATATCTCAGGACCATTCCCCAAAACCAACAACAACAACAAATACATGTTGATCGTCATAGATTACTTCAGCAAGTGGTGGAAGTCCTTCCAATTCCAAACCAAGAAGCAACAACCATCATTGAGCAGCTTATCAATAATTGGATCAGCAGATATGGAGTTCCCTGTGAGCTTCATTCCGATCAAGGCCGAAACTTCGAATCACAGATATTTCAAGGCATCTGTGGGGCACTGGGCGTAAGGAAAACCAGGACCACACCCTTACATCCGCAGTCAGGCGGGGTGGTCGAAGGGTTCAAGCGAACAATAAAAGAGCACTTATCGAATGTCGTTAATGATCACCAACGAGATTGAGACAAATATGTACAAACCTTTCTCCTGACTTATAGATCGGCTAATCACGATATGACAGGCCATTCTCCCGCAAGAATTATATTTGGACGAGATATACGATTGCCAGCCGATCTGCGATTCGAAATAACTCCAGACGCCATAGATAAGACTGAAGACTACGTAGCCGAATGGAGAAATCGCCTCGATGAGATTCATCATTTAGTTCGAAAACAAATCAAGGTATCAAATGACAGGATGAAAACAAGGTACGACGTTCGAGCTAACGCATCCGGATTTAATGCAGGTCATAACGTGTGGCTTTATAACCCTCATTGGCAAACAGGAATGTCTCCGAAGTTGCTGCAACATTGGGAAGGACCGTATAAGATTCTCACAAGAATTAATAACGTTGTCTATAGGCTTCAGCGAAGACGGAACGCCAAGATGAAAGTGGTACATCGTGACCGGCTGGCGACTTTTTGTTAACCCAGGAGACCAGTGAACTTAGTTCGGGACGAACTAATCTGGCGGAGGGTAGTGTGACGCATATGACAATCAGTACTAGAATATTCTAGAAAGTCCGAAACAAAGTACTAGAATATTCTAGAAAGTACTGGAAAACTGGAGACTATGAGCAGTAGAAAATTCGAGGCTATGGAACGGACGGAAACGAAACACCGAAACAGAAGGAGGAAAAACGGTATAAATACGTCGCACGCAGATCGGGAAGATAAGAAGAAGTAAGAAGTAAGAAGTAAGTAGTAAAAGGCGCGATAAGTACGGAAGCGATAAGTCAAGAGATCGTTAAGTGTACGGCAAAAGTAACGGTTGTTATTAACGGAATAATAAAGTGTTACATTAATTCTAAATCGATTTAACGGCTCTTATTTATTAAAAATATTTAATCCAGCGAACCCTAAGCTCGCTACAATATGCTCGAATCTCAAAATCGAAAGCTGTCATCGGGTGTCCAGAATATATCCATAATCACTCTCTCCTACGGCACTCAGTGTTTTTCTTTATAAAGTATTCTATTTTATTTTCTTTCAAAATCAACTGTCGTTTTTGAAGTAATTTCCTCGACAAACACGCAGTCCTCACTAGTTTTTTGCTCTTTCGATATTATGAGGATATTTATTAATTTTAAATTAGAAGTGCAACAAACACGTTCAGAAGATTAGCTGAATTTTTTTTATATCTAGTGAAATCGAAAATAAAGTCGGAGATCCAGGTGGGTAAAAATTCATTTATTTTTATATGTGAAATGATTTAATTATAGTTTTAAATTATCATTTCCAACATTCAAACAGCAATTTGGAAATTGGAACTGCCCGACAAACAAATACTCCTTTCTTTCGTGCTTATAAAGAATTTAAAACAATAAAATGAGTTGTTTGGACGGACATCCGACTGGTGAATGTGTTCTTGTGTATATCATTGCGGTGGTGGTTATCACACAATTAATTGCAATATACCTCTCAGTTCGTCAGGTATGAAATTATTCGTTAATAACAAATTCGACTTAATTGTATACATTGTAAAATTTCAGATATTATTCTGCAGAAAAACAAAAACAGTCCCAAGTGAATTTAGCAATATTATAAGTCAAGAAATATTCGATAAATACCGGGCTTACAGTTCCCAAAGAGAGTTGTATAGAATTCTCCTAAATATTATCAATCTGCTAATTTACGTTGTGATCTTAAGCCTTGGAGTCATTGCTAAATTGTGGACATTGTCTGTAAATGTGGTTGACTCCTGTGGTTTTGACCACAGCAACAACTTTTTGACATGTCCCCTATTCGTATTTTTCTTTTCCGGCATCTTGATTTTGACGGAAGTTATAATGCCGCATCCGCTCTGCGTGAAGAAGAAGTTCGGATTCATTGATTCTGTGCAGAGATCAATTGGATTAAAATTATTGGATAGTTTACGTATGGAAATTATGATAATGATATTCCCGTTTATTTATTTGATGATAAGGGCTGAAATGTGGTTAGCTTGCGTAATTACTTTTGGTGTGCTTGTAGTTTGCACGATTTTGTTGGAGGTATTCATATGGAATGTTAAAGGGCCCGAACTCGAAGAAGGGCCATTGAAGAATTCAATTGAGAAACTCGCTATATTAGTAGGATTTCGTCTGACAAAAGTTTATACTTCAACGAACAGGTCGAACAGTAACGAGTTATATTTAAGAGGCGAGGAAATAAACGTGTCGGATAGTTACAATTCAAGAATTGTCGTAATCTCCGAAGCGCTGCTGTTTAATAAAGGCAAAAAAAATGTAAGTGAACTCAAGGAAAACGAGCGTGGAAAAGGTTGCACTGATGAAGAGGTGGTCGCTTTAGTGGCCCATGGATTTGCGCATTGGAGGTTAAAGCATAGTAACAGAAATAGTTGTAATGAAGTAATATTTTTGACAATCTCAGTGGCCGCTGCCGTTTTATTAAGTATGTTTTCGAAAGCGCCACTGGAAGGAGCTGGCTTTGAACCAGGAAAATATCCACCCGAAGTTGTAGCTATTGTGGTTTGTGTTATCTATTTGCTTCCCTTGATCTTACTTGCTATTTCTGGACGCACAATGCAAAGGCAATCCTGGGAATATGAGGCTGATGAATTTGTTTTTAAATTAGGTTATTCGGAAAAATTGCAAACAGCTTTAGTCAAGTTTTATTCAGAAAGACCATTTCGCATCATAGCTGACTGGCAATATTCAAACTTTTATTGTGACTATCCAACACTAGTGCAACGTTTGACCAGATTAAGAAAACTGAGAAATAGAGAAAACGCATAAATAGAGAAATTGAAGTAAATTATTGTGTGAATTGGAAGTGTTTGTATCTATTTACTGATTGACTATGTGAGAAATACATATATTTGTTTATATCTATTCAACATTTGGCACTCTTTATTTATATAAATCAGATGTCAAGACAGGTCGTACGCCTGTATAAAAACTACCCAGAAACGTATAAAATATACATCAATTCAAGTTTATTTGTGGCGACATCATGATTTCCTTCCTAACAAATCGATCCACAGGAAAAAAGATCCCGATGCAACAAATGGATCACAAATCCCAAAACCTCCTTCTTAGAAATCACCCAAGAAAATAAAAACCAAAATTAGGGTGAAAAGATGAATGAGGTTGAACAGGATCTAAAACGTCTAAAACTAAGGGGAATGCATTCATACCAATCTATGATAACAGGAATATTCATACGAACTTAATCCCATGTGTGAAATACCGGGTTGCCATCGGTTACAACGAATGTGGTTCCTAGGAAATCATTGTTTTAGATTCGTCTTTAAAGATTCGAGGTTAATTGAAAAGTAAATTAGTAGAGCGTGCCAGAAGAAATATCAAGTGAATACTTGGGGGAACTAACGGGACCACGTTGCAATTCGAGGATGGCTTTATTTCTGTAGGCAGTGCTGGATACGTGCGGTATGCAAGTGGATCTAGGCCCCTGTATCTTTTGGAGATTACCACCTCCGGATCGCAAACCAACAAATATGAAACTCGTGTCTTTTTAGTAATTCTAAGAACCTGCATGTAAATCACCTTAAAAGCTCCATACCCTTCGGCAACAAAAAAGTGTCACACATATTTGAGTCCCGCGGCCCCACATTGTCTTCAGACACGTGGGTGTTATTTCTTTAACAGTGTACGGCTACCCTGGATACAATACAATACAATCTAACTGATTTAGTATTTGAAGGGTAAACACATTTGGCCAGCCACAGAATCGACAGATGGCGATAACGACCAAAAACCCTCTAGTCGATCACAAAACGGAAGCAATGCTAATGACTAGTCGAAAGCGTATAGATTGCGTTAACTTTCAGATCGGAAATCAGAATATACGATTAAAGGAAGCTGTTAAGTACCTAGGACACGTTTTCGACAATAGAGTAAAATTTAAGACTAACATCGAGTACGCAAGCAAACATTTTACAGACCTGCAGGGAGCCCTGTGGCGTTTCTAACAGATACACATACAACATACAAGCCAATAGTGCAGAACATCGAAGGAAATTCGAATAAGCAAAACATCAGAGCCGTATACCATAGCGATAACATAACAATTCCACATCAATTGAACGTACTTGAGTTTAGAAATCAAATTCGTACACGCGACAGTGGCCTGATGTGTTGAGCATTGGTTCTATTTTTAGTGATTCTAATCGTCATAGCGTCAATTCGAATCACACGTTCTTCACTATCGGTGCAAACGCTATAATTGGTGAGCCCGACGTGATCTGTACACACAGCACACACTTTTCCATAGTAAACAGGACTTTACTATGTGGGGTTCTTCAAGGCACCGAAGTGCCACCCACCGCCCCAACCCCATATAACCTACAAATACCTACAATTACCATTACAATAGCTTACCTGTACCTGTTCTGCGCAGCTTACCTTTTTGTGGTCTGTTCCAAGCCCTCCTTCGAGCGGTCATACCTGGAAACATAAATTCATGACAAGATTATCATCTTGCCATGACATCAAACCAGCATCAACTGAGCTACCTCGGTGCATCCGTCATGAATCGACCGAACAATGGACGGCACATGTCCACCAACACACGCCAACCTTTCCGTGCGTTATATTTTCACCCATCCATTGTCCAAGAAGACATTTCGAGCTACTTGCTGGCTTGAACATCTGCAAGCCAGATTTCCAACGGCATGCCCGCGATCTATTTGTCGAAAGAAAAAAATCAAATTAACCATTGGCCTTCAAGTACGCATATTTGTTTGTATACCAGCATGACCAATTATATGATCCGTTGCCGTATCAGGGAACGATCACTAGCATCGGTCATGACAGGATATGTTACCTAAACAACGAGTAGCCACGATTCTCACGATGGCTATCGAAACGGCTTTCGTTTACACAAAGTAAACACCAAGAAAATATTTTCGCCTGACGGCAACATTTCTGGGAATAACATATCCTAAGATAATATGCACTCATGCATTGTAACCTCGATCGTCTCCTCGAGGTTTGTTGATATAAGACCAACAGAATAGGAAACCAATTCCTATAATTTATGACGGTATGCTCCGCCAGCCTCATTATCCCATTTACCCTGTGCCTAGCCAGCGTGGGCAAAGGCTTTATTGACTTAGCGTCAATCATAGATTGTATCCTTATCGGACGGCGGCGATATGCCCGGTCCATGCATCGCTCGGCATGTTTGACCTGTGGCATATGTGTTCTTTTTCCCTTTCTATTTCCCTTTCCTTCGCCAAAGACATCCGATTGGTTGGAATGATATTCAAGCGAACCTTCCAGTGGAATGAAAATCGTTTTTCATTGGTCATGGGGGGCGAAGGAAGAATTGTTTCTTCTGCGATGGTGCGCAATCACCGGAGGCTGGGTCAATGTTGCTAATCTGAAGAGAGTCAGAGTTAATCTTCGTTGGCGTACACACGTTTTGCACCGTGCGAGTTTTCGAAAGGAGTTCGAGTACCAAGTTTTCGAGAGGAGTTCGATTGCCATTAGCCAAGATTTAAAAATCCGATTAATTAAATTTGTCTCGAGTACGAGAAAACAGATTTAACGAAGAACCCATTGTGGTTACGTTTATATAGTTTGAGTGAACGCTAAATTAATAAATCTGAAATTATCGAACTAAACCTATTCGCAAATTGTGCTTACGTTTATATAGTTTAAGTGAACACTAAATTAATAAATCTAAATTGTCAAACTAAACATATTCGCAGAAAACTCGTGTAAAATAAAACAAAAAGAAATCCAAAACAATAAAGCAGTGATCACCAGCAATCATTAAGTGTTTTAATTGTTCCCGTTCTCCTTGGTGCGTACAGATCCATTGACAATCTACAGTGACGACGAACTAAGCCAACTTCAATCGCAAGGGTTACAGTCAATCGTGGTGCCTCAATCTTAAGTGGAAGTTTAGTGAATTCTGCGACCTTGCCGGCGCCGTGACGAAAACTTACGCCACAACTACTACGATCAAGACTTCTGCACAGAGCATCGACTCACTCGACTGCTCCGTCGTTCGCACACGAAGTTGATCGTAATAAAGTTACTGAGGAGGCAGTAGTGTGGCGTTTTTAACAGATACACTCACAATATACATACAAGCCAATAGTGAAGAACACCGAAGGAAATTCGAATAAGCAAACCATCAGAGCCGTATACCATAGCTGTAGAGATGCTGTGGATCTGTAAAAAGATAGACGCAAGGGATGTACTGCTTGGTGAATTGGACGATAAAACTAGAAGAAAGAAAAGCTTCTGTTGCTGTTGGTGATGCGATTTCCCAGGAAAGACTAGGCAACCACTAGCAAACAAGTTCCTGGGAAGCACAGCGATCAGCTGCATACCGATTGCGGAAAACCACTCGAGAGGAAAAAGGCATTCAAGAAACGAACTCGAGAAAAGAACATTACTCAGGAGAAAAAGACTGAAAGATAAGACCAGCCAGGAATTGAGCGGAAGTGAGGACAGCTGCGGGCTATATAAGGCGAGCGCATCGACGGAACACCAGCTCCCTCAACACAGAATCCATTTACTCTAACATACGTAAGCAACACCTCCGGTTGTTTGTTGAAAAGTTTTCCCCAGATATCCTCTTCCTTTCAGAGACCTGGCTCAAACCAAATTCCCGAGTTTTAATTCCCAATTACACTTTAGTTTCTAACCCCAGAACTAATGGATCTCATGGAGGTACCGGCATATTAATTCACAAAAAATTTCAATTCAGTGAAATTAGATTCACCTGTGTATCCAGCATTGAATACACAGCAGTAAAACTTTTCTGTGAGAACAATAAAGTGCTCGTCTTAGCATCCATTTATATTCACCCTTCACGACAACCAGATTTCCCAGATACTGACATTTCGCAGATTATCCAACAGTCCGTTCCAGCTCCATTTATAATCGGAGGAGACTGGAATGCTCGTCACACAGCATTCAATGATAATAAATGCAACAAATATGGTCGCCAATTGCTAGCCCTCCTCCAGTCTTATCCATATACTTACATTGACTCCCCATTACAGCCAACTCGTGTCTCTAGCTCAGCCAGGTCAACAATCGACTTCTTCCTCAAGTCCGACGATGTTTATTCAGCGGGTCCACCTACAGTCTCCTTTATATTTCCTTCTGATCATGGTGATGACCAGAAGCCAGAGACAAGATAAAGGACACATTTGTCCTTGTCTCGCTTAAGTCGGCTTCCCGCCACTCTTTTTTTTTTTTTTTTTTTTTCTTTTGATTCGATGATCAGTCTCGATTGGCGCCCGAAGTAAGGACCCTCATAAACTATAATGTGTTTAATAAATTTAATTAAACGAAAGTATTTGTGTTTGGATTTGTTATTGGATCCAGCCAATTCCCAGGCCCCCATTCAGAAGTCGGTCGTCACTCTTCCCGGATGCCCCGGAAGCACGCTGAAGATTTGCTCTGTAATGGCGAACCACAACTCCGCGGCTCGGAAGGAGCCCACCACAAATAGAACTTACTAGCTTACACAACGCAAAAAAAGGTAATAATAATAATAAAAACAATGCACGAGAAAAAGAAGGGAATAAAAAAAACCTGGTATCCCACGCTGGGTGATTGCCGCTGGACTGCGTCAGGTGACGTCGGTCAGGTCTGGTACCGTGTTATTTATTAATCTTCAGCTTTTGAACCCTTTTGTTTTTGCTCTGTACACCAATCACTTGCACTGCGAAGTCAGGAATCAGAAGGCGTGTGTTAACATCCGTCAAACTGTCACCAATGTAGGTATTTATGTCACTTTGTCTTTGAGGAGTCTTCCCGTTAGTCAATTAACACAAATACGTTGACGGTTTTTCTTCATTTATTTAATTCTTTATATAAAACTTAATAAACATAAACGACAACTACATTACAGGACACATTGCTTTTCGGGCTTTAACACATAAAAGGGCCCCACTGTTTGGTGAATTGAATTGTCGAAACTGGTTAACACTGATTTAAGAAGACAATACCGATTTTGACATACTCAAACGATTTACAAATGTTTCAAAATAAACTGAAAATGACGAGCGATTTTAAGTATCTGTGCGGATTACTTATAGATTGATAACTCCTTCATCGACGGTTGTTGGGCTTCGACTGCATTTATTTATCGTGGAGTCCCGACTTGCCTCCACAGAATCCGTATCGCGATTGATTAATTCACTGAAGACGACAGCACAGCAAATTTCGTTCATTGCTTCGGTGGCCGACAAGGGACGATTTTCCTTGCATTGGTTCATCAAATTGGCGCGGAACACACACACGATGGTCGCCTCTGCTGTTCATGGTGTGGGTCCACGAGTATGCGGACCGTGGATCAACCGAATCCATAAGGGGAACATTAGCTGGCATGGTTGCAATTGGTGCAACTATCTCGACGTGGATATTTTGTGTTTACACGATCAGCAACTGCGTATAGCATTTATGCTGATCGTGCACATCTTGGTGGCATCTCCAAGTAGTCGAATTTTCGCTCGTAATTTTCCATTTTTGACAACTCGACTTCCTCGGGCGGTCAGCCGTATCCCATAATGCATTTGTCGATCGCATGACCGACCGATGTGGGCATAGATAAAAGAAAGAAAAAGAAGAAACATCTCCTGCACGTGTGTGGCAGACTCGTTAGGATATATCTCATTGATATGTTTCGGGTAATGTTGGTTGCTTGATGGTGCAACCAAATTGCTTTTCCTTGTGGAAAATACTTATTATTGCTGATGGAACTTTACGTCACCGAGTTGATTTAAAATATTTCTGAAGATAGTCGGGACAACTATGGAAGGTAAGTACATGTTTTTATGTGTTTTAGGAAACTGTTTCTTCATCATAGGTTGTAAGGTAAGTAGTGGCGTTCAACGGAACAGCCAAAATACTTGTTTTGTATTGTTTTCGGTTGCTCTATGTTGAAAGTTTTCGCTTGGTTAATGGGAAGGTGAGCAGTGGCGTTCAAGGGAATCGTCACATGTTTTGCATTATTTTATCATAAAATCACCTGTCATTGAAGAGCCTCATCAACACACAGTAGCCGTTGACTTGTTTTTTTTTTTTGCTTTGCGATGAGGGTAGAGGATATATGTTAATTTTAAACTTTATTATGACGAACACGTTGACCCTTTACGTTGGCTCAGTTTTTTTTTCTTTTTTTTTTTTGGTTTTTGCGTATTTAGTGGAGTCGAAAACAGAATCGGAAATTGAGGTGGGCAACAATGGTTTTATTTTTATATATGAAAGGTTTAATCTTAATGAAAATATTATTTCGTACATGCACACAGTAATTTTTAAATTTGACCTTCCACCTTAACCGGCGCTAATTGGACTCGGTTTATAAATTTCCTAAAACAAAATGAGTTTGGAGAACGATGAAATTGCAATTTATTATATTCTTAGTGCAATTTACATTTAATATCGACAGGTAAAGAATTATATTGTGGTAATTAATTTCAAATGTATACAACATTGTGAAATTTCAGATAAGATTTTGTAAACAAACAAAAGCGGCCCCGAGTGAATTCAGTAACCTTATCACTCAAGAAATATGCAATAAATACCGTGGTTACGCTTCTTACAGGGAATGGCATCGGATTTTCGTAAACATCATTAGGCTAATAATTTACGTGGCAATATTGACCCTTCAAGTCATTGGTAAATTGTGGACCTTGTCTATAGATGTGATCGAGTGGTGTGGCTTTGATTACACCAATCAGTTTTTTACAATACCTCTATTCGTAGTTTTCATTGCCGGATTCTTTATACTGACGGAATTCGTAATGCGACAGCCATATTGCCCGAAGAAGAAATACGAATTTATTGATTTCGTACCAAAATGTTTTTTATTTAAAAAGATTCAAGCAATTTTAATTGAAGTTTATATAATTGTAGGGTCGCTTCTTTTTCCGTTGATATATGATGGTTCGTTGTTAACTCAAGCGATGATTTGTGTTCTAATAGGTGTTTTAGTTGTGCTGGATTTAATATATATTATATTATTGGAGTTCGATTCCCCGTCGGGGAGCCTCCGGCGCAAGACTAATGACCTTGCCCAGAAAAAATAAATCATTATGGAAAATTTAACAAGCCTCAGGACTTGCTAAATAAGGCCAAGACCGGTTCCCGGTTGTAGTGCCGATGATTATGATGATATTATTGGAGTGACCTTGGACCCAGAAAGTAATTAAAGAGGGAGCATTGAAGAATTCCATTGAAAAGCTCGCTTCGTCGGTTAAACTTCCTTCGACAAAAGTATACATTTCATCGATTAAGTGGAGAGATGAATTACAACTTCTGTTTGGCGTAAATTATCATTATATCATAATACCCGAAACGTTGCTGCTAAATAAAGGCAAAGAAAAAATGTAGATGAGCTTAAGGAAAATGAACGTGGAAAAGGTTGTACTGATGAAGAAGTGGTCGCTTTAGTTGCCCATACACTTGGGCATTGGAAACTTAAGCATGGCTTGAGACTAATTGGTTTGCCGTTAATATTTGCTGTAGTGTTCTTAATTTTCTTGACGATGTTATCCACTATCAAGCAACCTCCGATCACATTTCTAGCAGGGGTCGTTATGAGTTTCTGTTTGCTTCCGTTGATCTTACTTGGCATTTTTGGATTAACAATGGTAAATCGATTCCATGAATATCAGGCTGATGAATTTGCTTTCAGATGGGGATTCTCGGATAAATTGAGAACGGCTTTAGTCAAGTTATATTCAGAAAGGCCATTCTGTATCGTATCCGACTGGATATATTCATTCTGTTATTGTCGATATCCAACACTAATAGAACGTTTGACCAGATTAAGACAACTGGAAAATAGAGAAAACACGTAAATAGAATAGTTGAAGTAAATTATTGCGTTAATTGACAGTAAATGTATCTATTTGCTGATTGATTTTTTATGTTCGAGTTTTGTTTACATCTTGAGTTTTGTTTAATTTTTAAGATGTGGTTTTTATTTATATAAATCAGAGGTTCGCTGCTTTTAATTGATTTTGCAATTGTTCGAGGATTAGATTGTGGCGGTTCCGCCAATCCCCACCGACTACTTACCTGAAGAACCCCCATCCCTACAACCCAGTCTGCATAAGCTTTTGCTAATGCAATCACATTAGCACCTTAAATTCACGCATCAACTAGATCCAATTTATATAACCTAAAAGTCCCTGGAAAAGAAAACTTACCTTTCATGCATCTCTCCGCTTACAATTCCCTGTAAGATTTCTTTTTTAACTGATCAGGAATTCCGAGCCAATTTGGCACCTCCGGTGCCAGGAGATTCCTCTAAACGAATTCCTAATAACAAAGGATTTGGATTACGTACTATGTAACCTTCACCAGGGACCATAAATATCGCGCTGTCTATTTTTCAGCTTCGCCATGTGTATGATAAATCTCAACGTACACATTGGCCGGCGACCTTTTTCTCCCAGCAATAAAATACCCAAGCAGCTGCACGCAATTAGCGCAATCGACACTGAAGCCAATTTCCCCTAACTCGCACCATGTGCAAACAAAGAACGCTGTTCCTCCATAGGCTTCCTGGCGATACCATAAACAATCCATATCGTTTGTGGTATCCTAAACGCAGTTTTCATTTAATGAGTGGCTGCTATTTATCCAGCTGACCCTCATTATCGAACGATGCATAGCTCGTTTTTCCCTTTGTATTATAATTGTCCTGAATCCATCCCTCATGACCTCGATGCATAATCAAATACAAACCCGTTAGCATCCCACGAAATTCGATTTGTTTGTTTCAACGAAGACACATCTCATGGATGCACATTATGCCCCTTCTTGGTGTTTCAGATTCGTTATCATGGTGTGTCCCATGAGAGAACCCATGTACACACATACATGTGTACTACCAACGATCTTCACCCCAAACGATTGAATATCGTTGAGTCCTTTACCACCCGCTGACCACGCTGGTCGCACGCTCCCGCTCTCCGGTGCGCACGGAGACGCGTATACACAGTCGAGTCGCAGTGTCGTGAGACGTTATTTTCAAAAGTCCTCATACGTGTTAATCAAAACAAAATTAAGTGCCCGTAGAAACGTAGGTAAAGTGATTTCTGTAAACACTAACATATTTTATAATGGCAGAGAATTAAAGTGAAAATTGTTTAAAAAAAACAAACAAACAAAGAGTGAAATAAAAATAAAAAGAACCATTTAATTAGTAAACAAATCGTGTTTCAATTTTCCGACAGCAGTTGCATTAATTTCTTTTGCTTGCGTTTTATTTTTCTTGCTAGGTGGACAGTGCCGACGAATCAGGTTCAGCAGCGGAACTTTCTTTTAGTGACGGTGGGACGAAGTAGAACCCCGTGTCGTACACCGGCACAACGACTTGTACCCCACAAGATGACACAAGGATGCCCCAACAAATTCGTAATTCTTTGATTATCCGAGAAGACAAACATTTACTATATATTGGTAGGGTTGTTTCTTTTCTTCCGACAGCAATAGAGGTTGGGAAAAAGAGTAGTTAATTTTTTTTTCTCTCGAATGTGCTATATTCACCTACTGCTTATTTAAAGCAATATAGTAACTAAACACTGCTAAGCTATTTGCTTCTGACTTAATTTACTACTGTTACGGTTTAGTATTACAAAGTATTTGTCCAACGATTGTTACTTTGATTCTAAATTGTTGCCATTATTTTAATGATTACAATTCATTACTGACATCCCCCTGATTTGTGCGTTTTTTGATAATTTTGTTTCGTGTGTATTACCAATATTGCTGTTAGGTTAATGATTATCAATTTTTAAGAAGATTGCAATAACCATAAATCTTTTTTTTGCTTTATTTTTCTTGGAATTTGCAGTTCGTCCCTAATTACCCGCGGCAGGTGGTAGAGACAGGATTGGGTTTTTTTGAAGTAAACTCAAAGTTTGGAGTTTTATTACAATGGTTTAATTTTTTTTAGCGATGAGTACTTCGTCCCTTTTTCATTTTCATTTTTATATCATATTTTATTTCTCATCGGCAAACATAGCTACCTGAATGTTTTCACCTAGACATGGTAAATCTGCGACAAACAATGTGAATAATATGGGACCAAGGACCGAGCCTTGGGGTACACCATAGTGGATTTGGTGAGTAGAGGATATGTCGGTTCCTAAACTCACAACATATTTTCTCGAACGAAGAAAGCTCTGGATAATTTTGATAAGCGGTATTGGCAGCTTAAGTTTTAGTAGCTTATAAATCAAAGCATCGTGCCATACCGTATCAAAAGCTTTTTCGATGTCTAGAAGAACTAGTCCCGCTGACTCCTTGTCGATGAATTTACCAGCTATGTGGTTTTTAATGCGCAAGACTTGGTGGATTGTGCTGTGACCACTACGGAAACCGAACTGAAAGTTTTGTAAGATGTTATTGTCTTCCACAAAACGATCAATCCTTTCCTTAATGATTTTTTCGAAGAGCTTACTTAGACAGCTAAGTAGACTAATAGGTCTGTAGCTTTCGGGGCTGTTCTTCGGTTTGCCGGGTTTCGGGATAGGTATTACTTTTGCTGTTTTCCAACAGTCCGGAAAATAACAATTCTTAAGACAAGCGTTGAAAATGAACGTTAAATAGTTACTTGCAGCAGGTGGAAGTGCTTTGATTAATTTGTTGTTAATATTATCGAGACCCGCGGCCTTTCTTGATTTCGATTTTTTTATCAATTCTTTAACTTTGCTGATATTAGTTGCGTAAGTACTTTCAGCTGGTGTTTGAGAAAGTACATAGATAGTGTTAGCAACTTCAGCTTCAGTATACGCGTCGCTTAGATGCATAGATATGGAGTGGTTCTTACTAAACGTGTTAGCAAGTAGGTTCGATTTCTCCACTGAAGAAATAAACAACTTGTCGTGAACTTTAAACGGAGGAATACTGCACCCTCTCTTTTTCATAATTTTTGATATTTTCCAGAACGGTTTGCTTGCTTTGTCAAGAGAGGAAAGGTGTTTATTCCAACACTTGTTCCTATATGTTGAGATTTCGTTTTTAATGATATTATTTAAGACTTTAACATTAACTAGAAAACAATCGATTCTATAACGCAGCCATTTTCTTCTTTCAGAGTTTCGTAGCCTAATCAGATGTAAGATATTTTCAGGAAGCGGTGCCTTATCAACTGGAGCAGTGGAACATTTAGGTATCGCAAGATCGGCCGCTCTATTGATAATAGAAACAAAATTGTTGCATAGGATATCAATGTGCTCGCTGCAGGTTATAGAATTTAGGCTGGTATCACCTAGAACCAAGTTCGTGTTTATATATGATTTATAACAATTCCAGTTGGCGGCGGAATAGTTGTGGTATAAACTGGTACGATTTACAACTACTGTATGATTCACTGTGAGGCTGATCGGAAGGTGGTCTGAACTTAACGCATTTAGAGTTAATGGTACTGTGCAGTAATTTGGAATATTAGTGATATATAGATCAAGAGTTGAGGGGTTGTTGTTAGCACTCGCTGGGATATAGGTGGGAAGAAGTGGATAAAGTATGGAAAAACTTGGGCTGGATTCAGCAACATATAGTAAAATGTTACCCCAGCAGTTTGCCCTAAGACAATTCCACGACTGATGTCTGCAGTTTGATGACCACCAATAATTACCTTGTTTCGAGTGTTGACTCTATACAATTTTTGCAGATCCCGCTTAAAGTAAGTAGATTTCTCAATGTTTCTATTTCCACCAGGGAAATAGACCGAAAAAATACTCACCTTGGAGTTATCACTTAATGTTACATCTATACTAATTTCCTCAATTAACTTAAGGTGCAATGAAGGACGCAAGGAATGTTCTATACATTTTTTCACAACAATGGCGACACCTCCACCACTAGCATGTACCCTGTCTACGCGATAACATGTGTAATTTTGATGTGAGAAAGAAATGTCTTGTTTGAGCCAGGTTTCTGAAACAAGTGCAATGTCAATATTAAAATTTATCAAGAAACTAAAAATGCATGCTTTTTGTTTTTGATGCTTCTCGCATTCCAAGTTATGATATTAAGAGAGTTTCTTAACATGTTTTTTCCGAGTATATGTACTTAATAGCTAATGAAGTAATGACGTTAAATTGGCCAGCTTTAGTTTGACAAGCACTAAGCTTGGTTACAACTTCATTAAGAAGAGAGTTTATCTCGCTAAATGAGAACAAGTTATCATTAGTTATAGTTTCAGACGGATGTTTCTTCGTGTGTGTCGTATCACTGTTGGAAGCTTGCTGGGTTTGATGGAGGCCAGAAGCCCAGGTGGATGAAGGAAGTGAAGGTTGACGCACAGATCGCGGTAGTGGAGGAAAATTATCAATGGATAATCGGTCGGGCAGTGGCTGCTGTTTGTCACTCGGAGGCTGTAGGAACGTTGTGTTTCCTGTACCACGTCCACGTGGGGATAATTTGCGGCGAATGTCTATGTACTGCTTTCGGCTTATGCATTCTGGATCTGTGGATTTATGTGGCCCACTACAATTTGCACACTTGATGACCTCATTGGTTTTGCAGTCGGATGTTTTATGGTTTCCCGAACAGATTGCACAGAAGCTATTTATGTGACAATGCATCGAGCCGTGACCGTAAAGCTGGCAATTGTGACATTGTGTGACCTTACCTGGATTATGTTTTTTAAAGTCCCAGCGAACGATGGTTTTGAACAAGGTTGAGTAGTTCCGTTTTAGTTCGTTTAATTTAACAGTACCGCGTTGAATGTAGACGATGTACAAGTAGTGTTTGTACAGGGCTTTTGCTGACGGATTTAATGTGATGGTTTTAACATCTAGGCACTTAATCCCGAGTGCAATTAGTTCGTTTTTCACTAGATCGTTGCTTATCAAGTCTAGTCCAGATAACACTACCTTTAATGGGCGATTTTCCTTACGCGAGTGGGTAAAAAACTCACATTTTAACCGTAAGAGTTCGGTTCTGATTTTATTATATATGTCCATTGTTGGAGCACATATTTTTTGTCCAAGTGATATGTTTTTAATTAAGTATTTGTCTATCTTAATGTTGCTCAAAATATCACGCACTTTAGCACTAGTTGTTTTTAACACCACAATTGGCGGAACGGTTTCTTTAGGAAGTTCTGCGCACTGTTCGTCATTGGTCGGATCCATTTCAGGAGAATCTTCCATCAGACTTTGAAGTGGTTGAAAAAAGTTAGTGTTTGAACAGATTTTAGATTTTTCTAGAACTTTATTGTTCACTTTTGAGAGTTTATCGGGAGGAGTTTGGCCTCCAATAACGGGGTCGTAACGCAACCGTTTGCGCTTAATTTTGTTTAACACACGTGGCCCAGGGGCCATAACTTAACGGTTTTTACACTTGTTCAAATTCTTGTATGCGGAAAACGAGGCAAAGAAAACAAGATAAAGATAATTAAATTGTGATAATTATTGTGAAAATAACGGTTGATTAAGATAAATAGCACGAGCAAAACTGTGAGACAAGTTGTCTGTTTGAAAGTCAGCCAGGTACTGAAATTATCCAATTTCATCCCTTTTCGAATCAGTCATTTGATAACTATCACCACGGTCGCGTGCGGATGCATACGCTCGCGCGAATTAATAAAAACAACTTGGTGTTATTTCTAACTTATTTTGTTTATTATTTAATAATAAACGACGATGAGTGTGCTCCTGCACGGCTGGGAAATCAATCGCCTCGGCTCCTCTTCGGTGGCGGTGTTTATGCCTCGAATTGTGATAAGGTTGAGTGTGGGGCTCAGCCTGTTTGTTGGTGTGTCTGTTGTGGAAAAGTTTGAGTTTTTCTGTACTGGGGCTGTGTGTTGATTTATGATAGGTTTGGATTGATTATCATCGGTATGCTTTTGGCTATGTTTTGATAGTGCGAGTTTGTACAATATTTATACAGTATTTATATTACAAAGATTGATAATAGAAATCGTACTAAGGTTAATTACAATAGATAGAGTTTGTATAATATTTATACAGTATTTATATTACAAAGATTGATAATAGAAATGGTACTGAGGTTAATTGCAATAGATAGAGTTTGTATAATATTTATACAGTTACAAAGATTGATAATAAAAATGGTACTAACGTTAATTACAATAGATATTTTAAAATACAAGGGTTAGTGTATATAGAGATTTGTTTGGAGTTTTAATTATAGTAATAGGTATGCGGATACATTATGTGGGAGGTGTTAACTCTCCCCTCCTTAAGTTAAAAACTCTCCCCTCCTTATTTAAAACCATTTTTCAAGCTATACTCCTGTACGGGGCGCCTGTATGGTGTAATTGTGCTCGCACACACAAAATAAAATTGCAAAGGTGTCAAAATAAAATATTGAAAATGTTGCTGAATTTGCCATGGCATTATTCGACACATGAACTACATGAAAACGCCAAAGTTAAACCGGTAGAGTTCCTTATTGACAAAATCAATCGAAACTTCTTCGACAATTGTTCTTTTTCTGACAATGTTCTCGTTTCCCGTCTTGCGTTATCCTAAGTCACTACATATGTTCTCTGTCTATGAAAATTATATCGAGGTCATTAATACATAAAATAACCGGAAGCTCGTGCAATATTAGTCTTAAGATTCAAATAAGGGTTTTTTATTGTAGTTTTCCCTTAATTTATTATTTCTTATTCATTAAAATTGTGCTATTGTCGTTATATAGATTTAAGATTATAGTTGTAAAGGAATTGCTATCCTAAATCTCTTAAGTACTAGTTGTAAAATATACCATAAATGTAATTATCTACTAAATAAAAATTGAATTGAAATATTTTATTTCTTCCTATTATTATAATTTACTTAGTCGCTAGACAAAAATGATTAAACTCTAGCTTATGTTATCTTATTTCTTAACTTACTGGTCCCTTGCGGACTCTCTATGTTACATGCATACGCTTAAAGCATAGAAATTTGTCTTTCGACATTGTGATTATTTTGTTTACATGAATTTTTAGGGAACTTAATTAGTTACAAAGAAAATGAAGAATAGAAAAAACGTTGTTTTTGTTATTGTTTTTACCTTATATCTAAACTTAATTACTAAACTAATTTTTTTTTTTTTATTTTTTTTTTTTTTTTACCTTAACTCTATCCTAAACCTAACGTCAAAACTAAATCTGCGAAATGCTAAATCTATGTAAGCTTTCCGTTGTTTGTTGGGCTTTTTTTTTATTATTATTATTATTTTTTTTTTTATTATTATTATTATTATTATTATTATTATTATTTTGCCTGTTTTATAAGGAAACAGGTTTTTCATTGCCACTCAGCCACCAAAATCTCTGGTGTTCGTTATTCGTGTCTTTTCGGTATTTCTGTGCTACTGCCCTACTGAATTGCACGCGCTCTTCATCTGTGTGCGCAACCTCTCAATTATTACATATTCGTTTATCTATACTCGATCGACGCACGTGATAAATCAACGGTATAGCGAATTCATTTTGTATGAGGCCGTTCATGTCAAGACTAAGGAATGCTTCTGGTGGAATAATGCCATTGCCACGTACCCCCTCATAATACATATTGTTTGGGTAATATGTGCCAAAAATGAAATCGTTCGGCGAGCTCATTGATCTCGCAAGATGCCCTTGGATCAACTTGATCATAGAGTTATCTATTCTGTTTATATTGGCCCCACTGTACAACGCTTCATTGGGATAGTATTTTTTGTGATCGGATTCAGGAGTCCGATTTAAGTTGAGACACGTCCTGAGGCATTATTGTGGCGGCTCTCGCAAACACCACTGCTTATTTCCTCATCTACGATCCAAAAATTTCCACCAAGTCTACAAAACATCTGATGCAACAAGTATGGTAGTAGTCCAAACCAGAGCGCCATTACTTACCTGGAAGGTGAGCTTACCGAATCTTCATTCACTGCAATTATATGCAGACATTTCAACCCTTACGAGTTTCCCTTACAAGTTGCATTCAATGCATCTTCGAAAACTCCCTGAAAGGAAAATAATATCCGGGCTTTTACGAACTACCGCCGGGCGCCATCAATATTACTAAGGCCATGATTTCATACAACGTATCATCCCCGTAAGGAAGTTATTTGGTTGCATCATCAACAAACACAGTGCAGGCTTGATTCAATTCGGCGCACATATCTCCGGTCGAGTGCCGCCGCACACACACCTAGGATATACTTCTGCTTTTCTGTATCATCTCATGTATATCTGTCGCTTCACCGATCGACAGGCGATGCAAGGAATTATGCCTGGATGTCCAACAAACCAAACAAAAAACGGCACCAACGAAATACCAACAAGGGATATGCGAGCGGCAAAAATGCTATGCGGTCGACGATCGTATAAACATCCATCGTCCACGCAGAGAGTGTTGTCCAACTGCAACCCTTTCCAGTAGTATCCTCGGTGAAAAAGGTAAAGTAAACATTAAGCGTGATGCAACGATGTATTCGCATCAGCCGCAACCATGCCAACACACACCCACGGTCAGCAATAATGTTCCTTTATGGTCGCTGATCGTGTAGACACATGCAACCCCTTTCACGATAACGTGCCCCAGCTGCGAACGTAGTTTATTTTCATTTAGATCTTAGGTCCATGGTTCGTATGCTGGGCGACACACGCGATGATCACCAGAAGGGGTCATTGTGTGTGTTTTTCAGCCCATTCTACGTGATCACCATACAGGGGATCATTACCAAATATCGTCATCGAAGCGATGACAGAGTTATTGATGTTCTATCGCTCCAAGGAAAATATTAAATTCGTTTTTGATAGTCAGCCAGTGCGGTTGTGGGGCTTTTCAGGGCCCGAAGAGCCACGCATCGCTCGATCCCCACTATTCCAGGCGAACGACTTACCTCTCGGTCGAACTTCAGCAAGGTTGCGTAACCTTGCTACGGCATTTACCCCCAGCCAAATCGCCGGAATTAATACGGTTACCCAATCGGATAACCGTTTTGAATTTCTGTTAGGTAGCTTACCTTATTGTAGGGGATTTCCTTCCAGACCCCTTTTTTCTCCAGCATCACCACTGAAAACATTAAATCCACGGCAAAGCTATATCACCTTACCGTGGCATCGAAAATTCACCCCCGAGACGTACATCATTCCCTAAGAAACATTAAGCCCACGGCAAAGCTTATCACCTTACCGTGGCATCGAAAATTCACCCCCGAGACGTACATCATTCCCTAAGAAACATTAAGCCCACGGCAAAGCTTATCACCTTACCGTGGCATCGAAAATTCACCCCCGAGGCGTACATCATTTCCTAAAAAAAACATAAGTCCATGGCAAAATCATCACATTGCCATGGCATCTGAAATCCTATCTTTAGGCATACATTCTGCCAGGGCATCTCGTTTCCATAGCCTTAAGCTATGGAAACAACAATCAACAAGAGTTCCTTGTGACTCGTTGTATTTGTTTACCCTCGGCATAACATGCATGCGGCTATTTGCCCCTATTGATTTGCTACCGCCGACAAGGTTTCTGCTGACGCAAACCAAACATGTCCCTGATTACCAGCAATCGCTGGCTTCCAATTATCGGTCCCCATGTTCAGAGGCCGCATTCAAGTAACGATCAAGATGCAGCCAGAAAATGTTTACTTTCAACATCTGGCAATGGCTGCACCCTTTGTTCGTTGCAATGTTTAATCATCGGCAACCGAAATGATGATTTATGGCCTTCCATTAGGATGACCAAATCATTGGTTTGGGTTTTCACACCCCACATGCTAGTGTTTGCATTCTTAGAAAATGCACTAGCGATGTACCTCCATCCACCACGGTCGCCGAACGATCGTATGCATGGCATACCCACACATGCGTAATGTATGACTACCCCGTCAGGTCCAATCACGATTAACTACTTCAAGTTAATCGTGTAACTCCGCCTCCTTTCCAGTTTCTTTCGGGGCTCCTTTCCTTTTGATGACTTCCAATGGGGAGAGTCAGATTTTATTTGCCCAACCAGACAGACGAGTCGAAATTCTATCCCAGAGGAATGCGGTCGAGAGCAACGAGAGTTAGCAGTTATAGTCGTGTCGGTCTGATTGTCCGCGTTGTAAATACATTTATTCCGATTACTGGCGCGCAAAATTCGGTTTCAAAACGTAAACGTGCAGGCGGACAATACCCCAATTGTATCTGAGTGTGATCAGTTCGATTAGTTGAAGAATTAAATGTGATTGGGCGAACTAATTAGTGTAACTTAGTCGCTGTTGCGGTGTAATACGTATTGTACAAAGACAACATATCTACTTACATCAACATCGTTTATTGTGAGCGAAATCTGTAAAAATTAAACAAAAGAAAACATTGTCGGATAAATACTTAAATAAAGAAAAGTTAAATAATAAAAACAAGGCTCCTGTGTTTTATTTTACTCCTGTTGTGTACAGCTGGGTGAACTTTGGTGTGAAGAATAAAGTGCGTCGTTACAATTCCCGAGGACAATTCTCAGTGAACAATCCGTGGGTGTTTACTGAAACCGCGCCCGTGTAGGTGCATAAGTAAACATACTACCACACGGTCGCGTGCCAAAAGTTAAATCAACAATGTTAAATTAGTGCTAACGTAAACCACGTCGACATTAAGCTAAGTTAAAGTAACAATATTACATTAGTGCTAACGTAAATCAAGTCGACATTAAGCTAAGTTAAATTAACAATGTTAAATTAGTGCTAAAGAATAAAGAAACAAAATAACTTTGACCTACCAGGATTTGGAGTCAGATGCCGAGCAGTAAGTAAAGGAAGGGTAGTGTGAATGGGTTCCTTGCCGACACACAGCAGGAGCACTTTTAACAAAACATTTCCCACACATAACTCCCACATTGTCTCTCAAAAATCCGAATCTTTTCCATTAAGCTGGTCCCACATTAAACCACAATGGACATCCATATACGAGGGTTGCCTCTTATGTTTCGGGATTTGGCAACCCTAGCGTTGCAATCCGGCAATTGACAGCTCTGTCGTAAAGTTGGACATTTTTGAGGTTATACGCACTCAGAACGTTTTGACATACGAGCGCTATTTGTTTTATTTACAGTAACTTAAAAGATTCATCTCGGCCCAAAAATGGAATTAAATCGTCAACATTTTCGTGCGCTTATTTTTTACAACTTTCGGCGTGGATTAACTCAGCAACAGTGCATGAATGAACTTAATTCAATTTTTGGCGATGAAGCTCCATCAAGGACCAGTGTTTATCGATGGTATGGTGAATTCAATCGTGGTCGTAGTTCACTCCAAGATGAATTTCGTGAAGGTCGTCCAAAATCAGTTGTTGTTCCGAAAACCATTGATGCTGTGCGCGAACTGATATTGGAAGATCGTCATGTGACCTATCGTGAGATTGAGACAACCTTAGGCGTTAGTGAGACCAGCATACATTCAATATTGCATAAACATTTTACTGTCCAAAAAATTTGTTCGCGTTGGGTCCCACACAATTTGTCAATCGCCCAAAAAAAGGCTCGTGTCAATTGTTCGAAAGAAATGCTCAAAAAATACGGTCGCGGTGCTTCGAAACACGTCTATAACATCGTGACAGGTGATGAATCGTGGATTTACGCGTATGAGCCCGAAAGTAAACAGCAGTTGACTGTCTGGGTGTTTCAAGATGAGCCAAATCCAACAAAAGTTGTTCGCGCATGAAGCACTTCCAAGCAAATGGTCACCTGTTTTTTCGGAAAAACTGGACATGTCGCAACCGTACCACTAGAACAACGCAGAACAGTCAAATCTGAGTGGTACACAACCATTTGTTTGCCAGTTGTCTTCCAAGAAATCAGGAAAACCAACCGCCGAAGACGGATCACTCTTCACCAGGACAAGGCGAGCTCTCACACATCGGCTGCGACAACTGCATTTTTGAGCACCCAAAACATCGATTTGATGGGTCATCCGCCGTAAAGTCCTGACTTGGCACCGAATGACTTCTTTTTATTCCCGTACGTAAAAAACAAACTGAGAGGTCAACGTTTTTCGACACCTGAAGAAGCGGTTGCTGCATTCAGAATGCATGTGTTGGAGATACCTCAATCAGAGTGGCAAAAGTGCTTCGACAATTGGTTCAAACGCATGCAAAAGTGTATAGATCTTCATGGGGAATATTTTGAAAAACAATAAAGTGATTTTCGATGATCAATATTTGTTTTTGTTCTCTAATCCCGAAATATAAAAGGCAACCCTTGTATGCACCAAAAATTAAATCGTTCGGGGAGCTCATTGATCTCGCAAGACGCCCTCGGATCAGCTTGATCATAAAGTTATCCACTCTGTTTATATTGGCCCCACTGTACAACGCTTCATTGGGATAGCATTTTTTGTAATAGGATTCAGGAGTCCGATGTAAGCTAAGACACGTCCTGACGCATTGTCTCTCAAAGATCTGAATCTCTTCCATTAGCTAGGTCCCACATTAAACCACACTGGACATCCATATATGATCATCGGCCTGATGAGAGCCATGTAGCATATAACTTTAACTCTTCTGTCAAGTTGACTACCATGAAACAGTCTTCTTGTCATACCATAAGCTTTCTTTGCCCTGGCCAGCGCAGCTGTGGCAACTCTAACACAGACACACACAAATTCACAAGCAAAAATAGTGAGGAACACCGAACGAAAAAATCGAATAAGTAAAATGCATCAGAACCGTATACCAAGCGATAAAATAAAAATAATTCACACCAGTGGAATATACTCGAGTTTGGAAATCAAATTCTAAACACGGTCAGTAGTCTGATGCTTCACTGCTTCGCTTTTCAATCGTTTCATCGTGTGTTCAATTCACCTTCTTCACTATCCTTGTTTAACGCTATACAGCCTCCACATGTTTGTAAAAATATTGATACTGATCCAGCCAGATGCCTAAGTATTTGACTACATTTTTGGTTCCAGTGTTTGTTGGTGTGGTCCCACAATAGCTAGCTTTCGCCAGATTTTCCTGGTGTCCCTGGTAGCTTCAGCCAGTGGTGTTCTAAAGAGGATGGTTTCACACTTCTGGATATTGATTTTGAGTTTCCAGTTTTCGCAGTATCGCTGAACATCAATGAAATTCCCTTGTAATAATCCGTTAATGATTTCAATTTTTGGTGCTGGTCTATATATTGTAGTGAGCTTAGGGTTCGCTGGATTAATTATTTTTAATAAATAAGAGCCGTTAAATCGATTTTGAATTAATGTAACACTTTATTTGTCCGTTAATAACAACCGTTACTTATACCGTGCACTTAACGATTTCTTTACTTATCGCTTCCGTACTTATCGCGTCTTTTACTTCTTACTTATCGCTTGCTTCACTTTCTTACTTATTACTCATCTCCATAATCTGTGTGCGACGTATTTATACCGTATCCTTATTCTGATTCGGCGTTTCGTTTCCGTCCGTTCCATAGTCTTGAATGTTCTACTGTTCACGGTCTCCAGTTGTCCATTACTTTATAGAATATTCTAGTACTCTGTTTCGGACTCTCTAGAATATTCTAGTACTGATTGTCATATGCGTAACAATATTATCAGATCATCTGCATACGCAATAGCCTGATGAAGAGACCTTACCAGGTCGCTAGTGTAAATATTAAAAAGGATCGGAGATAACACCGCTCCCTGTTGCAGACCGTTTTTTATTTGGTAAGTAATGTTGGAGATCACATTGCCACTTTTGACGACGAATTTCCTTTCATTCAACATGTCGTATAGTATATACAGTAGTTGTTTATGAACGCCTAGTCTCATTAGCTTGTAGTATAACCCTTCTAGCCAAACGGTGTCGAAGGCCCTCTCCAAGTCAATCAAACAGGCACCTATGCACTGTTTCAGATTTTTATCCCACTGAATGTCTGAAACCAGTTTAGCTGCGGCATGTGTGGTTTCATGACCAGATTTAAAACCAAACTGCTTATTTGGAATAATATTATTGTCTTCAACCCATTTAAGTAGAGCCTTCTTTAGAACCTTTTAGAATACTTTACTGATACTCGGTAACAAACTGATCGATCGCAGATTTTTTGGGTTTGTTCTGTCTTTCCCTTTTTTTGGTAACGGTTGGATGATGGTCGTTTTCCAACGTACTGGATGGTTTGCGTTGTTAAACAAGACTGCATATATGTCAATTGCGATTGGAGGAAGATGTTTGAGTACTATATTGGGTACTCCATCGATTCCAACTGATTTTTTGTTTCTTAATGATGCATGGACGCCATGGATGTATTCACTAGTGATTAAAAGGCTGTTGGCGCTTTCGACAGTGATCAAGGCGTTTGCCATATTTTCATTATTGAATTCGGTAAAACCATGGTTTTGTAGGATGCGGTTTTCTGTTACGTGCCAGCAGGGGCACAGATTCACAAAAACCTTCCTAGCTTCTCCCAGTTTCGTCGGGTGTCTATGAAGTAGTACTGTTCTGACTCCGTTATTTGTCCACGAGATTTCTTGGGGGCTCACTTTCCGTATTTTGATTATTGAATTCGATAAAACCTTGGTTTTTTGCTCGTCACTGTGCAATGTCATTTCAAAGATGACGATAATTCAGTAAAACTCTATCTTCCAAGCCATGGTTGCGGCGAATTACTTCATTTTCCTTGTACAGTTCTTGAAAGACGGCCTCTACAACATTCACTTTTTCCAAGGGATCTTCAAACACAAAAACTTCGTCATTTAGGATGGCGTTGTTTGTGTCTATGCCTATATTTGTCAGCATTCGTTGGTTTTCGTCAGTTCGTGATGTTTGGAGACACTGAATCTCGTTTTCATTACTCCGTCTAAATATTTTATCAATTTGCGGGAATATACGAGGGTTGTTGGATTTTACCGCCTGAACTTTGTTGTTCCAATACAAATTTGCTGATAGCCTATAGTTGGCTTTTATCCGGTGTTGGAGATTTTTTAATCTGGAGTTCAGTGACATTATCTCCTGGTCGTGCCTATCAATAAATCGCATGTACCGCAGTTTTAGTTGAGACAGAAGTCTACTTTTTTTTCTGTGGAGTGCGTTGATTGTGGCGTTTCGGTACATGTTCATGTTGTACGTAGGTGTGGTTTTTGGTATTGTTTTGTCCATAGTTTGTTTTATGGTTTCGTCCATTTTTTGTATGTATTTGTCGATTTCATCGTTCGATATGTTTCTGTTCGTAGGAGGGTTAATATCTTTTAAGCGAATTTCTCTTGTTAATGTTCTCGTGAAACGCGTCCATCGCACACCCCCATAGTTATAGGGTTGCGCTATCATACATTCACCGAGTTCCACAACTTCGCTTGGTGTTTTTATCACGATCGATAATGCACAATGATCGCTGTTATATTCAGTTGTGCGTAGGCAGTTTATATTGTGACGCATATGACAATCACTACTAGAATATTCGAGAAAGTCCGAAACAAAGTACTAGAATATTCTAGAAGGTACTGGAAAACTGGAGACTATGAGCAGTAGAACATTCAAGGCTATGGAACGGACGGAAACGAAACGCCGAATCAAAATGAGGAAACGGTATAAATACGTCGCACACAGATCATGGAAGAAAGTAAAAAGTAAGAAGTAAGCAGTAAGAGACGCGATAAGTACGGAAGCGATAAGTCAAAAAATCGTTAAGTGTACGGTAAAAGTAACGGTTGTTATTAACGGACTAATAAAGTGTTACATTAATTCAAAATCGATTTAACGGCTCTTATTTATTAACAATAATTAATCCAGCGAACCCTAAGCTCGCTACAATATTTTGTGTGTTAGTATGTGCATGTTTAAATCGTGTGTCAATAAGCATAATATCGAGGAACGACCCCCCTCTGGAGAAAGGAGGATATTCTGTAGCTAGCAGGTCAGCCTTATATTCAATGTGATGTTGATCTAGCCAACCAGCTAGTTGATTTCCTCTCGTGTTGGACATATTATTTTCCCAATCTGAGTGTTTAGCATACAAATCGCCACCTACGATGTAATAGTTCCCTTCCGAGTGAAGTTGTAAGCATTGGAAAAGAGTTTCCAGCTCCACTATAAATTGCTTTTGTTGATGTGCTTCTGGTGCCTTGTCGGAGGCGTATGCGGACAATGCACGCTTCAAGCACCTGAAATCTGCGCATCTCACCACTATATATTACCTTATGTTGAAGTTCTTTTTTAACAAAGATTGCCACCCCTCCTCTTTGTGTGGAGTTGGGTCGGTCTCTTGGTATAATGTCGTAGTTTGTGTGACATAGTTTATGCCTCTGATTCAGCTTAGTTTTGCTAGCCAGAAGCACGTCAGGACTTTCGTCTTGCAACAGTTTAAAGAGAGCGGCTCTTCTCTCGATTCGGATAAGTGAATTTACATTCACGACTAAAGCCTTAATTGTGCTTTCTGTTGGGGATTTTATATTGACGGCTGGCTAGACAACTGCGAATAGACCCAGTCTGGTCTAGTGTCCTGGTCCTTTATTTGTTTTTGCATTTGTGTCATCTGCATCTTAATAGCGAAGAAGGTTGTGAGCACATCTGCTTGTGTTACTGTTTCTGGAGGCACAGTATGTTGCGGCGGTACTCGTATGGTGGGTTGTGGCATGTTTCTTCTACCAGCTGTTACTTGAGCATACGAGAACTGGGGTGTTACATTTAGTGCTGGTCGGGCTTGAACTATCGGGCGTTCTATTTTTCGTTGCTGTGAAAACTGTTTTTCCTGTAGTTCGCGGAATTCAGGACAGCCTCGATAATTAGCGGGGTGTCCCTCACTCTTACAGACTGCACACTTTAGAAGAGATCTGTCGTCTACCCTTTCTTTACCTGAAGTGCATTGTTCTGTGCTGTGGTCCTGTCCGCATCTTACGCATCAATACTGCATTTCGCTGTTTGCTGCTGAGTGCCCGAACCTTTGTCAGCGAAGACATTGGATTATATCTCTGTGTTGTGTATCTCGACCCTGACGAGGAATGTCGTCAGGCGAGATCCTATTTCGGGGAATTGCGACGGTGAGTACGTTGCCTGAAACCAATGTTTGCATTAAAGAAAAAGGAACAGCAATACCTTTTGATAACTCCTGCTGAAATTGTTGTCCCTCCGTAAAAGTTAGGATTTGAGTTTAAGTAGGAAAGTTTGTGTAAAACCAAGCCGTTGTTGGCCGCCAATAAGCACAAATCCAATGGTATACTTGGTCTCCTGTTAATTTCTGGGTTGGTTGATTGTGAAACTCAAAATAATACCGCCAATGTCCAATCCAAACAATTTCCTTTATTGCCCGGAACTCTCATTCAATCACACACAAGATGAATAAATAAGTACTTAAACAATTTATCTCAAAACCAGAATATGTCTGTAAAAAACTAACTGCCAGCTTTCTTTTCTTTGATCCGATCATCGACACCAAAACAGTATGTTATGGCAGTTTCTCCACTGTCATTGTGTGGCTGGCATGTGTGGTGAATATGTGTCGGGGAGAGTACTAGACGATGTACTAGATTCTCCCCAAGCAATATAATCCGAAACATTCCGCCCGCCTTCGCCAAGGAGTGGCGGACCATCTGGATCCATGGGATGGTGGCCCAGAGGCGAGGGTGTGCGGTCCGCTGCTGGTCAGTTGGTCTTGGTCGTTGAATCCCTGGTGGTCGGATGTGAATGGTCGGTTGGGACGGGGCCGCCCGCCCCGAGGAGCGCTGACGGCTTGTGGTCTGGGATGGCCGGTAGGGTAGATGGCGACAGGATGATCTTTTCCACTGTAGGCGTCCGGTAACTTTTGTGATCACGGAACCGGCCCATTGATCTGATTTGTAAGGTCGCACCCACGACCAATGACCATGTGATGACTGGTGATGGGTCCGCTATATCGAGGCCAGTGGTGGTGAAAGGTGATGCGCCCGTCCGAAGTTAGTAGCCGGCGGGATGCGGCCGCTGGCGTTTGAGCCTGTCGCGTGGAGTGTGGTGCAATGTCGTCCCTGGCACTGTCCACGTGGCCTGGCGGAATGGCAGTCACGGGCCAAGTGCCGTCCGGAGTCGTTGGATTACAGCCTCTGTTCATGCACTGAGAGGCGTGCTTTCTTGTTGGAGTTCGAGAGGCCGCTGGTGGCTGAGGAGCGCCGCCCGCCAAGCGGGGCATTGCGCGCTCCTGCTCCTGTTGTGGTGGCTAGACGTGTAGCGGTTGGCCTGGGTAGTTTTGGACCTGGGCAGAAGCTTGACCACATGGTGTTCTGGGTGTGGTGGGATGCTTGAAGTGTCCGAGTGGCGACCCGACTGGTCACCGATGTTGCGTTTTGGGGGTGGGCAGGTGCGTTGGTGAAATTCCTGAGTGGTTGGCTTGGAACTTCCTTGGGATTTGGTGGTCTGCCTTGAGACCTTCGGGTGGGTAAGCTCCAGGTTCCTCGGTTGCCCGTCGCCCCTGCGGCGGTTCGGTGGGCGAGGGAGCATGTCTAGTAGCTGGGCTACTCAAATGGGCGGTGGCTGGTAGTTGCATGGGCCTCGTTTGTGGCCCCTGGGGCCGATGACGACGAGACCTCCTTTTCGTTTGCTGGTGGGAGCTGCGACCGTCAGTCGAAAGGTCGACCAGTTCCTCGGGGTCGGAGTTGTAAGTTCGCAACCCACGAGGAATGGCCATATGATGGCTGGTGACAGGCCTTGTCACATTTATGCTGGATGCCGTGGTGGGTGCCGCGCCTGTTAGCACCCATCCCAGTTTTGTAGCCTGCGCGACGAGGCCGGAACGTTGGTCCTTCCTTAGACCTTCCAGAATGATGTTAGGGTACATTTCCGCCCCAAGGATGATGTCCACTTTGTCGGCGGAGGCGATGTTTGGATCGGCAAACTCCAGATCCCCCATGAATGAGAGATCCCTCGTCGTTGATTGTGGTGGTGCTGTATACACTGAGAGCCCTGACAGGATGAAGGGCCCCAGTGTTCATTGGCTCGAGCCGTGGAGGCGAGGAATGATGCGGATGGCGGCCTGAGTCCTGGTGGCAAGGCCACGAGTGCCCTCAACACCGTAGGTGGGGACGGATGATGCTTGACGTCGGAGGTGCAACCTTCGGGAGAGTGACGACGAAATGAAGGTGCCACTGGAGCAGGGGTCCAGCAGAGCACGGACTTCAATCCTCTGTTGGTTCTCCGACGTCACGATGATTTTGGCTATTGGCAGCAACGCGGAATGCTGTGAAGGGGTGCTGACTGTATGTGCGCATGCCCCTTCATCACGGTCGATCCGGGGGGCGGATCCTTTGGCTCGTTGCGGCGGTAGTTCGGACATGCAACAAGGTGTGATGTCTCCGCTGACATCAACGGCACGCCTTGCTGGAGTGGCAGTCGCGTAGGCGGTGGCGACCCAAACAGTTGGTGCACAAGTTCCTTTGTTGTGCGAAGGCTGGCATGTGTGGTGAATATTAGTCGGGGAGAGTACTAGACGATGTACTAGATTCTCCCCGAGCATATAATCATGAATCCGAAACACTCTGCCTTTTTTCAATTTGGCCCATGTGACAATTTGATGATTCAGGATAGTGATTTTCCTAAGTCCACCAATTTTACTACTGGGACCCAGCTGCACCAGGTAGAATGGTAATTTACGATTCTTCCGTCTAGCCCGAGCTGTATTGAAAGGTTTTACCGCGATAAACTCAATATCATTACAGTTAAGCTCTCGTAGCGTTTGTAATAGAACTTCTGGTTCTGTTTCAGGGTCAACGCCTTTTAGTAGAACCGTTATATCCTTTATTTCTTTGGGGGTGTACGTGTAGAATTCCGCGGTGGCCCTTTTTAGCACATTTTTCATTTTTTCGGAGTCCTCAACCGAATTTGTTTGTATGGCAAACCTGTTCCCTGTCAGTCTTTTAGTTGAGAAATCTTCCCCAATAGAAAGCTTACATAGACTTACCAGTTCATTACAGTCCATATCTGTAATGTTGATGGGTGGCATCTTCGCTTTCCGTTTTGCTGCCTGTTGCTCTTGTTGTGGTTGTTGTTGTGTAATCTCTTGCGGTGGACATCGTTTTTGTTGGCTAGGCTTCTGTTGTGCACATTGTTGCTGATTTTTCTGCTGCTGTTGTTTCACTATTAGCTGCTCCTTTTCAGCCAATTCCTTTTTTCTGTGACGCTTCTCTGCTAATTGCGCCCTTGCTCGGGCTAGCCTTGTTTCAAGATCGCTGTTTTCGGTACTCGCTAAACATGCAAACATGTTATTGGTGACATGGCCGTCATTATATGGAACCGGGGGGAATGTATTGTCCTCTTCCATTTTTTGCGCCTTTTCGAGCAAGTCTGTTATTGCCTCGTTTGACTTGTTTACTTTTTTTGTCGCTCGTGTTAGTGGGGAGCTCGCCGGGCGTTTTATTAACGCGGACTTTGGTTTCAATTTTTTAATATTTCGTTTTTTGTCTGCCATTCTGCATGCTGAGGGTCAGTACATCGATCTTGTTGCATCCAAAATAGCAGGCCAGTCTTTGTTTTAAACCAGCTATTAGGTTGGCTTCACTTTGTGATTTCACTATATATTTTAGTTCCTTTTGTTTCTTTTTTATTTTTATTTGTTATTTCTGTTTTGTTTTTCTTTTACTTCCTTGTTTTCCTGTTTTGTTTTCGTGCTCACACTTTTTGTGTGAGACTTTGACTGTCAAAACAAGTGGCTTCGTTCTCTTTTATTGCATTATATTTATTTATAATAACTTTGTTTTGACTGTTCTTATCACTAGAATTTATTTATTTAATTGGTCTTTGTATGTTCACTGTCATTGTCACTTTTCACAAATCAAAACTGTACTGTATTGTTCAGGTATTTGGTATACCTGCTAGGTCACGTAATGTGGGAAGACAATTAGAATGTAAAACGTATGAAAGGCAGGACGAACCGTACCGTGTGAATGTGACCTTCACGCATTTCTAGATTGTTGTGGGAGGGTTTTGAATTGTCTCCGAGTGGAAGAGCACAATGTTTTCCTGCAGATCTTCCCTACCAGGTTGCGAGGAGAAGCTTCTGCATTGTTCGTGTTCACTCCGTTTTCATCTTTTCAAGAGGTAGAGCATCTGCTGAGGAAAGTTTATCAGCCAGTAGAAAGCTAGCAAGATTTGGTCAATAAACTACTGGCTACCAGACAGAACCCAGCGGAAGCAGTCATCTTGTTCCACATATGTTTGAAGGAAACGTTGGAAAGATGCAAACTGGCGGCGGAGAAGAAATATGGCTCCGCGTCCGCCGAGGGTGTAAAGGTACAGTTAGACGACTTTGCCAGGAGTGTGTTTAAAAGTGGACTCATACACAAAAGACTAGATATTGTATAATTTAAAGCTTGCAAAAAGAGTGTGTTAACATTAGAACAATATTTGTAAAATAGGACATGCCTTTAGTCCTACATAGTCCTAAAAACGAAGGTGGGCTGAAAAGTTTCCGACCTCAACGTGAAGATAGCAGCACTCGTCAATAATGGTTTTATGTTTGAGATTAAAAAAAAAACTCAGTCTAAATAAAAATGCAGGTGGTATTATATTGTAGTATGGAGAAGTACCACGTGCAGATGGCTATGTTGCTGGCCAATTTACACAGTGATGTATTACCAAGGTAAGTTGCATGCCACATGGATTTGCAGTGGATTATATGTAAGATCGCATGAGACGAACGCATTTACATACGCATACTGACAAGTTGTTGTAAACGCAGCCAACTGAGCAACAGTATGTGAAGTGATGTGTAAATGGATTCATCTTAGATTTATGCCGCTTAAGAGTTAAGATGGTATGCTAAAAAGTTTCCGACCTCAACGTGAAGATAGCAGCACTCGTCAATAGAAGTAAATGTGCATCTTTTGACAGTTACTCACCAAAATGTCAACCATTTTGGACGAGTAGTTTTTATTTGACAATCGTTTGAGTGAGTCGATGTGAGTGTTTTTGTGAAAATGGACGACATTGAGTATCGGGGTGCCATTAAATTTTTGTTTTTGAAAGGCAATACGCCTACGTAAATCAAAGGTGGGTTGGACTCTGTGTATGGAGACTTTGCACCATCATTTACCGCAGTGAAATTTTGGGCAGCTGAATTTAAACGTGGCCGTGAGATTTTGGGAGACCATGAACGTTCGGGACGTCCAAGAACTGCAACAGTTGACGATAACGTCGCTAAAGTTCTTCAAATGGTGCTAGGCGACCACCGAATTAAAGTGAGAGAGATAGGAGAAGCTATAAAAATGTCCAAAGAACGTGTTTGTCACATATTAAATTAAGATTTAGGCACGAGAAAGCTGTCCGTGCCTTGGATGCCGTGTTTGCTCACGTTAGACCAAAAACGTGTTCGAATGAACATTTCCAACGGTCTGTTGGCGCAGTTTAGGCGCAATAAATCCGATTTTTTGCGCCGATTAATTACTGTCGATGAAATCTGGACACACCATTATACCCCCGAAACATAAATACAGCCAAAACAGTGGACTGCAAAGGGGGAATCGGCTCCAAAAAAGCAAAAACTTCGTGTTGCGGATTCGCAATGAACGCAGTCAACGGATTCGCAACTGAATGCCGCCAATAAGAAAAATAATAACAACTATCAGCAATCAGCTGACAAGAATAAATTAATTGTCGAGCTATCATTTATAATAAATGCTTAGAACGAATCCTTTTCTCTTTTTCTGCTCGTGTGTTTACAATCCGAAGAAATCATGTTAATCGTAATAAACTTTGATTAAAATAAATAATGGTAATAGTTAATTACATATAATCAACTTAATGTTTGCATTCGCGGAGGTGTGGTTTTCAACATTGTGCGGTATCTGGTTACCAATCCCAGACTTGTGCTTTCCATTAGAATTATGAACCCACTTCGCTAAGTAACTTACGTGACATTGTTCCCTTAACATTCCGTGCAGCGGGTAACCATATAGCAAGCCCAGTGTGCTGTCCTAGAAGTTACACCAACTCATCGTCGGGTTCTTGTGGGCAGCCGAGATCGTGTGTTCGCAATAGGTTGCTGTTGACATTTCCCACTGTTGGAAACCATCTGGATTGCTGCGTCTCCAGTCCATGGACCATAGGCAATTGATTGGAATACATTTGTGACGGTTCCATTGAATGCCACCAATCATCTTCCCATTAACAAGTAGAAACTCTCACCTAGGGCATACAGAAACCTGGAAAACAAGTACTTACCTATTCATGGTTGTACCATAAAGCTTTGAAACGCTGTAAAAACATAATATTTGCTGATTCTTAATCCATTAGCACATAAACAGGCATGTTCCTTATGGCAATTTGGTTGCATCATCACGCAGCCAACAGGAACCGAACCAATACATTGTACATATCTCGGTTCGATTTCTATCATGTGACTGGCATCCTCCACACGTAAGCGTAATTTGGTTGCACCATCTAGCAACTAACATTGCCCGAAAAATATCCATGAGATATTCCTATGTTTAATCTTTCCTTTGCATATCATGCCCACATCGATTGGTCACCCGACCGACAAATACATGAGGGCATCCGGCCAACCGCCCAAGCAAGTGGAGTTCTCAAAATGGAAATTTACCATGGAAAATTCGACTACGTGGAGATGCCATCAACATGTACACGGTCAGCAATAATGCTTTACGCAGTCGCTGATCGTGCAAACATTTCAATCCCTATGCAGGGATTTTGTCACCAGCTGCAACCATGTCAGCTTATGTTCCCCATAGGAAATCCTCGTATCCACGGTTCGATTGCTCATGCACAGCATCCCTTATATGGTCATCGTGGCAATGTATGAAAGTTTCGGTATTCTGTCGTGTCAATTTATATCTTTAATCGCGTTCTGGATTCCGTGGAGGCAACTCGGGCCTCCACGTTAAATACACGAAAGACAGTGTAGTTATGGTAGTCAAAGCGATCGGTGGTGCCGTCAAAGTTAAATTAATTGCCGTTAAATGTTTGGTGCACGGTTTTAAATTTAAATCCAAATAAGTGGCATTGCAATCAGTTTTAGTTTCATTAATGGTACACTGTTTTAGAATAACAATAAGTCGTTCAATTTGCGTGTGTTTAAGTTATTTAAGAACAATAAAGAGATATTGCCTATGTTTGGATCGTGAGTTTCACTCCCTTTTGGTTGTCCATCACGAGTGGCGTAGTTGCATAGTTCACGGACGGTGAACAACGGAGTCGGGGACAGTTTCGTGAAGAGATCAAATACGATATACAAAACCCCCACACATTCAATTAGATTCCCTTGAATTCAGGCAAGGACCCAGCTCAGACGTCAGAACTGGCCGGCGCAAGCACCGATTCCGGACTGAGGATCCAGTACACCGCCACTCAGTTCGCGGCGCAACAGCCGGATTCAGATCTTTGGATCGGACCGCCACCCAGTTCGCGGCGCAAGCACTGATTCCGGACTGACGATCCAGTCCACTACCGCTCAGCTCGCGGTGCAACAACCGGATTCAGATCTGTGGATCAGACCGCCGCCAGTTCGCGGCGCAATCAACACTCCAGACCTGTGGATCGGACCGCTGCCCAATTCGCGGCGAAATCACCAGATTCAAACTGAATCCAGTCCACCGCCGCCTAGGTCGCGACGTAACAGAAGAAAGAATTCAGATTGTGGATCCAATCTACCGTCGCCCAGTTCGTGGCCACTAAATGATCCAGATTGTGGATTCAATCTACCGCCGCCCAGTTCGTGGCCACTAAATGATCCAGATTGTGGATTCAATCTACCGCCGCCCAGTTCGTGGCCACTGCAAAGGATCCAAATTATGGATGCAATCAACCGCCGCTAAGTTCGCGGCACAACTGGGGTCCAAAGCAAGGACCAACCGCGGCCAAGTTCGTGGCACACCTGGGGTCCAAAGCAAAGTCCAACCGCCGCCAAGTTCGCGGCACTTGGGGGTGGTCTGATCCACAAATCTGGATTGTTGATTGCGCCGCGAACTGGGCGGCGGTCCGATCTACAGATCTGGATCCGGCTGTTGCGCCGCGAACTTGGCGGCAGTGGACTGGATCCTCAGTCCGGAATCGGTGCTTGCACCGCGAATTGGGCAGCGGTCCGCACAGCTGTTGCGCCGCGAATTGATCGGCGCTAGTTGGTGACCCGCTGCACGGAATGTTAAGGGAACAATGTCGCATAAGTTACTTAGCGAAGTGGGTTCATCAGTCCAATGGAAAGCACAAGTCTGGGATTGGTAACCAGATACCGCACAATGTTTATTGAAAACTACACCTCCGCGAATGCAAACACTAAGTTGATTATATGTAATTAACTATTACCATTATTTATTTTAATCAAAGTTTATTACGATTAACATGATTTCTTCGGATTGTAAACACACGAGCAGAAAAATAGAAAAGGATTCGTTCTAAGCATTTATTACAAGTGACAGCTCGACAATTAATTTATTCTTGTCAGCTGGTTGGTGACAGTTGTTATTGTTTTTTTTTGTTGGCGGCATTCAGTTGCGAATCCGTTGACTGCATTCAGTGCGAATCCGCAACACATGGAGTTATCTTAATCGATTATCTTCAAAAAGGAAAAACTATTGCAGGAGCATACTACGCATTATTACTTGACCAACTGAAGGCATAAGCTGTGGAAAAACGCCCACAGTTGCAGCAAAATAAAATCCTGTTTCACCAAGAGAACGCACCGTCTCACACCTCAGCGGTTGCCATGGCGAAAATTCACGATTTACGGTTTGAACTGCTTGACCACCCGCCGTACTCATCAGATCTAGCCCCAAGCGACTTCTTTTTGTTCCCTAATCTAAAAATTGCGCTCGGAGGACAGAAATTTTCATCAAATGAGGCGGCAATCACCTTCGTGAACAGTTGTTTCGCAGAGACAACCGCTGTGTACTATTTGGACGGGTTAGAGATATGGGAGCATCTCTGGAAGTGTGTAGAGTTACAAGGAGACTATGTAGAAAAATAAAAATACATTTTAAGAAAAAATGTCTTGTATCTTTGTTAGGTCGGAAACTTTTCAGCCCACCTATGTATGTATAATATGATGTTGAATGAAAATAAATGCGGACTTCAAATAAAAAAATATATAGGAATTCTAACCAACGTCGCCATCCCCTGTGAGGGAGGCGTATATGTCTTATAAATCTTTCGATTAAAATTGCTTTTTGTTCAGAAGAATCTCACTGCTGCATTCCTTTTAGAATTCTCCAAGCAACTAAGGCAACATGTCAATTCATCGGAATTTGTTTTAGCGATGAAAGTTGTTTCATGGCAGAAAAACTAAAGCGGATGAAATGTGGCGTGCAAGATGTGCTGCGTCCATTACAAATCATTCACTGCGTTAAATCCCAGTTATGGTGGCAGCTATTGCGCATCAAATGCACTCGAACTCATTAGACAACGAAACCGAAAGCGTTTCCAGCGTTAATGACTAGTTGTTGTTCAAATCAGCGTGTAATTATTGGACATACTTGCTTGAGCTCGTGGTGTAAATGAATTAATTCCTATCCGTGAATGGAAGATCTATTGGCCGAGGAATTCAACAGGACATATCCCCACAAATGTGGCTTGTTAAATGAGGTAGTTGCTTGCCGTTTGGCTTTCTTCGATTCTATGGAAGTAGTCATTTGGATGTTTTTTTATTTTTCTATTTTATTTTGTTTGAATGCCTTATTCAATATACAGACAATTAATTTTTTTCCAGTTTTGGATTGGATTTTTTTTTACGATCATTAATTCGGTCTTCACAAGCCCTGTGAGTTTCGCCTGTAAAGTGATTTTCGGTGTATATTTTTTCCTCCGTGTTTTCTACGTTTTTGGTTATTTTAATTTTGTTAAACATTTTTTTTTTTAAATTGCAATACAAAAGATATCTTTTAGGGTAGAATATTCTACCCTATTCTGCTTATTGGTGTGTAGGAACCCGAAAGTTTATGACCTTACTAACTCGGCATAGTTACCATTCCGCCGTTAGTCTTATTAGTTTTGTTCATTAATTATTCTTTAATTATAATACTATTACTGTTCATATCATTCTTTTTTAAAGAACGTGGCAAAATGTAGATTAATCCCATCTATATAGAATGAATTAAATATTCAACAAAAGGCAATAGTAAATAGTAGAATATCACATGGGAGAGGGCGTACCTGTTTACGGTATTATGTCACCACCAGTTGCGTTGGGATGGGTATCTTACTGATTTATATTATCTCATTCACCGAACTAAGAGTAAACGATTTGGAATATTGAAGTTATTACTATTGTGATATATTCGTTTATTCGTAACAGATAGAATAATAGGACGTAACAGATAGAATAATAGGACCTACCTATTTATTACATCTTTTAATAAATGAGAGTTTGCATGTAAAATTTTTTAATATTGTAGCGAGCTTAGGTTTCGCTGGATTAATTATTTTTAATAATTAAGAGCCGTTAAATCGATTTTGAATTAATGCAACACTTTATTAGTCCGTTAATAACACGTTCATAGTCTCTAGTTTTCCAGTACTTTCTAGAATATTCTAGTACTGATTTTCATATGCGTCACAATATGTATATAAAGGAAATATATTTTCTTATTGTGAACTGTTTCGCATTTGAGTTGTTCCATTGTAAACGATCCATAGCATAGAAAATATAAAATTGAAATCAAGTGAATATAAAGTTGCGAAATTATTAAGGATGTAGTAGCCAATCCTGTGCGGACTTTTCATTTACTTAGTTCATGCAGGAGGTCTTCATTAGAAAGTGTGTGTGCAACATATAAAAACTTTGAATTGAGTTTGTGGCCTCATCACTTTTGACTAAGAACTATTTAAGACAAATTGGTTCCCTAACAGTGTATAGTTCATTCTGTTGTACTGAGTGAAAAAATTCAGGATTGAGCTCTTTCGTGGAATTTTGGACACAGGGAATATTTTATTTATTATAATTAAAATTTAAAGTATTTTATTTATTATAATTATAATTTTAATTGTATTCTGCTTATCTTTTCTTTTCATTTAAATTTCATTTCCTTCTCAATTTCAATTTCATTTAATTTTCTTTTCTGTTCATTTAAATTTCAATTTTCGTATTTAAACTGTAATTCTAAGATTGCATTTAATGTTTAAAAACATAAAATTGATACTAATTTTTCTTTACCTTCCTCTCAAATATTTTTATTCTAATTTACTTAGCAACTTTTTATATTTCCGGTTTTTGCTGAAATTTAGATTACATTTACCCATCATTGGATTTATCTTTTATCTCATTGTTTCTTCTTTTCTTTTTTATTTCATCTTCTTGTTTCTTTCTTTTCTCTGTTTTCTGCATTCCTATTTGTTTTTATTCACCTGCTTCTTATCTGCCTGATTCTTGGTTCGTGTTTTTTCCCGTGTTCTTCACTTTTCTTTCATTTATCGTTTGCAAAATGGACTTTTCCCTTTTCAGACCTTAAGCCATCAACCCCATGAGGATTTGATGACTCTTCTTGAGAGATTAAGAAGCAAACTTGCCACTGCGGTAGCCACGAATGCTGCTCTCGATAAGGAAAATGCGGCATTGCAATCTACTTCACTCTCGACCCCCTCCAACACAAACTTGGAAACCCCTCATTAACAGATCAAACCTAAAATGACAAACATCGACAGCTACTTTGATGTCGCTGGCGACGAGAATGTCCCTTCTCGCTCCACGTCCATTTCTCTTCGTGCGGAAAAGCGGAAAACACCAGCAGCAACACTCAATTGCAAGGGAGGCCCCTCCAGTAAACATCTTACCAACGGCTGTACGACAATATTGTCCCCGGATTCGGTTAATGAGACTGTGGCAAACTTCTCGGTTCACTCCACTCCATGAAGAGTCATTCCTTCGGGAAAACCGTGCCCATCGAAGGCAATATCATCCGCAATACTAAAACCAAAGACCGCTCCAAATCGAAAGGCCACACAAAGGCGGCCATGGTTGACTCACCTGCTTTCAAAAAGAAGCAGCAACCTGGGGTCTTTGCACCAGACTTCAACCTGAAGGAGTTCGTCGGTGATATGAACCGACTAGAAATCTCCCACTTTAAGGCAAAGGCCTTCAGTGCAATCCCCAACAAAATTGCAACCTACGATATACAGACGTTTTGTAGGGTTAACAGCACTTTCAAGAGCAAAAAGGTGAGTTATTACACTTTTCAAACAAAGAAAGATTAAAAGAACAAAATAAAATAAAAATTAATTAATAAAAAATGAAAAAGAATTAATAAGATAAAAAAAGAATTTAGGAAATAAAAATTTAATAACTAACAAAATATAAAAAGATAACAAAGAGAAATAAAAGAGAAGAGAAGAAAGAAAAGATAATACAACAAATAATTATGGTAACAATGGTGGAAACTCCACAACCACAAATTGGAAGAGCTATACCGCGAACATACAATAGTGACAGTAATCAGGTCGCGAAGATTAAGATGGTCTGATCATGTGGCGCGAATGAGCAACGATAGGACCGTGTGTAGAATTCTTGAGGGTAGACCAACGGGAAACAGACCGACAGAACGGCCGCGACGGAGCTGGGAGGACAATGTTAGGTTTGACCTTGAGGAGATCGGATCAGCTGGTCAAGCGTGGAAGGAGAGTGCACAGGACAGGGAACGATTGTAGAGTCCAGTCGGTGAGGTCATGAACTTCCGGGTTCCTACAGGGCAATAGGGCACAAGGAATCCATCTGTGGATCATATACCGCTGCCCGGTTCGCAGCCCCAGGGATCCATATGTGGATCAGAAATCGCTGCTAGTTCGCAGCCCCAGGGTCCAGACCCAAGGACCGATCGCCGTCAAGTTCGCGGCATACTAGAGGGTCCAGATCTAAGGACCGACCGCCGCCAAGTTTGCGACACATCCAAAAGACAGAAAATCACTAGGAGATGCCGGCACCAACGTCGGCGAAGTGAACATGACAAAGGCTACATTGGCGGAACAGCTCATCAGCGCCCAGTTCGCCTACCAGGAACGGGTGTCCTGTGGTTTTCTCAACCTTGAGAAGAGAGGGCCACCAACGTTGATCACGGTGGACATACGCCAGCACAACCTCCAGACCACATGGGAGGGCATTCGACTGAACCACGACGAAATAAAACGCCCGGCCACTCCAGAAACGATCGGCGGGCACCGTTACTTTGCCGAAGGATTCATCGGGTAAGCCGAGAAGATATATCTGGACGAGGTCACCAAGTTTGCTGAGGCAGGGCACGCCGTCACCATCGACCGTCCGATCAGATCCAACACTGCGGAAGACACCTTCAGTCAACCACAAAGTCGTTCGCCGCCATTGATGTCGCGACTATCACCATGGTGGCCGGGAACTCCAACAACACCTGGCATGCGTATGCCACCTGGCCCTCCAGCACTATTGCCATCACGGATGAAAAGTTACCCAAGACAGGTGCTGCCGAAAGCAAGATCGCTAAAGAAGGAAAGGTCGAGAAGAAAACTGACCCAAAGCCTGCAACTAACGCCGCCAAGGACATCAAGAAGGTTCCAGAGGCAGCGAAAGAAGTGAAAACGACTGCAGCATCACCAATCACCGCTACAGCGGCACCACAAATGAAGGCTGATTCCAGCAAGAAAGCACCAGCAGCTGCCAGTGCACCAGAGCTACCAAAAGACAGAAAGAAGCCTGCTGCAGAGAACAGCGCCGACCAAGAAGTCGCCACCAAACAAGCGATTAAGGGACCGCCCACACTCCCAGTGAGTAAGAACCAGCAGGCCGCCGAACGGAGCGCTGCCAGCCCAATTAATGAACCGCATCCCATTCCGAGAAGTAAGCACCAGCAGGCTGCCGAGCGAAGTGCCGCCTGCCCAAAGCTCAACCCGGCCCATGTCCCAATTCTCGGACCAACGCCGAAGGCCCAACGGAAACAGGCGCCGAGCACGTGTTGTGGGGCACAACATCACATGGCCGTTCCTCGTGGGTTGCGAACTTACAACTACGACCCAGAGTAACTGGTCCACCTTGAACAATGTGCAACGACCAATAACAGCTTATACAAAACGCTTCAAGAACAAGCAGTAGCCATGGCAAATACACGATCCGTGCCATATCTAACGTCAGTGCATTCCATGAATACGCCATCAACTGTCCAAGCAACAGCAGCCACCCACAATGTCCGCAGTGACCGTGACCAAACACCGAGTCCGTTTAATAGTCAGTCTTATCAGCAGCAACGTTCACCAGGAAATGACCTAGGAGCAGGCCAAACGCATTTGTCATTCACCAACCTATCGGTGATGTCGACCAACATATCAGCCAATTATGGTTCGCTGCACAGCTCGAATGAAAATCTTCCATCAATCGGTGGTCTCTCAGCAACTGCCAATAGTACAGGCAACCTCCTAACAGAGACACTGGGTGGCCAAACTCCGTCCAATGACCACAATCATCAAGAACGACCGCTACCGCATGTAGCCACCCCAATAGGAGTAGGAGCGCGCAATGCCCCGCTTGGCGAGCGGCGCTCCCCAGCGGACGGTGTCACGGAAGACATCGTACCAAACTCAACGCTGCGGCCTCACGTGCTAAAGGCCCCATCTCGCCGGCAGCTACCATCGGACGGGCACAAATAGGCGCAGCAATTCTCACCATGACCATTACATGGTCATTGACCGTGGGTTGCGAACTTACAACTCCAACCCAGATCACGATCACGATCTGCGACAGGTAACAGACACCAACGACGGAACTCTCGTTGTCACCAACCCTCCATCCTCCACCCTGGAACAACAGGGTTCGCCAAAGATTGGCAAAGGCGGGCGGAATGTTGCGGATTCGCACTGAATGCAGTCAGTGGATTCGCAACTGAATGCCGTCAACAACAAATGATCATAACAAATGTCAACAACACGCTGACAGGCGAATTAAGTGACGAGCTGTCATCAGAAGAAAATCTTTACTTTCGTATTGTGTTCTTTTCTTTTGGTCGTGCATTTAAATCAGAAACAAGCGTGTTCATCTCAATGTAAAATTAAAGTAAAATAAAGGAAAATATATGTTAATTAACCATAATCAGACCACTCAGTGTATTCTCTAGTTGTTAATCTTTCTTCATATTGTGACGCATATGACAGTCAGTACTGGAATATTCGGGAAAGTCCAAAACAAAGTACTGGAAAACTGGAGACTATGGATAACAGAACATTCAAGATTATGGAACGAACGGAAACGAAATACCGAATCAGAATGTGGGGAACTGGTATAAATACGTCGCACACAACTCATGGGGACAAGTAGAAAGTAATAAGTCTCCAGTGAGAAGCAAGCGATAAGTAAGAAGTAAAATACGCGATAAGTACGGAAGCGATAAGTCAAGAAATCGTTGTGTACGGTAAAAGTAACGGTTGTGGTTAACGGACTAATAAAGTGTTATATTAATTCCAAAGTCGATTTAACGGCTCTTATTTATTCAAAATAATAAATCCAGCGAACCCTAAGCTCGCTACAATATTTCCCGTAGTTGATAAATAAAACCACTGTAGTGGATCGCCATATGACCAGCCGGTGATGTGATCCCACAGTTTTTAACCATCTGGATTGCTGCGTAACCAGTCCTTGGAACAAGACAGAATACATTGGTCACCATCAAGCGATTGCACACCTCATTCTTCATAAATAAACAGGTAATTATTTTGTATTCAAAATAATACGATTCCGTAGATTCTAGATAACGGACCACATTCCACGGCAGGAGACGATCTCAATTTTGTTCCTGATGCCATTCCCCCGGCCCACCAACGAGATACATTTGTTGGTGGACCATTGCAGCTCGCAATAACTTTTCTTTGTGAATGTTGAGGTGGGCTACGCGCCTTCGATGTGATAGCGGCTGTAGTCCCGACGTCAGCGTCGTGTCCCCGATCAGACGGATCGCTCGTCTCTGTATGCTCTCTAGTAGGTCGAGGGTATGTTAAGGAGTCGAACTCCAAACGTGAGAGCAATATTCGAGCGCGGGGCTAATTTGGGATTTATGCAGGAGAAGAAGTTGGCCCGAAGTAAAATAAAAAGATAGATCAGTTTTCCCGAGGCTGACCTGGCGATGTTCGATACGTGTTTATGCCACGATACATTCCCACAGACCATGACGCCGAGCAATTTCAAACTTTCCCCAGCCTCAAGAGCCCGGTCATTCATCATCAGCTCTGGAACCGACGATCCACTTTTCTTCGTTGCATTGAAGTCGACGATATTAGCCTTTCCCCACTGCAGAACCTTATTCATATCCCGATTCGGAGAGTCAACCTGTCTACATCTCAGCTGGTGTGACGTTGACGCACTAATCGGCCTATCACTCGAAAAAGAGGAAACCAGCGTACTATCATCCGCAAAACTGAGCACCCTGTTACCTGTTGACCCCAACAAATCATTTATGTGAAGTAAAAACGAGGTTAGAGCATAATATTACTAGCAAGCCAATTCAGTCGTTTCCTGATGACAGTGTAGTGAGTTTCTCTTACTCATTAGAACATGCCCACTTTGAAACTCTTTTCATAAAGTGATGCTCAATTCGTTGGGTTTCAATCTTAAGAAGATATACAATGGGGATTATTTACCCGAGTAGAGTCAATGACTCTATAAACTAGCGGAGCAAAGAGAAACCACAATGAAGATGCCGGTCGTGGAACGACACTTACATCCTCGAAATCAAGGGTCTATCAATTCATGGTACCCGAATCAATTCGGACCAGAAATGCTTCACCGATTCAACCTTGTTATAATTTCATCATCATCATCGGCGCTAGAACCGGGATCTGGTCTTGGCCTTATTTAACAAATCTTTCCCCCGTTCCCGATTTCGAGCCGATGTCATCCAGTTTGGCACTCCCAGGCTCTGGGTGTCCTGGTCTCCCCCATTCCTCCATCGCAGACAAGGTCTCCCGCGCTGTCTCCTTCCATACATCCTGCCACAAAGCTCTTTCCGGGCAGGTTCCTCTTCACTCATTCGAGCTAGGTGTCTCGGTGGGGGTTCTTCTAACATACCCAAAGAACCACCCATGTACCTTAATTCAACTCCCCACTCCTCCCCCTATAAAGACTATTAGCTTCCCTGCAATCGGGTAGCGTTAAGCTACCCTTCCAATCACTTCAATTACCTGTAAAACAACCCATGGCAAGAGCATCACCTTGCCACAGCATTAAGGAACAATGCTGTATTCCCCAAGCGCAATCGGTTCCTCTGGTCGGCACCCATGACCATTACGAACCATTTGAGAATCTACCCGGATCCTCTTGCCGGCGTCCATGCTTATTATTTACTCAGCAACCCCATTGTGTTTACTTTTCTCTCACAACCGTTGGTCCCACGACCAAGCCATGACAAATAGCTTGCTTATACAGCTGCAGCCTAATTATCCCTGGTCGGTTGCATAAGTGATAAACGAATATCGAATTGGACCGGACCATAATTAGTTTATCCTAAACAACCTAGCAACGGTCACGTCCTATGTTTCGTTCGCTTAACCAAACAAATGCCCATTTTAGCGCTTGTCTTTGAAATTGTATATACAATATACCAAAATCTATTTCTGCCTCCCGGCAACACCCGCTACCGTTTACGATAGCAATGCTTTCAGCCTCTGTGCACGATCATTTATTTGAACAGCTGCCTGGTCGATCTCCCTTCTTCCCATCCAATGTATCTTTCGTTTGCCCTTCCTTCCAAGGTAAGGACATTCAACCAATCTGAACGATATTCATGGGAACCTTTCCAATGAGACGCGAATCGATTTCTCATTGGTCTCAGTGGCGAAAGAAAGATCGCATTCCCTTGTCACCACACGAGTGGGAATTCACCTCAATCACGGGGTTGGTTCTGCATCGAGCAGCTCTAGGGAGTCAGATTTGAATCGCGCAATTGACCACACGTGTCGAGGACTTGCAGGTGGAGTCGAAAATCATCCCTCGTCGTGTACACACACGAACAAAAGTCAAGTTCATTTCCCCGGGTCGTTCATACAAATTATCAATTCGGTTTTTCTTGGCACTTGGCCTAATAATGGTGTGAATGTAAAATTCTCTCCGATACAGCAAGGACTGCGAGCACTTATTAAACGTAGCATCTTGTTGAAATTAAAGTTTAAGAAAACGCTAAATTAATTGATCTATAATTGTGGAACTAAATGTATTATTGAAAGAAACTTGTGTAAAATAAAACAAAAAAAAAAGATAATATTAACAATAAAGCAGTGATCACCAGCCATCTCCAAGCGTTTTAATTGTTCCTGTTCTCCCTGGTGCGTACTGATCCTTTGACATTCTACAGCGACGACGAACTAAGTTGACTTCAATTGCAAGGACCACTGTCAATCAGCCTCAATTTAACCTACGTTAAACCCCCACATCCCACCCACCGGAGTCTACCGAGCTTGATTTTTCTTACAACATTAGCTTCAAGGTAGATTGCGTACAACTCATGGTTGTAGCGTCTCTGCAATCGTCCTCCCTCACAGTCGGGGCCTACAATTCTCCTTAAGACCGTTTTCTCGAACGCGGTTAAGAGTTCAGAGTGCCTTTTATTGAACACCCTGGTCTCGTATCCATACATGAGTACTGGTAAGACCATGGTCTTGTACAGTAGTAGCTTGGATGTTCTGGACCATAGTAGGCTTTTTTGGATTTGATTAGCCGTTCCCATATTTATTCTTCCATATTACTGTCGGCTGATACTACCCAAGGTAGTTAAATGTAGTTTTTGTGCCGCCTGCTCGATCTGGATGAAGGAGCCCTGTACAGCCGATTCGGTTCTACCGATATATTTCAGACATTTTTTGACTTTACCGTATGCGGCTATCCGATCTTGTAGGATAGTGGAGAGTATCTTATAGGTGGTACTCAGAAATGTTATACCTCTATAGTTGCTGCACAGTGTGATATCTTCCGGCGTCTCCTCTTGCTCCCATACGTGCACCACGATCTCATTAATTGCGTGATGTAACGCGTCCCTCCTTGTTTGATCAGCTCAGCGGGTATGCCATCAGCTCCGTGGGCTTTATTTGATTTGACCTGTCTTATGGCTTTTAATGTTTCCTCAATGCTTGGTGACGGCAGCATTTGGTTTTAATCTTGCATTGGTGGAGCCACGAATTCTTCTGTGAGCTGACCATTTAGCAATTCATTAAAGTGCACTTCCCATTGCTCCAGAATGCCTTCAGGATCGGTGATCAGATTACCCTCTTTATTCTTGCAGTAGGTGCAGCGTGGTGTGTACCGTGTCATACTGCGGATTATTTGGTAGAACTTCCGCGCCTGGTGCGGACCTCCCTCTCTATTTTCCTTTATTTCATAGACATGGTTTTTTCCCAGGCATTTTTCTTTTGTCGGTAGTCTTTTTTCAGATCTTCTGTGCTCTTTATATTTCTCCTCGCGTACCCGCGTTCTATGAGTCTGTTGCATTTCCCGGTACGCAGCATTCCTAAGTTTAGTCGCTGGTTTATACTCATCATCAAACCAGTCGCTCCCATCTCTACTAAGATGGAGTTGGCAGTAGTAATGACAGTATCCTTAAGGCGTGTCTATTTCTCTTCTGCGCTCGGCATTCTTGCCCCAGGACTTACTCTCCCTCCGGAGTCGCGATTAATAGTTAAAGTAGTGATAGTAAATGTGTATGGCTTACCTTACCTGGCATCTCTTTGACTTGCATTAAGTGAATTTGTAATCATTTTTGATTGATGGGGATTGAAGTGAACCCGTGCCGTACACCGGAAAAACCTACTCCAACCCCACAACACCACTCCCCGTCCATCTTATTTCTTGTAATGCTGTTATGTCAGCCTTATATTTGGACAGGCCAACTGCTAGCTGCTGTGCAGCTCGAGCTCTGTATGGTGAACGGACGTTCCATGAGAAAATTATTAAATCGTTTAGCCATTTTCGTTTCCATGGTCCTCGTCGTGTATCCGGTCCATATCCGAGGCTTGGTAAATGTGTCATAATAATTCGGTTTTACGGGCATGGTTATTAGCCTTGCGCCAACCTTTCTCAGGATGTTGCCGCATGCATTGGTTCACTACTTGGCGGGTGCCAAAGTAGCTATCCAGGGGTGTCACGTGGAGACTGCATGTCAACTTGGATTGAACAAGAACAGGGATCGTCCTGGCCCTCGCCGGGTTGAAAGCTATCAGTGACTTTGCCCGGTATGTTCGCTCCCATCCCCCCTGTTATAATTTTCAAGGTGTATATTCGTCCTAAGCTGGACTTCAATTTACAAGTTTGGTCAAATGCATCTAAAGTAGCACCACACACACTCGATAAAAGCAATGAAACTTAGTTTAGTTTAGTTTAGTGAGAGCAGAACTCTCGTTTATTACACTTAGTACAAGCGTTAGAGAAAAAAAAAAAGAAATTAAAACTAAAAGAACTAACTTAAGAACTAGGATTACAAAAATTACTTTCGAATAAGTAAGAAGGTAATAAGGTGGGAAGGTGGCTGTGCACGTGATGGACTGGCGAAGACCGGATAGTAGGATAAAGGGGCGCGATGATAGGAATGTGTACGGGTAGTAAGGGTGTAGATGGTGGGTGGGGCAAGGTCACGAGGGGAAAGACAGAAGACGACGTTTGAGAGCAATAGAAGTGAGGTAGAAATCGAAGGAGGTGTGGTAAGAGTTTGCCCGCTTTGGCATTCGTGAAATTGGTTCATTACAGCCGTAGGAAGTGTGGTGGGAGGGCAGATAGAAGAGACGAGGGTTTCGTAGGTTGCGGGGGTTGGTGTTGAGTGCGATGGCGGAAAGCAAGCTAGGGCAGTTGATTGTGCCGGAGAGGAAATGTGGATGAAGAGCATCTCGGCAAGAGTTCTGCGCTCCTCAAGTGTACTGAGGTTGATCAAATGGAGCCGGCTTGTGTATGGGGGAAGAATCCGAGGATTCTCCCAGTTCAGTCCACGGAGGGAAAAACGCAGAAAACGACGCTGCACGCTCTCGATTCTGCGGATATGGGACGAGCAGTGTGGAGACCAGATCTGACTGGCATATTCAAGAAGGGGGCGGACGAAGGCTATGTAGAGGGAGCGGGAAACGTAGGGATTAGAGAATTCCTTAGACCAGCGTTTCACAAACCCTAGGGCGGAGTTGGCCTTAAGAATGATATCATCGATATGTGGGATGAAGCTGAGCTCAAATAAGATTCCGAGGTCACGTATTGAGGATACGTATGAAATCTGCTGGTTAAGCAGGAAGTAGGAGCGAGTAGGTGGGAGTGGACGTTTGCGGGAGAATGTAATGGAGTGACATTTGGCAACATTGAGTTCAATGCAGTTATTACGGCACCAGATTGAGAAGCTGTCGAGGTCCTGTTGGACGAGTGAGGAGTCGAGGGGAGAGATGATTGTTTTGTAGAGTTTGGCGTCGTCCGCATAGAGGGATATGGATGAGTGTTTAATAACAGAGTCGACATCAATGATGGTTAGGATAAAAAGGAGCGGCCTAGATGACTTCCTTACGGAACCCCAGAGGTGGGAAAAAAAGGATCGGAAAGGGAGGATCTGAATTTGACACGGTAGGATCGGTCTTTCAGATAAGATTTGATCAATAGGGGTTCGAAGCCTAGGGAGGACAGCTTGAAAAGGATGAGATTATGGGAGATTTTGTCAAATGCCTTGCTGAAATCGGTGGTGATAACATCGACTTCGTTGCCATTCTCTAAGGCACGGAGAGTATGGGGGTACTGAGGACTCAGATATAAGTCTTTTAATTCTCTTGCTAGAATGTAGAGGCAATGTTTCCTTCCTATCTCCTGGCCTATAGGTTTTACCACGGTCGATGCTAAGCTAAACATATTAAATTTATGGCAACTTCCAAACGTATTCTTATGATTTCTGTCATTCCGAAAGGGTAATACCAGACGTATAAATCGACACGGACAATCAGACAATCTTTCTTTAGACTAGCCACACAAATGTGGAATGCTGCGCCTGATTTCTTTGTTATTATGACCTGTAGGCACTCAAGAACAATTTACATAGATTCCTTACTTAGTTATCCTCTGTTTCTTTTTCCCCTCGCAAGTGTGATATTTAGTTTCAAAACTCCATTTGTCTGCAAGTTAAAGCAACTTCCGGTCCCAGATTTAAAAATAATTAATGCGTCGCCCATAGCGATATCACATGCGATGCACATCGAACAAAGGATGATGTCATGCCTTAGGAACGGACACCACAATCAGAAACCCCACCAATTATAGCGATAACATATTAGTATAAATAAGCCCAAGTCATTCTTAAACCATGCTCTTATCATAAACAAAAAGTGCTTTCTTAATTTTATCATCAGCAATAATAACTTGTACGAATTTAAAATTCAGAGTTTAATTTAGATCATAATTCATAATGTATCTTAATCTTGAGTCACTAGAAAACAATACGCTGACGAAATAGCACATAAAAGTCCTTGCACTAAACCATAAGCATTTCTATTTAAGATGTGGAGTGATATTTTCATGAAATTAAGTTAAGGCTTGGACCCATTTTTGACAACTACTATTGCTCTCTCGAATGTCGACGACCATAATGTGATTGTTCATTCTTTTTTATTATCATTTTGGCCACTTTCTAGAAAGTATATTGGTTTATGACACAACCACTGCGATTAACAGAATCTGGACCTCCCCATCACTATGCTTTCCAGCAGAAATTTCTAACCGTCCCGTAAAGTCAACCGCCACAAATGCCTGCATCGAAGAGCTAATAAAATGCTTATTTTTAGTATTTCCTTTGGAATTCGACTGCACAATTGGCACATTGGTAAGGTGAGAACGATACCTGGTCATCTATAGTCTGATCTTTGTGGGCAAACCATGGCATAGAATGCTTCATTACGTAGGTAACCACCGTGACTAGGATTTAGAACAGCAATTAGCCTAACCAACCAGAAGTATGTTTGTGTTTCAAATAACATACGATTCAAATCTGGAACGGATGGGAACTGATGAGAGCAAATTAGTGCTTTGCACACTCTCCGGATACAACTGGCGACTGATGCATATCTTATTAAGTTCCAACCGTGCCAAGGATTGCTGTCAATTACCTGAGAATTTTTGTGGCGTACAACTAACAACAGCAGAAGGCACACTTTAGCAGATGAATAAACTTGAGCGTTTTATGATCACTTGTAAACTGATAAAAAGATATTTTGAGCTGGATGTGCAAACTTGATTCTGACTAGTGAAATCATAGAAACAAGAAGACAAATAAATTAAAATGAAGTACATGAAATCAACAGAACCAAAAAAGAATTTAAAATAAAAGGACAGGTAAACACAAACGGAATAAAATTAATATTAACATAAATATATTATAAGAATAAAAAAATGTATAATATATTTATTTAAATGAATAGATTTTATTATTTATCCCATAACAAAGGATCTGAGAAAGCCCGAGTGCTGGGAATCCCTGGATCGGTGATAATTGTCACATGACGAAAGAGTGCATTATCATGCAATAATCTGCAATGTTAGTCAGTTAATGTGGAACAAATTTTGAATTAAATTTCCTTAAGGGGAGAATGCGTACGATTCAGCCTTCCAGCACCCGGAACCTGCGCACTTCTCCTCTATATATTTTTTTTATGTTGGATTCCTTTTCTAAGAAAGATTGCGACACGTCCCCATGTGAGGAGTTAAATCGATCTCATCGAATAATATCATCGTTTTTGTGCCTTATCTTATGCTTCTAGTTTAACTTTGTTTCCCCCGCCAGAAGTACAGCAGGGTTTTCATCTTGCAATAGATTGAAAAGAGTGGTTCTTCTCTCAGTTCCTATGTTGTATTCCAGAATACTACCCTTTATTAAATTTAACACTGAATCTCCTTACACATCCTTAAAAACTTCCCTCAACATATATTACATTCTCACTTAATACATACCATTCATAAACATTCACAATATTGCCAGTTACAGCACATTTAATAACATGCCCCTTTTCATAACTTGCCCCTTGTTATTTGCCCCTCTTTATTTCAAAACAGAGCACTTTGATTTTCGTTCAAATTTTATTCAATTTAAAAGTCACAGAAACTAAAGGAATACTTTGAGAAAATTTGTTTTGTTCATATTATAATTTACAGTAAATTAGAACACAATGTTCTATAAGTAGAGAAAAAATTCAATTGTAAAATCAGTTCAGTTAGTTTGAGATTGGAAGCGAGTCAGTGGAGAAGAAACAGATTTGAAATTAAATAGCTGAGTAAACAGTCAGCTGAGTTTTGAAAGTTAGTTTTGAGTTTGAATTCGGAAGCAGTTAAAATGGCTGGTAATATGAGCTCAGTGGAAAATACTTATTAAGAACAACCACTTAATCGGAAACAACGCTTTCAAATATCAAAGACCGATCTTTGATTAAATACTGGAAAGAAAGTTTGATTTGGAAAAGGCCTTCTGGATATGCGTTATCTGATTCCAAAGCCATCACAACAAATCTAGAATCAAGATATCTAATAAGATTGTTGCGCGTACAGAAGTTCCTTAAAAGAAGTAAAAGAAATAAATAAAAGGTCCCCGCTCTTCCCTCAACCGAGGAAGCATGGCGTCGGACGTCAACACTGGTGGCAGCGGTAAAGGAAAAAAACAAGTAAACATAAAAAAATAAAAAGAATTATTTAATCAATATAATAAAAAAAAACAAAAAAATAAAAAAAAAATCAAGAAAAAAAGACCAGGATGAGCAGCTGTAGGAAGTGAAGTCTGCCTGGCGGTAACACAGAGAAAACTCAAAGCAGAAAAAAAAAAAAAAAAAAAAAAAACAAGGAAACTCAAAGCAGAAGACAAAAAAAAAATTTGCAACAAGAAGATAATTGCAACAAGACGATAATTATAGACTTCTATCAACTTCCAGAGTAGAGTAAGACATTTTTTTTCATATTTTGATTTTTCTCTCTTCCTTTTTTTTTTTGTAGGAATATATTTCTTTTCAACAAAATTATTTTTTCGATAGAAATTTCTTTGAAAATTCTCTTCTCAGTTTTTTTTTCGACGACATTTCCGTTTCTTTTCTTTCTCGTCGAAAATTTTCTTTTTTTTCAGTTTTGGGTCCAAACCATATGGTTTCCATATATATATATTGAATAATAACATAAAGGCCATTTTTTCATAAACCATATTTTTAAGAATTGAGCCGCTCAGTGCACACTTCGATTAACTCCACTTTTTGAAAAATTTTAAATTTAAGTGTCAAAGGCCTTGGTATAGTCATAACTTTTTATATTTATAATAACTTTCCCGAATAATAAAGATTAGCACCGTTAAATGACAATTTTTTTTGGCCATTGAATAATAAGTAATTTATTTCAGAAGCCATTTTGATTAACTCCATACCCCTATGTAAATCGTTTTGGAAACGCTGTATCTGTTCTAGCTGAGCATAGACACTTATTTGTTTTTAAACAGCCGAAGATGCCCTCTCCCTCTCAATAATATAATATTGTGTGTCAGCGTTGTATTGTTAATTTTGCCCAAAAATGAACGAATTTACAATGCTGTAGCTGAAAATCCCCCTTGCCTATATGAAAACGCAGTATTAGTGGGAATTCGCAAAACTCACCATGCAACAGTGAGAAGCATAATACAAATGGTAGTTAGTATAGAAGTGATCTCGCACTCTGAATGTTACTGTGTACTTCTTAGTCTTTTCAATGTTACTCCCACGTTGTTTTTAACACTAGGTTTACTGACGTTTCTGATATACCTATCTCTACGAACACGCGTCAATTTGACGCAGAGACGAATACATATAACAACACTTAGAAAATAATGTAATTATATACTATAAGAAAAAAATGAAAATGTGAGATATATATTTATGGAAAGGTTTTATTATTCAATAGTTTTATTACAGATTATTTCAATATTTGACATTTATTTCGCACATTTTTTACACAAATACTCAATTTTGTTTGTACATTTTCCGCAAACAACCTTTTGACATATTTTACAGATATTATTGCTCCTGTTTCTTTTACAAAAGCCAATTTGGCAAGTCCTACGTTCTCCCGAAGTACTGGGTAACGGGTGATTATAATCTATGTTGTTGGATTTTTTCTTTTCTTCTTCTGTAAGTTCTTTGGCCAACTGAAATAGAAACTCCTTTCTGGATAATTTTGACCCAGTACACTCTGTGTATAATATCCATGCGTTTATTGCCGCTAAATCTATAATGTTGAAGAACACCTGGAGAGGCCATCGAAAAGATGCTGATTTGCTAGTATATTTGCGAGCCATTTGGTCTACTACGTCGACTCCAAACTTTGTACCATTGTAATATGCTATTGTTTCCGGGGTATGTTTTTTATTGTCTTTTATTTTTATAAAAGTATGCTTAGTACTTAGTAACAGCACCTTTAGATTTGGCTTACTTTTATATATAGTAAGTATGCAGTTTCCTGATTTATAATGTTCTGAAGAATACAACTTCATTTTATCTTTCTTGCTTTTTGCTGGCTTTGGCAGTTCTCTTTTGTTGGCTCGAATAGTTCCAACGAAACTGGTTCCTTTTGCAACTAATTTTTCAGCTAGAGGAATACTGGTGAAAAAATTATCCGTAGTAATATTTCTTCCGTGATGAAGATATGGTTCCACTAACTTCATAACTACAAATTCGCCCAACGGTGTTGAATTTCGCGTTTCATCCTTCCCTAGGTAAGGGATCCCATTGATAACGTATTTAGATTGCACATCTACTGCCAACCAAAATTTTATACCAAATTTGTAAGGCTTATTTGGCATGTATTGGGTAAATTTGCAGCGGGCTTTAGTAGGAAACAGTTGCTCGTCTATTGAAATATTTTCGTTTGCATACTTTCATCAGATTCCAAAATCTCGATTTCATCCTCGTCTTGAATCACGCAAAAGTTGTTTATCGCTTTGTCTTTGTATAACGTCAAATTGACGCATATCCGTAGATATAGGTATACCACATAAAGAATTACAATATTTCAACACTTTTGAAAAAAGTAGACCACAATATATATTTATCTCGACCACTGGACAAAAGTCAATACAAGAGATAAGATAAAAATGCAAACGGTGTTTGTACATTTCCTTATAAAATTTGAAATGCGTCAAAATGACGCGTCCCATAAACCTAGTGTTAAAGAAATAATTATTATACCGTTATAATCAAGATGAGTAAGACTAATAATGTGAGTGAGGAAAGCAGTGAAGATTCTTCAATACGATTTATCAACAAAAGGTCTGGCCCAAGCAGACGTTTATCGTTTTCCTCGGATTCATCGGATTGCAACAGTACAAACCCAACTAACATATCGATTGGGAGGAAAAGAAGTCGTAATCCTGGTAAATGGAAACGAAATTTACAAAAGCATAACAGGATAAAAGGTTTGGCATACAGAAATAGAGGTGGAAAATTAATACCTGCAAAAACATTTATCGATATACAATGCAAATGCAGTCAAAATTGCAATCAAAAAATTAGTTCGGATGAAAGAGAGGCTGCCATGAAAGACTTTTCTAGTTTGCATAGTCATCTTGACCAAAATATTTTCTTAAGAGGTTGTATCAAAGTTAACGAAATAAAAAGAAGACACCCTACAAATGAAACTAAAAAACGAAGATCACATTCGTTTGAATATTACTTTCGAAAAGAGAGACGTGATATTCCCGTTTGTAAAAAATATTTTAGAGACACTTATCATGTGAGTAACGGGCGGATATACGATTGTTGTTCTAAAGAACAAGTTACATCTTTGGTAGATAAGCGCAATGACCGCGTTGCAAGCAATAAAACACATGATACAAATGTTATAAAACATATAAAGTCATTTCCAGCCTACAGTAGTCACTACACCAGAGCTCATAATCCAAGACGACAATATTTAAATCCTGACTTAAACATTAAGAAGATGTATGAACTATACGTTACAGAATGTGTGAAGGAAAACGTAGCACCAGTGAAAGAAAAATATTACTATAATGTGTTCTCTACAAAATTTAATTTACATTTTAAACAGCCATCAAAGGATACGTGTCAAACTTGTGATGCTTTTCAAATAAAAATTCAATCTTCAGACGATGAGGGTATTCAGATGGCAAAAATTGAAAAGGAAACTCACTTAGAAGAGGCTGAACGGGCTCGCAGTCAAATGGCTGCCGATCGAATGGCAACATCAGATAAGTTGTTCGTATTTTCTTTTGACTTGGAAAAAGCTTTAGCCTTTCCCAAGTTGACCACATCCGTAGCATATTATAAGCGAAATTTATATGTGTATAATTTTGGATGTCATGAATTCAATAAAAATACAAGCCACATGTTTGTTTGGCCAGAAACTGAAGGATCACGTGGGTCTCAAGAAATTTCATCTTGTCTAACAAAGTACATAAAGACTTACGCTGCAAATTACGAACAAATAATAACATATTCGGATTCGTGTACCGGCCAAAACAGAAATATTAAAACCGTCTTAAGTTTATTAAAACTTGTTCAAAGCACGGAAATCAAAGCTGTATCAATTGAAATGAAATTTTTGGTAAGTGGACACAGCTATTTACCCAATGACTCGGATTTTGCCATTATTGAGTCATGTGCGAAAAAAAATCAAAACATCTTTTCACCAGATGATTGGTACCATATAATCAAAACATGTAAAAAGAAAGCGCCATTTCATCTAATACAAATGACTCACCAAGATTTTTTGTCAACAAAACCTTTAGAACAGTCTATCATTAACAGAAAAGTGACCGTCACAGGGCTTCCAGTAAATTGGCTTAAAATATGCTGGATAAAGTTAGAAAGGTCAAAACCCTATCTCATACAATTCAAAAATGACTATAAAGAAGATACTGAATTTCAAGCCATTAATATAAAAAAATCTTTAAAGGGTAGACCGCAAAGTTTGAAAAATATTGATCAGCCTTTATTATTTCCTAAAGGAAGAACTGTGACAAAGGAAAAATGGAGAGATATGATGGACCTGCTAAAATTCATTCCTCCTGTTAAACACGATTACTATAATAATTTGTCAACAAATCGAAATGACGAATCCTCGCCTACAGCTGATGAAGAAGACATTATGTATAATATTGCTGAAACATCCCAAAGAATAATGCCCCAAACATAAAGCTGCTATAAATTAATTAAAAAAAATTAAAACCTGTGCTTAAAATGTATAAAATTTAACTTTTTCTTAATAAAAACTTAAAAATGTAAAGTATAAATTTAATCTTATTATTTTTTTTCAGTTGCCAAATCGATTAACTCCACCAGTCACATAAAAACTGTAACATTACTGACGATTGTTTACTTTTTTATTTATTTTATATACCGTAAGATGAAAGCGATATCTGCAATTGTGCATTCTACATTACATATTTGAATTCATATCATCACAGGAATTTTTAAAAACCATATATATTACATCATCGCGTTTCTCAACTTTTTGTTTTATGGAGTTAATCGATGTGTGCTCTGAACGGCTCAATTGATAACGAATTTTCGCCATACTTTATTTCAAATTTTCAATATTACGAGTCCATATTACACGAGACAGGCGGCTAGGCAGGGGGAAGAACAAATCCACTATCAACAGATACTCAGTAAAACCCCCGAAATGGCTCTGTCTGTCGGAATTTCTGATGTTTTCAGAATCGTCCCCACCTTTGACGGGAAACCCTGCGACTTAGGTAAATTTATTTCCGGGGGAGACGTTTTATTTAGATTCATAAAGAAGGCAGACCCGGATATATACGAGACATTTTTAGAGCTAGTCAAAAATAGACTAGGGGGTCATGCTTACGATCTGATTAGGTATAGCAAAATCGCTAAGTGGGAGGATTTAAAAGATAAACTCGAATCGGAATATAAAGAGGAGCAATCTCGGTCGACGGCGCACAATGGGTTGATTTCTCTGAAACAACACTACAGAGAAACCGTTCGGGAATATGGCGATAGAGTTGCGAATGCTCTGCGGACTCTAAACTCTGCCACGTGTGAAATAACAGCAGACGCGGTGGTTAGGGAATACTTAATAGAAGAAAACGTAAAATTGGCCGTTCAAACATTTGAACATGGACTAAAGAACGAACAGCTAAAGATACTACCTAAAGTCCATGGGGGAAACAATTTAAAACAGTCGATTGCACATGTAGTATCACATGCTGCTCGAATGGACAACTCTCTCAGGCCATATAACTATAATGACAGATTTAATCGAATAGTCTGCCAAACCTGTGGTAAGCCAGGGCATACACAGGACACATGTTATCGGAACATGCAGTCCAACAATTTTCCGAATAGACAACACATAAAGAGAGAATATAACATTGTATGCAATTTCTGGGGACGGAATAATCACACAGAGAATGGGTGTAGATACAAGATATCTAGGAATGGATCGGCTTCAACAAATTACCAACAAGATACAACAACGCGTAACCCAATCCGAAACAATCCTACAAACTCTGAAAATCGTTTTGTTGAAAATTTTAGGACCACCAATAGACAAAACGATCGGCAAAATGTTCACTTTTCTCGGGTGCAAGAGTCGGAAAACGAGGCCTGACGCCAACCAAAATTTATGGAAGACAGACCAAATTTTTCTATTTACAGCATTAGATCTTTGGAAATAGATAACGACCATTTTAATGAAGCTCCTAGCCAAATATACTCCTATAAACCTAGACATATAAACGAAGATAACCCTGCCCCTAATATAAAGACTCCGATTCATACTCCCATTCTGGAAAATAATTCAGCAACACAGACTGAAAATTCGAAATTTTCAGCAGTATTAAAGACTTAAATCCCTAATATCTCAGCTATCCCTATTGACAACGCAGACACTTCAGCAACCAAGACTGAAAACTCAGCAGTATTAAAGACTGAAAATTCGGATCCTGCAGAAAATATACAAACAGAAATCCCGAATATTCCGGCTATCCCAATAGACAACCCCGACACTTCAGCAACAAAGACTGAAAATTCAGCAGTGTTAAAGACTGAAGACCCAATAGTTGCAATAAAATTCGAAACCCAAGTCAGTTCAGCAGCTAATACTGATGAACAAATCTTTTCAGCAGCAAAGACTGAAGGATTGAATGTTTCTACAGCAGATATAACTGAAGAAATAGTTCAAACAGCAAATAGGACTGGGAACCAAGATGTTCTAACAGCTAATAAGTCTGAAGAACTATACGAATCAGTAAATGAGACTGAGGAACTAAACGATCCATCAGCAGTGAGTAAGACTGAAAAGGTAGACGTTCCGACAGCAGTTAAAGCTATGGACAATGACAACACTAAGCCGAAAACAATAAATATTTTAAACAACGAAAACAAACACAAACCCTTACTCAAACACGAAATAATAAAAAGTGAAAATAATAATTTAACTAAAATAGGTACGGAAAAGGAAAACCGTATAAGCACATTACAAATTTTATTTTACAACAATAAACATTTATTCAAACACAAAATACAACAAAATAAAAAGTTACACTGTCATTTAGGACATTTGAAATCAGTTCTTAAGAAGATTTTTGGTATTATGCATTTCTATACAATCATCATAATAATAGGCCCAGAAAGGTTTTGGAAAATTTTCCATAAATTTAAGGAAAAGATAAACACATAACAAATGGCCTTTGTTTTTTTGTTCAATATATATGAATTAATCAAACAATTGTAGGAAATGACGAAAACGACAAAAAAAAAAGTTAAAGAGGGGGAATAACGAAAGAACATTTTAGAGGTAATATATATTGGAAATTTTGGAATTAATATATATTCGAACGGAAAAGGAAAGAAAGGAAATTTTAGAGGTAATATATATATTGGACATTTTGGAATTAATATATATATATTCGAACGGAATGAGAATTTTGAAACAATAATATTAATATTATGTAATTAATATAATAAGTAATAATATAATAAGTAAAAATAAGGAGAAATATTAAAATTTAGTTATTTAATATGTAAAGTAAATAGACTATTTTGACTATTTTTCTAGTGTTAAGAACTTTTTGATTATTGTAAAAATTTAGTTAATATATAATGTATATAGACTGTTTTTCTAGTATTAAGAACTTTTTGATTATTGTAACCTTTGATAAAGATTAATTTTGAAAACCATTGTTATGTAATTGAAAGAAAATCCAAGTCTTTCTTAATCTAATATATAGTTACTAGAAAATTATTCTCTTCAAGGATCATTTTTTTTCTCGAACAAGGGTGGGATGTTGTATTTCAGAATACTACCCTTTATTAAATTTAACACTGAATCTCCTTACACGTCCTTAAAAACTTCCCTTAACATATATTACATTCTCACTTAATACATACCATTCATAAACATTCACAATATTGCCAGTTACAGCACATTTAATAACATGTCCTTTTTCATAACTTGCCCCTTTTTATTTGCCCCTTTTTATTTGCCCCTTTTCATAACTTGCCCCTTTTTATTTCAAAACAGAGCACTTTGATTTTCGTTCAAATTTTATTCAATTTAAAAGTCACAGAAACTAAAGGAATACTTTGAGAAAATTTGTTTTGTTCATATTATAATTTACAGTAAATTAGAACACAATGTTCTATAAGTAGAGAAAAAATTCAATTGTAAAATCAGTTCAGTTAGTTTGAGATTGGAAGCGAGTCAGTGGAGAAGAAACAGATTTGAAATTAAATAGCTGAGTAAACAGTCAGCTGAGTTTTGAAAGTTAGTTTTGAGTTTGAATTCGGAAGCAGTTAAAATGGCTGGTAATATGAGTTCAGTGGAAAATACTTATTAAGAACAACCACTTAATCGGAAATAACGCTTTCAAATATCAAAGACCGATCTTTGATTAAATACTGGAAAGAAAGTTTGATTTGGAAAAGGCCTTCTGGATATGCGTTATCTGATTCCAAAGCCATCACAACAAATCTAGAATCAAGATATGTAATAAGATTGTTGGGCGTACAGAAGTTCCTTAAAAGAAGTAAAAGAAATAAATAAAAGGTCCCCGCTCTTCCCTCAACCGAGGAAGCACGGCGCCGGACCTCAACACCTATAAATGAATTTACATTTACGAGAAGAGCTTTGATTGATGATTTGGTTAGAGGGTTTGTGGGGGTTCTTTCAGGCTCGCCCGAAGAACCACCCATCGTCCTAACCCAACTCTCCTTTCCCAACCTGCAATACATTACCGATCATAGCCTCTTACCTGCATAAGAGCAGTACAAAGCTCTCCTTCAATCATTTCTTACCTGGAATCTAAATTCACGGCAAGACCATTATCTTGCCATGGCATCAAACGATATCAAGTCATCCAAACTATTCTGATTCATCTTTTACGAACCATTTAGGAACTCGATCGGTTTCTCTGGGCGGCAGCATGTCCATCAAACACACAGCAATCTTCCTGTGTTTACTTGTTCCAACAATCCGTTGGTCCAAAAGACAAGCCGCGCAATTTGCTTGCTTGCATATCTGCACGATCATCGAGTTGGACACGACCATAATTGTTATCCAAACAATCATATCAACGGCCATGTCCCACGATCCGTTTTTCTAAATCAAACAATCTCCATACTAGCCCTTGCCATCGCGAACAAATTTTCTGTTGACTTAACAGCACAAAAAAATCCAATTCTGCCTTCGACAATATCTTCCGTTGCTTACAATGGCATGGCTTTAGCCTGCGTGTACGTTCATTTATTTGAACAGCTGCAGGATTGATCGCTTCCCCTCACATCCAACCGCCGATGCATTGCCGTTTGTCCTCACTTCCAATGTATGGACATCCAACCAGATCTGCTCGATCACAATGGAAGTCTTTCCAATTAAGTCAAACTGATTTTCATTGGTCGCCACCAGAAAGGAATAGCTGATTCGCTTCTCACCACAGCGGTGGAAATCCAACCCAGAGGCGACCGGTGGTACGAATGACTCAATGTCTCGAGGAGTCAGATCGCTTCCCCTCACATCCAACCGCCGATGCATTGCCGTTTGTCCTCACTTCCAATGTATGGACATCCAACCAGATCTGCTCGATCACAATGGAAGTCTTTCCAATTAAGTCAAACTGATTTTCATTGGTCGCCACCAGAAAGGAATAGCTGATTCGCTTCTCACCACAGCGGTGGAAATCCACCCCAGAGGCGACCGGTGGTACGAATGACTCAATGTCTCGAGGAGTCAAATCGCAACCCCCGTCGCGTACACACACGCTGGCGAGTCAAAATTCATCCCCTTGGAGTGCGCAACCGATCTAATAAAGTCTCTGCTTGAGTTCAATAGATCCGCAGTACCAGTAAAATCCTGCTTGTCACACTTGAAATCCTTGGCTTAGACTGTGCCAAAATGTATAGGTTAGATGTGTGACAGTTGTTTTAACTCTTAGGAAATGTTACACCTGTTGGGCCTTCGGACACTCTCTGCTGATGCTACACCTGATCCTTTCTGGTTATCCCCAATAATACCACTGCTGGCTTTGATGATCGTCTAACATATATTTTAAAGTGCAAGCTTGTTGACTGACTTGTTATAGTTGGAGCTTAATTGATGAGTAACGATGAACATGCATGTTACACTGATGATATTAGGATGTATATATATTAATTAAGTTTTAAGTCATGAAAGACTGTATATTAATTCGTAGGATTTAGTTGAAATTTTCCGAGTACCGCTTCGCAACTGGACCACTTAGCGTACGGTTCCGAGCCAAGGTTCATCAGCCCCAGGGTGCAAGACTTCTTAATTGACGACGCCAAACAAAAACACGGTTTTATAGATCACACAAGAGTTTTATAATTTATTGAGTTTTATTACACCTTAACGAAAATATAAATCAACTCTCAACTAACGCTGATCAAGACGAGCACAATCTTTCTATATTGGCGTGGTTTCGCGAGTTACATTCTGCGTTTTCCCACTATCCGATCCTTTAACAGTTAAACTTTACTAAATGCGCGTAACATTCGAATCTTTTTTCCGTTTCTCTTCTCTTTCGCTCGCCCACTCGACAACGACTGCCTGCCGCTATTTTACAGCACAAGACTACCTCGAAACTCTCTCTCTCGCTCTCCCTCAACATCCACTCCGAAACTCGAACTCGAACCCGCCCACGATCCACTCTCGAATCGGGGCGTGTTCGAACACTCACATGTGGATCATGCAATTCCTTCACCACCTTACCATCAAACTACATTAAAACAAATTATATTAAAAACAATTAATTGGTGGGGTGGTGAAAGCCGCACGTAACATGCTTTCTCATTTCTTGCTCTTTTGATTGTACGGCGAATTGAACTATTAATTAATAAATAAACAGCGTCGCGATTATTCCAAATTAACTAGACAAAGCACCTTTACTCTCAATCAACGATATCAAGTGTCTGTATTCCAAATTAACTATACAAACTGCCTTTATTCTCAGTTAACAATATAAAGTGTCTTTAACCGCAAATAACATTCTAAACTCTAAAACTGAAAGAAAAATTTTAACAATAAAAAAAACAGTGATCACCACCAACTCCAAGCGTTTTATTCTTTGTTTCTTCTTGGCGAAAAGCTGCTGCTAGCAGTAGGACGACTGTGCGCATCTCGAAGGATTATCTGATGTGTCGATAGTGGAGTATCACCAATAAAAGAACTTAATGACGTGTTTCACTCCTACCATCTTCTCTGGTGCATTTAGTGTTTTTGTCTTTTCATCGATGGTGTTTTTATTGAACCTGCATCCTTGTTGATGCGCTAGTAAAAACCACCACAGATTTATATCGACTTTTTATTTAGACAGGGCAAGCGCGAGTAAATCTCTTTTATTTGACTTTGCAGGTGTGCCATCTGTCTCTGCAGATCGAACAAGACTTGGAAGACGTCTGGTTGTGATGTTGTTTCAGTCTGTGTGGAAGTATTTGTGGGTACCGGTGTGGTAGCCTATTTGGTTGTTCTCCCTCCGGCCACATTTTGCGCATGCGACCGCTGCTGCGTTATGGGCATTGTTGTTGTTCGACTTGTCTCTGTTTTTTGTTTTTGCCGAGTCACACTTCTCGACATGAATGCCTCGATAGTTAGCGGGATGCCCCTCTTTCCGATACACTGCAGACTCTAAAGAACGGCTTTGCCTTCTACCCTTTCTTTTCCCAGTGGACATCCTTCTGCCTTATGGTCTTGTTCGCATTTTACGCAACGAGGCTGCATTTCACAGTTCGTCGCTGCGTGACCAAACCTTTGGCAGCGGACACATTGCAGAAAGTCTCTGCCTTTTTTTAATTTGCCCCATGTGACAATTTGATGATCTAGGACTGTAATTTTCCTTAGACCTCCAATTCTGCTGCTCGGTGATAATTGGATCAAAAAGAAGGGTGTGGGGGTTCTTTATGGCGCCCGAAGAACCACTCACCGCTTTAACTCAACCAACCGAAAAATACCTGCACCTATTTTAAGCAGCTTACCTGAATATGAGATGTTCCAAGCCCTCCTTTGAGCGGTCATTCCTGAAACATAAATTTATGACAAGATTACCATCAAACCAATATCATCAACTGAACTACCTCGGTGCACCCGTCATGAACCGATCGGTTCCTATGGACGGCCACATGACTACCAACACACGCCAACCTTTCGGTGTGTTATCGTTCCATCAATCCGTCGTCCAAAGAAGACATGCCGGGCTACTTGCTGGCCTGCACATCTGCAAGCCAGATTCCCAATGTGCATGCCTTACGATCTATTTTTCGAAAAAAAAAGAAGAGAACACCTTTACCCTAGCCTTGGCCATGGCGAGCAATCCCCCGTTAAACTAACACCACAGAAGAATCCATTTCCGTCGCCTGTAATATTCTCTATTACTCTGGGCATCATGGCTTTAGCCTCCATGTACGCATATTTATTTACATGTCCGATTATACGATCCGTTGCCGTATCGAGGAACGATCACCAGCATCGGTCATGTCTAAGGATACGTTGTCCAAACAACGAGCAGGCACGATTCTCATGCTGGCTATCGGATCGAAATGCTTCTGTTTACTCAACGTAAACAGAAGAAACTATCTTCGTCTGCACGGCAACACTCTCTTGTTTTAATGAACGCTTAAATAAATATACACCCAAGTATCGTAGCCTCTATCATTGCAGCGAAATTCTGTTACATATTATCAACAGAAAAGGAAACCCTATTCCCCATGGTTTATGATGGCATAGTCAGCCAGCTTCGGTATTCGATCTTTTATTTGATCAGCTGACGTATCTGAACTTCCTTTTGTGCGCCCTTCGCGACTGCGTTGTTATGGCGTTCGAGGAATACATTTTCAACTTGATCTGTACGATCGCCATAGAAACCTGCCACCAAAACTCAAGTCGATCGGCCATTGGCCGACGCCAATGAAAGGATCGAAGTAGCTCCTCCCAGATCGACGGAAATTCACCACTACCGCAGCTAGTGGATGTTGGCGACGAACACATCATGGAGTCAGATATTATCTATAGAACCACGCACACGTTCCAGGACGTTGCGTATCGGAGTTCCCTTCGGTTGAGGAGCCCAAATTTACTTCATCCGAGAGTCAGTGGTGTTACGTGCGGCTTCCGCCATCCCCATCGTTTGTTTCGCTTTAAATATAATTTAATAATAGATGGTAAGGTGGTGAAAAAACACACGATCCACATATTGAATGTACGAACGTACTCTTGTTCGATTGTGGATCGTGTGGAAGCTAGATTCCTTTCCGGGTTTGATGGAGATAGGGAGGGAGAAAGGTTTTTGGTGTGTTGAAAGAAGAACCGCAGTTTTTTGTTCCGTTTGTTTTCAATGAAAAAAGATATGTTTCTGTTCCGTTGGGAGAAAAAGATGATGTGAGTGGTTCGAAACGAAGAAGGGAAAAAAAAGAAGAAAGAATCGCAACGTCCCGTTTCCCTTTTGATAAATAAAAAAATTGAAAAAGTAAAAAAAAACGTTAAGTTAAAGTTAAAAAATTGTTTTGTTTGTCTTTTTTGATAAATTAAAAATTGAAAAAGTAAAAATAAGGGTGTTTTCCTGGAGGTGCTTCTAAGTTCTGGTCCGGCATTTCATCTATCACCTTATGCAAGTGCGGGAAGAACATATATTGGAGACTGGACAAGGAAGGGACACATAAAGATTTCATCTATCACCTTATGCCAGTGCGGGAAGAACTTATATTGGAGTCTGGACAAGGAAGGGACACATAAAGAGGCTTCCGACTCACAAAACTCATACACGGTGGAGCTAAGAAGGTTGCTGGAACAGTCACCTTACCACAGGTAACCCTTTTTACATATTCAAATTTCTGTGGCGGAAGACGTCACAGTGGTTTGTCGCCATAAATATATTCAAATAAAACTAAAAAATACCGGAGTTCGATATTGTCACCATAAATTAATTCAGTGATTGCCAAAGTCATCAAGTAGATTGTGCACTAAGAAAATAAGTATTCCCGTGTTAACACATTGTGTCAAAAATATATAACTGTAATAATTTCCCCTTTTGGAGTGGAGTTCGGTTTCTCTCGAAGAATTTTTCCCGGTGATTACCATCAGTACTTTTTCGTTTCCTCTCGGCCATCGTCGATGAACAATTCTTGCCGTCGGAAATAGCTTGATGGGGATTTAAGTGAAACAGTGCCCGTGTATTGGCACCCCATACGTAATTCCCCACAAGGGTATATTCCGGTTTTTTCTTCTTGCCTTGGTTGTGGTGAACGATTTTACCGCGGTAAACTCGAGATCTTCATGCTTCAGCTCTTGAAGCAGTTCGAGCAGAGCCTCCGGTTCTATTTCGGGGTCGACGCCCTTTAATAGAGCTGTTACGGTCTTTGTTTGTTTTGGCATGAACGAGTAAAATTCCGCGGTGGTTCTTTTTAAAAGCTCATTAATTTTGTCGTAGTCTGCCACCATATAGATGTGAATGGCATGCCTGTTACCCGCCAGTTCTTTAATTACAAAATTGTTTCCTACAGCTAGCTTGTGGGGTTCTTTAAAGCTTACCTGAAGAACCCCCCATATTTGCGACCTAACTCCCATCTTCCTCGCATACCTGCAACATTTCCTACTTTAAGGACATGTAATGCACTTAACCCATTACATAAAATTCCCTACAAGAATTCTTTCATTCATGCATCCAATGCATTTCCTAAATTCCCTGAAAAGAATTCTTCACATCATACGGGCATCATAAATCCAAAAAGCTATTCGGCACCTTGGTTGCCATGTAGTGATCTGAAAAGCCCTACCACCTTTTTCCCCCATTCATACATCCTAATCCCAATAATCCTACATCAAAATCTAAATCTAATCAAAATCCAAAAATTCACAATAAACGAATCAAATATTCGTTTATCGCTTTGCATTTGCCCAAGGCATAATCTAAATTCAAAATCCAGAAATACATTTTCTCAATCTGGTAAAATCCCTCATAAATTAAATAAACCAAACCCATGGAAAATCGAACCGGATGTTCAAATTGCCATAAACAAACAAAGCCCAAATTCCATTACATATCCTCATATGTACAATAGTTTCATGAGAATTCAGAAAACTGAATTCTTATCTTAACCAAACATTGAGCATCTCACTCAGTGTACCAAAATCGGGATTTAGTATGGCTCGTGCATTTTCGAGATACAAATCTCGTTTGTTTCCCTTTATAAAGGAACAGTAGAGTGATCTCGCGGCCCCAGTATCTTAATATTCTTTGTGTCATGCGGCAGCATCTAGATGTCCATCGTGTCGAGCTGATTAGTGTTAAATATTCAACGTACCTGGAAGAAGTACCCCAGGAACACTTCGAAATTTCAAAGGAACCATTAGAAGAACCAGAAATAAATAAAAGAAACCTTTTTGTAAGTAAAACCTTGTTTCATTTTGACTACATCCCCATTTCAAGAAACCCCCGCGGATACGAGGACTGTGAAAGCCGAAAAAGCGGCGAAAACCAACAACAGGACGTTGCTCTTCCCTCAGCCTCTGAGGAAGCACGGCAGCGACCACAGTAGGACTTTCTTAAGAGCGGTCTGAAGAGATCCCTTCTCCTTTTAAGGACTAGGAGACACGCTCCGTGAACAAAAGGTCAACCTACTACAGCCAGGCAAATACCAGCCTTACATGCACATTGGTTGGCGACCCTTTTGTCCAACGACAAAGCAACGCCAAGCAGCTTGTTGACTCAGCTGCAAGGCTAATTACATGGTCTGTTTGTCCAACTGACAAACAATCTCCAACTTCGTGCTTAGCCACCAAACGAATTCTTCAGCATATACAAATGGAAGGGAGGGGGGGGGGGGGGGGGGTTAGCTAAGAAATCGTGGTTTAAGGATAAGAGAAGCGAGGGCTGGTGGTTGTCAATAGTTGAGAGGGTGTGGGGACTAAAGGCAACTGAGGAATTAAAGGGGTCTGTCGTGAACACAAGGTCAAGTTGTGTGCCCAGATTTTTTGGGACATTGCTTACTTGGCAAAGGCTAGAGTCGGTGAGGCTGTCTACAAGGAAACATTCCTTGGTAGTTGCGGGGTTTAAGATGTAGTGGGACTTATCGTCGGACAGCGTGCATTGGAGATGGGTGAAGTTCAAATCGTCAAGGACTACAATGTCGACTTGGGAAAAACTCAGCTCTTAAGCGGTCGATTGCAGCAATCGCCAGTTCGTATGACTCGATAGTTTGCGAAGGCGGTATGTAGAAGCATATGATGTGATACGAGAAGATGTTAGTCCGTGGATGGCAAGCAGCACGCCTCGGCAGGGGAAGTCAGGACAGGAACGATGAACATCGTTGTCGCGAAAAATGTTGAAGGAGGGGGGCAGTTCTAGGCTATTGATACTGGGAGTGAGGCTACTTTCGGCGAGAGCGTATATATTAAAGGGAAGGGAGTGAGTATTTTGTAAGATCGAATGGATTTTGGAGAGAAGTCCTCTGACATTCTGATAGTAAATGGTTAGGGGGTGAGTATTGGGAGATCCCATAGAGAGTGAGGCGGGCAGCCAATTGGGGCCGTAAAAGTTTATTTTTGACGGGTTCGCTGCGTTGGGGACCAGATGCCATTTTCGATACAAATGTATTGTCGAAAAGCCGAGAGGTCGTTTGTTACTTTGTGGGGGGGGAGGGGAGGGGGGGGTTATTGAAGATTTCATGGAATTTTATATACAGATTACGAAGGCTAGGGAAATCGGTGGGAAGACCTTCCTGCTTATTGGAAATCTTAACGCTTGTTTTCGTTTTGGTTTTATAGCAGACTGCATCATATTTGCCATGGCCGTAAGCTAGATAAGTCGTAAGTCCGACTATTTCGAAGCTTCAAGAGGGCATAGCGGCATTCAGATGACTTAAGGGATTGTTGTGTTATCTTGTAGGAGTGCGGTAGGTGGGGTCAAAAGTTGGCGGGCGGCGGTGTGGGGCCGAGGCGTGATGGGGATGTGGGGCGGGGGCTTAGATATTCAATCTTGAGTAAGGTTCAGAGGACAAATGGGCTGTGCTTTCATGGAGGGGCCTAATGGTTTGAGAAAGTGCGTGCCAGTGCGTGGCAGATATGTGTATGTTACTCCTCGCTAGCCTGTCTAAGCGATTCGTTGTCATTTAAGCTCCCACGCCACATCAAGGTTTCTACCACGCGGGGGAGGGGGGGGGGGGGTACGGACAAGTCATCATCATCATCGGCACTACACAACCAGGATGTGGTCTTGGCCTTATTTGGCAAGTCTCGAGGGTTATTAAATTTTCCATAATAATTTATTTTTGCGGGTAAGGTTATTAGCCTTGCGCCATAGTTTAGCGAGAGCAGAACCCTCGTTTATTACCTTAGTACAAGCGTTAGAAAAAAAAAGGAAAAAGTAAAAAACTTACGAACTAACTTAAGAACTATATTTACAAAAATTACTTTAGAATAAGTAAGAAGGTAATAAGGTGGGAAGGTGGCTGTGCACGTGATGGGGTGGCGAAGACCGGGTAGTAGGATAACGGGTCGGGATGATAGGAATGTGTACGGGTAGTAAGAGTGTAGAAGGTGGGTGGGGCAAGGTCACGAGGGGAAAGACAGAAGACGACGTTTGAGAGCAATAGAAGTGAGGTAGAAATCGAAGGACGTATGGTAAGAGTTTGCCCGCTTTAGCATTCCTGAAATTGGTTCATTACAGCCGTAGGAAGTGTGGTGGGGGGGCAGATAGAAGAGACGAGGGTTTCGTAGGTTGCGGGGGTTGGTGTTGAGTGCGGCGGCGGAAAGCAAGCTAGGGCAGTTGATTGTGCCGGACAGGAGACGGTGGATGAAGAGGATATCGGCAAGAGTTCTGCGCTCCTCAAGTGTACTGAGGTTGATCAAATGGAGCCGGCTTGTGTATGGGGGAAGAATCCGAGGATTCTCCCAGTTCAGTCCACGTGGGTAAAAACGCAGAAACCGACGTTGCACGCTCTCGATATGGGACGAGCAGTGTGGAGACCAGACCTAACTGGCATATTCAAGAAGGGGGCGGACGAAGGCTATGTAGAGGGAACGGGAAACGTGAGGATTAGAGAATTCCTTAGACCAGCGTTTCACAAACCCTAGGGCGGAGTTGGCCTTAAGAATGATATCATCGATATGTGGAATGAAGCTGAGCTCAAATAAGATTCCGAGGTCACGTATTGAGGATACGTATGAAATCTGCTGGTTAAGCAGGAAGTAGGAGCGAGGAGGTGGGGGTGGACGTTTGCGGGAGAATGTAATGGAGTGACATTTGGCAACATTGAGTTCAATGCAGTTATTACGGCACCAGGTTGAGAAGCTGTCCAGGTCCTGTTGGAGGAGTGAGGAGTCGAGGGGAGAGATGATTGTTTTGTAGAGTTTGGCGTCGTCCGTATAGAGGAATATGGATGAGTGTTTAATAACAGAGTCGACATCACTGATGGTTAGGATAAAAAGGAGGGGGCCTAGATGACTTCCTTGCGGAACCCCAGAGGTGGGGAAAAAAGGATCGGAAAGGGAGGATCTGAATTTGACACAGTAGGTCTTTCAGATAAGAAGATAACCATTTGATCAATAGGGGTTCGAGGCCTAGGGAGGACAGCTTGAAAAGGATGATAATAAAATATCTGCAATGGAAAATTACATTAAAGTTAAGAATTAAGATTAAGATTGTAAAAAGTTGGAAATGTCAATAATAATATTGGCTATAGTGTTAGAGGTAGATCTAAATATATTATAGACATTGAAACGCGCTTAACATGCAAAAAAAAATTACCCCAGGAACAAGAGTTATGGAAGAAAAAAAAAAGAATAAACACTTAATGAGCAAATAATTATGGAAAAAAGCCATCTTGGCGAATGTTATAAAATAAGCAAAGTCACTCAATAATATGATAAGCAAAGTGCATCAGGGCCATCCATTACAGCCCTTAATATTAAATATTAATATAAAATGTCTTTCTGTATACAGGACTGTGGCGGTTCTGGCAAACCCCACTGTACACTTACCCGAAGAAACCCCATAACTACAACCCAGCCATCATACCTTTCTGCCAACGCAATCGCATTAAGCACCTTTAAATGCTTCACGCAACAAATGACCAAAGGTATTCAGCTAAAAGCTTCTGGAAAAGAATTCTTACCTTCATTCATTAATTCGAATTAAAAATTCCCTATAAGAATTTTCTCCAAACTTATCATAAATTCCCTGAAAGAAAACTCATCGGTTCACATATAATGCAACCGCACAATCAGGAAATTTTAACCTTGAGTTGGCTATTCCCAGTCTCAACATGTGTACAATAAATTTACTTACATACACATCGTCTGTCGACCCTTTTACCCAACGATAAACAGTCCAACGCAGCTGCATATAATTAGCGCAATAGCCACTGACAATAATTCCCTAGCACGTACCATGTACAAACAAAAGAACGCTGCCCTTCAGCAGGCATTCCGGCGATACGGCAAACAATTCAAACCATTCAAGTATCCCAAATGTATCTACTATTTACTCAGTTGAACTCTCAGATCATAAGTTCCCTTTGTCCTACATATTCCTGGATCCGTTTACCGTTGTAATGAATTGTATTTCACTCACTGTAAATATCCCGTGAAATCAAACACATCTCTTTATTTCTGCAACTTTATTTTAGTCAATATTGATCTTATTTAGTCAAGCTTATTCTGTTTAACTGGGTTTTAATATTAAGTCACAAATATATGCACTTTAGCTCGTTCGAGCTTATACACTTTAACTTTTTTGATTTTGATATTCACTTATGTACATTAGTTCCTTACACCAAACCAAGCACTCCCTGAACGCACCGTCCCGGTCGAAATTCCAAAACACCACTCCTATATCTCACCGTCTCGGTCGAGATTCAAAAACCAACTCCCGTGTCCGTTCTGGAATCGTCTCAAAACCCAACTTCATTCTCGTCTCATTGTCTCGGCCCAAAACCTGTAGTGCCAACCATCGCTAGTGGTTTTCTCATTTTTCTTTTCTTTAGGATCGAAATCTGGTTTCCTCCGACAGATAATAGGATATCTCCTTGTTCCGCCTGATCCTCTTTTTGGGCAAAGCAAAATCAATAGTGCTTTTATTGCGACTGTTGTTTTCTTTAACCGAATGGGCAAGGATTTTTTCCGTGGGAAACCGATAGAGAAGAAGATCAATAGCGCCCAGGCGAACGTGCGTTTTGTTTTATTGCCTGTTGTTTGTTTTAACTTAGTTTGGTTAAAACGGAAACTGGCGCTGGTTGTTTTAATGGTTTTAGGTAACCATTTTTCTAATGGGTCATAAAATTGCTGGAGCGCATTTGTATGATTCTCAGCGATTTCGTTTGAACGACGGCATCTGGCCGGCACATTTGGCTCTTAGGGGGTTTTTGTGGTGAACCTTTGGTTCGATGATTATGTCTAAGTTTTTTATGTGAGCAAATTGAACGTTGAGTTCAATTTGCTTGGGGTTTAATTGATTAGCGCAAATTGAACGTTGGGTTCAATTTGATTGCTATCAATTTATGTGGTACCATTGGGTGTATGGGATAATGTTTTTGGGTTAGGTAATGTCACGTTCTTTAAGTGGATGTTTTTGGCGTGTGTCGCCGTTAGTGGCGGAGACTGGCTCCAAAGGGGTAAGTTTTATGGGATGGGTGGTTGTGGCCGTAACACCATTGACCTTCTCACATAAGCAAACACAAACCCAATTAGCATCCAATGAGATTCGGCTTGCTTGCTTAGCCGAACTCACATCTCATGGATGCACATTATACCATTTCTTTGTTTTAGACTCGTTCTCATGGTTTCGTCCCACGAATGAACCAATGTTCACACATACATGTGTACTTTAATCCGAGAGAGCCGGTTTCACTGGCCGAATTTCTATTGATAGCGATTTAATATTGTTGAGTCTCATTACACGAATCACGGGAGTCGGTGGGTTCGTCTACCCCTTCGCCGTGCCGTGGATACGGTACGGTACGTTTACACACGCAATTTTCTACGAGCGTTAACAACAGTCGAGTGATCCTTTATTCTCAGCAGCATTGCAATTTATATTTTAAAACTGTTTACTAGTTTCGTATTCGTCGTATTCGTTTCTTAAACTAATTTTTACATTATAACTAGTGCACAATTAATGTTAAATAAAAAAAACAAGAAAAACCATCAACATATAGTATCTATTCCGTGTGTTTTATTCGCTGTGCTGTGTTATGAACCCCTTTGCTGGTGAACAGATTTCTGTTAGTGGTCGACAGGATACTTTTGTGAGGAGGAGGTAGAACCCTGCGCCCATGTCGGTGCCACGACCTCATACCCCCACAGGACTACAACTATTTGTACAAAAAAAGATCTAATAAACTCACTTTTAATGTTACCTGGTACGACTGCGACCAAATCATACGTCTACTACTCCTCTTTACCATCTCAATCGAGACAGACCATCAATCTGCCAAAAATTGCAATATAGTACTTACCACCATCCTTATACCAATGTAGTGCTCTGAAAAGCCCTACCACCTTTTCCCCCCATTTCCAAATCCAAATCCCAGCTATTTTAGTCCAAAACTCAAAATCCCATCAAAACCCGAATTAACCCAAACATGATCCAAAATTCGCAATAAACGAATCAAACATTCGTTTATCGCTTAACATTTGCCCCCACGGCAAAATTTAATCCAAAATCCGAATTAAAATTAAAATTCACAATAAACGAACCTAATATTCGTTTATTGTTCTACATTTGCTCAACGGCACCATGAAAATTCAAAATTCAGAGATCGTTATCTCTATCTGAAAAATTCCATTGAGCTAAGCAAATAGAAAACCAAAACCAGATACATATCGACATCTGCGAAATAGTTCCGTAAGAATTCAAGAAATTGAATTCTTATCTTAAATAAACACTGAGCATCTCACTCAGGATACCAAAATCGGGATTTTTGTATGAAATTGTGTATTTTCGAGATACAAATTTCGATTTGTTTCTCTTTATAAGGGCGATGGATTTTGCATTCGAGGATCCATTCACTTCACTTCGGAACGCTCATGCAGTCAGACATACTGATCGTGTGCTCGTGTACAAATAAGATTGAAAAAAAAATGAAAAATTGAATTCGTAGACGTTAAGGCGGCGACGATCGATCGCGTTCACATCGAAATGTAATATATTGCGTTTGTTCGTGAGTATTGCGCCAAATTATAATTACAAACACGTGTAATTTTCGCTGGATGCCGTAGTCGAAATTTATCTTCACAGATACCAGACATATACCCGGGAATATCTATTGGAACGGAAGAGAAGAGCCATTGAAACTCTTCAAAATTCATCTAAGAAGACCACAAAAATGGAAAATCCTGTAAAACACATGGACTACGAACAAAAATTCCACGAAGCCGTGGAATACATCAAACAGCTTTCAGCAGAGGTGAAGCAACTCCGGGAGGAAATTCACTCCCTAAAGCAACCCACCCAAAACAGCGACGATGCCAGTATGGAGACGACGCCTTCTCCCAACTTAAACCATAAAACATCTCCACCCAAACAACAATCATCAGCCCATAAGGAATCCACCAAACAAGCCAAGCCAGCACCGAGTCCCCTGCCTGTCCAGCGCAAAAACGAAAGACCACCGCCACCGCTACATCAGAAACCCGACCAGCACCAAAGCACTAATTCAAACCCTGCAAAATGCCCTGAGTCACCGGAATTTTAGCACCAATGCAAAAGGATCTAGGACTTCAATAACAGTCAGATCATTACTCGATAATGATAGGGCAGTTAAAAAACTGTTGGAGGAACAATATCAGTTCTTCACCTTCCATCCGAACAGCAAACCAGCTACCTTTATTATAAGGCATATCGATCCCGAATGGACCAACGAAGAAGTGGGACTGTAAATCGCTAGGATATGTCCACAAATAAAGATCAATAAGCTGGACTACTTCCAAACACCGTACATGAGGACAAACAACGTAAAAAACCTCCGGATCATACAAATCCCACCTAATCAAGACATCAATCAACTTAAACAAATTAAATATTTGTTTACCCAAAAAATCGCAATCGAATAGCCGCACAAACAAGAAATTCTTCATTGTAAGCGATGCCAAGACTTAGGACACTTGGCGGTCTCATGCCACCAGCAAAGACGTTGCGGCAGATGCGCAGAGGAACACGAAACAGTGCAAACCGTCAACGCTGATGGCTCCATTACCACCAAAAAGATCACAGTAAAATGCTGTAACTGCGGAGGCCCTCATCCGGCAAATTTTTCGCAATGCCCTCAGAAGATAAAAGTTCTGCAAAGACGGAAATTAGCAACAACAATTAAATCAACAATAACGAAACCAACAGTATTGCAGGAAACAGAGTCAACCCGACCCGGAATATCGTAAGCGGATGCAGCAAGAGGAAACCTCAACACTACCACTCCCCCTAAACAATCCTAAAAATTTCAATCTGGACATCATGGGAAAGCTTACAAGCCATGCTACCTTCGCTGAGGAAGATGTCAGAAACAGAAAAAAAAGGTCAGATTCTTTCACTAATAATTTCCTATATTCTTTCCAGCTCTCTCTAAACTAACCATTATCTCCCTCAAAACGGAATCCATTTACTCTAACATACGTAAGCAACACCTCCGGTTGTTTGTTGAAAAGTTTTCCCCAGATATCCTCTTCCTTTCAGAGACCTGGCTCAAACCAAATTCCCGAGTTTCCATTCCCAATTATACTTTAGTTTCTAACCCCAGAACTACTGGATCTCATGGAGGTACCGGCATCTTAATTCACAAAAAATTTCAATTCGGTGAAATTAGATTCACCGATATAACCAGCATTGAATACACAGCAGTAAAACTTTTCTGTGAGAACAATAAAGTGCTCGTCTTAGCATCCATTTATATTCACCCTTCACGACAACCAGATTTCCCAGATACTGACATTTCGCATATTATCCAACAGCCCGTTCCCGCTCCATTTATAATCGGAGGAGACTGGAATGCTCGTCATACAGCATTCAATGATAATAAATCAACAAATATGGTCGCCAATTGCTAGCCCTCCTCCAGTCTTATCCATATACTTACATTGACTCCCCATTACAGCCAACTCGTGTCTCTAGCTCAGCCAGGTCAACAATCGACTTCTTCCTCAAGTCCGACGATGTTTATTCAGCGGGTCCACCTACAGTCTCCTTTATATTTCCTTCTGATCATGATTCCGTTCACACCACGATCCAAATCCCCTCTCTCGACCCACTCTACTCGTCAAACCCTGTCCCAAACTTCACCAAAACAAATTGGAGAAAAGTCAATAGGGAAATAGCGACAAGTTTCTCTGACTTGTATACCCCTGAAGCATCTAACTTACTCCCTACTGAAATCGATCAAGCATCTTTACGAATAGAGCAAATTCTTAAGGAGGCTCTCAGCAATAACACCCCGACAACCATTCCTCATAACTATTTAGGAAAGCCTTTGCCCAGTATCCTAACCAAATTATTGCGCCTTAAAAAGCAACTCCGCCGAAAATTTCATACAAGATACTGCCCCTTTATTAATAGCCAGATCAAACTCCTATCCACTCTGATAAATGAGCAGTTGAAGGAGTTCGCAGATGAAAACTACATCTCCACACTTAGTAACATCAAACCAAATCGTGATCTTTTCAAGAACATCAACCAATTAACGGGTCGTAAATATAAACCCCCAATTGACCATCTCATTAACCCAATCAGCAATAATATTGCCCAGTCCGATACGGGCATAGCAAATTGCCTCGCAGAACACTTTGCAAAGATTCATGAGCAAAATAAATCTCTCTCAACTCCTGGCTTCGAGAACACAGTAAACGAATACATCTCAAACAGATTATTCACATCTTTTACTCATTTCATCGGTGAATTTAACAACACAAACATAGCTTCACACCCCTTAGATACTACAAATTTTCTAACTGCAGACGAATTATCCGAGATCGTAAGATCAGGAAATAACAAAAAGTCAACTGGATTAGATGGAATCCCACGCCTTCTATTTAAAAGGCTACGCCCTCCGAATCTACTTCTCCTCCTCATTCTTCTTAATCATATAATTAATGCATCGCACTTCCCAGAGAACTGGAAAACTGCGGTAGTAATTCCTATTAAGAAGCCCGGTAGTAGTAATAGCCCTTGCAATTATCGTCCAATATCCCTATTAAGTACACTAAGTAAGATACTGGAACGCAAGATCTACCAAAATCTTCTCTCATGTGCCAATGAGAATGTCCTCATCCCTAACTGTCAGTTCGGATTTCGTAAGCGACAATCCACATGTCATGCTCTACTAAAACTCACACACGATGTTACAACTGGTCTCCAAAACCAAAGCCCTACTGTGTGTATATCTCTCGATATTTCTAAGGCGTTTGATTGCGTCTGGATCTCAGGGATTCTGTACAAACTGCACTCCATATTGAATCTAAACTCTCACACAACAAGGCTCTTAGCCTCTTATCTTTCTGACAGAAAATTCGTTGTGAGGATAAATTCTTCCGTCTCAGAAACCCGCAACATAACCGCGGGTGTTCCCCAAGGCTCTATTTTAGGGCCAATTTTATATCTGTTATATACCGCGGATATTCCTCCGTATCTCCTAATGTTGTGATGCTGAACTATGCTGATGATACATTAATTTACTCTAGCAGCAAATTTGTTAAGGCTGCAAGAAACCACATTAACAACTTCCTCCCTAACATAACAACATATTTCAATAAATGGAAAATTCACTTTAACCCAAATAAAACGCATATCATAGTGTTCAAGGGCAAACATGAGCACTGTACAAACAACACTAGACGCTGCCACAACAAAATTAAACTTAACCTAAACAACACTCTAATAAAACCCTCCAAAACCCTAAAATATCTGGGAATCACTTTTCCTAATAACTGGTCTTTTTCCTCCCACATTAAAAATTCCCTTCATAAAGCCACAGTTCAGCTTAATCTCTGTAGAAGAGTAATGTGGAAACCTAATAGTCTCTCTCACAAAGTCAAACTGCTCATTTACAAACAAATTATCAGACCCACATTCACGTACGCGTGCCCATTGTGGTACCATATCACTCCCTCCCAAATGGAGAAGTTACGAGTATTCGAAAGAAAATGCTTTAGGTATGTCTCTGGGTTACATCGTCGACCTAACTCCCATAAGTACAATAGTAACGTAGAATTCTACAATACCGCTGGTATTGAGCGCCTCGATAGACGATTCCTCGAGCTATCTATCAAATTTATCGAAAACCTACGAAATAATCCCAATCCCGTAATAACCTCACTCTTAGCGAACCCTCTAGATATCAGCACTAACTATCCCAACTGTCTCCACACAAGAGTTATGTTCACCTCAGGCAGACTGGTAAATTATTCAAACGAGATCATATACCACAACACCGAAGTTACCCCTAACCAGTTTAAATACTGTAACGTCCAACCATTTTCCAACATCCTACGCTTTTCCAACGAACAACCGGAAAGAAATACTCTTCCTCAAACCCATAACTGACCTCACTCCACATCCTTTAATTCATATAGCCCATTAATTATAAAACATTGTTTATGGCTTTAGGAAAATCAAACTGTAATCAGAATAAATTAGGTTAAGTTATTTATATAATTAGGATTAAGTTTAGATTAAGTAAAGTTGAAAAAACAAATTCCTGGTTTTCTGACCTTTTCCAGGAAGATAACACCACTAAATTTATAAACACGCATCTATCTTGTATCTCATATAATATTGTTTGGAAAATGTATATATTATTATAATGTAAGCAATTGTTACGAAATTAATTTTAAGTCACTGTATTACTTAAATGTACAAAATCTAATGATGTTTTGAAAAAACAAAAAAAAAAAAAATTATTCGAGGATCAGTCTCGATTGGCATCCGAAGCGGTAGGACCAGTGGTGTATTGGGAGGGGAACGCGGTGGAACGACATTCCCTTACCTTTTTTCAGAATCGGAATTGCAAACGAAAATTATATTTTAAATTGGCGAATTTGAAAAACATTTCAAATAATATGTTAACTAACAGAGTATTTATCTTGCTTTTTTTGTTAATCCATATATTTATTTAATTTATTTAAGTGTTAATTTATTTAATGTTATAATTTGTTTGTTTGCCTTGTGTGTAAACCCAATTCGGTTTCGGTGGTGTAGACTTTCACAAGTTTCGAAGTCGAACGCCGTCGAGGATTTATGGACAAGTTATACTCCTTATATAGTCAATCTCCGAAAAACCAAAGAGAAATTGAAACATGTGCAGCGGCGCTCGGTGTGGAAATTAAACGCATTGGACGTATATTTAACGTCAAATAGGTGGCCAGCTCCTTTAGGACTGTATCAGCAGTTTGGCAGAATTGGTCATTTTTATCCCATCTTTTCGAAAATGCGAGTAAAGACAACAACCACACTAAGACGGAACAATCCATGTTCAATGGATTATATTGTAGCGAGCTTAGGGTTCGCTAGATTAATTATTTTGAATAAATAAGAGCCGTTGAATCGATTTTGAATTAATGTGACACTTTATTAGTCCGTTAATAACAACCGTTACTTTTTACCGTACACTTAACGATTTCTTCACTTATCGCTTCCGTACTTATCGCTTCCACACTTATTACTTCTTACTCATTACTTATCGCTTGCTTGACTTTCTACTTCTTACTCATCGCTTGCTTCACTTTCTCACTTATTACTCATCCTCCATGATCTGTGTGCGACGTATTTATACCATTTCCGTATTCTCATTCGGCGTTTCGTTTCCGCCCGTTCCATAGTCTTGAATGTTCTACTGTTCACGGTCTCCAGTTTTCCATTACTTTATAGAATATTCTAGTACTCTGTTTCGGACTCTCTAGAATATTCTAGTACTGATTGTCATATGCGTCACACTACCCTCCGCCTAGATTAGTTCGTCCCGAACTAAGTTCACTGGTCTTCCGGGCCAACAAAAGCTGCCAGTCGGTCGCGATGCACCACTTTCATCTTGGCGTTCGGCGGTGGAAGTTCTTGACCTTCCTCCAAATTTTCTACTTCTTCCTTTTCCTGACGACGGAATTCCTCTTGAATTTTAGGGATCTCATGCGAATAGTATAAGAGGAAATGCATGTGCACACCATTAAGCTCTTCTGGAGTTTGCACATCATGTAAGCGGTCTAGATCTTCATCTTTAATTACACGCATATCATCTGGTATTGGAGCATCTGTCGATTTCATAACGGTATCCAACTGGTAGTTCCGCATCTTTTCAAATAACTGGAGCGGTTTGTTCTTTGGAGCTGACAGTAAACACCAGCGTGCGTCGTAGTAATAGACTTTCCATAGATCGTTGCACGTTAATTCGGGTTTCATGTGTTCTTCTCTATAGAACGCAATGAACGGCACCTCTAGCTGTTGATTACGCCTACAATCTAGTGCTTGCTTGATCTTTTCCCCCGTATGTGGTGGCTTACAATAGCGGTCTCGACCTCCAACATCCGTTGATCTTTCTTGTTCGGAAACAGTTGATTTACAAAACGCATGTTTGTAAATCCATTCAGCTTCATCTTGTAGTTCATTGGGTCCCTCTGGAACAGGCGTAACCGGAACTTCGCGCAATTGCATTCGCTCAGGAATATCCGTTTTACGGATTTCATTGTCCAATTCAGTAAAGTGACCCTTTTCCAATTCATTAGGTTCGTATTCGGGTTCATATCCGTTCTCGTCATCATTAGTGAAATCCTCATAGTCGAAATCTACACCGAAACTGTTCTGACCTTCTTGCAATGACGCGTCAGTGACTAGAAGTCGTCTTTTCTTCTTCTTCTCAGCAATTTGCCTTCCTTCGTCGTTTACAATAAAATCCTCAGCACCAGACCCCGATTCCTCATCATCATTGAAATCTTTTGCCGCCTCAGTTTCCCTGTGACTACGTTCAGAGCGGCGTTCAACATCGTCTTCGTCGTCGAATAGCTGTTCGTCTATAGCCTCACGTGCTGAACCTTCATCGACGTGCTGTTCCTCTCCATCACTTTCTTCGTCCTGTGTACGACGCAGACGCTTGGAACGCTTTCTGCCTTCGATTTTCAAACCAAGATTCTCTTCAATAAGGTCACAGTCGTCGTCTTCCAGTCGGTCGTCCAACTCATCATCATTGTAAATCCGTTTCAGGGAACGGCCTGAAGCATCAGTGACTTCACCATCACTGCCGTCCTCTTCAATCGGGTTATCATCGATGAGATCCTTCAGTTCTTCACGTAACACATCATCGTCATCTTCTTCACTGCTGTCGGGCATGGCTTTGCTCTTCCTGAGTTTCTTCCTTTCATGTGGCTCCAATTCCTCCTCTTCCTCAGATTCCTCCGCTTCCGAGTCCCAGAATTCTTCCATACACTGCCTTTGGGCATTCAATTTTGCCTTAAACTCTGCAGCTCGCGCGTCCAATTTTGCATTAACGTCTGCAGTCCACGCATCCAATTCTGCAGCTCGCGCGTCCAATTTTGAGTTAATATCGGTAGCATGCGCGTCGAATTTTGCCATCATAATCCTGAACAATTCCGAAATGTCCAACGGTTGCGAACTCTTCTCCGTTACATTGGCACCATCTTGACTCGCCGTTTCTTCTTCATCCGGACAGTCTGGCCCAATCGTAAAAACATCTGTGCCAACATCAATATCCTCTTCCTCTATTGCTGCTTGCAGACGCTGTCGAAGAATTGGCTTCTCTCCTCTGCTATCCAGGTTCCGGTCCTCCAAACGTCGATCTGACATCGTCACAATCCACTTCCACAGACTTATTTACTTAAACAATAATTAATCCCACTTCTGACACCAATTGTAGCGTGCTTAGGGTTCGCTGGATTAATTATTTTGAATAAATAAGAGCCGTTGAATCGATTTTGAATTAATGTGACACTTTATTAGTCCGTTAATAACAACCGTTACTTTTTACCGTACACTTAACGATTTCTTCACTTATCGCTTCCGTACTTATCTCTTCCACACTTATTACTTCTTACTCATTACTTATCGCTTGCTTGACTTTCTACTTCTTACTCATCGCTTGCTTCACTTTCTCACTTATTACTCATCCTCCATGATCTGTGTGCGACGTATTTATACCATTTCCGTATTCTCATTCGGCGTTTCGTTTCCGTCCGTTCCATAGTCTTGAATGTTCTACTGTTCACGGTCTCCAGTTTTCCATTACTTTATAGAATATTCTAGTACTCTGTTTCGGACTCTCTAGAATATTCTAGTACTGATTGTCATATGCGTCACAATATAAAAGAATATTATCGAAACAATTTATTCAAGATTTGGCCTTAATGTATGATGTTCTATTCGAGCTATCTATTCTATCGGAAGCATTACAAAAAAGAGAAACTTCAATAATATATGCAGACAAATTGATTCGCCGCAAAATCATTTATTTAGAACATTTAAAAAATCCTGAGAAAGGAAAGAAGTCGTTGGAAGCAGCTTCTGCTTGTGAAATAATGCAATTATCTTCAACTACGTTAACAGATAATAAAATGGCAAAATTGATTCACAGAAATCAATTCCTAATTAGTATTATTAATAATATGAGGAATAGGCTAAACACCACATCAGAAAGTTGTTTAGATTCAGACGGAATTTTGACTACCGACAGTTCCGACATTGTTAAAGAATTGCGAATTCTTGAACCAACCGAATGGCCATCTGAATTTAATTTGGAATTTGGAGAAAAGGAAATAGAATCTCTCTGCCAACGCTTTAATTTACCCTTGGGGAAAACATTAAATGCCTTGGCTTGTGGTGGTCGTAACTTTTCAGACGATTTGGAAACTTTAAAAAAATATTCTAAAATTATAGCCTGCAGTTCTTCAGAATGCTAGCGTGGTTTTAACAGCATGAATTTAATTGTAACGGAAAGAAGATCACGCATTTTAATTGATCATGTTGCAGATTTATTGTTTATTAAACTTCATGGACCATCCTTGGAATTTTGGAATCCAATTTTCTAAGTAAAAACCTGGTTGCGTTCTCATCGATCCGCTACTGACCAGCAAACTAAAAGAGCAGGGGCAAATCATAAAAATGTGTGTGATCCTATTTGGGAGTTTTTTTAGTACACCATAAGTGTACTACACAATAATAATATCTTTCTGTTTTCATCTTTTTTTGAATTTCTTTTTTTGTGTTCGTTAATATTTTGTATAAGCAAGAATAAGAAAAAATAAAAACTTACATGGATAAAAATAGTTTGCTGAAAATAGGACTTTTTTTTGCTCCCACTATGCGTTCCCTTACTTCTTATTTTACCAATACATCACTGGGTAGGACGCCAGTAAATTAAATTAAAGGAAATAAAATACAAATATCCTAAAATAAAAAGCGTTTCATTGGGCCAGGACCGAATTCAGCAATCGTTCGCTTCTCTTCCTCGTTGATCGAGAAGCACGGAAGCAAACCGTACTACACCAAAAGACCCGCTTGAAACATACAGGAGTAAATCTGTTTCGAACCACAGATATTTAAACAATCCTTGAAGATCGTAGCTATTTCGATAATATCGAAGATATAATTAATCTGTAAATATAACCAAGATAGATTATAAGTCAGAGATACAGAGACTATAATCTCAACTGTTAGGTCCATTACTTGTTAACTTTACTGACTTTTAAAATTACTGCTAATAATATATAATTACAATTTTACACCACAAAATATATAAATTCAATATACCTTTTACGAAGTCATGTACTCTGGTAGACTCTTTGTTAATCGTCTGGCATATATGTACATTAAGTTTACAGCATCTGAACGCTTTCATCAAATTAATAAACATTCCTTACTTGTTTTCGTTGCATGAACACGACAGACAGTTTTAATGATGCATAAAATAAATTTGACTATCATTTGAGTACATCTTTAGTCTGTTTTACCAATGTCTGTCCACATATAACGATCGTCACATATTTGCTCGTTTTATGGTTTTATTGTTTGTTGTATTCCAGAATACTACCCTTTATTAAATTTAACACTGAATCTCCTTACACGTCCTTAAAAACTTCCCTTAACATATATTACATTCTCACTGAATACATACCATTCATAAACATTCAAAATATTGCCAGTTACAGCACATTTAATAACATGTCCCTTTTCATAACTTGCCCCTTTTTATTTGCCCCTTTTCATAACTTGCCCCTTTTTATTTCAAAACAGAGCACTTTGATTTTCGTTCAAATTTTATTCAATTTAAAAGTCACAGAAACTAAAGGAATACTTTGAGAAAATTTGTTTTGTTCATATTATAATTTACAGTAAATTAGAACACAATGTTCTATAAGTAGAGAAAAAATTCAATTGTAAAATCAGTCAGTTCAGTTCAAGACAGTTCGTACTACTCATCGCCAGTTCATACTGATCGCGATACTCAAGACAGTTCATACTCGACATATTCAGTTCAGCCATTGGTATCAGTCATGATCATACGATCGCATACTCATCATCGGCACTACAACCAACCAAGTCAAGAACAAGCGCAAATCATCGATAATTAGGATACTCAAGACATTTATGTACAAAAAAAAAAAAAAAAAAAAATACAAAATACAAAATAGAAAATAAAGGAAGTCCCACAATTTAAAATTTAATAATAGTAATAAAAAAAAAGTCCCACAATTTAAAATTTAATAATAGTAATAAAAAAAAAAAAAACCTCGCGACTAGGTTTACCTTGTTTGTTTTTCGTTTGTTGATTCTTGTTTCCTTTCCGTTGTGGGTTTTTTGTTGGTATTCTCTTTGTTGATTTTCTTTCTACTCTGTTTGTTGGTTTTTCTTTCTTTTTCGTTTGTTGGTTTTGTTTGTTGATTTCTGTTTATTTCTCCTTTTCTTTCCTCGTTTCCGCGCGCTTCTTCTCTTTGTCGCTTATCTGTTCACATGTTTTGTGACTAATAAAACATGGACACCTGCTCTACTCGTGGTGTGGGCCATCAGCCGGATCAGGGCATGATGGCTCTCATAAAGAGGCTGAAGGAGGACCTCGAGGCACTCAGGGCTGAGAACGCGGACCTAAAAAATAGATTGTCCCGACTGGAGGCCGCCCCATCCGCGTCCTTTTTCGGTGCGGGTTCGGAAGCTTCTGATTCAGAATCAGAGCTCGAGCCGGAGTTAGAGATTGTCACTGACAACTCTGGCGATTCAATGGACGACGACCAGTCGCGTACCCCCACCCCAAACTCATCTAGGGCGCCAAAACGAAAAACGCCGCTCCCAACAACAAGCTGTGAGGGAGGACCCACCAATAAGCGCGTCGCTACCGGCTGCCCGCCAACACCACCCCCATCATCATCATCTCCTGTCCCCAAAAAGTTGTCGAACCCTACGATAACTCAAAACTACCCGAAAATCGTGCCTCCGCAGGAGTCTTGCCCTCCGAGGCCAACTCCGGTGGTCAATCCAAAACCAGAGGCCGCTTGCGTTCCCGACACTGTCCACCCAGAGGGCGTGGTCCGCCCACCCGTCTCTAAGAAGAAGCAGCAACCCGGGGTCTTTGCGCGAGACCTGAAATTAAAAAAGTTCGTCGGTGACATGAACCGACTAGGGATCTCTAACTTCAAGGCAAAGACCTTAAGTCCATCCCTAAACAAAATCGTGACCTACGATAGGGAAACCTATCGCAAGGTTAACGACAACCTTAAGGCCAAGGAGGTGAATTATTACACCTTCACTCCGGCCGACGAAAAGTCCAGGACAATCCTCTTAAAACGAGTCGCTGCCTCTTGGGAAAAGGACGACATCGTAACTGCTCTTCAGACAACATTCCCTAACGTCAAATTCATTGACATCAAAAAATTCTCCCCCCCACAAAGGTTTGTGAACATCAGACCACAAAAATACAACAAGCTGAACATATGGCAGCTTCACCTTGCCCCAGGAACCGACATAGATTCCATAATACGAACAAAGTCGCTCCCAATCCTACATCAGCAAGTTGTCTTCGAGGTATTTCATAACAGAGAAATGCCTCAATGCAGACGTTGCCAACGTTTCGGGCATGTATCTCGAAACTGCAATATGAGTCGCCGTTGCGTTCGTTGCGGAAAATCCCACGATATTGGCAAGTGCGAACTACCGCTAGCGAAATACGATCCGGCAACAAATGTGCAGGATGAAATAACACTGCCAACTTGCTGCAACTGCGGCAACAAAGGGCATCCGGCTAGTTATAGAAATTGTCCTAAATATAAGGAAATTACACAAAGATCCAAGGAGACTCGAGCTAAGCAAACAGCCAAGTCAGACTTCGGAAAACAGGCCACACAAAACCTCATCCAAAATAGATTCACATTTGCCGACATGCTTAGGGGACAGCAGGCAAGGAATATGAAAGCTCTTCCAACTCCTCCCCCTCAAAAACATATTCAAGTCCCTAAGCGAGCCCCGGTAAAGGCCAACACGACGCCTCAAATTCAAGCGGCGGTGCAAAAGCCTCCGAGGGGGCAATCTTCAATGCTCGAGAAACTACTTAGTTTCTCCCGCTTAATTGAGGATATCCGACCCCGATATGAGAAACTATCAACCGAGGCAGAGAGGGAGGCCCTCCTTTTCACTGCATATGCAAGACATACCCTCCACAATGGATTCCAAAATTAAAGTTATCCTCTTAAATGTCAACTCTCTTGTTTCGCATTCCAAGCGTATGATAGTCTCTGACTTCATAAAGGAAAACCGGGCGGACGTGGTACTTGTAACCGAAACTAGGTTGCATCCATGTCACCGTCCCGTATTCCCAAACTTCTCCATGATTCGAAGAGATCGAACCCTCACTGGCGGTCCCACCATCAACGGAGGTGGAAATTGTATACTGGTTAATAGCGGACTTCGCCATGAAGCTATGGACCTCCTACACCTAGAGTCCATAGAGGTGTCTGGAGTTGAACTGCATCTGGCTAGTAATGGTAGAGTGAATATATACTCTGTATACCGCTCGCATAAAACCAATAATGGCCCCATTAATCCCGAAGATATCGGCAAACTAATAAGGACCTCGGGGCATACACCCTTCATCATAGGCGGCGATTTTAACTCCAGAATTCCCCACTGGAACAACTCTGTCTCTTGCCCGAATGGCACAAAACTGTACCAATGGTACACCGCAAACATGTATGCCCTCAACTTCGAAATAGTCGCAGCCACGGTTGGTACTCAAGGTAACTCAATTCTGGACATATTTATTGTGTCCAAAGACTTACTTCCACAAATCACTCCTCTTCAAGTTTCAGCGGGTGTATCTGACCACAACGCTGTGACTACATTCATTCGTGGCTATCGAGCATCTCGGGCTCATATCAGATACATACCCGATTATGGGCGGACAAATTGGGACAACTTCAATATTACATTGAACGATAAACTCCACCAATTCTCTCTCCCCACTGACAGGAACCTAACGACGGTTGAGATAAACAACGCTGCAAAACGACTTCACGAGATTCTAGTTGAAACCTCGGAGACTCATGTCCCGAAGTACAAACTTGAAAATACCTATCAGATCCCCCAGGACGACCTCACTCTTCGTCTCTTCCAGGAGCGTAAAAAGCTCTGCAGAATGAGACTTCGTCACCGCTTTACGCAAAGGGAGCCATTATTGCGATCGATTATTCACAATATTGGTACACTGATAAACAGAGAATCCAAAACAATCTTACCCGACAATTGGAAGACACGCTGAAGGGTATTCAGACGGACCAGAACGTTTATAAAAACGTTAAAAAGATATGTGGCTCCTCCCGCATCACTGGGCCAATTATGCACAATGGTGTTGTTGTCAATAACGACACCAATAAAGCAAATATCATCGGAGAGACCTTCGAAAACAACCACAAACTTACTCTCCAAGATGGCGACCCGGATACTAATGCAATCGTTAGTTCAGAGGTCCACAGTAAATTGGACGACTTCAACGAGCCAATTGTTGTCTTTAACCCAACTAACAGTGCATACTTGATGACACACGTGATAATGGTCACGGTTTCATCACACCAAATACCCTACAGGTCTGGTTAAATCTCGAAACCCCAAGAAGTCACCCGGTATCGACAACATGTCATACCACTCGTTGCGACGGTTTTCTGCCTTATTCTTTATAAAGCTCTCCATTCTGTTCAACTATGCTTACAACATGGGGTATTTTCCCCAAGCTTGGAGGCACGCTTTTATTTGTCCAATAGCAAAAGTTGGGAAACCAACTTATCACCCCTCAAACTTTCGCCCTATCTCGCTTCTCACTTGCATCAGCAAAATATATGAAAAATTCATATACGAGAAGCTAAATAACTTTGTCAGTGCCAGGCACCTAATACCTGATTTCCAATTTGGATTTCGAAGAGCGCACAGCACCACTATGGCTTTCAATTTATTTCAAAACCACGTCTGCGTGGGGCTCTTTAATAAGGAACCCACCGTTGCGGTAAGCCTAGACATTGAAAAAGCTTTTGATACGACTTGGATCGAAGGTCTCGCTTTTAAACTATTAAATACTGGCCTCAGTAGAACGCTATGTAGTATCATCTACCAGTTCGTTCGAAACAGAACCTTCCAAGTTAGAGTGAATGGAAAGCTTTCCCGAACTTTTCACCCCGCTGCAGGCGTACCACAGGGCTCCTTTCTAGGTCCCATCTTATTCAATATTTACACCTCCGATATTCCCCGCCCTGTGGACGGGAGAGTAAATCAGATATGCTACGCGGATGACGTCCTGGTGTACACGTCAACCAAAGGCCCCAACCTCGCAACAAATCGACTCAACCGTCACTTGGACGAACTGTATCAGTATTACAGTCGATGGAAAATCCGACTTAATCCATCCAAAGCACTAGCCATAATTCTGAGTAGTAAACACTCCCAACCTACTTCTCGATATTCACAGAATATTCGAATAAAAATGGGAGATACTACGATTAGACCACAGGACAAGATGAAATATCTTGGGGTCACTTATACCCCAAAAATGAATTTCATCAAACATGTGACCCACATTCTCCAAAGGGGCCTCGGTCGGTCTAAGCAACTGCACAACATCTTGAAATGGAGGAACAAAGTTGACACCAAAGTTAAGCTTCTCTGCTATAAGCAGCTAATCCGATCTGGAATATCGTACGCCTTTCCCATATGGTCCTGCATATCTTCGGTCCAAATGGAAAGACTTCGAGTTTTCGAAAGGAAACTCCTCAGAAGATGCACCAATCATTCTAGAAGGCCTGACGGTCGTCATTACCCCAACTCTCACCTATACGAAGGCGCCTCCATTACCCCTATCGACGAGTACTTGCTTCAATTAGCATATAAGTACCTCGAAAACATTCAGAACAGCAAGAACCTACTTGTACGGAACTCTTGCGTTCTTGACCCTTCTCTCTCTCTCTCTCGATCTCTTCGGATAAAACCCCCACAATTTCTTCTTCAGTACAAAACTGAAGAAAGCACCCTTCCCAACAACAACATCATCATCATCATCATCATCATCGGCACTACAACCGGGAACCGGTCTTGGCCTTATTTAGCAAGTCCTGAGGCTTGTTAAATTTTCCATAATGATTTATTTTGTCTGGGCAAGGTCATTAGTCTTGCGCCAGGGGCTCCCCGACGGGGAATCGAACCCCGGTCTCCCGGGTGACAGGCGGGTATACTAACCACTATACTATCGAGGAGCCCTTCCCAACAACATTCCCCTCTATAATAGAGGATTCCTGGACCCATCCCATAGGGTCTACTATTAACAAACCACACACACGAACGTACAGTACAAGACAGCACAAACACAAACTTACACACCGACCAAAGCGCAGATTATCAGGCGCCAAAGACGTGATCTGCGTTCTCTACCGCACCCAAGACCTACCGGTCTTGTACGATTTCTTTCCCACCATCCCTCTATAAAAGTAGTTAGAGAACACCCGGACTAACACTGTCCACACTATCCTTGGATACCCTTTTCTCTTTTCTTTTCAGAGATCGCGAGACCGAGCCCAACATCCTCACGGATGTGGCTGATTCTGGTTATCGCAAGATGACCAGAAGTCAGAGACAAGATGAAGGACACATATGTCCTTGTCTCGCTAAATTCGGCCTTCTCGCCACAATTTTTTTATTTTTATTTTTTTGTTGTTGTAGAAATACAGTTCAGTTAGTTTGAGATTGGACGCGAGTCAGTGGAGAAGAAACAGATTTGAAATTAAATAGCTGAGTAAACAGTCAGCTGAGTTTTGAAAGTTAGTTTTGAGTTTGAATTCGGAAGCAGTTAAAATGGCTGGTAATATGAGCTCAGTGGAAAATACTTATTAAGAACAACCACTTAATCGGAAACAACGCTTTCAAATATCAAAGACCGATCTTTGATTAAATACTGGAAAGAAAGTTTGATTTGGAAAAGGCCTTCTGGATATGCGTTATCTGATTCCAAAGACATCACAACAAATCTAGAATCAAGATATCTAATGAGATTGTTGAGCGTACAGAAGTTCCTTAAAAGAAGTAAAAGAAATAAATAAAAGGTCCCCGCTCTTCCCTCAACCGAGGAAGCACGGCGCCGGACGTCAACAGTTTTATAAACTTTGCAGTTCACCCGTAACAAGCGCTCAATTTAAATTTACAGGTGAGTAATTAGTCAGAGGTTGTACAATTTACGTCTTAATCGATGCCACTGAATTTACTCAACGGTTTACCACTTTATGCCAAAGTCATTGTCACGGACATAGAGTCGGAAACCAATCAATGCACACACCAAATGCCCACACAATTATACGACCAACGAGTCTCAATGGAAAAGTGTAAAACTAACCGAGTTTGGTGCCATCCTCCTACCCATCAGCATCGTTACCATCATCGCCATCCACAATGATGGTTAGAGGTATCAAAGAAGTAGATAAAATGTACATGTGCCCGCTTCCTCAGACCATCAAAGACTTACGAAGAGAGCGTCCATGAAGCTGACTTTACCGTCTACACCTGGCTGCTAACATCAGCTAAACAGAATTTGAATTAGTCAGAGACTTGTCGTGATCCAAGGCGGTCTACACGGATCGTATTGTACAAAGTCGCTTCTTACGTAGAACATGTTATAAGCAATTCGAACGTCGAAGTATTAGACGAGAACGACGAGAACGACGAGATTGTCGCGTGTGTTGTGTAAAGGTTATTTTGAAAAGTTTATTAATTTTCTGGATTACCCAGTCTCCAAACAAGAGCTTCATAAAAATACATATTATAACATTAAGCACAGATCGTGATCATGCCAAGCTATAATAGTTTTCGCAGCGTCCAACCAGCTTCATGGTTAGCCAGTTTCGTTTGCATCCTTGTCGTGCAGTACGGCATGACAGCATCCGTTAACTCGATGGGACCGAATAACAACACATCCTATGTCACCGTTAGTGGCATCAAAAGCCATCAACCGTCGAAGGATCAACAGCGGTTGCCCACTCTTTCGGACGCAGGAACTTATGGTAAGTCCTCTCATAGTATACCACGTTTCGGTCCTAATTGTATTTGGTCACGAAATCCGTTTTACCCGACCAAATCTCAGTATTTGTGGGATGTGTGTACAATAATTAAAGGCATCACTGGCTTACGTTTACCATTTATGGGTGTCATCAGTAATTTGGGGACGGCGTTTGCTATCAAAACGGTTTCGATTGAATCGTGGTAGCATGCACATCGAGACGTGACTCGCCGTCTCTCGCCTCTGGGTTTCAGTGGATTATTACCAAAGGCCGATACTTCCTTTAAGATTCTCTCTTGGTCGTTTTTATTCTCTGCGCATTGAAAATACGGGAATTTATGATCGTATGCTAATGCCGTGACCAGCGGTACATCGATGCCAGCAGTCAGTAGTTTTATTTTTATTTTATTGCAGATTGCGCAAGTTGTACCCGGTGGTGAGGTGCCTAATGATTTATGATCCAACGTCGATCGGTGATGTATTGTTGCAAGGGATCATGTAACGATTTGTAAGACTAGCAGGTCTGAGAAATTCATCATTTTGTAGCGACTGAAAGCAATTATTGATCGTTCTACATCATGTTAGTTTTTGTTTAATTCCCAGGTGGGGTTTAACCAAAGAGGGTCAGACCAGTGCCAACAGCTGTTAAGCGATGAACATTTTTAATCATTTTTAGATTAAGAGCGATGAAGAATGGGAAAGGAAAGCTTGACTAAATAGTGTTAATTAAAAAGATAAAACACAAAAGCATTCTTAATTAAAAAAGAAACAAAAACACCTCTTGGAAAGCCATACCCATGGTTTGTGCAGAATTTGCCGGAATGATGTTGAAGAGTCTATCTTATTGTTATACTCAAAAAAAACTCCTTATAGACAACGGGGTCTTTTAATTCTGTTCTTGAGTGGTATCTATCACCTAAGTCGGAAAGTATACTTTCGATATGTACCCATGGAGATTATTTTGGTATGTGCCATATAAAGTCCGCCTTTCTCAACTATAACCTTAGCTCCCTTCCATTATTGTTCGGATAATGACTGAGGAAAAAGAATAGTTTATGGCTCATTAAGTAACGGAATGAAATACAATTTGTCTAGGTAATGCTTTCAGTCTTGAGTTTGTAATCTTTCACGTTTTATTCGTTTCTGATGTCCTCAACGACGTTAAGTCTTTGTATTCATTCTGTACGGCGTAACTAAATTTTATTACAATCGTTGGCCTATATGTGTACGTAGTACACGTAACCCAATTCCCAGCTATACAAAGGGGATATTTCTGTGGTGACAGGCTAATGACTTCTATCTTAGTTGGAGTTATTCTTACTCGGACAAAGAACTAACATAATATCTCCAGTAAACGATTTTAGACTCTCAATTCTTTTGACTTAAACATTTTGATTGGGCTTTTGGGGGAAAATACTTTATTACATCTCTATACTCGAATCATAGAGAAAAGCATTCCAGTGTGAGGTCAATTGACACTTTTGAGTCATGGTTGGGCGATGTACTTACTGATTACTGCTAATCAAATTGGGACAAGGTGTGTGTTCATTTTAGTAGATTTTTGGCCAATGTGGGTTAGAATAAAATAGATTTTTCTTTTTTGAAATTCTTGAAAGCAATTTGTCTTATTCTGAGGCAACCGTTTGTTCTTACCTAAAAGCAACTTCATCAAGAACTTCTTTTTAATCATTTTTTTTCTTACAACTTTACTCCTAACATAGTGACTTAGTTACAACGAGTTATATAAGTAAGGAATGGCGCAACCTTGCCCGTAAAAATAAATTCATCATCATCATCATCATCATCATCGGCACTACAACCGGGGGCCGGTCTTGGCCTTATTTAGCAAGTCCTGAGGGTTGTTAAATTTTCCATAATGATTTGTTTTTTTCCCCGGGCAAGGTCATTAGTCTTGCGCCAGAGGCTCCCCGACGGGGAAACGAACCCCGGTCTCCCACGTAACAGGCGGTTATACTAACCACTATACTATCGAGGAGCCAAAAATAAATTATTATGGAAAATTTGACAAGCCTCGAGATTTGCTAAATAAGGCCAAGACCGAATCCCGCTTGTAGTGCCGATGATTATGATGATGATGCTGTTGATGATATAAATAAGGACGTAAGAGCCCGCTTCTGATATATTTATAAAAGAGGGAAGAATTTGCTGTAAATATATAAAGTTGGGCGACGATAGCACGACACGTATCGCTTTCCCTACTGCGTGCCAATGTTGTAGTAGTAGATGTTACTACTGGCCTCGCTCCCAGGTAGATTGTCTCTTTGTCCTGAAAAAGACGAAAGATCTCTTTAAGACCGCTCCCGAGGGGGCCCGTTGTGGTCGCCGCCGTGCTTCCTCAAACCATGATGAAAGAGCAACAATCGATCGTTCGTGGGACGTCACTTTGGGAATAGCGTCCCTGTACCATGTAACCTTAGTACCTTCTGTTGATGTCCGTAATCGTGGACGCTCTTAGGGTTAAAACGTTGCTCTTGACACCATTCTACTCACCGGTTCCTTTTCCAATTTTTAGGAGTCATCCTGGTACACAAAGAATCAGCCAACGTTGGTAACGACGCACAATTTCCAAAATAATAAAAGATGTGTTGGTTTTAAATTCAGTTTAGTTTTATTGAATGTTGATTTTTGTGGGGGCGATGCCTCCAAGGCAAGAGGGATATGTAGATATAAATTAAAATCAGAGTATTTCTGCAGATGTAAAATTAAAATTAGAGTATTTCTGCTCCTTGTTACAGATGCAGATTAAAATTAGAGTATTTCTGCAGATGTAAAATTAAAATTAGAGTATTTCTGCTCCTTGTTACATATGCAGATTAAAATTAGAGTATTTCTGCTCTGTGGCACGAGGGTTAAGATACTGCGGCCCGGAGAGCACTTTGCTATTCCTTTATAGAGGAAAACAAATCGAGATTTGTATCCCAAAAATACACATTTTCATACCACAATCTCGATTTTTGGGTATCCTGAGTGAGATGCTCAGTGTTTACTTTAGATAAGAATTCAATTTCTTGAATTCTTACGAAACTATTTCGCAGATGTGGGAATGTATCTGGTTTTGGTTTTGTATTTGTTTTTCTCAATGGAAAATTTTCAGATAGAGATAACGATCTCTGAATTTTGGTTTTCGATTGATGCCGTGGGGCAAATGTAGAACGAAAAACGAATATTAGATTCGTTTATTGTGAATTTGATTTTAATTAATGATTTTGGATTTAAGTATGCCGTGGGGGCAAATGTTAAGCGATAAACGAATGTTTGATTCGTATATTGCGAATTTTGGATCATGTTTGGGTTTTTTTTTGGGTTTTTGATAGGTTTTTGAGTATTATTGCTGGGATTTGAATATAGGAACGGGGGGAAAAGGCGGTATGGCTTTTTAGAGCACTACACCAACGTTGTTGAGTTTCCATTTCAGTTTAAGGGTTTCTCCCTTAGCTGCGTCTTTAACGAAGATTCAGTATACATATAATATGTACTACCTCCACGTTTCCTCCACATCGTCAAAGTTGCGCAACAGATCACCACTCCATGCTCAGCGAAAGATCAGATGTATTCCGCATTCATCATCATCATCGGCACTACAACCGGGATCCGGTCTTGGCCTTATTTAACAAATCTCTCCACCGGTCCCGATTTCGAGCCGATGTCATCCAGTTTAGCACTCCCAGGCTCTGGGCGTCCTGTTCTACGTCACCCCTCCAGCGCAGCCTAGGTCTGTCGCGCTGTCTCCTTCCATACATCCTGCCACAAAGGACTTTCCGTGCAGGCTCCTCTTCGCTCATTCGTGCTAGGTGTCCCACCCACCGAGTCTACCGAACTTGATTTTTCTTACAACATTAGCTTTAAGGTAAATTGCGTACAACTCATGGTTGTAGCGTCTCCGGAATCGTCCTCCCTCACATACGGGACTAACAATTTTCCTTAAGACCTTCTTCTGGAACGCTGCTAAGAGTTCAGAGTGCCTTTTATTGAACACCCAGGTCTCGGATCCATACATGAGTACTGGTAAGACCATGGTCTTGTACAGTAGTAGCTTGTATGTTCTCGATAATTTCGGGATTTAAAGAGCTTTTATAGACCATAGTAGGCTTTTTGGATTTGATTAGCCGTTCCCGTATTTATTCTTCCATATTGTTATCGGCTGATACTATTGACCCAAGGTAGTTAAAGGAATGCACCACTTCGAATTCGTGCTCCACTACCCTGATAGTTTGATCAACGTTAGGTCTTTTCTTCGTAGAAGTTGCCACCATTTACTTAGTTTTGCCCTCATTAATATGCAGTCCCAGTTTTTGTGCCGCCAACTCGATCTGGGTGAAGGGTTCCTGTACAGCCGATTCGGTTCTACCTATGATGTCGATGTCATCTGGGTAGGCAAGTATCTGGCTGGACTTGGTGATAATAGTCCCTGTAGTAGAGTCACGGATTGCTTTCTCCAACGCCATGTCGAAGAAAAGGCAGGTCAGACCGTCCTCTTGTCGGAGTCCATTAAAGATGTTTATTGGTTTGGACAGCCATCCCGCTATTTTGACTTGACTAGTTATGTTGATATAATGGGCTCCGCGATACTATAGTGGTTAGTATACCCACCTGTCACGTGGGAGACCGGGGTTCGATTCCCCGTCGGGGAGCCTCTGGCGCAAGACTAATGACCTTGCCCGGAAAAAACAAATCATTATGGAAAATTTAACAAGCCTCAGGACTTGCTAAATAAGGCCAAGACCGGTTCCCGGTTGTAGTGCCGATGATGATGATGATGATGATAATGGGATATAAAATTCGAGACAATTTTCCATCGCCTGCCTAAGGGTGAATATCTGACCAATCGCTGATTTGCCTGGGATGAAGGCACACTGATATTGACCAATCTTGACTTTAGCGTATGGGGCTATCCGATCTTGTAAGATAGTGGAGAGTATCTTATAGGCGTTATTCAGCAATGTTATACCCCTATAGTTGCTGCACAGTGTGATATCTCCCTTCTTATGTATGGGGCAAATTATACCACGACGCCTGATGTAACGCTGTCCCCCCTTGTTTGATCAACTCAGCTGGTGTGCCATCAGCTCCGAGGGCTTTATTTGAGTTGAACTGTCTTATGGCTTTTAATGTTTCCTCAATGCTTGGTGGCGGGAGCATGTGGTCTTGATCTTGCATTGGTGGAGCTTTCAATTCTTCTGTGAGCTGACCATTTAGCAATTCATTGAAGTGCACTTCCCATCGCTCCAGAATGCCTTCAGGATCGGTGATCAGATTACCCTCGTTATCCTTGCAGTATGTGCAGCGTGTGTTGCCCCGCGTCATACTGCGGATTATTTGGTAGAACTTCCGCGCCTGGTGCGGACCTCACTCTTTACTTTTCTCTATTTCACAGACAAGGGTTTTTTCACAGGCACTTTTCTTTTGTTTGTGAAGTCTTTTTTCAGATCTTCTGAGCTCTTTGTATTTTTCCATGCGCATCCGCATCCTATGAGACTGCTGCATTGCCCGGTATGCAGCATTCTTTCATTCAGTCGCTGGTTTGCACTCATCATCAAACCAGTCGTTCCGATCTCTACGACTACTGCCTAAGATGGAGTTGGCAGTACTAATGACAGTATTCTTAAGGCGTGTCCATTTCTCTTCTACGCCCGGCATTCTGGCCCCAGGACTTACTCTCCCTCCGTCGAGGTCTTCGAGGGCCAGTCTTAACGCATGACCAAAGGTGTTGCTGGTATTCTCATTGCGTAAGGCAGCCGGGTTAATTCACACTTGATCCACGGATGCAATACGTCTCCGTAAGACAAACCACGTTCGGAAAACTGTACCAACAAGATAGCGCTCCGACTCGACGTTGGCACCTCGGTGCGTTCGTACCGTCATCAGACTCGTGGAGTGGGGCCGATCTATCAACACGTAGTCAGTTTTTGGATGCTGCCAGTTCGATGACTCGTAGTCCATTGTGATTAGTGTTCTCATGCAAGCTATGGGAACCTGCGTATTGCCTGAAAATCGGCTCCCGACTTATTATCGCATTCAGATCACCAAGAAGGATTTTCACATTGTAGGCATTGATGGCCCGCTCGACGTTCTCGTAGTATTCTTCCTTTTCGCCGCCAGGGGACTCCCCTGTAGGTCTATGAACGTTTATGAGGCTTATGTTCTTAAACTTGTCTCGCGCGCGAAGAATGCATAGCCGTTCGTTTATTGCGTTAAAGCCGATAATGGCAGGCTTAAGTTTTTGGTTGACTAGAAAGCCTACTCCGAGCACATGGTGTTTTGCATGATAGCTGTAATAAATTTCATACTCGTTTCTCTGACACCATTTCCCGTCCATCTTATTTCTGACAACGCTGTTATGTCAGCCTTATATTCGGACAGGGTACCGGCTAGCTGCTGTGCAACGCGAGCTCTGTATAGTGAGCGGACGTTCCATGAGAAAGTTCTTAAATCGTTTAGCCATTTTCGTTTCCGTGGTCGTCGACGTGTATCCGGTCTATATCCGAGGCTTGTTAAATTTTCCATAATAATTTGTTTTACGGATAATACATAATCTCACAACCCTTCCATTGAAATATCTAACACGATGAAAATGTATTCACGTCTCTTAAACGCAATTAATATGATAATAACCGAAAACAGGAATATATCACTGGTGTGACATTTTTAATGTTAAATGAAATTCTTTCTCTTTTCTTAATGTATGAAAACAGTCAGGCGTTTGTATACCAATTAAGTTGTGTGTCCAACGGGTTTACTAATAGCGTTAATAATAACAAATTGTTGTTGCGAGATTTATTTAATGATTACTACAATATACAGGAGAAAGGTAGTTAGTTAGTTCAGAAAATCAGAATTAAACGATACTATTTTATGTTTCTGGGCGGAGTGAATTGCATCTTAGAAATCATACACGGAAATGCTGTTACTCTCTCATTTGCAACATCATTACTGACATGTAAATTATTTATTCATTTCTTTATTTGCTCTCTCCTCTTCCGGGCGCGATGTGCGTTGAACTGAAAGGTATCGAAAGTCATCTTCAGATGATTTGTGTAAAAAAAAAATAATTTGTTATTAAAATATTGTCAACTGAATATCTCCTATTACTGCAAACTTTTCCCCAAGTAGATTAATTATCATCCAATACTGTAATCGGGATCCGGTCTTGACCTCTCGTTGTCGTATATTTCGTATTTCCCAATTCTCGGGATGGTTACATTCGGTTTGGTATTATAGCGTTTGGAATGATAGTAAAGAACTTGTGATTCGAATTGACGCTATGACTCAAGTATATTCCACTGATGTGAATTGTTATGTTATCGCTATGGTATACGGCTCTGTTGTATTTTCTTATTCCATTTTCGTTCGGTGCTCTTCACTATTTGCTTGTGTACCGTGTGTGTATCTGTTAGAGACGCTACAGTATCACAATACTTTTTGAAACCTAGTAAATTCCATCCGTTAGCGAGGATGTGGCTTTCCATGGTATCCTTCACCAAGAATCAGCCAGTTGTAGCAGTCGCTAACGAAAAACGCCCTAATTTAATTTTTTTTTAATTTCCCTTCATTGAAGTATATTTGTAAAGCCATTTGTAAGGCTAACTAGTTTTACCTATTTAGTTATGTTACTTTCGAATTCTTTAAAGCTAAAATTAAAATCGAACCCGAAAGCTTTCGAAAGATTGTTATGTTCAAAAGCTTGTTCGAGAGCATCGGTTAAGTAGAATTAATTATATGCTCGAAAGCACAGCTGTAAGTTCGGTAATTCATTTTGTTAAACAGTGCTGTTAAGCTGACTATAAAATGCGTGATCCCGGCTATGCAATTTGAGTCGCACCTGCTCAACACGCAGAACAAATTCACAAGTTACTCTAAGGCAATTCCTAAGAGGGCTTGGTGGGTTGACCCAGCTGGCAGAGTAGGGTTCCACCATGGCTTGGTGGGAACCCAAACCCATGCGTTTTTTTTTTTTTTTGGTGAAGCCGCTCAGCTGCACTTCCCTCTTTTCAGGTTCTACGTCGTGGTAGAGATCGGTTGCCTCATCATTCTAAGGTTGTTCCTAGAAGGGCGAGCCCGGTCGAAGAATTTACATTGGTCCACTTACGTCGTGGTAGGTGCCGGCCGACTCGTCACCCTAAGGTTGTTCTTAGGAGAGCCCAATCCAAGGGAGGGTATTCCGCCCCATTATGGATTTACATTGGTCCACTTACGTCGTGGATCGGTTACCTCGTCACTCTAAGATATTCCTAGGGGGGCAAGTCCGACCGAAGGAAAGATTGTATTCGAATATTCTGTGAATATCGAGAATAGGTTGGGATTCTTCTCAGAATTATGCCTACTGCTTTGGAAGAATTAAGTCGAATTTTCCATCGACTCTAATACTATTACAGTTTGTCCAGGTGACGGTTGAGTCGATTTTTTACGAGTTTAGGGCTTTTGGATGACGTGCACACTAGAACGCCGTCAGCATGGGATATCTACTTTATTCTCTTGTCGACAGGGCGAGGAATATCTGAGGTGTAGATATTAAATAGGGTGGGGTCTAGAGCGGACCCTTGCGGTACGCATGCGGCAGCGTTTAAAGTTGGGGATAGCTTTCCATTCACTCGAACTTGAAAGGTTCTATTTCGAACGAAGTGGTAGACGATACTATTCTACTGAGCCCAGTGTTCAATAATTTAAAGACGAGACCTTCGATCCACGTCATGTCAAAAGCCTTTTCAATGTCCAGGCTCACCGCAATGGTAGGTTCCTTATTAAAGAGGTGTACGCAGATGTGGTTTTGAAATATGTTATGTTGAAAGCCATAGTGGTGCTGTGTGACCTTCTAAATCCAAATTGGAAATCAGGTATTAGGTTCCTGGCACTTGTAGGGTTATATTTTATTAAATTCATTTTCTTACCTCAATGGTCTTCCTTGTTTTCAAGCTTCCAATATTGAAAAGCGATTATTTATTATTTATTTATTTATGTTTTATTTATTTCATTAGTTTGATTTTTATTTTGGCCGTCGCCTTGACCTCTGGATCCCAACTGATCTCGAATCCAAAATGCACTACCCTTTTATACTCTGTGGCAACAGAGATTTGTTAAAAATATTATTTAAAAATTCCAAGAAGCCCAAACGAAATTTTGTGTGCTTCAATTGGAATAGGGTTCCCGGAAGTGTATACGAATTTTACTTGAACAAATTCCCGGAAGAAGAAATCATGAAATGCATTTAGTATTACGCGTTTCATGATGTTAGGATTATTAGGAATTGAATCAATGTACGACAAATGGATTTTGGTTTAATTTTGTCGTGCATATGATTCAATTGGATTATGGGTGAGGTAATTAGGAATTTGAATCAATGTGCGGCAAACTAACTTTTGGTTTAACTTGTCGCTTATATGATTCACTTGGATTAGGATTATAGATAAGTGGGTGAGAGTAGTGATTTAGGATCACTACATTCCTCCCCCCTTTAGAAAAGAAAATTAATCTGGAAGAGGTTAATTTTCTAGAATGAGTGAAAAGCAAAGGGCGGTGGCATTTTGAATTCGCGATAGTTTACATTTTTTGTTTTAGTTTAACATTTAATGCATTATCTCGTTATGTTTAATATGTGTGCTACATGTTGTATTTTCTCTTTTGCGGTAATGCTTCTTAAGTTTGTTTGTATAAAGAATGGTATGGTATTTATCAAATAATTGTGGCTGGTGTCATGTTTACATTTATCATTTAAGTATATTAATGAAAGTGAATTTTAAAAATAGACATATGTATTATAAGAATAAGTAAATAAATTTCTTAAATTAGTAATTGTTTTCATTTTGGTTCGTATTTTACTATGTTATTTTTCTAATCTATACTTAAGCCATTAATATTTATTTTGTTGTTGTTGTTCATTTAATGCTAGATTAATAGAGATACATGTGTATTTATTTTTTAAAAAGAGTCTTACACTAGTAAATATAAAGTAAATTTTATAATATTATTTAGAATTCTTTGTAGTTTCATTCTTTGTTGTATTTACATGGTAATTTTAGCTTAGGTCTGGTTTCGTATATCTGTATTGGTTTTATTTACGTATATATTTTTTCAAATAGTTATTTACAATTTATAAATTGTCTTCCACATTGGGGTCAATGTTTGTTTTGTTTTATTTGTATGTGATTTCTTTTTTGTATTTCATTCCATTTATTTTAATATTACCACTGTTTTTTGTTGTTGCCCCTTTTGTCTATATTGTATATCTATTAGTATTTTTAAGTGATAAAGTATTGAACTACAATACACCCTGGGGATAGTAAATGTCTAAGGTTGATAGTGGAAGGGGAGGTGAAACTAAGGTGGGGTTCAGTCCTAATCAACCTTGGAGTATGGTTTCAATCTTTTATTGCTTATTTTTATGGATTTTTTACCAATTTTGATGGTTGTATTATTCGGCTCAGTTATTCCTGTAATGAGGAAAGGGCCCTTCCAGATGGGTGTTTGTTTATTCTTGGGGTTTTTGTATCTTACCAACACCATGTTTCCCCCATGAAACGTTTCTGACTGTGTTTCCTTACCGGAGCAGGTGGCTACCTTTAACGAATGGCACTCATTACACTGCTTTCTATACTTCCTAATGTCGGAGAGCATGGACGGCCACCAGTATCTTTGTCGTATCTTATTATACGATTTGGTGATGCTTTGATGTCCATCGGAAGGGGAATTGTGGTAAACCCTGAGATTCGTCGCGATCTCATCGAGGTTTATTATTTTTTCGGGTGTTGTGGGCTTTTGGAAAAAGTTTGTATTTTGAGAGGAGCTGGGGCACGAAGTTTTTGGATTAGCTGACGAAGTGTCAGTTATTTGATTAGTACTTTTGATGTTACCACTTAGCTCCTTGGGGTTCCTCTTTTTCTGGTTAAGATTTAATCTGAAGATTTTGCGCTTACCTTGGGCTTGCTCCTGTTTCCCTTTAGCGTATTTATTTTCAGGTGCCTTTTTCTCGACGTGTGAGAACTTTATTGGCACACTAAATACTTTGGGGTTTATTGCGAGGAAAAGTGACGCGTTGTTTGGGGCCTTCCACATTGCAATATTTTGACAAAAAGTCATTTCCAAGCAGACCGTCTTCTGGTAGATCGGGCATACTGCTCACTACTTGGAATTTGCATGGGTGTTTAGCCCTACCTTTTAACTGGAAGTTGACCTTGCAGCTTCCCAAGGTCCTAATGCTTCCGAACGGCGTCTCTAAAGTGCAAGCCCCTTGCCGATTTATTTTGGCGTCTGATTTTCTAAGGCAATTTTTGTTAACCAGGCTTACTTCCGCACCGGTGTCCACTACTAGTGTTGTGTTTTTGTTAACACCTACATCTATTGGTAGTTGGACGGTGGGGATGCTGGTTATCGGGGCGCGTGGGGTCCTGATATGGTAGCTCCTTTTTGCCACCGAGGGTTTTAGGCTCGAAGTGGGGGAATTCTTTGCAGGTTGGCATTGAACTCGCGACTCCCATTTCAGCTTTTGCTGCCAGGATCCTAGATTGTGACCTTGTTGGCCACAGAAGTCGCAAGTCTGCCTTATGTGCAGAACTCTTTTTACCTCCCTTAATCGCCGGCAATCACGGATATCGTGATTTAATTGCTGGCAGTGTGTGCAACAGGGTGTGTTTTTCCTTTTGACACAATCCTCATAGACATGCCCCCTTCTGTTGCAGTAACTGCAGGTTATTCTGCTGAGGGAGGCATCGTGTGTCAATGATATGTTGGGAGGGTCTGATTCTATAACCCCTTCGGTTCCCCTGTATGGTTGGTCAGCTGGCGGTATTTGCGCCTCTAGTTGCGGAGTTCCCTGTGTAGTGGGTTGGATGTGTGGCAACCCTTCTATATTTGGAATATTGGGCATTATTTGAGTTAGAGTTTGTCCCAGCTGGGTACCTAGAGTCGGTTTATAGGCTTCTAAAGGTGCTGTTGTTGTACAAGGCGAGGGAGAATTAAATGAAACCTGCGAAGAGATTAATGCCAGCTGAGGTTGTTGGATTTGTTCCAATTCCAATGTTTTTTCCATTAAGGAATCTATTGGTACATCGCCCATCAGTAATAAAAATTGTCGATGGTACGTTTTTGTAGATGCTTTTTGCAAAGTCATCTAATTGTGCCTTTATGGCCTCAGAGAATGTGGGACCGTATTTTAGTTCCGCGGCTTTCTTACATTCCCTTAACGACTTCTTTAGTCGTAATTGGAATAGGATAATTGCTTCTGCCGGATTTTGCCGAGTAGCTAATAGCTTATTTACCAGGTCCTGATAGTTTTCTACTGGTAGATAAACCTTTCTTAGCACATCCTCGGCTTCCTGAAAAGATGCGAACGGAATGGACGCGAATAAGGCAGAAGCTTCACCCCGTAGCCTAGTAGGGAATATTTGTAAGAAAGCCCCGTGTTCTTCGTTCTTGAGGCAGTTTAAGACCCTCTTGCAGCAATCCAAAAAGGTTTCCAATTCTGCACCTATATGCGGGTTTGGTTCCCCGGAGAAGATGGGGATTAGCTGTGCTGACAGCTTCGCAACCCTTGTGTAATCAATGGCCATTGTTTCAAGGGTTGCGAGATCCGTTTGGTGCTGAAGAACTGGAATTTCCGATAAGGATGGGTTGGGGCCGCGAGTTTTGATCGGGGGGTTTATTTCGATTATTGTTCCGCTGCGAAGTTTCTTGGGTGAAGGAGGTACAGGGTCGTGGGGCGTGCTAGGGCTTGAGGTGGTTTCTTGTTCCATAGACCGACAGTTTTAATAGTGATAAGCGGTGCTGATACAAGGAGGGAAAATGGTAGTAATAAATATAGGTATATATATAGAGTAAGGTTATTAATGTTTAAGACACTTGCTATCCCGTAAGTGTTTTTGTTCCTTGTGTTAATTTCATTTTTATTATTTATTATTTGGGGGTAGAAATTCTTCCCTAGGATTACTAGCCACACAATATAGACAAATATAGACCCAACAGAATTGAGGAAGAGACTATGGTTGTAGCTTATGTTTAAAAGGTGGAAATATTCATAAAAAAAAAGGAACGCAAAAAAAATGCTTACTTATATCTGGCTGTTGTTTTCGATGCTGTTTCTGTCCGTTGGTACTGCTACTTGGTAAGGTCCCTGTTGTCCATTTTGCTGCCGGTAACTGCTGCTGTTTTGTTGACGTTGTTATGAGGTGGTTGGTACTCTGCCTTCGTTCTTATTTCTTTTGTTTTTGGGGCTGTTACTGCCCGTGAGCCTCGATGTCGTTTTTTTTTCTTTGTTTTTGACACTGGTGTTTAAGCCCCAGGCACGCTTTGAATTATTATTTGTTTTTTATTATTTTTTTTATAATACTTCCTGGTGTTTAAGCCCCAGGCACGCTTTTGTTACTGGTTTGCTTATTATTTTGTTTGTTTGTTGGTTTTTGATTTTAATTACCAAGTCGTACCTCCGAAGCCAGACTCAGCTCCGGACGCAGGGCTGAAGGTGTCTTGTGCCCAGTACGCTTGGAATTGTGTTATTGTAGTGATCAAGGGTTTTCAAGCACTTACAAGTCTTTAACTTTGGCTTCCTTGATCCTACCGGCTGCGCCAATTATGTAGGGTTATATTTGATTAAATTTATTTTCTTACCTCAATGGTCTTCCTTGTTTTCAAGCTTCCAATATTGAAAAGCGATTATTTATTATTTATTTATTTATGTTTTATTTATTTCATTAGTTTGATTTTTATTTTGGCCGTCGCCTTGACCTCTGGATCCCAACTGATCTCGAATCCAAAATGCACTCCCCTTTTATACTCTGTGGCAACAGAGATTTGTTAAAAATATTATTTAAAAATTCCAAGAAGCCCAAACGAAATTTTGTGTGCTTCAATTGGAATAGGGTTCCCGGAAGTGTATACGAATTTTACTTGAACAAATTCCCGGAAGAAGAAATCATGAAATGCATTTAGTATTACGTATTTCATGATGTTAGGATTATTAGGAATTGAATCAATGTACGACAAATGGATTTTGGTTTAATTTTGTCGTGCATATGATTCAATTGGATTATGGGTGAGGTAATTAGGAATTTGAACCAATGTGCGGCAAACTAACTTTTGGTTTAACTTGTCGCTCATATGATTCACTTGGATTAGGATTATAGGTAAGTGGGTGAGAGTAGTGATTTAGGATCACTACACACTGATAAAGGTGTTGAGCTTCTCGTATATGAAGTTTTCATATATTTTGCTGATGCAAGTGAGGAGCGGGATGGGACGACAGCTTGATGGGTGATACGCTGGTTTCCAAACTTTTGATATTGGACAAATTATAGCATGCTTCCAAGTTTGGGAAAAGTACCCTATTGTGTAGGCATGGTTGAACAGAATGAAGACTTTATAAAGAATAAGGCAGAAAACCTTCGGAACGAGTGGTACGACATTTTGTCGATACCGGGTAACTTCTTAGGGTTTCGGATTTTACTAGGTTCTGTAGGCTGTTTGTGTGTGTGACGAAACCGTGACCATTATCATGTGTGCCGTTGTAATATGCACTGGTGGCTGGGTTAAAGACAACAAGTGGCTCGTTAAAGTTGTCTAATTTATTTTCGAAGCTCTGAACTAATGATTGCATTAGTATCCGGGTCGCCATCCTCGAGAGTGAGCCTATGATTGTTTTCGAAGGTCTTCCGATGATGTTTGCTTTATTGGTGTCATTATTGGCAACAACACCGTGGTGTATGATTGAGCCAGTATTACGAGAAGTGCCACAAATCTTTTTAACATTTTTATAAACGCTTTGGTCCATCTGAATACCCTTCAGTTTGCCTTCCAATTGTTGGGTGTGATTATTTTGCATTCTTTGTTCTATCAGTGTACCAATATTGTGAATAATGAATCACAATAATCGCTCCCTTTGCGTAAGCCGGTGAAGATATCTTATTCTACAGAGCTTTTTACGCCCTCGAACATGACGGAGAGTGAAGTCGTCATGGGGAATCTGATATGTTTTTTTCAAGTTTATGCTACTGGACATGTGTCTCCGAAGTTTCAACTATAATATCGTGAAGTCATCTTGCAGCGTTATTTATCTCAACCGCCTGCTCCACACAACTCACCAACTGCCGACGCTTATATTCTCCTCTGTGGCCATATGTACCCGTTCGCGTGATCATCAACGGAACAAAAGAAATAATCGGTATATATAGCCGAACCACAGTCCGTCAGCCGGCAGTTGTGTTTGCTCCCTCTCCAAGGACAGCCCTATTGAATCTTCGGACTGGCACGGGAGACGACCTACCATTTCCATCTACCGATTATGCCTATTTTAGTAGTATTTCTGATAGAGGCAACTGGATAGATTAATACGAACATGACATAAATGTTTCAACGGGAAATCTTCGGCTGGCTTACACGGAAACAAAGGATGAGATTGAACAAACTAACTTAGTAGCGCCAGGATAGAGGTACCTGTCGGATCAGAGAAACCCTCCTCAACATACACAGACGACAAAGTGAATTCCATCCGAGCATTGTGAAGTAGGCACAGCTCCTACAAATATTAGAAAACGATTTTAAAAGAATCGCTGAAGAGAAGGCAGCAGCTTTTAACAGTAGAAAATAAATCACAAGGCTCACGATTTGACGCGTTTGCTTTCCTTATATATTTGGTGTATTCGGAGAGATAATTTTTAAATAATAGTGGATCAGCCTTTATTCCTACACACGCAGTTCTGGTAACGCCATCTGTTGGAATACAGCGAGAACTTATTGAATATCCCAATAGTTTTATCGCTCAATACATCCTTTTGTTCAAAATAACCCTGAATCGTTTTCTACAGATGGAATCATTGACTCCACCTGTCGACCAATGATTGATTTTGTAGTCTGAACCTTCCCTAACAATCCGTCAAAGTCGGGTGGTATATCGTTCACTGGAAAACGAAATTCAACATATTGTGAGATATTCAACAATGTATAGAGAGCAAAGAGTGACTAGAAAACTTTGTATTAAAATTGGTCAAACTACTACCAAAACATAAAAATTGCTGAAAAAGAAGCTGTTGATAATAATTATTTAGTCAAAACACGAGTTTTTGAGTGCTTTCAAGGGTTCAAGGAATACAGCGAAAATATGTATCACCATAAACGTATAGGCTGCCCATTTGATGTGATTCCCGAAGATAACGATCGATAAGGTAGGTGATTTCGTATATGTTTCCAAGAAATCTTCAGTGGGATTCAAAGAAATGGAGTTTAACACACCGAAAAACATAATTCGCCGCATTAAATTGTAAAATATTTGGTTTAAGCAAATTGAGTTCAAAATTTGTTGCGCATCAACTGAATGCTGACCAAAAACGGGAGATTATGGCATCCTAATACGCTTTATCACCGTGCGATAATTATCACCGATATTTTAACTAATAAGCAATTTTTATTTGCTTCAACACTCCACGTACGAGGGTTGCCTCTTATGTTTCGGGATTTGGCAACCCTAGTGTTGCAATCCGGCAATTGACAGCTCTGTCGTAAAGTTGGACATTTTTGAGGTTATACGCACTCAGAACGTTTTGACATACGAGCGCTATTTGTGTTGTTTACAGTAACTTAAAAGATTCATCTCGGCCCAAAAATGGAATTAAATCGTCAACATTTTCGTGCGATTATTTTTTACAACTTTCGGCGTGGTTTAACTCCGCAACAGTGCATAGATGAACTTAATTCAATTTTTGGCGATGAAGCTCCATCAAGGACCAGTGTTTATCGATGGTATGTTGAATTCAATCGTGGTCGTAGTTCACTCCAAGATGAATTTCGTGAAGGTCGTCCAAAATCAGTTGTTGTTCCGAAAACCATTGATGCTGTGCGCGAACTGATATTGGAAGATCACCATGTGACCTATCGTGAGATTGAGACAACCTTAGGCGTTAGTGGGACCAGCATACATTCAATATTGCATAAACATTTGACTGTCAAAAAAATTTGTTCGCGTTGGATCCCACACAATTTGTCAATCGCCCAAAAAAAGGCTCGTGTCAATTGGTCGAAAGAAATGCTAAAAAAATACGGTCGCGGTGCTTCGAAATACGTCTATGACATCGTGACAGGTGATGAATCGTGGATTTACGCGTATGAGCCCGAAAGTAAACAGCAGTCGACTGTCTGGGTGTTTCAAGATGAACCAAATCCAACAAAAGTTGTTCGCGCACGAAGCACTTCCAAGCAAATGGTCGCCTGTTTTTTCGGAAAAACTGGACATGTCGCAACCGTACCACTAGAACAACGCAGAACAGTCAATTCTGAGTGGTACACAACCATTTGTTTGCCAGTTGTCTTCCAAGAAATCAGAAAAACCAACCGCCGAACACACATCGGCTCCGACAACTGCATTTTTGAGCACCCAAAACATCGATTTGATGGGTCATCCGCCGTATAGTCCTGACTTGGTACCGAATGACTTCTTTTTATTCCCGTACGTAAAAAACAAACTGAGAGGTCAACGTTTTTCGACACCTGAAGAAGCGGTTGCTGCATTCAGAATGCATGTGTTGGAGATACCTCAATCAGAGTGGCAAAAGTGCTTCGACAATTGGTTCAAACGCATGCAAAAGTGTATAGATCTTCATGGGGAATATTTTGAAAAACAATAAAGTGATTTTTGATGATCAATATTTGTTTTTGTTCTCTAATCCCGAAATATAAAAGGCAACCCTCGTACTACTTCGTAAGCTCCATTTGACTATAAAAGGAGATTCTACATCTATTGAAGACATTCACCGGCTGACGGCCGGCATCCTCGACAACATCTTAATACCCGACATACAAAAGTCATTTTATGCACTTATTGAACGAGCAAATCAGTACATTTCACTTTAGCGGGATTATTTTGAACAAATAAAAGGAATTTTGAAAATTTTTAATCAAATATGTGTGTTTTTTAATCCTTCCCGGTTTATATTGGGACAGAGAGAATGTGCCTTTTTTTTTTACTGATAACGTATTTTTTACATTTTTCACTTGTAAGTTTTAGCTATAAATGTATGTGACGTTCTTGCATCACATAAAGACCCCAAACGCATGCTTCTTTGCACACTCAAAAAACCGCTAATTTTGTTTCAGGACTACGCTCGGAGAAATATCTTTTTGACCCACTTACAAGTTTCTCCCCTCATTTTTTATCATTCTTGGATACTCGTACTTTAAGGAGTGTTTAAGCCAATAAAAAAAAAGCTGAAAAAAATTAAGGTGATATTATAACTTAACAACTCACACAGCTTATGCAGCGAGTACAGACCTCCTCGTGTAGACGCGACCTTGGTCTGATCCGTTGGTGCTTTGGTTCTAACCCTTTCATAGCCTGGATTCGAATCACATCCTCCAAACACTACACTGCATCTTGTTGTATGCCTTCCTCATCCAATTTTTTTTCACCAACTGAACTTTCTTTCTTTTCGCATGTCTAAGGAAAAACCTCACTTTCCCCATTGGATACTACCATGAATCGCTTATAGGGCACAAAAACACACGCTGGCAAAAGGTTCTGTACGTGCGGGTACATGGTTACGTTCGAAATCATTTGAGAATATCACTGTTTTACAACGTTCCCTCTTGGGAATGAATTCTCTTAGTATTGGACTGTACGATCCCTGAACTTGTTTTATCTTCTTGGCAACAGATATATTGTGGACCGTATTCCGCAATATGGAACTGCATTATATTATTCCAAATGCTTTTTCAATGCAATTTCTATCGAAAGATTTCCTTGGACAAAAGCTCAGATGTTAAAATAAGGACCGCAATATTTACATTCCTCAGATACACTCTTAATCCCGTTCTTATTTTTCTTTTTTTTTATTACACTTCTCCCGAAAGAGGCGAACCTATTCCACAGCTTTCCCGTTCTGTAATGGAACAAGTTCTGATGCAGAGATGTTCGCGCTGTCGGGAGATGAACCGCGAACGGGTGCGATCCGTCAGATTTTCTCGTGGAGCGCATATGCGCGAAACAATACTACGAATCGCCGAAGAACATTACCCGTGATAATATCTATAAAAAAAAAATGATAGAGACGGCAGTCCCGACGTTGGCGCCGTGTCCCCGATCAGGCGGATCGGTCGTTCAAGTCGAGGGTATGCTTCGGAGCGGAGCTCCAAACATGAGAGCAATATTCGAGCGCCGGTTTAATTTGGGATTTAAACAGAAGGAAAATTTGAGTCGGAGTAAAATATTTCCTGGCTCTAAAAAGATAACTCTGTTTTACAGGGGCGTACCCGGCGATGTTCGACACGTGTTTATGCCACGATACATTCCCACAGACCGGGACACCGAGCAATTTCATGCTTTCCCCAGATACAGCAGCTTGGCAATTTATCATCAACTGTGAAACCGATGACCCACTTTTCTTTGTGAATGCTGTGTATTGTGTCTTCGTTGCATTGAAGTCGACAAGATTGGCTTTTCCCCACTGCAGGACCTTATCCAGATCCCAATTCAGAGAGTCGAATTGGCTACCTCTCAGCTGATGCACTAATCGGCCGATCACTCAAAAAAGATGAAACAACCGTACTATCACCCGCAAAACTGACCACTCTGTTATCCGTCGACTCCAACAAATAATGTATATGAAGCAAAAACAAGGTTAGAGCCAAAATAGGCCCTTGAAGCAGCCCGGAGTTAGTAGGATACGGATGCGAAGAGTCGCCGTCCACAACAACCCGGATCGATCGATCTTCGAGGAAGCTCTTCGTTTAGTCGTAAAGCTGCTGGGAAAGTCCATATGGACGAAGCTCGCTCAGCACCGCTCCGGACCAGACGCGGTCAAAAGCCTTGGAGTTATCCAATGCGACCGCTCTTAACTCACCTCCCCCCTCAATCGCAGATGTCCATATACCGGTTATAAGGGTCAAAAAGTCTCCCGTGGATCGCCTGGCACGAAATCCCTATAGACGATCATTCAGAAGTCCGTTGGAATCCAAATACTTAATTAACTCGGCATTGATGAATTTTCCATCACCTTAGACAAAATAGACTGTAATGCTATTTTGGCGGATGTAAGTCTTGGTCGAAAGTGTTCCGCCGAACACTGTCCGCAAATCGAACACGGAGCGAATCGGCAGAAATACAACACCGAGAAATGGTCACAAATGAAACTCTGTAAAATGTTTTCTTAATAACTTTGTTTTATTTTTATTTCCGTTTATTTTTTTTTGTTAGGTAGGTTTTAAGATTTAGTTTGTAAGTACACATTCGGTTAGTTCCACCACTTTAATAATTCACTTATTATTTAGCACGTTCAGTTGCTTACACATAGTTTAAGCTGCCTTTAATAAATTGTCGCATGTATCTCTCGCCCCAAGACGTTTCGTTCCGTTGGATTCCCTTTAGTCGAATTTACGTTAGTTCGCCACTATCACACTAAACTAGTTTCACTCCTAAACCGCTTCTAATAATAGATATCTTTCGTGCGGTTGTAACACAAGAAAACTCATAGACTTAATTCAATTGATCGCGTCTTAACCCACTGTACAAAAATTGCCTTCTCGATAGTATAGTGGTTAGTATACCCGCCTGTCACGCGGAAGACCGGGGTTCGATCCCCCGCCGGGGAGCCTCTGGCGCAAGACTAATGACCTTGCCCGGAAAAAACAAATCATTATGGAAAATTTAACAAGCCTCAGGACTTGCTAAATAAGGCCAATCCGGTTCCCGGTTGTAGTGCCGATGATGATGATGAAATATATTATAATTATACATTAGAAATTATACTAATTGCACCATACCTTCATAATGTAGTTTAGGATATCGCTATGCCAGAATCGTATAAGAGTATACCATATCTATTTGAGTCATTTAACCTTCGATCAAAGGATTTTTACATATGTCAAAACCCAACAGCAAATCTGAATAAATACATTGCGGGATACAGTGTATTGGCATTCTGGCCGTTCTGATAAAGTATGATAGACGTATTTTCTATATGTGATAGATGTGTCATCATTATCGGCACTACAACCGGGAACCGGACTTGGCCTTATTTAGCAAGTCTTGAGTCTTGTTAAACTTCCATAATAATTTATTTCTAGGGGCAAGGTTATTGGCCTTGCGCCACTACAAAGATATATACATAGTAATATTTTCAATCAGAGCTAATCAGCAGTGAATATTTTGCACAAAAATTAGTTAAATATTTATGATTAAAAATCTTTTTCAGCGCTACCGTAATCAAGTGTACGTTAGCATAAATTTCTATTTTAATTTGGGCCACGTTATTAATTTCCGTGTTCCGGGTGCCCATATGCTGCGGCCCCCCTTTGAGTTTTGCGTCCGTGGAAGTTGTTCCCTAGCTAGCTTGGTAATGCTAACCCAAATTTAATAGCACCAGCAACTAAGACTTTTGGGTACAAAGATACTATTTACATCCACACAAGTGTGATAAGTTTCATCATGAGGAATTGGTTGTATGCGATCTACAAGTCTAGAGATTTTTACCTCTTACAACACGTATAAATATTCTGTGGTTGCATATATCAAGTGTCAATTCATACCGTTATAAATGAAATACGGAATCTGATGCACAAACGAATTCGAAATGCATTGGAGTTGATCTCCCATGAATCGGAAATTAAAACTCAACTGACACTGATCTGGTTGTCTTTGATTTACACTCCAATAATCTTTCTGCAAAGAAACAGTAATACGGTTCGAGAAAGCAGAACTAACCCTGAGACATCTGCTTAGCATCCAAGAACTGGGTCACATTTAACTAAACACTTATCTATCTACATGACAGTTTACAATCCGCACAAGTGGTGTTCACAGAAACCCAATACTCAAACTTCACGCTGGATGCCTCTGTTAATTAACCGAAGAGTCTCGTGGAAGCCTCCATCAACACTTCCTAGCTACCTTCGAAGATTATAATCCACAGAAGGGTCGTAACGACTGTTGCATGGAGAAGGCCAATGAGCAAATTATACGGAGTATCGTTTCATTGGTTCCAGGCTTCCAGGTAATGACGATCGTAGCAAAGAATTCTGGCGTTAGCATGCAGTTGCTTGGCACAACATCGTTTCAAACATTGAAGGAGACCACCAGTGGTTACTGATGCCGCTACTAATATTGTCACTTCAATAATCATCGTTAGTGGCAGATTTATGACAAGGTTAACGCTTAACCACCTAGAAGTATTGGTCCTGAGGTTTGTTCTACAGCGATTCCGCGTGCGATAGCAATCGGTCACGGAAGTTCCGTGGTATTGTGGCTTATGGGAACTGTTGTGTTCGATGTCGTTGAAATATACGAAATTGTGAAATGCCTGAGCCCCAGACAGGGAGATACGTGTGTAATAAAGTATTCAGATCCGTTACATGAATCTAGCAATGCTAATGGGAAACCATAGACGTTGTCGAATCATAATTTAAATTCGTAATTAGTTGCAAATCGGAGGAGAGAAACTGCAATCTTACTTGTGGTAGGATGTTCGACTCTGAGGATCACATAATTTGATGTTCGCCTTGTCTTTAGATGGGATTTCATTAAATCTTAAGTTCTCCCATGAATTTTTTGAGAAGTGTGGAACTGGTGTGGATAGTCCAGAAGTTTTACAGGAAATGAATAAGAGGTGTTGCGAAGATAAAGTACAGACAATCATTGGTTTATCGGAGAAAATTATCAATTAGAGGGAAACGTAAGCGGACAACTTAATGCTTCATTAAGAGTCATTGACTTTGTATGCAGGGTGTCGAGAGAATAGTGTGCCCCAGTGGAAGCAGTCATAGTTTACCTCATAACCGATCAGAAGAATAAAACGTGATCCTAGTATAGGTCCAACATTTCGGAATATCCGCATTTGGAGTTGAATAATTTACTAACTTATCCTCATTATATTAATATTTTTTATGCTAAGGTATTGTTGAATAGCTATTTTGATATTTCTTAACTATTTTAACATTTCTTAACTATTTTGACATTTCTTAACTATTTTAACATTTCTTAACTATTTTAACATTTCTTAACTATTTTAACATTTCTTAACTATCTTGACATTTCTTAACTATTTTAAAATTTCTTAACTATTTTAACATTTCTTAACTATCTTGACATTTCTTCACTATTTTGACATTTCTTAACTATTTTAACATTTCTTAACTATTTTGACATTTCTTAACTATTTTAACATTTCTTAACTATTTTGACATTTCTTAACTATTTTAACATTTCTTAACTATTTTAACATTTCTTAACTATTTTAACATTTCTTAACTATCTTGACATTTCTTCACTATTTTGACATTTCTTAACTATTTTAACATTCTTAACTATTTTGACATTTCTTAACTATTTTAACATTTCTTAACTATTTTGACATTTCTTAACTATTTTAACATTTCTTAACTATTTTAACATTTCTTAACTATTTTGACATTTCTTAACTATTTTAACATTTCTTAACTATTTTGACATTTCTTAACTATTTTAACATTTCTTAACTATTTTGACATTTCTTAACTATTTTAACATTTCTTAACTATTTTAACATTTCTTAACTATTTTAACATTTCTTAACTATTTTGACATTTCTTAACTATTTTAACATTTCTTAACTATTTTAACATTTCTTAACTATTTTGATATTTTTTAACTATTTTGATATTTCTTAACTATTTTAACATTCTTAACTATATAGACATTTATTAACTATTTTGGTATTTCTTAACTGATTTAACATTTCGTAACTATTTTAACATTTCTTAACTATTTTGATATTTCTTAACTATTTTGACATTTCTTAACTATTTTGATATTTCTTAACTATTTTGACATTTCTTAACTATTTTAACAGTTCTTAACTATTTTGACATTTCTTAACTATTTTGACATTTCTTAACTATTTTGACATTTCTTAACTATTTTAACATTTCTTAACTATTTTGACAATTCTTAACTTGTTCTTTACCAAATTATCATCAATCAATATTGAAAATGCAATTTTTTTTAAAAACATTAGGAATTCACGGAGTCTTCAGAAATGTGCTACACTATTAGATTATCAAAATTATTAATTTTAAGTTCACGTCAGAATTTGATAAAAAACGAACTTCCGTTTTTGTTCTGTGACAACATTGATTTCTAGAATACCATTTTATCTTAATCACTCAAACTAAGAAGGGCGAGGATAGAGAACGGTGGTGTAGCCGAGCTAGTGAGGAAATGAACTTTTAGATTCCTACTCACCAATATATAATAAATAACATAATTTAAGAAATAATAGAAACAATATATTTCATTTAATTTAAATTTGTTGCAGAATAAATTTGCACACGATGGTTGTTCGGGTTGGATACTCCTCTCGCTGGTTTTTCGCTGGTAGTGATGGAGGTGCTCCAGTTTAGTGATCGGCTTATCGACATGAAATAGAAATGGGTCAGTCGCATTCTGCCCGTGGTTCGAAGATGAAGTGGATCCTTACGAAATTTGGGCAGGTTGCTCAAAAACATGAACAGGAATAGTCCGGTATGAGTGATTAACGATATCGAAACACATCGTCGGCGCGTTCTTAGTACAGGTTTGCGCTCCAATTCACAAAGATTTGAACGTGTAGGAGACGCTTTGACCAAATGAACAGTTGCCATTTTTTTGGTTTTAAATCCACAGTTATTTCCAATACAATTACATATTTTACTGAAGACTAAATGTTAAATTATCTTTCCAAATATCATTCTTACATTAGCTTACTGGCTCTTCCCAAATACCCTAAATTATACACAGACAGTTTCTTTTTTATTACACTTTTCTCGGCGCCCCGAGATGCCACCAAATAACTAGTGCACTTCTTGTTGAACAGCTGCAGGTTGTAATACTCCGGGAACATTCACGTGGGAAGGGACTGTGGGGTACGAAGTAGGGTGTGCCGCCGTACGGCACAGGGTTCACTCCGGTGTCCACCTCTTTGCCACCGTACTGTCTACAACGAAGAGAATAAAGGTGGGGCAAACATCCAGGACACTGCGGGGCGGCGGGGAAGCGAAGCCGCGGGAAATAAAACACACTGTATAGTCATTCACAAATTGTTTAACTGTTCACTTAGTTCTAGTAAATGATTGTCGGTCCGCCGGACTTTAAAAGCCACGACTAAATGCTTTTCGTTTAAGGGGGCCAAGAACCCGACACACCACTAAATGGTTTTCGTTTAGGAATCAAGGGGCCCGACCCCACTCGACAGAGACGCGATAGACTTGGTTGTATACTCGGGGGTTTGCACCCCCCGAGTGCACGTTACGAGGGGCTGAGTCTTGAGCCGACGTGCGCGCGCCGATGGTAGAATAATGACTGACTAATGAATGGAAAGGATCCATTTGTGTCGCGTCGTGGCGGTTGAGTCATAGCAGAAATAAACTCACCGCCACTTACGAGGAATTTCGAGAAGAGTTGCTATGCCTGTATATAGGATTGGGTTTCGGAGAATCGTTGCCGTATAGGCTGAGTTAAATTCCTCTGGCGCTATGTATACGAGGAATTGGTATTGGGTAGGAAGGGAGCCGAAATGATTTTCGGGGAACTAAATGTTGCTTGGTTACAATCGAGGAAATAGTTTAGGCAGAAAGTGACCCGGAATGATTTTCGGGGGAATTTATAATTGCTTGGTTGCAAGCAAGGAATATTGTTTTGATAAGATATTAACCGAAGCGGTTTTTGGAAAAATGTATGCAGCTCGATGTATTTCATGGAGTTGGTGAGTATTCCGTTGTAAATTGGAATATGCGTTCATTACAGAATATGATTTTTGCGGGAAATTAGAATTTCTTGGTCGCAAGCAAGGGCTTTGGTTTGGATGAAGAATTGGCCGAAGCAATTTTGGGAAAATGTATTTGGGATGATTTAAAATATATTCAGTTAAATTGTATTCTGTTGCGGGTTTTGGAGTGTGTTTATTGCAAAGTTTAGGATGTATGCTATTGCGGATTTTGCATGGGGAGTTGGGTTAGGGTGACGCGCTGTTAGCGGTCAAGGTTGGTTGGCATTGTGGGTTGGTTCTCCATGTGGTGTAGAGAAGCCCCACATGAGTTCCACATCTTCCCTGCTCTGTAACGGAACGAGTTCTGATGCAGGGATGTTCGCGCCGACGGGAGATGAACCGCAAACTGCCGGCTTCTCCTGATATGTCGCTCGGGTTGTATGTCGTAAGACCAGTTGTAGCGCGCTTGTTCATGGTCTAGGCGTTCCCGTAAGTCGGACTAAACATGTTCCGTGAAGTCTATACTGCCACATTCCTCGGACGATATTTGTCGATTTTCTGTATCCAAACATTGTCGTTGACGGTCATTCACTTCACAAACCAAGTCATATTATGATCGAGTCAATGGAGTTTCTGGCTCATGCTGATTGTATCATCGTTCCTATTTGACGTTGTCTGTGATTTTCTTGTCACGAGTCCGCCTGACTGGATTTTAATGGAGGCACGTGGTAAAATTACAATGGTCCTAGATGAGGTAGTTGCCATTTACCTTGCCACTCCTTACGCCTCGTTGGTGTTTTATGACTGACAAATGGACAGAATATCGATGATTCGAGGGAGGACGGTTTGCTTGCTGAACTTTAAGTCCGATCAGAGATTCGACGATGGCATGGAACAGAAATTGTTTATGATTCGTGAAAATAACCTCCAGACACTCCCTTGTTGTGCTACTCGGCATTTTAACATGGCACGGATCCGAATGTCGGTGATTCGGGAGAACGGTCTTGTGCATGACTTGTAAATAGATGCGTAACCCTCCACATACCTGAATTGTGGGAAATTATTAAACCACTCTGCGCTCCTGATCCGTGAGTTTCTAGAGTATGCCGAGTTTTTTTCTCATTATCATGGACGGAGCCGGGTCGGTGAGGTCATGAACTTCCGGGTTCCTACAGGCCAGTAAATAATAAATAATAATTAAATGTCAATGCACACTGCGAGCGGAGAAAGAGTAGTGGATAAGGAAAGGAGGTTGTGGAGCTAGAATTCGTGGCACCGCCAGGGGTGCGAGTTCTACTTCTATCCCCATCATCACTATAAATTCCGCCGTAAATAGTTCCGGATATAACACTGAGCAACGCTGCAAAAGGTTCACCAAGAATCGAGCTTCAAAGCACGGAGCGAACATCACACAGGAATAAAACATGACGACATTGTCTTTGGGTATATTTAAATTTATTATTCTATTTAATAAATGTTAACACTGTTTAAAATACATGAACTATTTCGAACACTGATGTTGGAAACGGTCCGATTTTGAAACACGATCGGTCTATGACACACTTAAACACGACTTCGATAAATCTACGCTCAACTCAATGGGTGACGAATAAAATTTACGTACAGCAATACCGAGTAATTCGGATTTATTTCGCCCAAGACTCCGAATATATATATCGCCTCTCCGCCGCGCGATGGAGAGCGGGAGCTCGAGCGACCAGCAGGGTCGGCGGATGGAAATGGACTCAACGATATTCAAACGTTTGGGGTGAGCTTTCGCGGGAGAGAAAGTGTTTCTGTCGTGGTGAAAACAAGGAGAAAGACTTGGCAATGTATGTGTATGTGTGAGTAAAGATCACATTGGTTTTTTTCATACACAAGGCCATGGGAGCTAACCTGAAACAAAGAAAGGGAAAATGTGCATTCATTAGATGCGACTTCGGTATAGCAAACAAACCGCATCTCCTTGGATGATAATTGGTTTTCTGTTTGCTCTTGCCGCTGCTGATGACAAGCAGATCCCGAAATATGAAAAGACAAAGGGAACCTTTGGGTCTTTGTCTGAGATGTGCATTGCGGCTAAATAAATAGGCGGCAATGCAATGTGGAAATGTGCTAATGGGTTTTATCTAGAATACCGGAAAATTGTATTTATGGCATCACTGGTAAGGGTAGGGTATTGAATTCCTATTTGCATTTGCTTATGCTGTAGGATTGATTGGTGCCAAGAGACGCGAGATGCGTATATTTGTTTTGGTTTCTTGGGTGTAGGTCGCCAGCCAATGTGTATGTATGGTGATTTATGATACACTTGGTGAGGACGGGAAATAGGCGACGCAATGTGTATGGTCCCAGTTATGATGATTACATTGTATGTAAACCAAATCATCTTGTTTTCAGGAATTCGTCTAGGGGGACATGCACTTGGTGAGACTGGGATTCCTGATAAGATAGGAAAGGATTTTTACGGGGAATTGTATGCGAAGAAATGCATGAAAGGTAAGAATTCTTTTACAGGTACTTTTAGGTTATATAAATTGGATCTATTTGATGCGTGAAGCATTTAAGGTGCTAATGCGATTGCATTAGCGAAAACTTATGCAGATTGGGATGTAGTTATGGGGGTTTTTCAGGTAAGTGAACCGTGGGGTATATAAATCTGAAAGGTCCGAAACGGTCGGTTAGCTTACGCGGTTCCTTGAGTTATCTCTATAACCTCGATAAAGAGGTAAACCCTTCGCCCAGCATGTGGGCCAGTCCGTGACTTGTCCTACGACTGGACTGCTAGCAAAGCACAATCAGCCAAAATCATTCACTAAACGTATTCTCGTCAGACGGGTTTCCAATTCTATTCACATATTTTAATCAAAATTCCCCATGCCCGTTTTGCATTCATATGAGTGAACTTCAGTGATTCAGCCTTCAAATGGCTCTTTAAACTGTGGGCGGTCGTGATCATGTTGACAGAAATATTAGGCTTCCTAAATCCCAAAGGAAAAAGTTCGTCGATGCTATAGCATATAACTGGGCATCCAATTCTGACTTTAGCGATCAGAACTTATACCACCAAAATAGGTGTCTCACTGCGCTATTCCTTCTCTCAGTCAAAGATTTCTCCAAATATTTTCGAGGAACTTATATATTAATGGGGCGGTATTTCACCGAGTAGCTGTGCATTAAAATTCAGGTTTCCACTCAATTCCTTACCACACAAATACACAAAATTCAAATCACGCTTATTTTTTGGGACACATTACTTTGTCAGTCCACAACGCACGCGATCTGTTCATAGTTTCATGAGGACATAAATCGTCATAGATTGTTGTTGACATCAACGAAACTGTTGAAGATTTACGTAGTTTTTTGGTTGAACTAGAAAGTGTGGTACCTTCTAGATCCTTTTGAAAACAAATAAATAGATATTTTAAAGTCAGTTAGCCGCTTCGTGGATGGTCTTTTCATGGCATCTCAACACATCTATTTCAATACGCTGCCTCATAGTGACAGCTGTTGATTTATTCTAGTGACTTCGTTGGTTCTCTTTCTGAATTCCTCACTATTCAATCTCACACTGTGGAGATTAATGTGTTCTGAAGTTATACTTCTTCGCCTTGATTTACAATCGCAACTGTAAGTTAAATAGGTCAAGTCTGAAGGGACAAGGCCATTACCACATCGAGGTAAGATAAGTAAAACATGTCTACTCTCATAATTATAACACTGTTCATCACACTATTTGCAGATCTATGCCAACCCTAATTAAACAGCCAAATTCTGACCTAGTAATCCAGTTAGCTGCCAAGAAACAACAGTCTTCAATTTAATTATCCCAACGAAAGCAGAAGCATTTTTTAGATGTACACAACGGAATTAACTCGTTTTCTCTAACCGTCTACCACCCATTGTTCTACTACGACCAGATATCCATCATCAACTCAATCATGACGAACTTTCCTACTTTCCAAATATCGTAATCGGTGTACTATTTTCATACCGTACTTTTCCGCCCAGAAGTGCAATTCTAATTGCTTCACTCCTCTAATGAACCTAATAAACTTTCGATGGGCCTCGATGAAAGTCCCACCGAAGGAGTGTCGAATCCCAATTGTTGGCTAAATGAGTTTCTGGAAAGAGGAAGCTGATGTATATCTTCATCATGAACTCTCTCAAGATACCTACAGGCATCTGTACCGTTCGCTCTTCTATACCTGTACAAACTCTACAGCACATCGATCACACTTCTGCTCACGTAGGATATTATTGAGAGGAAAAATGAAGGTTCTTTCGATGGCTTATCGGATCCATCTATATGAAATTATTATGAACGCCTTCAGCAAAGATCGTTACGGTTTCAACTTAGGTTTAGGTATAAGGTACCACGTGCCATAAATGTAACCTTTTACTTCCTTCTCTACTGATGACTCGACAGCCACAAATTGCAACCATTTAAGTGTAGAAAACGATTATAGATTGATAATTTCATGATGAAAGGCTGCTTACCACGTATAAGGGTCAGGCATTCCATGTTAGGTGCAGTGGTCATCCGTTCAATGCTCGTCCACGGAAGCTATTTATCGATCGGATGGAGAAATAAGAAAGGATTATCGGCGGTAATTATTAGTAATTTGTTTCAATAAAATGTATGTTGGACTATAATCACATATCTTTATTCTTGGAAGCTTTGATGATGCGCAATTTTATAGGTGAGCCACAGAAAGAAATACAGCAACGGCACATTGGTTAGTGACGGTTGTAGACTATGATACTAAAGTAAAGTAGGTAATTTTTAACCTCATACCCCCTTCATTGATAATGCTGGAATTATGTAAATTTACATTACAGTAATGATCATTCTGCTGTATAGCAGAGTACGTCGCGCGGTAACGTCTAGTTACGAATAATAAGCAATATTGGCCCCTAGAGGGGGCCAGCATCACAAAATTATTACGGAGGCTGCAGACCACGTATCAGAGAAACACACTAACTAGGTATAAGACTTTCCAAACTAAGGCTATGACATGCGTTTAAGTTTTAAAACATATGGCGGATGTCCGAGTAAATCTGTCTATCTGTTCTATAAAAAAGTTTTCATCGGGCGGCAAAAAGCCGTATATTTTATGACAGAGTTTGAGCAAGGCATCATTTAGTCTTTTGTCACACACCTTGTGCCAGCTATTTGTGAACTTCAAACATATTTTGGGAACATATTACGAAAGTACGAAATCACTCGAAGCGGATGCCGTACGTAGAAACATAAAAGGAAAGCATACATAACTGCATTGCATCCTCTATTAACGAACTAGAGTTTAGTTCGAAAGTTTTAAAATTTCAGTCAAGATTCTTAATAGTGAATAGAAGTAAGGTCCTTGAAAACAAGAGTAGACTACAGCTAGAAAGTGAGTGAGCCGCAACTCCCACGGCGGGGGGGGGGGGGGGGGGGGGGGGGGGCTCAGCGGAGTCCCTTATACTGTATACACACATATTTCTATTATTTAAAACAAATTCTGAGGGCTACTAAGAACTCTTTGCTCCGCTCGGAGAGCGAAAAATATCTCCGGAAAATCCCAACAATTTCTCTGGGCGGAAAAATATTCTTTGTACTCCACCAATTACCGGAGAAAAAAAAAGAAAGGGAAGAAATTTCTCCAAGCGAAAAAATACGTTTGGTGTCTGCTGCACTAGTTAAAAAAATAAAATAAAATAAAATACAATCAAATCAAATTGAATAAAATTAATTAAAATTAAAAAAAAATAAATAAAATGTATTAAAGTAAAATAAAATAAAATAAAACAAAACAAAGGAATTTAAATTAAGATAAAATAAAATACGAGGGTGAAACAGTAATTTTACTTTTTTGCTTAGCAACAAGTTGCGAGCTAGATAATCTTGTACGTGGCTGTTGCTTAGTTTATGAAAAGTAGGGGAACAGGCTCGGTTAGCGGTCGCGCTAGTTAGGGAACCAAACGGGTGCACCCGACACAAATGACATTATCACCAAACACCCAACAAAAATGACATCATCACCCAACAACAGATGCACACAGTTTCACTTCATCTGTTATTGAGATAAAGTCGGACCATATCTGCGGCAGTAATATTAAAGAAATCACTGTAATCCCCGAGAGTTTGTAAATATGAATAGATAATAAAGGATTCTTGATCCGCAAAAAAAAATTTTTTTTTATTACAACACCGTTAATTGTCACTCGCTCGACTTTGTAGTCAGTACAGCCATGAGCGATCAAGGGCTACATACGTCTGTTGGACAACGGATTATTATAACATTTTTAACAAATGAAGGCGTTAAACCCTCGGAAATTTTTTCTCGATTGAAGGCACAATTTGGTGATGATACACTGTCTCAGAATCGTGTGTATACGTGGGCAAGAGAATTAAAACTGGGCGAGAACGTATCGGAAGCGAAAGTCATGTTCGACACCCAAGGATAAGTCGTACGGATGACAACATGTGACGCCGAGCAATTTCATGCTTTCCCCAGATTCGAGGGCCTCGCCATTCATCATCAACTTTGAAACCGATGACGTAATTTTCTTTGTGAATGTTGTATACTATGTTTTCCTTGCATTGAAGTCGACGAGATTGGCCCTTCCCCACTGCATGACTATGGGGGTTCTCTATACCACGTGGAGAACCAACCCACAATGCCAACCAATCCTGACCGCTAACAGCGCGTCACCCTACCCTAACCTATAAACATGCAAAAACAATTCCAATCTGCAAGCGCATCCATTCCAAACTTGCAAGAATTCATCTCCCAATCTGCAATGAAAGGCATTTCCCAAAACTCCCAACAGAATACAATTCAATAGAATATATTCCCAATCATCTCTTACATCACTCCACATATAATTTTTCCCAAAATTGCTTCGGTCAATTCTTCATCTAAACCATATCCCCTTCTTGCGACCAAGCGATCCTAATTTCGCCGAAATTCATATGCTGTAATGAAACGCATATTCAAATCCATAACGCAACATTAACCATCGCCACCAACTATACCAAGCCGCATACATTTCCCCGAAATTACTTCGGTTAATATCTTATGTAAATGATATTCCTTGCTTGCACCCAAGCAATTCCAATTTCACCCGAAAATTCATGCCCATACTTGCTCGTGTTCTCAAAGCCAATTTCCCCGTACACACAAGCAACGAATCCAACTCAGCTTATACGGCGAGGATTCGCTGGAACTGAATTCTTATGCGACCATAGTAACTCTTGTCAAAATTCCTCGGAGGTGGCAGTAACTTTATTTCTGCTATGACTTAGCTGCCACGAGGCGATAAATGTTTGCTTTCATTAGACAGTCGAGCTTCAACCGCCAACCCACACACACCGGGTCAGTCGGGTCCAAAGCGCTCACACATATTCTAGCCTGTCGAAATAAAGTGATCATCGAACGGTTACACATTACAGAGAATCTGCAAATATAAATTTAACTTTGAATATAAAGATCCAAATATACAAAAGGGCACGTAAATCTACCGAATTTCTCGCGCGGAATATTCATTTATACACACCTATCATAGTTAACGCACAAGATTTTAAGAATAGTAAGTTAATTATATGAACAGAGTTTACGACAGATTTCGCGATAAGTGCGCAAGGAATGGGATACTCGCAGGACGAAACACAAAAAACCTATAATAGATGATACTAGTTGTGTTAAACCAAATAAAGTAAAATGAGCATACTTAGAATTCCCATCGGCGCGGGCCAATAAAAAAATTCCAATAGCTGCTAAGGACCCTTCCCATCGTTACGTTAAAGTGTACCTGGGACCTTCGTTCGTTGCGTCCATTTATATTAATACCAATAAAACTAAGTTCGAACATTATCTGTGCGTTTAATTTGTCGCTTGGTGCCCGGACCCACGATCAGTTTTGTGAAGGATTAGTTGGTGGGTGAAGTGAAACCAGTGCAGTACGCCTGCACACAATACGCAAACCCCTACAGGACCTTATCCAGATCCCGAGTCGGAGAGTGAATCTAGCTACATCTAAGCTGGTGTGACGCTGATGCACTAATCGGCCGATCACTCGAAAAGAAGGAAACAAACGTACTATCATCCGCAAAACTGAACACCCTGTTATCCGTTAACTCCAACAAATCACTTATGTGAAGCAGGTTAGAGCCAAAATAGAACCCTGAGGCGCCCCCGAATTAACAGGATACAGACCGAACACTCGCTGTCCACAACAACCGTCCGTTGCGCTCCAAATACTTAATTAACTTAGCTTTGATGACTTTTTCCATCACCTAAGACACATAGACAGTAATGATATCGGGCGGCAATTTTGTGGGAGAAACTTTTGTCCACTCTTTGGGCTGAACTCGAGCGATTTTCCAGCAGGTAGGAAAGGTCCTCCGTGCATAAGATAAGCGAACGAGTCTGCCAAGAACCGGCGATAGTTCTGCAGCATAGTTCTTAGGGACTATTGGTGGGATTCCGTCCGCGCCGGTTGCCTTCCTACAGTCCAGTCCAGGTAGAATGCGTTTAATAGTACGCGGGCGGAACCTCACATCCCGCACCGAAGACCGTACCGGCGCGATCACAGTAGGTCCAAAAGGCCGGCAACGAGATTTGAATTCGCGGAAAATAAATTCGCGTACACATTAGTTTTAGCCTTTGAGTTTGTGGCTAACGTCCCGCTGCTCGTCACTAACGGAGGAAAAGAGGAAGAAGCGGAATTACTGCTGACAGCCCTTGCCATTGACCAGAAGAGACGCGAACCAGTTGGGCACTCAAAGAGTTTATTGGTCACTCTGTCGTTGTAGGCCTTCTTTGCAGTATTAATCACCTGGTTCTGACTCTAACAAAATTCGTTCTGCTAACCTCGGTGGGATTGGAGCGCCATTGCTTAAAAGCTCTATTTTTTGTCACTGTAATCTGCTCGCATTTTTTATCAAACCAAGGTTTATCAGAAGAATTCCGTTTATTGGAATGCGAAATGTAGATCTTCATTCCGAGAAGAATAATCGCTGTGATCGGCTCCGCGCATGCGTTAACATCGGAGTCGCCAAAGCATACCCTCGACCATGGAAATGATGCGAAGAAATCTCGCAAATCGTCCCAGTTAGCAGCACCATACCTCCACACATGGCGAAGCTGCTTAGGTCGGTTATTCGCTTGAAATGCATGTGGGCAGCCGATATCAAGCTGTGAAGCGAGTTTTATAGTAGTGCACCAATCTCCACGTTGTAGGTGCCAAAAACGAATCCAGGCTGTTTGCATAATCACCTCGGGTATCCGGCAATCGCGTTGGTTCCTCCACGAGTTGAGTCAAGTTGTGGCGAACAGCAAACATCTCCGCCAGCCTCTCAGCCTCGTCGGTCCTGTTGGAACGTACCAACCAGCCGGAATTGTGCACATTAAAATCGCCAAGGACAACAATTTCAGAAGCCGGATGGTTGATCTGTATCCAGTCGACGGTACGTGAGAGATGTCCGAAAAGTGTCGCTGGCCGATCGTCATTTGGAGAGCGGTAAAGACAACAAAGAAATTTAAAAGAGTTCCTCAGCACAACTGGTTGAAACATGATGTCCATGTTACTGGGTTCCAACGCCTCCATTCTTTGGCAAGCCAGATCGAGACACATGAAGACACAGACTCCACCCTTAAAACGGAATCTCGAACGTAAGTCGTATCCTGAGCAACAAAGATATGTCGAATCAGTTGATGAATCGACCTGGGTCTCGGTTAGGGTTAGGATATCAGGTTTCGCTGTTTACAAATATTGGTGGACGGCGTTTACATTAGTATTGGTGAAATCGATGCCTCTGATGTTACAAAATGCTGTTATCAGTCGAACGTTTACAGAGCCTCAAGAGCGAGCGAAGACGAATTTCTTAAAGTTTGGTTATTTATCATAATATCTGCATGCTGTTCTCCCTGGCATATCCATATCCATATCAATATCCATATCCATATCCATATCCATATCCATATCCATATCCATATCCATATCCATATCCATATCCATATCCATATCCATATCCATATCCATATCCATATCCATATCCATATCCATATCCATATCCTGTAACGTATATAATATGGGGTTGGAATATTTTCTGTTGTTATAATATTCGTTCAACAATGACGAATTATTTTGGCCATTTGTAATATAATAATAGAGAGCTGTTACAATCATCCAGTTGTAACATAATAGAAGAATGTTGTTACAATATTTTATTTGGGTCGTGAGGACCAGTTGTTATATACTAAAGTTGTTGTATATATTTTCTCAGCACTGTCCCCAGTACTGCCAGTTGTTACATGGGGGATGTAACATGGTATAAAAAGTTAGTTGTTACATAGGTTAGCACCCGTTGATACATAAGAGCTTCCACAGTGCCACTTCTTATATAAAAGGTTCTGATATAGTATTTTCAGCCGCAGTCCTGAGGGGCAGTTGTAACATAGGGTCCAGCCGCTTAGATAATACAAGGTTGTAGTAGAACAAAAAGCTGCACCAGGTGTTGGGGAAAGTCTCTTCAACATCAATTTAGAAATTCCATTCCTCAGCAATCGCGTGGCTAAGTGAAAATTGCAAGACGCTTCAGGGGCGCGCATGCAGGTACTTCCCACAATGGTGGTAATTCTATTAACGGAGTGTATTTGGGACTACCGTTGCCCGTTAACCGTATGTCCAGTGGCAACTGAGTGCACCGTAACAGTCCGTTACGTGCCGTTGGCGGCCACGGCAAATCCTCCGGTCCAAATACTGGATACGCCCTGATACTGTATTTGATGCAACGCACTTACCCGTAGTTCCCGGGGACTTTTAAACAAGGGTCGTCTCCTTTTGTACTCGTGTAGATGCACCTCGGGTTCCAGCTTCGCCAACCTTCGGATACAATCTTCGTCATTACGGTGTCTTCGATGAGTGGCAACCCAACAAGGCAGGTGTGTGCCATTTCGAGCCGGATGGGGGCTGCGTTCCGAGCAGCGTTTAACGCGCCACTAATCTGGCGGCTTCAAGTCCTTAAACTGGACGGGCGCTGCATTCGGAGCAGCGATAATTGTAGCTGTCCTGTGGGCAGCCCATTGGTGCGTCACTGATTTGATGGCGTTATTGCACAGCGGTTGCGTCTGATCCACAGATGGATCCCTTGCAGTGCCACGAACTTTGCGTTGGTTTGCACGGATGTTGTTTGATCGACAATAGTGTTCGAAAGTTCCTACGGTAGAACGAAGGCTGATGTGGTAGCACCACTTCGTGACAATTGATGTTGGTTCCGTTGTCTCTATAAACTCGTAGTTAATCTGAGTTGGTTTTGGAATGCGGTTATTCAATTCGGTGTCCGTATAAATTATAGTCTTTGTATCTTGTGGTTTAAATTATCCGCAACTCATTCGTCTCTTTTGGAAAAGAATGATTCAACGCCGTGGTGAACGTCGATGTCGGCTATTAATTGTGATTGTTGACTAACTGTGACTTACGTATCTGCAATTCGTTAGTCCACTGCGAACTGGCAGCAGTGGATTGGATCCACAGACTGGATCCGGCTCGGAGGACCAAAATGTATCTCCAACAAGCGTTGAACACATATTCCACTAACAAGGGTTCGTGATTTGTTGTGGGCCTGGCGCCAGGAACAGTGATGTCTCCTGACGTGCACTTTGGTTGGGCAGGGGCGACACGTGTTTGAGTTTCGCCGACCGATGAATATCGTCGGGGAAGATTTATCTCATTCAATGGGGTGTCTCCTGTTGTGCAGCGAGTGTTGTGCTGCAACACCTATGGAAACGTGATTTGGTTATAAGGACAAGAATACCTATAAACTGAGCAGCAATCCAAAGTGTAGCAGCAACTCTCCTTAACGAATATTCCCAAGCAAAAGAAGAAATAACACGGGTTGGTTTGAGGTTATCAACAATTGGTTTATTCAATCTGATTAACTTGGTTTCCACGGATTAGAATTAATGCGAACCGTGTCGCTTGAAAAAGATTTACGAAGAAGCAAGCATGTCAGCAATGACAGCAGACGATTTAATTTTAATGTCAGCTGATTGTTGGCATTTGTTAGGTTGGTGCCACGGGTAGCATTCTGTTGCGAATTCGCTGCTTGTGTCCAGGGCGAATCCGCAACACTAACCTTCGAGTGTAAGTTCACAATGGGATGTGTATCCCAATTAATATTTATACTTGTAATTTTTTACTCCAATAACATTCCTCCAAAGTTTAACTGTGGGGTTTATTATGCAACAATCCATATCCATATCCATACTCATATCCATATCCATATCCATATCCATATTCATATCCATATCCATACCCATATCCATATACATATCCATATCCATATCCATATCCATATCCATATCCATATCCATATCCATATCCATATCCATATCCATATCCATATCCATATCCATATCCATATCCATATTCATATCCATATCCATATCCATATCCATATCCAAATCCATATCCATATCCATATCCATATCCATATACATATCAATATCGCTCTAAAACACCTAGCAATTTAAATGCCCAGTAAATTCAACAGTATGTTCATTTATCACGCATTGAATTGATTTTCTTAGGTTCCTTAAATCATTAAATGCACATCTTAGAATTAATTTCATAAACATCGTTTATAGGAATTTATTTAATTCAGTCAGCTTCCCGGAATTTTATTCGAAGTCCACGACAATTCTTGCCGGCCATTCTTGGAATTTTGATGAATTATACTTCGAGAACTCTCACTGAAGATTTAAATAAAGGGATTTAGATAAAAGATTCAATATCAGTCTCCGAGTTGGCATCCGATATTGTGTATGGTATTATATTCAAATTTAAAATCAATTATCAACACTATTTAATAAAGCAGCCTCAATGTTGGCGTCCGATAGGGTGGAACCCAACAAATCAAATAACTAAAAATATAATTTATATAATATATAAGCTGTTCTAGAACTTTTCTAATTATATTTCCCTCTGGATAGATGGAACATGATAATGACCATAATGAACACCCAAAATAGTCACTCCCTACCAGGCGCTCTTTTAAGAATGAATTATATAGAGAGAATAGCACGGCAATCAGATACTTATCGTATCTACATGCTCCAAGCAAAATATGTTCAAGGATTGTTTCTCGCCATTTCAAGAACCCTATATTGTGATCTTATCCGACTAAAAATCTAGGGTAGATTTCTCTATTTGATTTCCCCAAGTTATTGTACCCATGCAGTATCTAATACACAACCTGTCTCTTTTGATGTCTGGGGATATTCTATGTTGTTCGAAATTACCAAGCGGAAGTGATAGAGACCACTCCTATGCACACATCACCCACCAACAATGCAGCACATGTGATCTTGCTTGGGGGACTTTGTTTTGGTATTTGAAATACCTTTGTGCGCATTTTTAAGCCTTAATATTTTAATTGTACCAAAATACTTTCAAGAGCCTACATGGTATACAATACTTATCGTCCTGTCCTTAAACTTTCATCGAATCCATAAGTCTAAGTTCATCAGATGCAGAAGCTGTAATATATTGTCATCGCCTGATCGGTATCTTCGACGTTTAGGTGCCAGTTTACTTTCATCATGCAATCAAGTTATCATATTCTTAAAGAGGCTTAAAACAAATACGATCGAATTATTATCTCAAAGAAAAGCTTTCACATATCTGTTCTATTGGAATCATATACACGCAGCTATAACCTATGGCATGTTTCAAATCCCATGCAGGCTTAGGATAGATCTAATCTCTCTATTTTTATTATTAGAATTTTCATTCAATAAATGAACTCAATCTGCATCAATATCTGATTGAATCTTTAATAAGAATTAAAATTAACTAAGAATAGAAAAAGTTTTCGTTTGGAGTTACAATAAGATTTGACTACAGTTAGATACTCATTCATCTGTTCTAAATATTTTTGAAGACCACTGATATTATTCTTGGTTTTGCTTTCTCTCGACTGTAAGCTGTGGGCTTACAGTGTGGGTATGGGATTAATCAAGTATTAAAATATTCTCTCTGCTTCTGTATCCAACGCACATATTTTAAGAACCTTTTGTTAGTACTAAATGTGTAGACGCAGGCTGGTACTTGGGCAACTGGGTTTAGTAGTTATCATTCCATTATTATTATTTTTGTTGTTGTTGTAAATATTTCACGTAATATTAATAGCCTTTTGGGTATTCAACTCAAAACCTATTCATAAACAATATTTTTATTCATTTTCGTTCCACTAACATTAATCATTGCGATACAGTTAGTTTGTAGGTATATACTTTATACAGCTTGCATTAAGCGAATAAATGGGGTGGTAACCCTACTAAACTAAAATAGACTACACGGTGTCCCAGATATTTTTTTTCCAACAAAGGTTTTTTAATAAATAAATATTGAATAATGAATGAAGGTTTACATTTTATTACAGTACGATCCTTGAGCAGTTATTTCATAATAATTAGACCGTCTAAATGTGTTTTGTTATTTTGTGGGCACTCTGCTAAATGCAACCCAAAATGTCTGACCACTTCTCTGAGACCATTTCTGGTCATATAGTTGCTTTTAATTGTTCCAGAAAGCGAAGTTTGTTGCCTTATACTTTAGATTTTACTCCCTTTTGTGAGTTTGGATACCTATGCTACACAAATAATTAAATCATCCACTTTCGTAAACGGTATTATCCTTTAATTTTAATCACAGTATTTTTAATAACAGATTGAACAAATATTGCTAATCTATCTAAAAAAAAATGGTTTTATGTTTGAGATTAAAAAAATCTCTGGCTAAATTAAAATTCGTCAATAACAGTGAATGTAGTTGTGCATCTTTTGACAGTTACTCGCCAAAATTTCAGCCATTTTGCGTGCGTGGTTTTTATTTGACAGTCGTTCGAGTGAGTCGATGTCAGTGTTTTTGTAAAAATTGACAAAATTGAGTATCGGGCTGTCATTAAATTTTGTTTTTGAAAGGCAATACGCCTACGCAAATCAAAAATGAGTTGGACTTTGTGTATGGGGACTCTGCATCATCGTTTACCACAGTGAAATTTTGGGCAGCTGAATTTAAACGTGACCGTGAGAGCTTGGGAGACGACGAACGTTCGGGACGTCCAAAAACTGCAACAGCTGACGATGACATTGCTAAAGTTCACCAAATGATCCTAGACGACTGCTGAATTAAAGTGAGAGAGATAGCAGAGGATATAAAAATGTCCAAAGAACATGTTTGTCACATATTAAATTAAGATTTAGGCACGTGAAAGCTGTCCGTGCGTTGGGTGCCGCGTTTGCTCACTGTTTGATCAGGCCTCTTTTGACCTGATTTTGTTGCTGTTGGAGAACCTTAGTCCAATGTTTGATTCGGGCCTCTTGTGATCTGAAGTTTTGTTGGATCTAAATTCTACAGCCCTATTGGACACTAGGGTGCAACTCTCTTAGTGTGATATTTTTGGGGTGATGTTCGGGCGCAACGCCACTAAACATCTAAAAAGGTGTATCTTGAAAATTCGGGCGCAACGCCACTGAATATTTCAAAGGATAAAAACCTGGAAAGCAAGAAAAATTCAAAAAGATTGAGGATACGTCCGGGGTTACGGTCGGATGCATTCTGATTTAATTTTACTCTTGAAATCCCATATATACAAAATATCTACACTAACATGATTACACGTAACGAATACAACATTCCTGCTCGCAACAGAGCATTACCAATACATACATTAAAACTGAAAAAGCATTACAAGATACAAACAACAAAGGTAGCATCTAAAAATTGAACATTATCTGCTCCTAACAGAGCGTTATACAAAAACAAACCGAAAGACAATAGGCATTTACAAAATACACAACAAATTATTGGATGCAAAGAAAAAAGGAACGCAAGTTCCTGTGCAAAGAAAAAGAACAGAAGTGGTAATTTTTATGGGGGTCCTTTCAGAGTTGGCGGCAATTCAATTATCACCTCTGCTGTCGAGTTTGTTTGCTGATGGCAAATTGGAATTTTCCAGTTGCGGACTATGTGTTATTGCGTGGACATGACATTCAAATGAATGGAAAAACGGCGGCAAATGGCTCAGCATACTCTCATAAACATAATCATGGCTGGGTCGTGGCATTGAAATGCAACGAATGAAAAGAGCGGCGGCACCGCACAAATGGCTCCGCATACTCTCATAAACATAACCTTGGCTGGGTCGTGGCATTGAAATGCAACGAATGAAAAGAACGGCGCCACCGCACAAATGGCTCCGCATGCTCTCATAAACACTCACGTTAGATCAAAAACGCGTTCGAATGAACATTTCCAATGCTCTGTTGGCGCAGTTTAAGGGCAATAAATCCGAGTTTTGGCGCCGATTAATTACTGTCGATGAAACTTGGAAACACCATTATACGCCCGAAACAAAAATACAGTCAAAACAGTGGAAAATGATGACGACTGTTTTTCGAGATAGTCATAGTGTTGCGGATTCGCACTGAATGCAATCAACGGATTCGCAACTGAATGCCGCCAACAACAAAAATAATAACAACTGTCAGCTACCAGCTGACAAGAATAAATTAGGATAGTCATGGGTGTTGCATAATAAACCCCACAGCTAAACTCTGAAGGTATGGTATTAAAATAGAAATTACAAGTATAAGAATTAACATTCCATTGAGAACTTGCACTTACTGTTAGCAATGACACGCACCTGCATTATTGGGTTGCCAATCGTCGAACACACAATACTAACGAAGAAGGTTCGAAAGTTAACGAAAAACGGGGAATGGAGAGTGTGAACCTATGTCAAGAGTTTGATTTCAGATCGCCTCCAAGGAGGAGGCACATTTTTTCAGTTGAATCGCGCGAAGCGAATTTTTTATTTTGTTAAATTCCTTTTCTATTGTTTTCACGCCTTGTTCTGAAAAATATGTTAAGTTCCATTTTAAAACAATAGTTAAATTAAATGTTGCAAATAATTAGTTATGGAAGTGAATAAATAAATATGTTTGAATTAAACACTTTAATGGAAAGAAGATCCCGTTTGTTTCTGTTGTTCTGAAATTCACTGGTCATTGAGGCGCATTCACACCCAAGACAAGAAAGAGGTGAACCATGGAAAAGTCCCTGGAATTTACGGGTAAGTGCGATGTGTGAGATAATAGATATTCAAGGTGTTCCAGAGGCTACAACGGAAGGTTTAACGTGGTCGCCCCGTTATCAGATCGGGTGACCACTAACGGCACGTAATGGGCCGTTACGCTGCCTCGAGTAGCCGAGACAAGCACCGTTGCCCTAGCGGTCGCCAGCGGAAAATCACACACGTTCCCTGATTCAATTATACAAAGAGATGCACCTACATTTCCAAGATACAACAACTTGCCACATAAACAATACAGCAACTTATGACAACTGGCTCTGCGAAATTATAACAATAATCCCAATAAAAACTACTTGCCACACTCGACAATCTGATAACTGGCGGCTTCCCCCAAACTATGACCACTGGCATTTCAAATATATCAAATGGCGCTGCATCTCTTGCAATACAACCGGCATCTTTCCTCATATATCATTTTTTCATATATCAACACCTTTTAATATAACAACGGACACTTTCTAATATCACAAACTGGCGCTACTTTCATGCAATAACTGGGCAATTCTTATGCAATAACTGGCGCTGCGCACTTGCGGCACTTTCTTATATAACATGGAGTTATCTTAATCAAAAAGGAAAAACTATTACAGGAGCATACTACGCATCATTACTTGACCAACTGAAGGCAGAAGTTGCGAAAAAACGCCCATATTTGCAGAAAAAGAAAATCCTCTTTCACCAAGACAACGTACCGTCTCACATCTCAGCAGTTGCCATGGCGAAAATCCACGATTTACGGTTTGAACTGCTTGACCATCCGCCTTACTTAGCAGATCTAGCCCCAAGCGACTTCTTTTTGTTCCATAATCTAAAAATTGCGCTCGGAGGACAGAGATTTTCGTCAAATGAGGTGGCAATCACCTTCGTGAATAGTTATTTTGCAGAGACAAACACCGAGTAATATTTTGACGGGTTAGAGAGATGGGAGCATCTCTGGGAGAAATGTGTTACAAGGAGACTATGTAGAATAATAAAAATAAATTTAAAAAAAAAATGTCTTGTAACTTTGTTAGGTCGGAAACTTTTCAAACCGCCCTCGTATGTTAGTGTTAGTGTAGATATAAGGATAGTCGTCTCGACTAGAAAACGATATCCAAGACCATACCGGCCATGACGGTCGGCCTATCTGCTTAAAAAAATAAGCAGCAACTTGAAGTCTTTGCACGAAACCTCAACCTCAAGGAGTTCGTCGGTGATACGAACCGACTAGGAATCTTCAATTTTAAAGCGAAAACCTTAACCTCCTCTTTAAGCAAGTTTGTAATCTACGATAGACACAAGATTAACGATAATCTTAAGCTCCTAGACAACCTACCTCAAGACTAACGATAATCTTAAGGTCAAAGAGGTGAATTGACGCCCACATTCACTCCAGCCAACGAAAAAATAAGCCCAATTCTCTTGAAAGGAGTCGCTGCCTGCTGACAAAAGGACGATACCGTTTCTCAACTTAGGCAACTTTTCCTTACTGATGACAAAATCCCTCACCCCCAACACAGTTTGTGAAAATCAGGCCAAAAAAATTCAGCATGTTGAATATATGGGAGCTTCATTTTGCCCCAGGAACCGACATAAACTCCGTAATCAGAACAAAGACGCACTCAACTTTACGGCAGCAAGTTGCCGTTGGTGTATTTCTTAACAGTGCAGACTTTTTGACTCAGTGCAGTCGTTTTCGACACGTCTTTCGAAGCTGCAACATGATCCGCCGTTGCGTTCGTTATGGAAAATCGGACGCCAAATTTGATTCCACAACAAATGTGCAGGATGAAAAAACCTTGCCAACACGCTGCAACTGTGGCAGGAAAACACACCGGGCCAGTTACAAAAAAAAAAGTCCCAAACACAGAGTGATAGTTCAATGATCAAGGAAGTCTCGAGCTAAGCAAATACCTAAGTCAGACCTCGGTAAACAGGCTACACAGAGATTTATCTCAAATGAATCAGTCGCGAATAATCTTGAACGAACGTTGACTAAGAATATAAAAAGTCTTCCAACACATATTCCCCATAAACATATTCAGGTCACCAAACGATATGGCACTGCAACGCGACGAAACCAACCGGCGGTATCAAATCCTCCAAAGGGGCAATCCCCAATGCTCGAGAAGCTGCTTAGTCTCTTCCATCATCGTCATCATCAACGGCACTACAACCGGGATCCGGTCTTGGCCTTATTTAGCAAGTCTGGAGGCTTGTTACATTTTCCATAATCACTTATTTTTATGGGCAAGGTTATGAGCCTTGCGCCATAAGTCTCCTCCACCTGATTGATATTCGACTCCGATAAGCAAAACTGACAACCGGGGCTGACAGGGATACACTACCTTTAATTTAACATAATTTAATTTAATTTGGTGAGAGTAGAACCCTCATATATTCAGCTTAATAGCGAGTTAAGTTAAGCGAGGAAAAAAAAATTAAACAAAAAAGAAAAAAAACTTAACGAACTTAAAGCTATGGTATAAACATTTTAACCAGGTCAACCTTACCCTGACAACCTTTACAATGACTTATCCGCTCTTCGATCTTCTTGGCTATTGTCTTGGATTGCAACTTATCATTTAGAACATATGGAATTACTTTATTAGCAATTTTTTAATTTCGATTTCCTTTTTTTTCATTTCTAACTCTCCAACCGTTCTTGCCATCATTGTCCTACCCTTTAATCTTCTTATCATCACCATCGTCATTTTAAAAGTTATCTTCATTTCTCTATCGATTTTCATTATTTTTTCTTGTTCGTCATCATCGTCGCCTATAAATCCGTGTGTTCACCATCTATATCTTCAGATGAAAGCGCCTTCCATAAATTCCTTTTCAAATTGTTCTCATCATTTTTCATTCCCCTTCTTGCTCGCAATAGGTATGTTCTTCTATCCCAACTTCGTCATAGTTATTCCCCGCTACGTAAACCGAGAGTAACTTTTCGGCCCATCCTTTATGATCACAATTATATTGTTCTGATTCTCGAGTCTCTAATTCATCATCATCATCATCATCATCATCATCGGCACTACAACCGGGAACCGGTCTTGGCCTTATTTAGCAAGTCCTGAGGCTTGTTAAATTTTCCATAATGATTTATTTTTTCTGGGCAAGGTCATTAGTCTTGCGCCAGGGGCTCCCCGACTGGGAAACGAACCCCGGTCTCCTGGGTGACAGGCGGGTATACTAACCACTATACTATCGAGGAGCCCTGTCTCTAATTCCCTGTCCAAAATTCCTTTTTTTTCATCACCCTAAGGTTAGGACCTTTTCTCTTTAGACAGTTAATCCCATTAACTTAAAAACGCCATCCTTCCTATTACCGTATTGTAGCCTTTTCACTATGATGGTTTCTTTTCGCCTTGAGGATTGTCCTGAAGTCGGCTTGCTGTTCGTAGTTTATCATCTTAATATCGACGCGGCATTGAATCGTTAGGTTGTCGTTGTTAACAGTGTTTCATTCTTTTTTTGTCGTAGTGACCTTGTTTTAATCTTTCGGTTTGTAGCCATCTTGTTATCTTCTTCAAAACTCCACCCTTTTTTTATCTGCGTTGTTTCATGGTGACGAAACTGTATTCTAACATTTCTCATTTCGCGGTGGTGCCGAACCAACACTTCTATTCCGTGTTCTGTTTACCTCCAATGGAATGATACTCACCGAAACACTGCTTCGGGCCGTTACATCCATGAAGGATCCATCCGCTAGCACTGTGCTCTGGCATTTAAGAATACTCCAAAATCAACTTTTGTGCGCGCCTTAGTGAAAAAAAATCCCAAACGGGAGAGTGAATGGGTTGGTTCGAGACTTATCTCCGTCTTTACCCTCCTTGCTGTGATAAACTGCCAGTTATCTTAACCTATTATTATTGTCTGTTCCTCCTGTATTTAAATTAACTGGTCTTCTATACTTCGCAGGTGTTTGCATTCATTTGTACCTCTTGTTTGGAGCGCTTAAAGCTGCAGATTATTCTTACATCGATTGTCATTCTTGTGAGCCCTTTAAATTTTCATTTGGATCGTCTGAAAATCGTCTTGTCCTCCAACTGTCTCCGGTACAAGCGCTTCGAGTATGGCTTCTGCACCAATTTTCTTAGCGATTGGGGAATCTTATAGTGATGTAGTGGATCTGTGGCGACTCTAACAGATACACACACAATTCACAAGCAAAAATAGTGAAGAGCACCGAACGAAAAATCGAACAAGAAAATACATCAGAGCCGCATACCAAAGCGATAACAAAAATAATTCACATCAGTGGAGTATAGTCGAGTTTGAGAATCAAATTCTAAACACGGTCAGTAGCCTGATGGGTAACGCTTAGGTAAATATTGTTGGTGATTCGAACTGTCATAGCGTCAGTTCGAATCACACGTTCTTCTTCACTATTATTTCAAACGCTATAGATCTTTCATCCATTAGTGCTAAAACCCGGGCCGATCCTTTTGGTCCATAAAGATTGTGTGACACCATTTTCAAATATGCTTTACTGCTGCTAATGGTCCGCATGAAAGTAGCTATTTCTTTTCACCTAATTCGTTGTTCGACCGGAGCGTGCCGCCGCCTTATCATTCATCTTTTCCTTGTCCCGTCATTGGTGGATGTTCATCGGAGTGCAGGATAGTGCGATGATTTCTTATACATTTCTTTCATGCCGACCTATTTCTACTTGACCCTCTCTGTTTGTAGCAAAACCATTTCCCACTTTTCACTAATGCTGACATTGAGTTTGGTCTGTAGAAACCCAAAATTTCATGAGCTCACTAACTCAGCTACACCACCGCTCCCTGTCCTGTGCACTTTCCCTCCACGTTTCGAAGTCACGTTTTACATTGGCCTACCATTTCCGTTGTGGCCTTGCCACCTATCACTTTCCCCTTCGTCCTCCGAGAATAATTCTACGGACTGTTCCTTCGTTCCTTCCTATTTTTGCCATAAGCCTGGCCCATCTTAATCCTCCCGACCGGATCTAATATGATTCGTGACTTATTAAGTACCCAAATTTACTTCCATCCTGTGGAGCTTCATCTTGACCTTGATGTGCTGCGATTTTCTGTACAGCATAAGTTGTTCTCGTTACTGGGCTGTACATTCTTTCGACCGGATTGTGTTTCCACCGATTGCTCTTTGGTTTGCAGAACATTTCGGGTGCTGTGAAGTCACCGCTCATGTGAGTTTCTACCTTCATGTGAACTCCGCTTGCTCCTCATCTCGATGGCTACGGTAGTACATCAGCCATCTGAACTTCATGGCTGGCCGTATTTTGTTGGTCATTTGCTTCACTGTTTCGGGTGTGTTGATGTGACTCCATACAGACAGACATGCACCACACGAAATAGAAAAATTAATCCTCATAATCCGAGAAATATACTCCATGGTCTACAGGCGGTAATGGTCTGATGTGTCCTTGGTTCTACCTTTTCATATGTTTCTAGACATCATAGCGCCGGTTCGAATCGTTTCCTATTCACTATCGTCCAAAATGTTACAAGTTCAAGTACTGTGCCTTTCCTAATATCATGGTTGTTCTTCACGTGACTGGAGCGCCTACAAACATGAAATGAATCTTATGTGAGTCAAGGCAGATTCTTGAGTTTCCGCCAATCCCAATGTCTTTCGGCCCCCAAATTGTGTTCTTTTATCACCTTGAGGGAAAATTGCTAATTTTTTACGTGAGGATGGTTACAACAGTGCATATTATCAAGTTGATGGCGACCAATGTCTACACGTATAACGTTATACCGTTTAGTAATGGTAGTAAAGTACGTGTTTGAACCCACACTACGAAAACTAGAAAAGATTGCAACCAAAGCACTAACATAACGGACCACAACCGGGTGTACACGAGGATGTATTCTCTCACCATTTAATTTGTAGATCGCGACGTTAAATGATCTAGTGTAGGGTTCGGCTGATTTGTTTTTCGATCCTCTTTTGTGCTGTGTTCGTCACTACGGTCGTGTTTATGTGTATCTCTTGGAAACGCCACAATATAATACCCAACAAGCTTACATGTTGAGTATTACTAATATAATTAGGAGCTAATGTTAATAATATTAAACAATTCGCTATAAAAGTCATATTTTCCATTAAATAGTAATTTATAGTACAGAAAGTCCACGATATTTCTTTCATTCCAAAGTAATGACGTATTATTTCCATTGACTGCAAGTGATATTTTCCCCTAAATGTTCACTGACTAATTTATGGAAATTCGATGTCTTCTATTGAAAGTTAGAAGCTACAGACTTTACAACAATTTGTGAAAGTGAATTCGATTACCCAAATGCATTTTAAAGTGCCCGCCTCTTAAACTTTGAACTGACTCTCCGGTCCACTTATTAAACCGTTAGCATCTTGTGAGATAAGGTCAAAACAAAAGGAAAAAAACAGCGAGTTTAATGAATCTCTTTCACGTCCAATAGGGGTATTACGGCAACTAAACATTAATCTTTTCTTCACTCCCTACTGTCTCATGTGATCTACATTTCTGCGATAGCGCATCTAAACTAGAATGAAAAGAAAACAACAACAAAATGAAAGAAAAAGGTTAACAACAGTTCGTATTGCAACAACAGTCATGAAATGTAACCTTAAGCGACAAAGTAGCTAATAAATGAGTACAGTAAAACAGGTCAATTGAACATCCGCAATTTAAGGTAATCTCCGTATTAAATTTGTTCAGAACTTAGCCCACTTGTAATATAGGTCCAGTGAACGATCTTCAGCCATGGGATCAGTCCACTCACTGTCATTAGGAAGAACACTGCAAGAGATGTGAAACCATTAGCATATCACTGTTCAGACTCGTACAGTCCAGCATATGGGATTATCGGTGAGTTGGTACAGAACCTTGATAGCTCAAACTTTTATTTTTGCCTCTTACTTCAGCATGTTGCGCATCGTCGCCTCTGAACTCTAGGTCTACAACTAGGGCATCTCCTGCAGTGAAGTGGAATGGAATCTCTTCATCAACACCTCCGATTTCATTGAAATATATATCTGGACATGGTGTATTAAACTGAAAATACGATACGTGCTCCCGCGGAGAAAGGTTGATTCGAATATAGGTCATATAAACGTTGAAAATGATCCACAGTTCGGCATCAACTCTTTTGGTTTTGGCATGTGGATGCCATGACGCAATTGTTTCGTAGCGTGTGGCAGTTTTATACGGAGTAGGAAGTCATAATAGACATCCAAATACTCTTCACGGGCCGACGAGAACATAAAATACCCAGGTCTCCTAATCGTATGCTCAGAAAGAATATTGCAATTTGTCACGTAAAGTGAAGTATACCCAATAGCTGTTAGTTGTCAATTAAAAAGTTATTACCATATTATACCACGAAATGCTGACAGTTTTGTTATTTTTCGAGAACATTAGAAGGGAAGTAACAACCATCACAGGAATGTCGAATTTATTTGAAAGAATTCCACAATTTGAAAGTATAATTGCAAAGTTTAATGTCTCTGACGTGAATCAAGTCAGAAGCAAATCCTTTTTTGAAAGTCATTTACGCATATTAACGCTTATTAGAAAATGTACCACGTGGTGACATTCAAAATACAATGAAAATGCAAACTGCGTTAAATTATAATTGTCACGCAGTGACAGAGTTAGTGTCTGATAGTAAGCCCTATGTGGCCATCGTGGGCTAAGAATTGTATACGAATTTAAAGTGACTAGAAATGTATTTATGCAGCACCATATCCACCTCTTAAATATTTTGCAATTGATTAGTAAATTTGGTTTAGCTTTCGCTTTCACATATTTTTATCGGCTTTTTGTATTTGATCAGGCATTCCAAAGTCATGGAGTAGCGTTGGGTGATTGAGATATGCCCCAAATTATACGAAGAGGAGTTTTTATGATGTTAGACTAACTATTTATGCTTGTTGTAAGTTTGTTATAATATTTCATGGGTGATATTTTTCATATGGCTTTAGTTCTGCATTAACTCTTATTTTATTGTTTATTATTGTTGCTGTTAATGATGTTGTGGCGGGTTTTGCTAGTGCACCAAGCATGGGCGCAGTTTGAGCAAAACACCACTGCTGAAGAGTCAAACCACTAAACACACCACTGGTTGTTCCAGGAGAATAATCCACCACTCGACCAGGAATAAACACCAAAAGAATAAAAAAAACGCACTGAAGTTGACTGTGGTCAATGTTCCTTTATTTTTGTTTTACACATTTATTTTCGACAGTATCTTCCACTGGTGAATTACAATTCTCAATAATTAATTACAATTGTTCTGTAAGATATTTTTGTAAGCTGGACACAACACTCATTACAATTTCGATAGTTAATTACAATTGTTATGTAAGATGGCTTTGCAAGCTGGACACAACACTCATTACAATTTCGATAGTTAATTACAATTGTTATGTAAGATGGCTTTGCAAGCTGGACACAACACTCATTACAATTTCGATAGGTTATTACAATTGTTCTGCAAGATGTCTTTGCAAGCTGGACACAACACTCATTAGGGTTTCGATAGTTAATTACAATTGTTCTGTGGGGTACGAGGTCCTTACGCCGGCGCACGACACGGGGTTCTACCTCGTCTCCACCAGTTCTAAAAGGTTGCGCCAAACCGAATCGTCACTAAATGTTCCACCGAATATCGCAGCACCAAAATTGTCCACAAACGCGGAAGGATGAAAAGTACACACTGGGAGAGAAACACAAGCGAAACTCCACAATGCCACGTTCACAACAGGAAAAGGAAACACACTGATTTAGTTTATTCCGTTTTATTCTCTTTAAAATTGTGAAGGATAATTCTCTTAATAAACACCGCTTTGTTCTCAGCCATTATCAAATATGTTAGTGTTTTTATACTTCACTTAAACTTATTATTAATATTAAATTGGTTTCTTATAAATTTTAAACAAGGTAAAACACTTCTTTGTAGACACGATCTACGCTTCTCCGCCACGCGACGGAGAGCGGGAGCGGCACGACCGTGCTGGTCTGCGGATGTAATAAGACTCTGCGATAAACGGCTCGTGCAGAGCCGACTCGCTAATTGGGGTGAGTTTGTGTTGTGGTGGTAGATATCCTCTCCACTAAGGATATGTTTTAACTTACCACCAGAGAAACGTAAAGTCTCTCTTAGTGGAATAGAAAACCAGATCTGGTAATGGAGGTCATGGTGGTATGTGTGTGATCGTTCTGATTTGTGTTCTTTACCCATGCGCGAAGGCAATGGCAAAACAAAGCAGGCAGGCGGCAAGGACAAAGGAATCGGGGCGATCATGGTTTATATTGTGCATCGCGGCTAAAATAGACGACGATGCATCGAAGAGATGTGCTAAAAGCAAATATGGGGCGAGGGTATCATAAACGTCTTAGATGAGTGATGCCCTTGTGTAAATAGACTAATAGCCATTGGGAAAGGTGCTAATGGGTTGGTGGATGAAACGAATGCCCTGCTTGCATTTGTATATGCAGGGAAATTCGTTTGTGGGAAACGGATACTATATTTGCATTGTTTATGCTTTGAATTCAATCCGGCGGTTATGCGCAAAGTCGATGATTGTTTGGAGAAACAGAGGATCATTTCGGTAAAGTGCTTACAGCTGTATCAATAGCTGCAGGTCATTGCGAAGGAAATTAGATGGTTATACAATGACGGTTTGTATAACATCTACGCCAATTGTATATGGTATCTAATGACCGTAATGGCGGTTTGTATATACCATCTGTGTCAATTTAGGAATTCATTGAAGTGCACTTCCCATCGCTCCAGAATGCCTTCAGGAATGGTGATCAGATTACCCTCTTTATCCTTGCAGTAAGTGCAGCGTGATGTGTACCGCGTCATACTGCGGATTGGTAGAACTTCCGCGCCTGGTGCGGATCTCGCTCTCTACTTTTCTCTATTTCACAGACAAGGATTTTTTTTCCAAAGATACGTTTCGTTTGTCCGTGAAGTATTTTTTCAGATCTTCTGAGCTCTTTGTACTTCTCCTCGCATACCCGCGTCCTATGAAACTGCTGCATTGCCCGGTATGCAGCATTCTTACGTTCAGTCGCTAGTTTGCACTCATCATCAAACCAGTCGCTCCGATCTCTACGACTACTGCCTAAGATGGAGTTGGCAGTACTAATAACAGTATTCTTAAGACGTGTCCATTTCTCTTCTACGCCCGGCATTCCGCCCCCAGGACTTACTCTCCCACCGTCGAGCTCTTCGAGGGCGAGTCTTAACGCCTGACCAAAGGTGTTACTGGTATTCTCATTGCGTAATGCAGCCTTGTTGATTCGAACCTGATCCGCGGATGCAATACGTCTCCGTAAGGCAACTCGCACTCGGAAAACTGTACCAACAAGATAGTGATCCGAGTCGACGTTGGCACCTCGTTACGTTCGTGCCGTCATCAGGCTCGAGGAGTGACGCCGATCTATCAACATGCGGTCAATTTGGTTGTGAGTAGCTCCATCAGGTGAAACCCAGGTGACTTTGTGGATGTCTTCACACGGACACCTGGTACTCGCAACGACCAAGTTTTTTGATGCTGCCAGTTCGATGACTCGTAGTCCATTGTCATTAGTGTTCTCGTGCAAATTATGGGAACCTGCGTAGTGCCTGAAAACTGGCTCTCTACCTATTTTCGCATTCAAATCACCAAGAACGATTTTCACATTGTATCTTGGGCAGGTGTTGAGGGCCCGTGCGACGTTCTTGTAGAATTCTTCTTTTTCGTTGCCAGCGGACTCCTCTGTTGATCCGTGAACGTTTATGAGACTTATGTTCTTGAACTTGCCTCACACGTGAAGAGTGCATAGTCTTTCGTTTGTAGGATGAAAGTCGATAATGGCAGCCTTCAGGCTTTGGCTGATTAGAAAGCCTACCCCCAGCACATGGTGTTTTGGATGACAGCTCTAATATATGTCATACTCGTTTCTTTGAATAACACCACTCCCCGTCCATCTTATTTCTTGTAATGCTATTATGTCAGCCTTATATTTAGTCAGGGCATCGGCTAGCTGCTGTGCAGCTCGAGCTTTGTATTGTGAGCGGACGTTCTATGAGAAAATTCTCAAAGCGTTTAGCCATTTTCGTTTCCGTGGTCGTCGTCGTGTATCCGGTCCATATCCGCGGCTTTTTACATTTTCTATAATCATTTGTTTTCCGGGCAAGGTTATTACCCTTGCGCCAACGTTTATCAGGATGTCGCTGCATGCATTGGTTTACTGCTTGGCGGGTACCAAAGTAGCCATCCAGGGGTGTCACGCGGAGACTGCATGTCAACTTGGATTGAATAGGGACAAGGATCACCTTGGCCTTCACCGGATTGAAGCAATCAGTGACATTGCCCTGTATATAGCGTGGAAGGAGAGTGCTCAGGACAGGGAACGATGGCAGAGTCGAGTCGGCGAGGTCATGAACTTCCGGGTTCCTACAGGCCAATAAATAATAAAAATAAAAATAAAGAAAAAAATCCATAAATAAATGTGTGTCGATTAAATATAAATGAATCAACACTGGTAAACTCGAGTTAAATGAAACCCATTACTGTGCTTGTACCACAAGAAAAAATGTGCAGCACCTATATAATGACCTGTCCCTCAAATCATAAATCAAAAATTTGTTCGGTGTCACAACCAGTGCGTATGCGCTATATCAGGGTTTGCTACGAAAAAATTCAAGAAAGATGTTTCCAAGGTGTAAACCTAAAAAATATGAAATCTGGCTGCAGCTTTAATGTATATCGGCAACAAGACTGCATTAAAAAAAATTAAGCTGTCTGTTCAAAACTGAAAGAAATTTTACCTCACAGAAGTATACAAAAATTTGGCACCTAAGCAGTTTCGTTATTTAATGTTCACACCCCGAAATTATAAAATTAGATTCACTTTTGAAAAGAATTGTAACAGAATGTTTACGAAATGTGGATTTAAAACTATAAAAAAAAACTTTACTCTCTCTGCCCTATTTCTTCGGCTGGATATCTCTACGCCCTACCTTTACACGCATTCCGCATATTCACCTTTCTACTGTATCTCTTGTTCAAGCATTCACTCTCTAAGTACATCAATTCGTTTTTATGAGTGCACATTAATAAAAAACGAAACTATTATATGATTTTTGAATGGAGTATCTCACAAGCCACGGACTTGTGAATGGCGTGTGTGTTAACAATTCACAGCAGCTATATTGTCGGCATAAAACTCCGTTTAATTGCCACTCTTGTAAAATGCTGTTTAAATCCAATTTGAAATTTTACCAGCGATAAATCATTAAAGTTTTTCGCCGCGTTTCAAATTTATGTATTAACCCCGAGCATGGTTAGTTAAATAATCGCCGTTTTATTGTTGGATTAGTGAACTAGAAAATTTTATTGGTATTTTATCGTTCCCCAAATTGCCTATAAAATTCAGTTCATTAAGTCATCATTTTTTTATCGGTTGCTCTCACGAAAAATGTTTAGATGAATGTATCCCAATAAGGTCGAAGACCCCTATTCATCTTGAAGTGTAAGCCTAGATTGTTTTTTTAATCAACCTTTCAAAAGTAGAATACATTTGTTCAACGTATGTAGAAGCCTTCAAAGAATACCTGACCACCTCAATTTGACATAAAACATTTTGAACACATTCATCTTTGACCTCCACCACTCACCTGTAATTTAGATTGTATAGCGAAACCACAGAAGACACAAAATCAGCATTTTGCGGATTGGATGGTCGATCTGTGGGGAAAACACAATAACCTCTCTATTTGGTCTACCTGTTAGTTGATGCCGCCAATGAAACTACTTTAGTCAGTTATACCACAAATCTCATTCCGATTGATTGGCAGAGTCAAGTCTAAATTGTACTCCCAGATTAAATGGAGACAGATAGTCCGAGCAGCTGCATGATTTGTAGACTTAAATAAATTTAAGTTGGCCGCCACACCGGTTCTCTATGTGGAACCCAATCAAACGAGGATCATTCAGTTCGTGCTGCTTTGTGGTATAAGCTTTCTAGTATTTCAATCATACAAGGGCACGGGTCGAAGTCAATTTGAGTTGAACTCGGTAATGGCGAATGAGGGAGCGTAAGACTCGATGGTCAACCACACGAAATGAGATTTTGAAGCTGACGCACATTTGCGAAATGAGCACAGATGTTCACTTGGTGGACTTGAGAATTATTTTGATGGTATGGCCTTTGTTGTTTCCTGGCGTGGTGATTAAGAAGAAACACTGTTTTATCTGCTTCCATGGGCATTGCGGAATTAGAAACCAGTAAAATTACCTTAGTATTCTTCTCCCACTCTCTAGTAAGCAGTACTTTTGCAAAAACTTGGATGGAGTTGGTACCAGAGATCTTATCTACACATGGCGTGCATCGTTGCGGTCTGAATATTTGAACAGAATTCCAATGTGACACTTTTGCTTGAGAAGTGAAGTAGTGTAACGGTACAACCATTAGAAATGTTCTATCTATGAGTAATTTGAAGATGAATGCTTTCGGCAGACGGAAACTTATTTAAATAGTTTCATTAAAATGGATGAAAATTAACGGATTGTTCGCGTTCGGTTTGCCGCTATGAATACATACAGTCTTAGATCTTGTATTATGTATTATTCATGAGATGTATGAATATTTAGGTAGACGAGAGGACAAACCGACTGATTTATAGAAAATAATTGCTTCAAAAAAAGAGTAACATGGTCCTGTTTAAAGATTACCAGACTATTTGAATTTGGCGAAAATTTGTACCACATGAAATGTCAGATTTTATAGTAAAAATTTAAAAGCCAATATTATTTTTCCCTATTTTTTATTCATTCAATACAGAATCCGTTGGCATCTATGACATTCTTCCGAACGTGATACAAGGTTAAATATTCCTTTTTCGTAGAAGTGCTGAATTTTTGAGGAATTGAAATCTTCAAAGACTTTTATGGCCTCTACTCGTTTCCGAAAGACCTTCTGCCGGCAAAATGAATTCAGATTGCGGAAAAGATGGTAGTCCGTTGGAGAAATGTCAGGAGAGTACGGTGGGTGCGGAAGATTTTCAAAGCCCAACTCCAAGAGTTTTTGCACCGTTACTTGTGAGATATGGGGTCTAGAGCATTGTCATTCAAAAGGATCGGGCAGTGCCTTTTGACCAACGCAGATTGCTTCTCAGCCAATTTGGCATGCCATATGTTGATTTTCTCACAATATTTGATAGCGTTTATCGTTTCTCCTGCTTGAAGAAATGGAAAGTGAATTGGTCCTTTCAATATCCATCAAATTGTCACCATAACCTTTTTTGGGTGAAGATCGTGCTTGGGGGTATGTATTGGTTTTTCACCTGCACCACTGCCCAGGTCTTTTACGGTTATCATACGGAATCCACTTTTCATCTGTGGGCGTTTTCACTAGTGCTTCGGCACGGACGCGGATTCAGTAAAACACCCCACAACACTACTGAGCACATCGAGTCGATCCCCGAAGGAAACAAAGAAAAACAAGGACACAAGTTGGTCCTCAAAGAAAGCAAAGAAAAACAAACACGCAGATATTTTGTTACATTAACTGGTTACGCTTTATTAGGTATAGTTCCTTTAGTTTTGTATGATTACAGTTTCTTTAAAATTCTTTTGATTGATATAAATGTCCACTATGTCCGGGTTCCAAGTTTTACAACTGAATGAAGGAAAAAAAAGGTTTCCTTTTATACAATATACTCCCCACGAAACTATTATTAATTAAACGACAAGAGACGTAACTCGAATTGATACTTGAAAGGCGTTATCTCTCGACCGCGAATGATTAAAAAGATTCGACTCTATGAATCGCGTGCGCACACTAAGGCTGTTGAAATCTGACTCCACGATGCAATTCACATCCATCAGATTCGATGGCCGCGAATTGCATCGATAGGGGAGGATTCTATATGTGCCCGTATAGGACAAGTACGATACCCTGCGATGAAAACGATGATCGGTGGACACCTGATTGAACAAATGTACGACCATCGGGGACTGCGGCGATGTACCCATACATCGTTGATGATGTATGCCAGGGATCGAAATAGACTTTTGTTTCAAAGTAAACAAAAACGTTATTTCCAGGTCAAATGGTGGCACGCATGATGTACATGATGTGCCTATGTTACCAAGGGGTCGTCGTTGTATTTGCCTAAGATTCCTTGGAAATACCGATGTAGGCAATATCCAATCTAGCCGTATGGCTCAGGTGCACAAGGAGGAAAATTATTTTTTTGACATAAGTCAGCAGAAACCTCGTCGACGGCGGCAAAGGGTCAGGCTGGCTGGCTATATGTTTGAATTAATATGCGGGTAAGTAACGAACACAGTGAGATACTGTATGTTTACTTTAGGTTTTCAGGTGGGTCACCATAGGCATGGCATGGGTAAGATTGCCTAAACAATGATCTTATTCATGCCCAAATTCATGATCGGTTGATAGCCGATAACGGGAAATTGTCGCAACTGTCGTGGACCTAAGGGTATAGGCGCGATATACAATCGTGAACTATGGAAAGAATATCGGCTACAGCTATGTCAACAATACGCTGGCCAGCGTTTGTTTATCGTAATTGAAGACAGGCTGAGCCGATAGGAGATGAACTGGTTCATGGAATAGAGAGCGAGGTCCGCACAGGTGCGGAAGTTCTACCAAATAATCCGCAGTATGGCGCGGCACACACCACGCTGCACTCACTTTTTTTTTATTAGACTTCTCTCGGGAGAGGCAAACCTATAGCGCCGAATGAGCGCCCCGAGATGCCATCAAATAACTGTTGCAGTTCTTTTTGAACAGTTGCAGGTTGTAACGCTCCGGGAACACTCGCGTGGGAAGGGAGTTCCACAGCTTCCCCGCTCTGTAACGGAACAAGTTCTGATGCAGGGATGTTCGCGCCGTCGGGAGATGAACCACAAACGGGTGCGATCCGTCACTGCAAGGATAAAGAGGGTAATCTGATCACCGATCCTGAAGGCATTCTGGAGCGATGGGAAGTGCACTTCAATGAATTGCTAAATGGTTAGCTCACAGAAGAATTGGAGGATCCACCAATGCAAGATCAAGACCACATGCTGCCGCCACCAAGCATTGAAGAAACATTAAAAGCCATAAAACAGCTCATATCAAATAAAGCCCTCGGAGCTGATGGCATACCAGCTGAGTGGATCAAACAAGGAGGGACAGCGTTACATCACGCAATTCATGAGATCGTGGTGCACGTATGCGACCAAGAGGAGATGCCGGAAGATTGGCGTCGTGGTATAATTTGCCCGATAAATAAGAAAGGAGATATCACACTGTGCAGCAACTACAGGGGTATAACATTGCTGAGTATCGCCTATAAGATACTCTCTACTATCCTACAAGATCGGATAGCCCCATACGCTAAAGTTATCATTGGTCAATATCAGTGTAGCTTCATTCCAGGCAAATCAGCGAATGATCAGATATTCACCCTTAGGCAGGCGATGGAAAAATGTCAGGAATTTAAGATTCAATTATATCATGTATTTATAGACTTTAAGGCCCCCTACGACAGCATAGCCAGGGTAGAACTACATAATGCCATGAGAGAGTTCAGCATGCCAAACAAATTGATACGACTTTGTAGGTTGACCATGACCAACGTAACTAGTCAAGTAAAAATAGCGGGATTGCTGTCCAAAACAATAAACATCTATAATGGACACCGATAAGGGGACGGTCTGGCCTGCCTTCTCTTCGACATGGCGTTGGAGAAAGCAATCCGTGACTCTACTACAGGGACTATTATCACCAAGTCCAGCCAGATACTTGCCTACCCAGATGATATCGACATCATCGGTAGAAGCGAATCAGCTCCACAGGATTCCTTCACCCAGATCGAGCAGGCGTCACAAAAACTGGGACTGCACGTTAATGAGGGGAAAACTAAGTACATGGTGCCAACTTCTGGGAAGAGAAGACCTAACGTTGGTCAAACTATCAGGGTACTAGAGCACGAATTTGAAGTAGTGCAATCCTTTAACTACCTTGGGTTAATAGTATCAGCCGATAACAATATGGAAGAAGAAATACGCGAACGGCTGAGCAAATCCAACAAAGCCTACTTTGGTCTATCAAGGGTCTTTAAATCCCGAAATTTATCCAGAACATCCAAGCTACTACTGTACAAGACCATGGTCTTACCAGTACTCATGTATGGATCCGAGACCAGGGCGCTCAATAAAAGACACTCTGAGCTCTTAACCGCGTTCGAGAGGAAGGTCTTAAGCAGAATTGTTGGCCCCGTATGTGAGGGAGGACGATTCCGGAGACGCTACAACCATGAGTTGTACGCAATCTACCTTGAAGCTAATGTTGTAAAAAAAATCGAGCTCGGTAGACTCCGGTGGGCGGGACACCTAGATCAAATGAGCGAAGAAGAGCCTGCCCGGAAAGTCCTTTGTGGCAGGACGTATGGAAGGAGACAGTGCGGCAGACCTTGTCTCCGATGGAAGATGGCGTAGACCAGGACGCCCAGAACCTGGGAGTGCCAAATTGGATGACACGACTCGAATTCGGGACCGGTGGAGAGATTTGTTAAATAAGGCCAAGGCCGGATCCCGGCTGTAGTGCTGATGATGATGATGTTACTCAGTGTCATTGAATTTATAGACAATTTTTCCCATTGTAAGCTCGGTAGGACGATGGTATTGACCGAAAAAGATCAAACAATGCGTGAAATGTTTTTTTCTTAAACGTACTTTTTCGTAAAACCTTTGTACTATTTTACCATCGACTGTGTATCGCTCAATTTGTCCACACTTTAACTTCATAAATTTCTATAAAAAGTATAGAACATTTCACATTTCGACGTCGTTCTCAATTCACGCAGTAAACCTCTAGTGTTTACATTTTGTGTAATTTGCTATTATCACCTTGGCGTTGAGCTATTATTTTGTATACTCTTTGTCGTGATGATGATTTTTTATTGCATCATCGACACCTGTTATCTTTTAAGATATTCTGCAAAAAGAAATTAAACAACCAAATCTCAACCTCTTCAGCAATTCAACCTCCTAGCGAGCTTTCGAAATTCGATATGATGCCGCTGAACCGGGCTTGAATCTTTTCACAACATCAACAATATTTTTTTCTCCTCTCTTTTTGCTAGCTTCATTGGTAAATCAGTTGGCGATTGCTATGGTTTTTTTTTATGGTGAAGTATTGATTACCTGCATATCTTTATTAACCGCCAAGTTGGTTTATGTCTAGCTTAAGATATACATATACCAGTCTCTGCCAATACACCATTCCCCTCAAAAAACGTGCCCCATTTTTGGCAAGATGTCGATGAATACGTTACTGAACGCCTTGATCTGACGGGCAGTCTTTCTAATCTAAAGGAAATTAATGAGGTTGTGAACTTACGACCTTTCACTACCAATTATAAGAAGCTAACAAGTTTTATCTCTTCATATTACTACAACTAGATAATAAAGAGATTATCAAAAGCGCCTTAATGACATCCATTGAAGACTTTTTTCTCTGCAACTAGTAATAAAATTAACATCATTTCGGCTTCACTTATAGTGCAGTACAATCTTAGTAAAATCTTAAAGGCACAACATAAAGGGGGCGTAGAAATATTCTTTCAATAAATACACTTCAAGTGGTGCGCCAAATACAGACACTCTCATAACTAGTTCCACCTCCCGAAGCCTTGAATTTTGATTTCCACAAATGCCAATGAATCTAAATATCTAGATTATATGTACCAATAAATTTCCATACTTCATCCCGGCTATAGGACAAACAAGAGAAGTGCACGAGGTTAAAACATCCATGTTTGCGGGCATCACGAACTCTTAAACGCGATTTGAATAACACAACACAAAGTCGAGTTTCTTTTATTCGAATGAATATCTGCTGGAGTATTCCCTAAAGTAGAACGCCAGCGGTAGTTTATCTAGATGCGCTTCTCGTCATAAGACTTGTATGCAGATGCTTTGAGACTCGAATGCAACTTGAACCTTCCACGAAAATCGTGTTTTCGCTGATTGATTGCGCACCATGCAACAAAAGAAACATAAAATAAAATTTATTTTCTCTTCTAGAAGAACTTCGAAGTGGAAGTTATTGTTAAACGTCTTGAGTCTGAGTCTCAAAGGCAAGTCATAAAGATGCCAACTAACTATGAGGTCCAATAGTAAGGAATTTTCTGTGGATGTGTGGGCTTCTTGCCATAAGGTAGTTGACATATGACCTAAATACTTATTTGGTAAAAAACCTGTCTCTGAATTCCAAGAATTAGGTTAAACGCCCGTGGAAACAAGAATACGAAACGGTCTGCTACTATATAATAAGAATGTAGACCATGAGGTTACGACTCCGCCAAAAATTAGGTCCGGTTTTTATTACCAATCGGATGGAAAGTGAAGAGGCATTGGGACTTCGTAAGAACACTACTCCTAGGTGAATTTTGCATATTTCTTATTTAGAAGCAGGAAAAACTCCGATAGTTGGACCGCAAATTTTATATAAATAAATAATTTGGAAAGTGAATTTAAGTAGGGAATTGTGAGTTTTAAGAACTCTATTTAGGCGTTTGTTTCTCTACACTATATGACAGCAGCACGTCAAATATAAAAACATAAATCTCATAAGCACACTCAAGCCCTAAAGGAGACTTTCAAAAATAAATCTCAATTTTGCTCCCGGCTACGATGTAAAAGTTGTCTTGAGAGGTTTTAACGCTTTGGTAGAATGACAGGTATTGTGTTAGGGTCACTCTCACAACTTCCACGAGAACCCCAAATACATTAGATGAATTAATGATAAAAATGCCAATAAGCAAAGACATGATTGAGTATAAACTTTGTGCCTAAGAATTTTTTTTTTACTCCTCCCAAGAAAAGCGCTGAGATGATATTTTTTTTCCTGACCGGGTCTGTGGCGGTTCCGCCAAACCCCACGGCCCACTTACCTGAAAACCCCCCATAACTTCATCCCAATTTGCATAAGTTTTTGCTAATGCAATCACATTAAGCACCTGTAAATGCTTCACGCTTCAAATAGATCAAATTTATACGAGTATTCTAAAAGAATCCTTTCATGCATCTCTTCGCATACAAATTCCCTGTAAGAATTCTTTCCTAACTTATCAGGACTCCCAAAACCAATTCGGCCAGGCAAATTCCCGTAGATGAATTCCTAAAAACAAAATGATTTGGTTTACATACAATGTAACCATCATAACAGGGATCATTAACATTGCGTCGCCTATTTCCCGTCCTCACCAAGTGTATAATAAATCACCATACATACACATTTGCTGGCGACCTACACCCAAGGGACTAAAACAAATGTACGCATCTCGCGTCTTAAGGCATCAATTAAATGCTACAGCACAGGCAAACGCAAATAGGAATTGAATACTTACCCTTACCATCGATGCCATAAACACCATTTCCCGGTAATCAAACTAAAACCTATTGGCGCATTTCCACATTGATTGCCGCCTATTTATCTAGCCGCAATGCACATCTTAGACAAAGACCTAAGCGTTACCTTTGTCTTCTCATATTTCGGGATCTGCTTCTCATGAGCAAACAGAACCCCAATTAGCATCCAAGGAGATTCGGTTTGTTTGCTTTACCGAACTCACATCTCATGGATACACCCTATGCCCTTTTCGTCGTTTCAGATTCGTTCTCGTGGTTTGTCCCATGAAAGAACCCATGTACACACATACATGTGTACTACCAACGATCTTCACGGCCCCTTTGTCCTTACCGCCTTTCTGCTTCATTTATCCATCGCCTTCGCGCGTCATTTCATTTTCATTTTTAAAACATTTTTTATTTTTATTTTTATATTCTTAATTTCTAAATTAAAGGCTAGACAAAAAATGATTAAATTCTAGCTTAATTATCTTATATAATAACTTACTGGTCCTTCGGAGACGCTCTAAGCTAAACATTACTAAACATTTGTATAATTTGCCTTTCGGCGACAGAAGTTTGTGGCAGTACTTATAATTATTTGAAAGACAAAGAAAATTTGAAAAACTTTGTGTCAATTTTTCATTTTTTTTATTTTGTGTTAAAGCACTTAACCTAACTTAACTTAAATCTTATACTACCCTAATTCTCGAAAAGCTAAGTCTATGTAAGCTAGCTGATGATAGTGTGATTCTATACCGACTTTGGTATCCAGGTCTTTATATGCCATTCAACCACCAGAACTGTTGACGCTGTCTAATACTATCGCCCCGGTCTCTGTGGGAGATAGCCCTACGGAAGCGCAGGAGCTTTTCTTCGGTGCGTGTTACTTCCCGGTTGTAGCACAATCGCCCGTCTACGGATGATCTACTTACATGATAGATCAGCGGAATTCCGGATCTATGCTGTATAAGCCCTTTCATGTCCAAGTCAAGGAACGCCTCTGGTGGAACAAAGCCGTTGCAACGCACGCTCTCATAGTACAGCGCCTTTGCGAGTGTGATGAATATCATGATCCTCACGATCACCCATGCACACATACTACCATGATCTCCATTACGAGATCTGGTTTTCTGTTCCACAAAGAGAGACTTTACGTCTCTCTTGTGGTAGGTAAAACGTATCCTTAGTGTAGAGGAACACTTTCTCTCTCGGGGAAACTCACCCCATTAGCGAGTCGGCTCTGCATAGCCGTTTATCGCTGAGTCCTTTACCATTCACCGACCAGGCTGGTCGTGCTATCTCCCGCTCCCCGGTGCACACGGGGACGCGATATATATACAATCGGAGTCGTGGGCGAAATAAATCCGAACTACTCGGAAATCGCTGTACGTAATTTTGCTCATTATCCATTAAGTCGAGTGGTGGTTTGTCGTTTAGTTGATTACGGAGGATATTGTTTAAACATACATTTCATAGACGAAACTCTAAAGGAAATATGTTATATAAATTAGTGTTAATATTAATGTGCATCAAGTTCAACATTGTCAACGAAAGGAGTGGTTTTTATTTAGAGAATAAAACTGAACAAATAAATTCCCGTGTTTCATTCAATTTCCTTTAATGGCTCGTGACGATGCGAACGGTTTACTTGGTGTGCATTCCTTAGACCAGTAACAATTCGGTTTGGCGGAAGTTTTTAGAACTGGTGGAGACGAGGTAGAACCCCGTGTCGTACGCCGGCACAATGGCCGCGTTCCCTACAGGTCCATCAGCCGAGCTCCAAAAGATGCTCAATGAATTCTCCCAACCATTTCACGACCACCCAACCTATAGCTTATGGGGTGGTATTTCACCATTCCACCCGCAAATCATGATAAACGGACGCATAGCTAAACTCATTATCCTATGCAGATAATGCATAATTGAGTTTAGCTATCTTCTCACCATACGCCAACTCCATTTCGCTAACCCATGAGATTTCCACCGGAAATCGCATCTTCTCGGTTAGCAGCGGCATAGTCTGATCAAACGACGTGGTGGCATAATCATGCAACCGCTGGGGAAATTATCAAAGCATTTAATTTAGTTCCCATGATAAGATTTCCCTAGCCAATTCCCTAGCTATTCACTTTCTCCAGACACTCCATTCGCTGGGGATCAATGATCTCTTTTCGCAGGTGAATAGCACCAGCTAAATTTTCCTCTCCTTCACAGTTCTGTCTTCCTACAGTTCAATGCCCACTGAGGTCACCACATTCATCGAATTGGGTCAGTGGGTTACTCTCAGAGCGGCATCGATTCATGCACACACAACCAACCCACCCCGAGATCATAGTACTTGGCGTTTCTGTTCTCTCATTGTCCCATGTTCGTCGACTATCGAATTAACCGATGTATTCACCACACATCGACGGGCGTGGCAATGAGAGAGCACATGTATGATCTCTATTGGTTGTCCAGTGTGCAAAAATTAAATTACCCATCTTCATCACTTTTTCAGTCAGTCGTTATTCAACTACCGCGGCGTGTGTACGCGGGTGCACACGCTTGAGTCACAGCAAAAGAGAAGCATAGTGTCCCGTTGGTCAATCGAGAAAGAGAAACGCGCAGCCATTCAAAATAGACTAATCGCAAATTATTTATTTATTAAAGCCTACGGCAAGTAATAGTATTTGAGAACAATAAAAACTAAATAACAACTAAACCAAGTGCATTTCATTCATTGCTTTTTCCTGGATATTCGTCGAAACATTGATGGGGATTCAAGTGAAACCGTGCCTTATTTTGGCATTAATACTTGAACCCCACACATCCATGTGCTGATAATAACTGAGCCAAGTGGTAATTCAGCTCGCCATGTTTTCTTTTCACCCATGTTTCTATATCAGGTATCATGATATAAGTCCATCTTCCTTTGGTGGAAGAATCCCACCTTCGTTGCCATTCTCTTAGGCTTGAGAGCTCTAATTGTGACCGCATTCTCCGACGATTTTCTTGGAAGACATTATGCAATGCAGCGTTTTCTTTAGCTGCAATGTCAAGTGGTGTCCTCCCAGCCAAAACATGTATGGCATCTTCGGATACCGTTCGGAATGTACAGCATACTCTTAGTGATGCCACCCTATGTGCTGAGTTCGATCCCCTCATTTACGACTTATACTGTGCGGCGCCTGCCCATATGTGAGCTGCATACATTGTAATAGACGTTTGACATTGGTTATCAGTTTCCTTAAGTGGGACCGGGGTCCACCAACATTGTGTAGCAATCTCGCCAAAACTTTGCATACTCTTGTCGTTTTTTCACTCGTTTTCCTCTGGTGCTCCTTGAAGATCAACCTGCTGTCGAGTATAACACCAAAACATTTAATATAGGAACTGGATCTGATTATTTGTCCTTCTATTTCCAAATCAAGGTGTTTAACTTTCTTGCGGCTGCTTATTAAAACTACCTCGGTCCTATGTCCAGCTAGTTTCAGTCCGGCTATATCTAGCCAGCATTTAATGCTCTGGATTGCTTGGAAACAAATATTCTCCAGGTCATTTAGATGTTTAGCTACGGCCACTATAGCCAAATCATCTGCGTACCCAATGATTCTAACCCATTCTGGTACATTGACCCTGAGCACACCATCATACATGATATTCCATAAGCGGACCTAATACAGATCCCTGAGATACACCCGCTGTTATTTTATTTTATATTCCTGTGGTCCTGTGGGGGTACGAAGTATGGTGTGCCGGCGTACGGCACTGGTTCACTTCCATCCCCATCAAACGCTTTCACTACATGCACCACGGAGAAGAAGGTATCGTGCGCTGATCACTAAACATCACCGAGGGAAGGTCGCATCACACGTCGCACAAGTGAAAATAAAACACACTGCATATAATTTTTTATGAATGATTTTATTGTTCAACCAATCTTATTTAAACATCTTTTAGTCTTGAGTTGCACTTTTTAAAGAGTTTTATGCTTACATGTATATTGTATTGAATTTTTAAATTAGCCCACGATTACAAATTTGATTTTATTTAGAATAAGGACCCGACTCGTTGATGCGCACCGTGGATGATAAAAAAAACGCGACTCGATTTATTCACGGGGGGCGTGTGCACCCCCGTGTACACGCTACTGTGGATGGGGAAAACACTCGACCAACTCGTTCAGTGGTTGGAATAAGACTCAATCGAGGGTTGGAATCTGGCTCTTGATTCACCCTCGATTCGGTGGTGGTGAATATCCTCTCAGCTAAGGATATGTTTTACTTACCATAAGAGAAACGTAAAGTCTCTCTTTGTGGAATAGAAAACCATGGTATGGGTGTATGAGTGATCGTGAAGATCATATTGTTCAACCCATGCGCGAAGGCCATGCAAAAACAAAGACGGTAAGGACAAAGGGATCGTGAAGATCATTGTTTATGATGTGCATTGCGGCTATATAAATAGACGGCAATGCATTGAGGAAATAGTACTAAAAGGAAAGATGGGACAAGGGCATCATAAAAATCTTGGATGAGTGATGGCCTTGCGTAAATAGACACATAGCCATTAGAAAAAGGTGCTAATGGATTGGGATACTTTATACAATGAAAATTGTATAGTCTATCTTGGGTCGGTAGAAGAAACGAATCCCTTGTCTGCATTTGTATATGCAGGGTAATTCGTTTGTTGCAAAGCACGAAATTTGTGATTGTTTGTATTTAGGAAATGCTGGATATGCGATAATTGTTTGTCGATTTAACAAACGAATCGCTGGTCGGTTTGTTGCAGCTGTAAAAACAAGCTGTCTGACATTGCATTTTAATGATGACAAAGGGTGCCGAAAGGTTTGGGATTTATGATGCATATGCACCTTAAAGAATTCTTTTTAGGAATTTTAGATATTGCGTTGTATGCATTAAATGTCCTCGGAAAAAGAAGTGATTTCAGGTGCCAATGCAATTGCATTGTGAAAAACAATGAGAGTTGGGTTGCAATTATGGGGGGTTCTTTGGGTAAGCTTAAAAGAGCCCCCACATCAAGTACTGTGGGGGTTCTCTATATCACACGGAGAACCAACCCACAATTCCTACCTAACTTCGACCGCTAGCAGCGCGTCACCATAACCCAAATCTGCAATGGTACACATTCGCAAACATGCAAAGATCACACTTCCCAATCTGCAACAGCACCCATTCCCAAATCCGCAATCGCATACATCCCCAAACTTGCAAGGAATCCATTTCCCTATCTGCAATAGCATATATTTCCCAATCTGCAATAAAATACATTCGTAAAACATACAACAGAATATACCAGGAATCCCACAGCAGAATACATTTTAAATCATCTGCCTCACCTACACCCACGCGCATGCATTTTTCCCAAAAACCACCGGTTAATTTCCTACTTAAAATATATTTCTCGCTTGCAACCAAGCAGCATTAATTTTTCCCGAAAACCATTCCGGCTCACTTCCTACTTAAACCATTTTCCTCGCTCGTAACCAAGCAACATTTAGTTTCCCCGAAAATCATGCCGGCTCCCATCCTACCTAAACCAATTGATATAACACCAATTCTCCTTACCGGTAAGCCACCAGCAAGATGCGTTGCATTTCCACGAAACAACCATCGCAACGACCAAGACCCACGTTCATTTGTCTAACCGACAATACATGCCCATACTTGGTTATGCCCCCGAAACCGATTTCTCCGTATACATATCGACAGAAGAATCTAATTCAGCCTGTACGGCAGTAATTATCTGGAACTAAATTCTCTATGCACGCATAGCAACCGTTTTCAAGTTACTAGTAAGTGGCAGTGAGTTTATTTAGCTATGACGTGCTAAATAAACTCACTGCCACGACACGAGAAATGGATTCTTGCCTCCCCCTTTACCAGTCGAGTCTTAACCACCATCGAGCGCGCATCGCTCTTAGAATTAAACAAAGTCGCTTTACAACCACCGCTGCGTGCACTCACGCTAGTGTCGGTTCACCCCCCAGTCGAGTTTACCCTACAGTTTACAAATATCAATGTGCACTAGTGCTAGTGGAGTGACCTTAAATTGATTAATTTTATTGATTTCTATGTTTTGTTGGTGCTACACGCCACCTCCGCCGGAAGATCAAGTGATTAAGAACGCTAAGAGTCGGTCAAACGGTAAATCTTTTAAAAGTTATGTGAAATGCCGAGACACTAACCACTTACATCATCGGGTTACAAACTATCCATTAAGACAATGTGTAAGATAAAATATCCGAACCAAAATTAAATCTAATTAAAACAATATCAAACAAGTGTTTATTCTTATCTGTGCTGTGCTGAGTCCGCTCCAATTCCTGCCCCTTCCGCCGTTCCAGTGATTTCCGGCGGTGGGTGACAGTGAACCCGTGCCGTACGTCGGCAACCATACATTCACCCCCACAGTCCCTCATCTGTATCATAGAGCATTCTTCTATCCGAGCGATAGTTTGCTAGTATACGCACCAAGTAGGGTAGGGACTTGTAAATCACGCAACGCTTCTAGAATCCGAATCTAATTCACCGAGTTAAACGCATTGTTAACATCTAGCCTCACCACCGCGCAAAACCAAACTGAACCGTTTTGAAAAGTGGGTTCTGTATGATAACCGTAAAAGACCTGGGCAGTTGTTGGATGCAGGTAAAAACCCCAAACACACCCCCATGCGCGATGTTCAACCAACACACAATACACAAGCAAATAGTGAAGAACACCGAACGAGAATCGAATAAGAAAATGCATCAGCCGTATACCAAGCAATAACATAACAATTCCACATCAGTCGAATGTACTTGAGTTTAGAAATCGAATTCGTACACGCGGCAGTGGCCTGATGTGTTAAGCATTGGCTCCATTTTTAGTGATTCTAACAGTCATAGCGTCAGTTCAAATCACACGTTCTTCATTATCGTTGCAAACGCTATAGCCCGGTCCCGTATATTGCCGAACTTTGGTGGACCAACATATACTAAGAGATTTATTCTGTAAACGATATTCACATCAGTTCCAGTGAAATCATGTGAAAATAATGATACGACATCTCGCAAACATTGTGCATTAAGGATTTCACACGGTTTCAGAACGATGTGCGACAAAGCTCCATTTGTTATAGCCGGATTACCCTTCATTGACATCATCGCTGAAGAGATGCTGTGGGTCTGTAAAAAGAGAGACACAAGGGATGTACGTTCTTCAGTATCGTCGCAATACACGATAAGGCGATTTTGAAAGAAATCCTTCATCCAGTCACATACTTGTTGGACATATACATCATCATCATCGGCACTACTGTAGTGTAACAACATATCCACGAAATGACCATGAAGTATAATATCAAGTAAATCAATTTGACCTTGTCACAATTAGCAAGTTTCAGGTAACCAGCCTTCGTTGCCGACAACAATTCAAGGTCGATTCTTTTCATTGAGTAAAAGAAACGAATTGCTCCGGTTACGATTTGTAAGAATCAAATGACAATCGTTTGCGAGCTTGCTGCTGGCAAATGATTCACAAATTAATTGGGTCAAAACGTGTCATTGTTTTTACACTATGCACCAAGCTGGTAATAGAGAATAGAATAGCATAATAAGCATTTTTGTATTTTGAGTGAATTACGAATTAAGTGTAATGGCTTATGAAGCATAATTTGTATGAGTAGATTAAGAAATTTATGAATAATTGAGTGAGTGATTGGGAGTATAAATACCCCAACAATTTCAATAATAAAGCAATCAAATGCCTAAAACGTTTTTGATTCGTCCACTGCGGCGCTCTACGCCATACACTTTAAGTGGGCTGCGCTACATACAGCAACAAGTTTAGGTTTTAGACGGATCCTTCCTGCAATCGAAATAGTACATGTCGACGCTGCCATAACATTACATGGCGATCCTGCTTCACCACACTACAACCGGGAACCGGTCTTATTTGGCAAGTACTGAGGCTTGTTAAATTTTCCATAATGATTTGTTTTTTCCGGGCAAGGTCATTAGTCTTGCGCCAGTTGGGGATATACAACGTGGCGCAAAATTAATCACCCTATTGGAAGATATTATAATGTTTGCAAATAGCGTCGTACGTCAATCATATTTGACATTTGTGAACTAGACAGCTGCAGTATACTGTAGGGTTATATTTTATTAAATTGTTTAATCTTACGTCAATGGGGTGTCTTCCTTGTTTTCAAGGGTCCAATATTGAAAAGCGATCATTGGGTTCTTTCATTTATTATTTATTTATTTATCTATTTTCGGCCGTTGCCTCGACCTCTGGATCCCAACTGATCTCGAATCCAAAATGCACTCCCCTTTTATATTCTGTGGCAACCGAGATTTGTAAAAATATTATTTCAAAATTCCAAGAAGCCCAAACAAAATTTTTTGTGCTTCAATTGGAATAGGATTCCCGGAAGTGTATACGAATTTTACTTGAACTTGGTTGAGGGTCGTGCTGAGGAATTCCGTTAAATTTCTTTGTTGTCTTTACCGTTCCCCGAATGACGATCGAACATTTTTCGAACATCTTTCATATACCGTCGACTGGATACAGATCAACCACCCAGCTTCTGAAATTGTTGTCCTTGGTGATTTTAATGTGCACAATTCCGGCTGGTTGTTACATTCTAACAGAACCGACGAGCCTGGGAGGCTGGCGGAGATGTTTGCTGTAAGCCACAACTTGACTCAACTCGTGGGGGAGCCAACGCGAGTGCCGGATGGCCGGGGCGATTATGCGAACACCCTGGATCTGTTTTTGACATCCGAACAGAGTATTTATACCATCGAGGTTTCTGCGCCACTGGGAAACTCAGATCTGCCGCGCAACCACTTGCATACCAAGCAAGCAACCGGCCTAGGCAGCTTCGCCATGTATGGAAGTATGGGGCCGGTAACTGGGACGGTTTGCGAGACTTCTTCGCATCCTTTCCGTGGTCCGAGGTGTGCTTCGGAAACTCCGATGTTAACGCTTGCGCGGAGTCGGTATCAGAGATTATTCTTCTGGGGATGGAGATGTATATTCCACATTCCATCAAACGAAGTTCGTCTGATAAACCTTGGTTTGACAAAAAGTGCGAGCTGATTACAGCGGCAAAAAATAGAGCTTTTAAGCAATGGCGCTCCAATCCCACCGATGTTAACAGAACAAATTTTGTCAGAATCAGAAACACGTGCAACCAGGCGATTGATACCACGAAGAAAGCTCACAACGACCGGGTGATCAATAAGCTCCTTCGGTGCCCAACTAGTTCGCGCTCCTTCTGGTTAATGGCAAATCCTCCTCTTTCCCTCCGTTGGTGACAGACAGCGGGACGTTAGTCACGAATTCAAAGGATAAAGCTAATGTTTTCGCGAATTTATTTTCCGCGAATTCAAACCTCGATCCCGGCCTTTTGGAGCCACCTGTGATCTCGCCGGTACAGTCTTCGATGCGGGATGTGAGATTTCGCCCGCGTACTATTCAACGCATTCTTCGTGAACTGGATTGTAGGAAGGCAACCGGCCCGGACGGAATACCAGCAATAGTCCTTAAGAACTGTGCTCCAGAACTATCGCCGGGTCTTGGCAGACTCTTCCGCTTATCTTATACACGGAGGACCTTTCCTGCCTGCTGGAAACTCGCTCGAGTTCAGCCAATCCCAAGGACGGGAAAAAGTGTTTCCCACAAAATTATCGTTCGATAGCATTACTGTCTATTTTATCTAAGGTAATGGAAAAAGTCATCAATACAGAGTTGGTTAAGTATTTGGAGTGCAACGGACTCCTGAATGATCGTCAATACGGATTCCGTGGCAGGCGGTCCACAGGAGACTTTTTGACACTTATAACCGATATATGGACATCAGCGATTGAACGGCATGGTGAGTCAAGGGCGGTCGCATTGGATATTTCTAAGGCTTTTGGCCGCGTCTGGCACGGGGCATTGCTGAGCAAACTTCGTTCATATGGACTTTCCCAACAGCTTTGCGACTGGACGAGGAGCTTCCTCGAGAAACGATCGATCCGTGTTGTTGTGGACGGTGAGTGTTCGGATCTGTATCCTGTTAATTCAGGGGTGCCCCAAGGTTCTATTTTGGCTCCAACCTTGTTCTTGCTTCACATAAATGATTTGTTGGAGACAACGGATAACAAAGTGTTCAGTTTTGCGGATGATAGTACGCTTGTTTCCTCCTTTTCGAGTGATCGGCCGATTGGTGCATCTGCGTCACACCAGCTGAGATGTAGACAGATTGATTCTCTGAATCGGGATCTAGATAAAGTCATGCAGTGGGGAAAGGCCAATCTTGTCGACTTCAATGCAACGAAGACTCAGTATACAACATTCACAAAGAAAACTGGATCATCGGTTCCACAGCTGATGATGACTGGCCGAGCCCTCAAGGCTGGGCAAAGTTTGAGATTGCCCGGCGTCACGGTCTGTGGGAATGTATCATGGCATAAACACGTGTCGAACATCGCCAGGTCAGCCTCAGGAAAACTGAGTTATCTTTTTAGAGCCAAGAAATATTTTACTCCGGCCCAACTTCTTCTCCTATATAAATCCCAAATTAGACCCGCGCTCGAATATTGCTCTCATGTTTGGAGCTCGGCTCCTAAACATACCCTCGACCTACTTGAGAGCATACAGAGACGAGCGATCCGCCTGATCGGGGACTCGGCGCTGACGTCGGGACTACAGTGGCTATCACATCGAAGGCGCGTAGCCGACCTCTGTCTGTTTTACAGATATTATCACGGGTGCTGTTATTCGGAGATTCGTGGTATTGTTCCGCGCAATTCGGCTTATATGCGCTCCACAAGACAATCCGACGGATCGCACCCGTTTGTGGTTCATCTCCCGACGGCGCGAACTTCCCTACATCAGAACTCGTTCCGCTACAGAGCGGGGAAGCTGTGGAACTCCCGAGAGAAATCTAATAAAAAAAAAAAAAAAAAAAAAAAAAAAAAAAAAATTCCCGGAAGGAGAAATCATGAAATGCATTTAGTATTACGCATTTCATAATTTCAAATTATAGGGAATTGAATCAATGCACGACAAATGGACTTTCGTTTAATTTTGTCGTGCATATGATTCAATTGGATTGGGATGTAAGGTACTTGGAAATTCAATCAATGCGCAACAAATTAACTTGTGGTTTAAATCTATCGTGCATATGATTCAATTGAATTGGAATTATGAGTAAGGGTAATTTTTTTTTTTTTTTTTTACATTTCTGTATTTATTGACCATAAATGATTTGTTACAATAAGTAATACAGATAACTTATAATTATCTTAGCTTTAATCGTTTACACATACTTGCTAGTACATTTTTCAAACATTATTATAAAGTTATATATTTCATGGGTGGACAAGATAGGAGTAGGTGGGGCTTCCTGGAAAAGGTCAGAAAACCAGGATATAATTATTTACTTAACCTATAACTAATTTGCTTAACTTAACTTAACTTAGCTTAGCCTAGCTTATCTAATTATTAAATCTATTATTATTACAATAAGTTAGAATAGGGTGGGGCGGGAGGTATAGTGGTTGATGGGTGGAATTTGGGTTAGGGTGGGTACTATGAGTCGGGGAACACTTTCCGATTGGTCGTTGAAACGCAAGATATTAGAGAAGGGTTGTATATTACAATATTTAAACTGGTGAGGTGAGAGTTCAGTATTGTGGTATACGATCTCATTGGAGTTGTTGACCAACCTGCCAGAGGTGAAGAGGGTTCTGGTGTGGAGACAGTTCGGGTAGGCAGTTCGGTTGTCTGACGGAGTCGATGTGAGCGCATTTATTATCGGATTGGGATTATTGGGAAGATTTTCGATAAATTTGATGGACAGCTCGAGGAAGCGTCGATCTATACGTTCAATATTAGCGGCATAGTAGAGCGAACTACTGTTGTAATATTTGTGGGAGTTAGGATGTCGGTTGAGGCCAGTGATAAGTCTGAAGCATTTCCTTTCGAAAATGCGTAGCTTCTCCATTTGGGCGGGTGTGATATGGTACCATATCGGGCATGCATATGTGAGAGTGGGTCTGATTATTTGTTTGTAGATAAGTGATTTGACTTTGGGAGAGAGACCATTCGGTTTGTACATGACTTTTCTGCAGAGGTTCAGTTGGGTTGTGGCTTTACGAATCGTAGTTTTAATGTGGGCGGAGAATGACAGATTGTTGGTAAAGGTTATACCTAGATACTTTAAGGTTTTGGAGGGTTTAATTATATTGTTATTTATTTTAATTCTGATTTTATTATGGCAGCGAATAGTGTTGTTTGTACAACTCGTGTTTCTGCCTTTAAAAACTATGAGCTGAGTTTTGGTTGAATTTAGTTGAATTCTCCACTTGGTAAAGTAGGCTGACAGGATTGGGAGATATCTGTTAATACAGTTTCTTGCCTCCTTGACAAGCTTGTTGCTTGAATAAATTAAGGTGTCGTCGGCATAGTTGAGCATTGTTGTATTGGGTAACAGTGGCTGCGGTGCGTCTGATGTATAAAGAAGGTATAGTAGTGGGCCGAGGATGGATCCTTGAGGAACTCCTGCGGTTATGCTATAAGGTGTCGAGAGAGTTGAGTTTATTTTCACCATGAACTTTCTATCAGAGAGGTAAGAAGCGAGAAGTTTTGTGGAGTGGATGTTTAATCCATACATTGAATGAAGTTTGTATAACAGTCCTGCGATCCAGACACAGTCGAATGCTTTAGCTATGTCTAGGGAGACACATACCGTTGGGGATTGGTTTTGGAGGTGGGTCGTCACATCATGTGTCAGTTTTAAGAGAGCATGACAAGCGGAGTGTTGTGAGCGGAAGCCAAATTGAGAGTTCTGAATGAGGGCGTTATCCCTGGCAAATGAGAGAAGATTTTTGTAGATTTTACATTCAAGAACCTTGCTAAGCGAGTTTAGCTGCGATATCGGACGGAAGTTATCCGGGTACTTGGAGGGCCCAGATTTGCTAATAGGGACGATCACCGCTGTTTTCCAACTTTTAGGGAAATGTGAAGCGTTTATTATGTGGTTGAGAAGAACGAGAATCGGGAGCAAGTTGCCTGGGTGGAGTCTTTTGAATAGGAGGTGAGTAAGGGTAAAGTATTCGGAAATTGAATCAATGTGCGGCAAACTAACTTTTGGTTTAACTTGTCGCTCATATGATTCACTTGGATTGGGATTATAGGTACGTGGGTGAGAGTAGTGATTTAGGATCACTACAATACAAACATATAAGCAATGGAGTGCTATACTCCGCAAGAGCGTGAAAAAATGGTGTCAATTTTTTTGACCAATAATCAGTCGGTGGTGTTAGCGCAGCGTGAATTTCGACGTCGATTTCTTAATCGTGTCGCGCCAACTGGGCAAACATTTTGGCGCTTAGCTACTCAACCCGAACAGACTGGAACCACAAGTGATCATACAGAGCGTGTCCGCCACCGGACTGGTCGTTCGGCCGACAATATCGCGGCTGTCACTGAGAACGAACAAACATAAACCAGACGACGGGCCACGCAATTGGGCATCACCAGACGGACCATACAGCGAATTTTAGTGAAAGACTTACACATGTTCAGACAATCACAGCCCATAAGGAAAATATTCGACAGAAATGCGAACAGTTACTATCGAAATCTTGCGGAAAGTCATGGAAAATGCGATAAAATGGCTACAAATGTGTATCAACACTGGCGGTAGCCACTTGACGGATGTCATCTTCTTCACTTAACAGAAAAGATTGTAAAGGTCGAAATAAAGATTTCCATCACTCAAAATCTTTTTTTTTTTTGTATTTAGTAAAAAGGTAATTCAAAAACAAAATTGGATGATTACTTTTGCACCACCTTGTATATATAAATAATTTGCTAGGGCTATGTGCCTTGCCCAGAAAAACAAGTTATTATGGAAAAGCCTCAGACTTGTTAAATAAGGCCAAGACCGGATCCCGGTTGTAGTGCCGATGATGATGATGATGTTCCTTTGATAAGAGTATTTTATGTGTTGCCCATATTTTGTTTCTTATTATTTAAATTATTTTAAACAGAAACCCCGACAGTGGTCGACGAGACATTATATATATCCGCATTATATACATCCATATATCCAAATAAGCCCACTCGGAGGAATAAACCGAACTCCTATAAAGAACGTAATGTATAAGTAGGCTCTGTAGTAACTTTCTAATAAAATGGAAAACAAAACAAACACCCAATGCCCTCAGATCTCGGTTTCCTTACTGAACATCTCGTTGACAGCCAAATGGATGAAACAATATTATTTTTGCATCATCATCGTACTACAAAGCAGCATCTTCACCCAACGACCGCAAAGTCTAGATGCCACGACATATGGATATATCTATACAAAGGCCTCAGTGTCCCTAGCAGGAGAAATAGGAATAGAAATTCCTGGTTGTGCGGAACATCGGCATTGGTTCTGACGAGTTGTTTCCTTGTTGGTCATGCTGTTCTTGGGCGTCATTGTGCACTTACCACGACCTCGAGAGTCTGGGTTGTGGGTTTGTGTATATAACTTAATCAACCAAATTGGATATACCGCTGAGCATCACATTCCTGCGAACGTGGTTACTGTGACTGTTGATGGAATTATTGCGCATGACTAGTTAGAGATCCCGAAAATTTGTGACATTATCAAGATGTTATAGAACTTGTAATTCTTAAGGTTTTTCTATTCCGATGAGTACGTGCATCAGAAGTAGGGTGCATCTATTTGAATTTCGGTAAACAGATGATATTCGTCGCGTTGAGATGCTGACATGCTCCCACGCTTCACGATCTCTGGATGTGCACTGTTTGGTATTTTGTTCACCATAGGAAACGGTTCTTCCTGGAAAACTAGCATCCAAGTAGGCTGTGGTCGTCTCAAACTCAAACTTGTTGCAGAAGATGTTTCTCTCATTGCGAAGCGATTGCATAATTTCTGCGAAAGCAGTGGAACTCATAAAAATAATGATGACGGTCTAATTGCCTTCGGCTAGGTAATGGCTGTTTTGTTTGTTTCACAAGCCGTTCATCTGACCGTAAATATCAGGTTTCAGTTGACCGAAACCTTTTACTGCTGAAGGTGGCCTCCCCTTAACGAGTTTCATAGAGATTGTTGCTGCAGATACGAGTAACTTCTTCTTTTTATTTTCTTCTAGCATCTAGCATAATAATTACAGCCTCACTTTTGTCTTGGCTCAGATAGTAATCGCAGTTGAAATAAATCTCTATTCCCGGTTTGTTGAAGGATGCCACAATCGCCTGGCAGGACGCTGCATCAATTATTTCTGCTGGGCGTTAATATTTAACGTTCGCCGTTCTATCAGATCCATGTATAAGTAAAGCAACATGATAAATGATCAGATGTGGTCTCAACCTACGATAAAAAGCTCTCGCTAAATAACGAATCTCAGGAAATCAGTTGGTACGACATCTCATCAACAATCTTGTCGGTTGTAGGAAATTAATTAAAACAACAGCCTTCTTTCACTCCATGGATAATTCGTTTGTTTTACAAGATGAAATTTTTAGTCAAACCGTGATGACATATGGTGAAGAAATTATGGAACAAGCGGAACTACATATACTCTCATCTGTTTCCGGTAGTAGCTGGTGATGCGATCATTTATGTAAATTTTGAATGCCATAACTCCATGGAGCTCATCTGTTTTTGAATTCATGAACCATCAGTGGAACTTTTCTTATCTTAAATTTCTATAGATGACAATGGGTTCGTTCTACCCTATTGTCAGAGCGAACTTGGCGTAGTCATTAAGGTCACATGGAATTATGTGACTATTGACTTCCAATCTGAAAACTTTTCACTACCAAGATTTATATCGAAGCATTCAGAGATAGGCAGTCACTTATCGCTCTACTTTCTCATCTTAGCAAAGCATTTCAAATGGAAGTTAATTCCTTGATTGGATAATTAAAATTTCTATCGATGGTTCTAGTTGACCTGTTACTTTGTATAGTGTAAGATGTACGAGTGCTGTTGGACAAGTCAATGACTTCCATATGATAGAACGCTTCTATTGCTGCGTTCTTTTTTTTTTTGTACGTAACGGGAGTTCCAATAAGAAGGAAATATGAAACAAAATGATATGCATGCTATAAATTCATGATTTCGCCATTTGGTTTGGTCCATGACACCCTTGCGTGAAAAATGATATCACCCAAATATTCATAGGTTTTTCCCTAATTTATCGACTATCGCCATTATGTAATTAAAGGTTCAAAGATATCGCCATTTTTGTTATTTACCCAGACACAATATTCAACCAAAATTTATCCCAATTTATACAACAAAATATCGTTAACAAAACACAAAACAAATGACACAAATACGAGTATTTGTCGTAGTATTCTTTCACATATCCCAATGCCAGACGTGACGCGAGTGGTTTGGACAATGCCATTCAAGGGCTTGGAAAATTTATCCCCCTGCGGGGGATGTGTAAAAATCGAAGAACACATTATAATCCATTGCGGTAGGTTCCGGAAGGAGCACAGAATGCTCGCTGAGAAAGTCAATGGTGCAATAGAAACAACCAACCCAAGAATGCCAATACTCGTATTAGGCTCAAGTAACTGCTGGCCACTCGCCAGCATAAAACATCAGACAGAAGATCTGCCGACTTCAAGAACTGCAACAAGCTTAAACTGAATATCTTGACCCTACCCCGAAAGAAATGTCGAAAGACAGTTCTTGGGGGAACAACCAAGAATTGTTTCCAAAGAGGTGGTGACTTCTGCCCATGGGCTAGATAACTTCAACCGCCAACATCTTTTAAAAACCGCCACCAAGAGGCTGCAAAGCAAAAAAATAAAATAAAAAAAGACATCTGAATGTGTGATGACCCGATCATCATCATCGTCGGCACTACAGCCGGGAACTGGTCTTGGTCTTATTTAACAAATCTGTCAACCGGTCCCGATTTCGAGCCAATGTCATCCAGTTTGGTACTCCCAGGCTCTGGGCGTTCTGGTCTACGTCATCACTCCATCGGAGACATGGTCTGTCACGCTCCTTCCATACATCCTGTCAAAAAGGAGTTTCCGGGCAGGCTGCTCTTCGCTCATTCGAGCCAGGTGTCCCGCCCACCGGAGTCTACCGAGCTTGAATTTTCTTACAACATTAGTTTCAAGGTAGATTGCGTACAACTCATGGTTGTAGCGTCTCCGGAATCGTCCTGTGGGGTGTTATTACTTGTGCGTCTGCACGGACGTGGATTCAGTAAACACCCACAGAGTAAAAGTCGACGGAACACCAACGATGTTGGGACAAAGCACTGATCACCTGAGGAAGTCGATGAATGAAACAAGTTGATGGTTTCCGGTCATAAAACGTTCTTTTTATTCAACTTCGCATTACACCATGTCTTTTTCAATTACTAATTCACTCTGGTGAACTACTACATAGGTTGATTTCCATTAACACTGTGTCTTAGATTTTATTGACAATTGTATTTTATTCAGTGGCTAATAAATTAAACAACAATTCAAAGGCACTTATAGTTATGACACTTTATTAATTAATCACACTTGGTGAAACACGGTACGGCCAAAAACACGCACACAAAAAGAACAAGACGTAATAAAAAAAGAACTCTCGGACAAAAACTCTCGGCTACTCTCCGCGGAGATTAGTAACGAAGGTGCGCACCCTTCAAAGAATAAAATCTGACTCCTCGAGCTGGGCGACGTTGACCCAGCCTCTGGTGATTGCGATGAGTTTCCACGCATGTCATCGCAGGGGAAAAACAATCTTTCCTTTTCAAGAAAGACACCCAAACACTCGCTGGGCGCAGGAAAGGAAAACCAACAAGCAGCTGGTCAAATGTGTTGATCGGTGTCCGGCTAGGTGTATTCCCATCGTACGATAGGGAATCGATTTGGTTTGGCGATAAGTCAACAGAACTTTGCTGCGACGGCAACGGCTACTAGATTTGGGTGCATGTTTATTTTAGGCATTGGATAATGCACAGGAATACTGGCATTCAGGCAAAAATAATTTCTTCTGTTTACGTAGAGTACACAGAAGCATTTCGTTTTGAATAGCCAGCATGAGAATAGTGGCTGGTCGTTGTTTAGACAACGAATCATTAGACATGATCATGGGTATGGTTGTCTAACGTCAATCATTATCATCATCATCATCGGCACTACAACCGGGAACTGGTCTTGGCCTTATTTAGCAAGTCCTGAGGCTTCTTAAATTTTCCATAATGATTTTTTTTTTGGCAAGGTTTATTAGTCTTGCGCCAGAGGCTCCCCAACGGGGGGTGCCCAAATCCCATGATCGTGCCCGAATCCCATGATCGGTAGATAACCGATAAAGGAAATTGGTCGCAACTGTAGCGAATCTTGGGATTGGAGCAATATTCACTCATGAACCGTAGCAAGAATATCGGCCACAGCTGTGTCAACAATTACGCTGGCCAGCGAGTGTTTATCGTTTATAATTGCTGACAAGCCGAGCCGATTGTCTGGTACGGTTCATGTAATATGAATGAAACAACTTGTTTGATGTGAATGCCCGCTGGGGTTTTACTTTCAGGTATGAAAAATGCTGCTGAGAGCTTACGCTGCACAAAATTGCAGGGAGGTACGGTGTCTTGTGGAGTGAGGGCAAAACAGGTAGATAGATAGGTCTCCGGTCGATACATGAGTACTGGTAAGACCATTATCTTGTATAGTAGTAGCTTGGATATTCTGGATAAATTTCGGGATTTAAAGAGCCTTGATAGACCATAGTAGGCTTTGTTGGATTTGATCAGCCGTTCGCGTATTTCTTCTTCCATATTGTTATCGACTGATACTATTGACCCAAGGTAGTTAAAGGATTGCACTACTTCAAATTCGTGCTCCACTACCCTGATAGTGTGACCGACGTTAGGTCTTCTCTTTGTAGAAGTTGCCACCATGTACTTAGTTTTTCCCTTTTAATGTGCAGTCCCAGTTTTTGTGCCGCCTGCTCGATCTGGGTGAAGGAATCCTGTACCGCCGATTCGGTTCTATCGATGATGTCGATGTCATCTGCGTAGGCAAGTATCTGACTCAACTTGGTGACAATAGTCCCTCTTGTTGTAACGCCAGAGTCACGGATTGCTTTCTCGAACCCCAGGTTGAAGAGGAGGCAAGCCAGACCGTCCCCTTGTCGGAGTCCATTAAAGGTGTTTATTGGTTTGGACAGCAATCCCGCTATTTTTACTTGACTAGTTACGCTGGTCATGGTCAACCTACAAAGTCGCATCAATTTGTTTGGAATGCTGAACTCTCTCATCACATTATATAGTTCTACCCTCGCTATGCTGTCGTAGGCGGCCTTAAAGTCTATAAATAGATGATATAATGGAATCTTAAATTCCAGACAGTTTTCCATCACCTGCCTAAGGGTGAATATCTGATCAATCGCTGATTTTCCTGGGATGAAGCCACACTGATATTGATCAATGATAACTTTAGCGTACGGGGCTATCCGATCTTGTAGGATAGAGGAGAGTGTCAGCAATGTTATGCCCCTATAGTTACTGCACAGTGTGATATCTCTTTTCTTATGTACGGGGCAAATTATTCAGTGACGCCAATGTTCTGGCGTCTCCTCTTGCTCCCATACGTGCACCACGATCTCATGAATTGCGCGATGTAACGCTGTCCCTCCTTGTGTGATCCGCGCAGCTGGTATGCCATCAGCTCCGGGGGTTTTATGTGATTTGAGCTGTTTTATGGCTCTTATTGGTTTCTCAATGCTTGGTGACGCAACATTTGGTCTTGATCTTGCATTGGTGGATCCTCTAATTCTTCTGTGAGCTGACCATTTAGCAATTTATTGAAGTGCACTTCCGACCGCTCCAGAATGCCTTCAGGATCGGTGATCAGATTACCCTCTTTATCCTTGCAGTAAGTGCAGCGTGATGTGTACCGCGTTATACTGCGGATTATTTGGTAGAACTTCCGCGCCTGGTGCGGACCTCGCTCTCTACTTTTCTCTAGGTTTTTTCCCAGGCACTTTTCTTTTGTATGTGAAGTCTTTTTTCAGATCTTCTGAGCTCTTTGTATTTCTCCTCACGTACCCGCGTCCTATGAGACTGCTGCATTGCCCGGTATGCAGCATTCTTACGTTCAGTCGCTAGTTTGCACTCATCATCAAACCAGTCGTTCCGATCTCTACGACTACTGCCTAAGATGGAGTTGGCAGTACTAATGACAGTATTCTTAAGGTGTTTCCATTTCTCTTCTACGCCCGGCATTCTGGCCCCAGGACTTACTCTCCCCCGGTCGAGCTCTTCGAGGGCGAGTCTTAACGCATGACCAAAGGTGTTGCTGGTATTCTCATTGCGTAAGGCAGCCGTGTTGATCCGAACCTGATCCGCGGATGCCATACGTCTCCGTAAGGCAATCCGCGCTCAGAAAACTGTACCAACAAGACAGTGATCCGAGTCGACGTTGGCACCTCGGTACGTTCGTACCGTCATCAGGCTCGAGGAGTGGCGGCGATCTATCAAGATGTGGTCAATTTGGTTGTGAGTGGCTCCATCAGGTGATGCCCAGGTGGCTTTGTAGATATCTTTACGCGGAAACCTGGTACTCGCAACGACCAAGTTCTTTGATTCTGCCAGTTCGATTACTCGTAGTCCATTCTCATTAGTGTTCTCATGCAAACTATGAGGACATGCGTAGTGCCTGAAAACCGGTTCTCGACTTATTTTCGCATTCAAATCTCCAAGAACGATTTTCACATCGTATCTTGGGCGTGCATTGAGGGCCCGTTCGACATTCTCGTAGTATTCTTCCTTTTCATCGTCAGGGGACTCCTCTGTAGGTTCGTGAACGTTTATGAGGCTATGTTCTTAAACTTGCCTCGCACGCGAAGAGTGCATAGCCTTTCGTTTATTGCATTAAATCCGATGATGACATGCTCCAGTTTTTGACTGACTAGAAAGCCTACCCCCATCCTACATGGTGTTTTGCATCACAGCTATAATGAATGTCATACTCGTTTACTTAGGTCCGAGGACGGGTGCTTGCTCGGTTTTTGAATTGAAGCAAAATGTATTTAGTGTGTGCCCTTGGGAAGTGGGAATGTGATGTTGAGGTCCGGCGCCGTGCTTCCTCTGATGAGGGAAGAGCGGGGACCTTTTATTTTATCTTTACTTCTGTTTCTTTCATCAAGTCGCGTTTCATTGTTGAGTAGCTCCGATAGAATCAATGGTCAAAGAAAAACTTTTCCTTCTCTCTTGATATTAGTTACGTATTTATTTTAAACACTCAAACTTAACTGCTTTTACAATTCTTAATTGAAACGTCTTCTTTCAATATTCCACTTATAAATCAAACTTCTAACTACAACTGCTAAATCCAACTGTAACTTCTACTTCTACTCAAAACAAACTCAACTCTCAAACTTCCTTCTCAAACTAACTTTATGAACTGAATTTTTTCTCTATTCTGTTTTTTCTTTTTGACTTTTCACATTCAATTCGGACGAAAATCCAAGTTGCTATGTTTTCAATAAATAAAAAGGTGCAGGTTATTAAGTGTGCTGTAACTGGTAATATTGTGAATGTTAATGAATGGTATGTATTAAGTGAGAATGTAATATATGTTAAGTGAAGTTTTTAAGGATGTGTTAGGAGATTCAGTGTTAAATTTAATAAGGGTAGTATTCTGGAATACAACATCCCACCCTTCTTCGAGAAAGAAAATTATCATTGAAGAGAATAATTTTCTAGTAACTATATATTAAATTAAGATTAATTAAAAACTTGGATTTTCGTTCAATTACATTACAAAGGTTTTCAAAATTAATCTTTCATCAAAGGTTACAATAATCAAAAAGTTATTAATACTAGAAAAATAATCTATTTACATTATATATTAACTAAATTTTTTCAATAATCAAAAAGTTCTTAACACTAGAAAACTAGTCAAAATAGTCTATTTACATTACATATTACCTAACTAAATTTAAATATTTCTCCTTGGAACCTTTTGTTTTCTTATCCAAAAGTTATTATTACTTATTATATTAATTATATAATATTAATATGATTGTTTCAAAATTCTCATTTCCGTTCGAATATATATATTAATTCCAAAATTTCCAATACATATATTACCTCTAAAATTTCCTTTCTTTCCTTTTCCGTTCGAATATATATAAATTCTAAAATTTCCAATATATATTACCTCTAAAATTTTCTTTCTTTCGTCCCCCTCATTAACTTTTTTTTTTTTTTTTTTTTTTTTTTTTCATTTCCGTCATTTCCTACAATTGTTAGATTATTTCATATATATTGAATAATAAAACAAAGGCCATTTGTTATGTGTTTATCTTTTCCTTAAATGTATGGAAAAGTTTCCAAAACCTTTCTGGGCCTATTACTATGATGATTGAATAAAGATGATTATTACCAAAAATCTTCTTGAAAAATGATCTTAAATAATTTAAATGACGGTGTAACCTTTTATTTTTTTGTATTTTGTATTGGAATAAATTTTTTTTGTTGAAAAAAAAGTCTTGTAATGTACTTATATAGTTACTCTTTACAATACCTATTTTAGTTAAATTATTATTTTCATTTTTTATTATTTCGTGTTTGAGTAAGTGTTTGTGTTTGTTTTCGTTGTTTAAAATATTTATTGTTTTCGGCTTAGTGTTGTCATTGTCCATAGCTTTAACTGTTGTCGGAACGTCTACCTTTTCAGTCTTACTCACTGCTGATGGATCGTTTAGTTTCTCAGTCTCATTTACTGATTCGAATAGTTCTTCAGACTTATTAGCTGTTAGAACATCTTGGTTCCCAGTCCTATTTGCTGTTTGAACTATTTCTTCAGTTATATCTGCTGTAGAAACATTTAATCCGTCAGTCTTTGCTGCTGAAAAGATTTGTTCATCAGTATTAGCTGCTGAACTGACTTGGGTTTCGAATTTTATTGCAACTATTGGGTCTTCAGTCTTTAACACTGCTGAATTTTCAGTCTTTGTTGCTGAAGTGCCGTGGTTGTCTATTGGGATAGCCGGAATATTAGGGGTTTCTGTTTGTATATTTTCTGCAGGATCCGAATTTTCAGTCTTTAATACTGCTGAGTTTTCAGTCTTGGTTGCTGAAGTGTCTGCGTTGTCAATAGGGATATCTGAGATATTAGCGATTTCAGTCTTTAATACTGCTGAAAAGTTCGGATTTTCAGTCTGTGTTGCTGAATTGTTTTCCAGAATGGGAGTATGAATCGGAGTCTTTATATTAGGGACAGGGTTATCTTCGTTTATATGGCTTGGTTTATAGGAGTATGTGGGCTCAGGGTAAATTTGGCTAGGAGCTTCATTAAAATGGTCGTTATCTATTTCCAAAGATCTAATGCTGTAAATAGAAAACTTTGGTCTGTCTTCCATAAATTTTGGTTGGCGTCAGGCCTCGTTTTCCGACTCTTGCACCCGAGAAAAGTGAACATTTTGTCTATCGTTTTGTCTATTGGTGCTCCTAGAATTTTCACCAAAACGATTTTCAGAGTTTGTAGGATTATTTCGGAATGGGTTACGCGTTGTTGTACCTTGTTGGTAATTTGTTGAAGCCGATCCATTCCTAGATATCTTGTATCTACACTCATTCTCTGTGTGATTATTCCGTTCACAGAAATTACATACAATGTTATATTCCCTTTTTATGGGTTGTCTATTCGGAAAAAAGTTGGATTGCATGTTCCGATAACATGTGTCCTGTGTATGCCCTGGCTTACCACAGGTTTGGCAGACTATACTATTGAATGTAGGTTTTTCGTTATATTGATATGACCTGGGAGAGTTGTCCATTCGAGCACCATGTGCAATCGACTGTTTTAAATTATTTCCGCCATGGACTTTAGCTAGTATCTTTAGCTGTTCGTTCATTAGTCCATCTTCAAATGTTTGTACGGCCAATTTTTTGTTTTCTTCCATTAAGAATTCCCTAACCACCGCGTCTGCTGTTATTTCACACGTGGCAGAGTTTAAAGTCCTTAGAGCATTCGCGACTCTATCACCGTATTCCCGGACGGTTTCTCTGTAGCGTTGTTTCAGAGAAATCAACTCATTGTGTGCCGTCGACCGAGATTGCTCCTCTTTATATTCCGATTCGAGTTTATCTTTTAAATCCTCCCACTTAGCGATTTGGCTATACCTAATCAGATCGTAAGCATGACCCTCTAGTCTATTTTTGACTAGCTCTAAAAACGTCTCGTATATATCCGGGTCTGCCTTCTTTATGGATCTAAATAAAACGTCTCCCCCGGAAATAAATTTACCTAAGTCGCAGGGTTTCCCGTCAAAGGTAGGGACGATTCTGAAAACATCAGAAATTCCGACAGAGAGAGCCATTTCAGGGGGTTTAATGTGTATCGGTTGATAGTGGAATTGTTCTTCCCCCTGCCTAGCCGCCTGTCTCGTGTAATATGGGCTCGTAATATTGAAAATTTGAATTAAAGTATGGCGAAAATTTGTTATCAATTCTTAAAAATATGGTTTATGAAAAAATGGCCTTTATGTGATTATTCAATATATATATATGGAAACGATATGGTTTGGACCCAAAACTGAAAAGAAAGAAAATTTTCGACGAGAAGGAAAAGAAACGGAAATGTCGTCGAAAAAAAACTGAAAAGAGAATTTTCAAAATTTCTATCGAGAAAACACTTTTTTTTTTTTTGAAAAAGGAAAAAAATCCAAGTAAAGTATTCCTACAAAAAAAAGGAAGAGAGAAAAAACAAAATATTGAAAAAATTTCTTACTACTCTAGATGTTGATAGAAGTCTTGTTGCATTTCTTATTGTTGTCCCTTTTTTTCTTCTTTGTTGTGTCGTAGAGTTCCTCTTTGTGTTCCTTTCTTTATTTTATATTATTTTGTTATTCTTGCCAGGCAGACTTCACGCCCTAGAAGTTGAATATCCTGGTCTTTTGCTGGATTTTTTTTTCGTTGTTTTATGTTTTTTTTCTTCGTTGTTTTATGTTTTTTTTTTTCGTAGTTTTGTCTGGTTTTTTTTTTTTTCTTGAAAAATTTTTTTTCTTCTTCTTATTTGGTTATTTCTCTTGTGTTCACTTTAATTTTTTTTTTGTTTTAAATTTTTTGTTTACTTTGTTTTTCGTTGTTTTATGTTTACTTTTTTCTTCTTCTTATAAACATTTTTTTTTGTTGTTTTAAATTTTGTTTTGTTTAAAAAAAATTTTTTTTTCTTGTTTTTTTTTCTTCTTATTTTCTTCTTTTTATTTGGGATCCTTTGGTTGGATCCCACCGTTGCCACCAGTGTTGAGGTCCGGCGCCGTGCTTCCTCTGATGAGGGAAGAGCGGGGACCTTTTATTTTATCTTTACTTCTGTTTCTTTCATCAAGTCGCGTTTCATTGTTGAGTAGCTCCGATAGAATCAATGGTCAAAGAAAAACTTTTCCTTCTCTCTTGATATTAGTTACGTATTTATTTTAAACACTCAAACTTAACTGCTTTTACAATTCTTAATTAAAACGTCTTCTTTCAATATTCCACTTATAAATCAAACTTCTAACTACAACTGCTAAATCCAACTGTAACTTCTACTTCTACTCAAAACAAACTCAACTCTCAAACTTCCTTCTCAAACTAACTTTATGAACTGAATTTTTTCTCTATTCTGTTTTTTCTTTTTGACTTTTCACATTCAATTCGGACAAAAATCCAAGTTGCTATGTTTTCAATAAATAAAAAGGTGCAGGTTATTAAGTGTGCTGTAACTGGTAATATTGTGAATGTTAATGAATGGTATGTATTAAGTGAGAATGTAATATATGTTAAGTGAAGTTTTTAAGGATGCGTTAGGAGATTCAGTGTTAAATTTAATAAGGGTAGTATTCTGGAATACAACAGTGATATCGTATGTCAATTGTTTGATTTTCATCGGGTGCAGTGATACACGATAAGCCTTTAACTTTGGAAGGTGAGTATGCATTATAGGTGCGTAATGCATATCGCTAGGTATGTGATATGAACACTAATTGCCTGTGGGAAAAGGCGTCAGTTAATTGTTTGTACATTTTTTTTGTGCAATATGAATATTAGTTGTGTGATTGAGGGGGGTTGTGTAGCGAGGTGCAACAAATATATAGAGTTTTCACACGACTGAAGTTTCCCTTTTATATATATTCCGCGTGTGTGATTTATTGCCTTCAATAAATATCTCGGCTGTAGTTGTTATCTTCGGACGCAATATTGTTTGCGGAAACATCTATGGAAAGATCTAGCGTGGGTTGCGTACCTCCATCGTCTGCTTACTATTCCTACCGTGATCATTTCAATAAAGGAAAACCCGATCAACCCTGGCTCAAAGGGAAGTCGTAAAGATTATTTTTGACCGTTGTTTCAATTTTTATTTATTAATTTATTCATATATATATATATATATATATATATATATATATATATATATATACATATATATATATATATATATATATATATATATATATATATATATATATATATTGTAGTAAAAAATGTTAAATAGTACACATAACTTATCGCTAGACCTTACACTGTAAGCCCATCATTAATGTAAGCCCATTGTGACTGATCTACTACAATAGGACGATAATGGACGGACTTCCGGTTCCTTGCCTTCTTCTTGTTCGAGCGTGGGGTGGACGTAATAAAGAAATTAAAAATATGAATGTCGAGAATTTTAATAAAAATAGAATTCTTAAAATATATTTATTTTTTTTATAGTATAGTATAGTATAATATGTAAAACTTAGTAACTGTAATACTATTCATACCATCTGCGCGTATACGAATGCGTCTTAATTTTCCAAAGATGAATACAGGAACTGATGAAAAAACTAATAACTGTGTCGCAAGATGCAGATAATTACAGGTCCTTAGTAAGACATAGTACTAAAGATACCGCCGGCCTGAACATCTCGCATGCACGATTCTCATAGTTGTTTAATATGTCACAGGTCTGTGTCTACATTCTAAAACACATCCTTGCATCCCCTTCTAGTATCCCTGAGGGACTGACTCTAGCTTTTCTTCTGTTTTCTTCCGGGGCTGATTAGCTCTTTAGCTTGGTCTCCAATGGCTGTATGTGACGTCTCATCTTACTCCTTCGAGTTCGCGCAGTTTATTCTAGGGTTAGTACAGTTTTCGGCCTAACACCCCTCTAACCGTATCATATAGTCTACGAGCCGCCTTGGGAGGTTGTTTCTCCACTGAGCGAAACAGCTGCACACAAACATGCCATGTTCAGCATCCTCTTCACGCTCTTCACATTCTTGACTGAAAGGTTGTAGCGTTTGTGACCATTGTGATAAGCGTGCGAATCGACCCGCGCTATGACGGCTAGAATCAATAAAAGATTGCATTACAGCTTCAACACATCAGACCGCCTGTACGAATTCGATTGTTAGTCTCAACTACATACAACCGATGTGGAATTGCTATGATATACGGCTTTGAAGAATATGCTTTGATTTTCTCCCGATGCTGCACTTATACGTTTGCACATCGGGCCTGTGTATGTTAGAAGAGACACAAGGTGAACTGTTATATCCAAATCGATATAGACATTTTCGATACCCACGAACTTTGTAAAGTGGTAGCTGTAGTTTCCGCGTGAGCAATCCAAACTTGTACGGATGGAATGAGTTTAAAGGTCCATCTACCTTTTCAGCCTGTGCTCCATCTGGCCCGCCTTATAGCAACAGAAGCTTTTCTTTCTTCTAGTTTTATCGCCCATTTCACCAAGCACTGCATCTCTTGCGTCTCTCTTTTTACACATCCACAGCATCTCTTCAGCGGTGATGTCCATGAAGAGTAATCCGGCTATAAGAAATGGTGTTTCGTCGCACATCGTCCTGAAACAGTGTGTAATCCTTAATGCACAAAGTTTGCGAGTTGTCGTATCATTATTTTCAGATGATTTCACTGGCACTGATGTGATCATCGCTTACAGGATAAATCTCTTAGTATATTCTGGTCCCCCAAAGTTCAGCAATATTCGGGACAGGGCGAGTTTTCCTTCGGTGCTCTTCACTATTGTATATTGTGCGTGTATCCATTAGAAACGCCACACTACTCCCTCCTCAGTAACTTTATTAGGATCAACTTCATGTGCGAACGACGAAGCGAAGAGCGAGCAAGCGAGAGAACGTCGGAGCAGGCGAGTGAGTCGATGCTCTGTGCAAAAGTCGTGATCGTAGTAGTAAAGTCCTGTTTACTATGGGAAAGTGTGTGCTGTGTGTACAGATCACACCGGGCTCACCAATTATAGCGTTTACGACGATAGTGAAGAACGTGTGATTCGAACTGACGCTATGACGATTAGAATCACTAAAAATGGGACCAATGCTCAACACATGAGGCCACTGCCGCGTGTACGAATACGATTTCAAAACTCAAGTACACTCAGTTGATGTGGAATTGTTATGTTATCGCTATGGTATACGGTTCTGATGTTTTGCTGTGGGGGGTACGATGTAGGTGCGCCAACGTATGGCACCGGTTAACTATCGCCCCACTAGTTATTCCGCCGACGGCACGTCCACAAGAAGGGAGCAAAATGGACAGGTGACGGGCCGAGAAATAAAACGCACTCATACCATATACGGGGTCACTTTTTATTGTTTATTGCACTAGAACATCTTTGTTTGCAGGGCCTACAATAACCGGTAGCTGCTCAAGGGAATCTTTAATTTAATTAATATCCAGGATTACAGCTGTTTTATTGTGTCCTTCTTTCGTTTTCCCCGCTTTTGACGGTGGCAAGCGTCTAAACCATCCACTGACAAGCACTCGACCGACACGATTGTACCGAATACCGATTTTGAACAAAATTGGGAATCAAAGGCCCCAATCGCACTCGACTGACCCGGTGTGTGTGGCTTGGCGGTTGAAGCTCGACTTATTCTTACACACGGGGGCGGCGTGCCCCCGCGTGGCCGCGACGGTTACAGGGCGAACCTCGACGTGCGCGTGTTGGGAGTTGAATGACGACTGACTAATGAAATAAAAAATTCATCGCATTGTGGCAGTGGGATTATAGCTAAAGTGAGCTCGCTGCCACTTACTAAGATTTGTGGAAGAGTTGCTATGCCTGCATAGGAATTTAGTTCCAGCGAATCCTCGCCGTATAAGCTAAGTTGGATTCGTTGGTTGTGTGTACCGGGAAATTGAAATTGGTTGGGTGCAAGCAAGGAATATCGTTTAGATAGAATATTAACCGAAGTCATTTCGGGGAAATGTATGCGGCTTGGTTTAGTTGTTAATGTTCCGTTGTGGATTTGAATATGCGTTTTGTTAGGGCATATGAATTTCGGGGAAATTAAGATTGCTTGGTCACAAAGAGGAAATATGAACTAAGTGGAGAATTGACCGAAGCAATTTTAAGAAAATTATATGTGGGGTGATGTAATTGAAGGAGATGGTTAATGTTTGTTGTAGGTTGGAATACATGTTTTATTAAGGCATATCAATTTCGGGGAATGAGAATTAGGTAAAGGATTGACCGTAGCAATTTTGGGAAAATGAATGCGGGGATGATTAGAATATACTCTGTTGAATTATATTCTGTTGGGAGTTTGGAAAATGTTTTTTTTTATTGCAGATTGGGAGATGTATGCTATTGTGGATTTGTTTTTGCATGTTTACAGGTTAGGATTGTGGGTGGGTTCTCCGTGTGATATAGAGAACCCCACTTTGCTTATTCGAATTTCCTTCGATGTTCTTCACTATTGGCTTGTATGTGGTGTGTGCATCTGTTAGAAATGCCACAGGGCTGCCTGCAGGTCTGTAAAATTTGTACATGCATACTCGGTGAGTCTTAAATTTTACTCTATTGTCGAAAATGAGGCCTAGGTACTTAACAGTTTCCTTTAATCGTATATTCTGATTTCCGATCTGAAAATTAACGCATTCTATACGCTTTCGACTAGTCATTAGCACAGCTTCCGTTTGTGGTCGACTAGGGGTTTTTTGGTGGTTATCGCCATCTGGCGATGCTGTGGCTGGCGACCTGTGTTTGCCCTTCAAATGGATCACTAAATCAGTTAGGTTGTATGGTCTTGTATCCCGGGTCGCCGTACACTGTTAAAGAAATAACACCCAGGTGTCTGAAGACCATGTGGGGCCGCGGGACTCAAGTATCATCATCATCATCGGCACTACAACCGGGATCCGGTCTTGGCCTTATTTAACAAATCTGTCCACCGGTCCCGATTACGAGCCGATGTCATCCAGTTTGGCACTCCCAGGCTCTGGGCGTCCTGGTCTACGCCACCCCCCCGTCGCAGACAAGCTCTGCCGCGCCGTCTCCTTTCATACATCCTGCCACAAAGGACTTTCCGGGCAGGCTCCTCTTCGCTCATTCGAGCTAGGTGTCCCGCCCAGCGGAGTCTACCGAGCTTGAATTTCCTTACAATATTAGTTTCAAGGTAGATTGCGTACAACTCATGGTTGTAGCGTCTCCGGAATCGTCCTGTGGGGTGTTATTACTTGTGCGTCTGCACGGACGTGGATTCAGTAAACACCCACAGAGGAAAAGTCGACGGAACACCAACGATGTTGGGACAAAGCACTGATCACCTGAGGAAGTCGATGAATGAAACAAGTTGATGGTTTCCGGTCATAAAACGTGCAGCGTCTCCGGAATCGTCCTCCCTCACATCCGGGACTAACAATTCTCCTTAAGACCTGTCTCTCGAACGCGGCCAAGAGTTCAGAGTGCCTTTTATTGAGCAGCCAGGTCTCGGATCCATACATGAGTACTGGTAAGACTATGGTCTTGTACAGTAGTAGATTGGATGTTCTGTATAAATTTCGGGATTTAAAGACCCTTGATAGACCATAGTAGGCTTTGTTGGATTTTATCAGCCGTCCCGTATTTCTTCTTCCATATTGTTATCGGCTGATACTATTGACCCAAGGTAGTTAAAGGAATGCACTACTTTGAATTCGTGCTCCACTACGCTGATAGTTTGACCAACGTTAGGTCTTTTCTTTGTAGAAGTTGCCACCATGTACTTAGTTTTTCCCTTTTAATGTGCAGTCCCAGTTTTTGTGCCGCCTGCTCGATCTGGGTGAAGGAATCCTGTACCGCCGATTCGGTTCTATCGATGATGTCGATGTCATCTGCGTAGGCAAGTATCTGACTCAACTTGGTGACAATAGTCCCTCTTGTTGTAACGCCAGAGTCACGGATTGCTTTCTCCAATGTCAGGTTGAAGAGGAGGCAGGCCAGACCGTCCCCTTGTCGGAGTCCATTATAGATGTTTATTGGTTTGAACAGCAATCCCGCTATTTTTACTTGACTAGTTACGTTGGTCATGGTCAACCTACAAAGTCATATCAATTTGTTTGGAATGCCGAACTCTCTCATGGCATTATATAGTTCTACCCTAACTATGCTGTTGTAGGCGGCCTTAAAGTCTATAAATAGGTGGTATAATGGAATCTTAAATTCCAGACATTTTTCAATCGCCTGCCTAAGGGTGAATATCTGATCAATTGCTGATTTGCCTGGATGAAGCCAGACTGATATTGACCAAAGATGGCTTTAGCGTATGGGGCTATCCGGTCTTGTAGGATAGTGGAGAGTATCTTATAGGCGGTACTCAGCAATGTTATACCGCTGTAGTTGCTGCACAGTGTGATATCACCTTTCTTAGGTATGGGGCAAATTATACCGCGACGCCAATCTTCCGGCATCTCGTCTTGCTCCCATACGTGCACCACAATCTCATGAATTGCGCGATGTAACGCTGTCCCTCCTTGTTTGATCAGCTTAGCTGGTATGCCATCAGCTCCAGGGGCTTTATTTGATTTTAGCTGTCTAATGACTTTTAATGTTTCTTCAATACTTGGTGGCGGCAGCATTTGGTCTTGATCTTGCATTGGTGGAGCCTCCAATTCTTCTGTGAGCTGACCATTTAGCAATTTATTGAAGTGCACTTCCGATCGCTCCAGAATACCTTCAGGATCGGTGATCAGATTACCGTCTTTATCCTTGCAGTAAGCGCAGCGTGGTGTGTACCGGGTCATACTGCGGATTATTTGGTAGAACTTCCGCGCCTGGTGCGGACCTCGCCCTCTACTTTTCTCTAGGTTTTTTTCCCAGGCACTTTTCTTTTGTCTGTGAAGTCTTTTTTCAGATCTTCTGAGCTCTTTGTATTTCTCCTCGCATACCCGCGTCCTATGAGACTGCCGCATTGCCCGGTATGCAGCATTCTTACGTTCAGTCGCTAGTTTGCACTCATCATCAAACCAGTCGTTCCGATCTTTATGACTACTGCCTAAGATGGAGTTGGCAGTACTAATGACAGTATTCTTAAGGTGTTTCCATTTCTCTTCTACGCCCGGCATTCTGGCCCCAGGACTTACTCTCCCCCGGTCGAGCTCTTCGAGGGCGAGTCTTAACGCATGACCAAAGGTGTTGCTGGTATTCTCATTGCGTAAGGCAGCCGTGTTGATTCGAACCTGATCCGCGGATGCCATACGTCTCCGTAAGGCAATCCGCGCTCAGAAAAATGTACCAACAAGATAATGATCCGAGTCGACGTTGGCACCTCGGTACGTTCGTACCGTCATCAGGCTCGAGGAGTGGCGGCGATCTATCAAGATGTGGTCAATTTGGTTGTGAGTGGCTCCATCAGGTGATACCCAGGTGGCTTTGTAGATATCTTTACGCGGAAACCTGGTACTCGCAACGACCAAGTTCTTTGATTCTGCCAGTTCGATTACTCGTAGTCCATTCTCATTAGTGTTCTCATGCAAACTATGAGGACATGCGTAGTGCCTGAAAACCGGTTCTCGACTTATTTTCGCATTCAAATCTCCAAGAACGATTTTCACATCGTATCTTGGGCGTGCATTGAGGGCCCGTTCGACATTCTCGTAGTATTCTTCCTTTTCATCGTCAGGGGACTCCTCTGTAGGTTCGTGAACGTTTATGAGGCTTATGTTCTTAAACTTGCCTCGCACGCGAAGAGTGCATAGCCTTTCATTTATTGCATTAAAGCCGATGATGGCAGGCTTCAGCGTTTGGCTGACTAGAAAGCCTACCCCGAGCACATGGTGTTTTGCGTGACAGCTGTAATAAATGTCATACTCTTTTCTTTGAAAAACACCACTCCCCGTCAATCTTATTTCTTGTAATGCAGCTCGAGCTCTGTATAGTGAGCGTACGTTCCATGAAAAAATCCTTTACGGGCCTGGTTATTAGCCTTGCGCCAACCTTTCTCAGGATGTCGCTGCATGCATTGGTTCACTACTTGGCGGGTGCCAAAGTAGCTATCCAGGGGTGTCACGTGGAGACTGCATGTCAACTTGGATTGAACAGGGACAAGGATCGTCCTGGCCTTCGCCGGGTTGAAGGCAATCACAGACTTTGCCCTGTATGTTCGCACCCACCCCCCCGGGACTCAAGTATGTGTGACACTTTTTTGTTGCCGAGGGGTATGGAGCTTTTAAGGTGATTTTCATGCAGGTTCTTAGAACTACTAAAAAGTCACGAGTTTCATTTTTGTTGGTTTGTGGTCTGGAGGTGGTAATCTCCAAAAGATACAGGGGCCCAGATACACTTGCATACCACACTTATCCAGCACTGCCTACAGAATAAAGCCATCCCCGCATTACAAGGTGTGACATTCGTTCGTCGTTCGTCAAGCGACAAACATCGTAAGACGGTGAGCAGCTCTAAAACAAAGACTATCGAGTGCGTGTGTGTGTGTGTGGTGAATTCGTGAATAAACTGCGTTTTTCGCAGTTCGGCCGGCGTGGCACGGCGGAAAAAAAACGAGTGTGTGTGTTTCGAATCCAAAATGCGCAAGACGAAGAGCGTCGAATTAAAAATAGCACACTCATGTGTAGTCGCTAATTCAAAAACAATTAAAAAAATTACCAAAAGGAAGAACGAAGTATCAATTATAGACGACAGCCCAGTGACAAATAAAGTCCGCTCAAACCTGTCAATGGAACGACAAAAATCAAATGTGATGAAAAAAACCGTCACAGAAGAAAATGTACCTGTCAAGGATACTTGTTACTCAGGAGCAGGGAGCAAATTTAAGGAATTGGAGATACCGGAGTCAAACATTCCAGAAGGAGACGATGACCTAAACAGCTTAATTGCTGATCTCATCAAAAAACGCGAAGAACTTTCCAAACAAGTACGAGCAGCCCTGGAAGAGCGAAACAAAAGACGGAATGAAACCGAAGCAAAAAGAGAGCAAAAAACAAATCACCACGGCACCAACAACATTCGCTACAAATAAGCGAAACAAAGGACGCCCAACAACAGAATACAGATACAACTGCAGCAGACAAAGACAGCCAAGGACGAGCAACAACAGCAACCAAAAAAGGAAAAAATACCTCCAATTGTCATCAGTTACATAGAAGCGAAAGATTTAATGAAATTGGGTGAGTTGACTTGTAAAGATTTTAAAACAAAAAGAATTAGTGCTGAAAAAACTAGAATTTTGTGCGACGACCTAGAAGGTTACAATAAAGTAAAGTCTGCTTTGGGAAGGGCAAAAACCGAGTACTACACGTACACCCTAAAATCAGAAAAATCAATTTCCATACTCTTAAAAGGAGTTGATCCTTCGTTCTCCCCAGAGGAGATACTCGAGGAATTAAAAACGGTTGAAACAGCAAGTTTAAAATTTACAGGTGTAAAACCGTTTTCAACTGCGAATTCTAGAAAGTGCAACCGCAAATTGCCTTTCTACATTGTATCTCTAAGTCCTAATAGTAAAGTTGATGCGCTTAGACATATAAAATGTCTAAGCCACCAAATTATAAGTTGGGAAAAAATTAGAAAATCTGAGCGCGTACTGCAATGTATGCGCTGTCAAAGACTTGGACACGTTGCATCAAACTGCAATATGAAATTCAGATGCGTAAAATGCCTCGCCGACCATAACATGGGCGAATGTCCGCTGGGAAAGGAACAGCTTCCGGATAGGGAAACACTGTCATGTGTCCTATGTAAAAATACAGGACACACGGCAAATTTTAGAGGTTGTCCCAAATTTCAACATATGAAGTTAAAGTGGGAATCAAAACAAAAGCAAGTGGCAGAAGAGAAAAAAATTAAAACTCGTTCTTATAATAATTTCGTTGCCCCGCGTGTATCATATGCACAAATCACGGGCAATTCTGGGCAACGAGTCCCCGTGGAATCCTCACATACCAATGGGCGAATACCGGCAGTAGATGCGCAACCTGAGATATTAAATATGATATCGGTCATGCAAACACAATTTGATAATTTTCAAAAAAATGCTGACGGAACAAATGGCCCGAATAGATATGCTCTGTTCGGCTGTGTTTTCAAATAACTCCTTCCATCAAAATCTTCAACCCTCTAACTGAACTAAAACTAAAAATTATTTCGGTGAACGTAAATTCACTAATACGAGGATTGCCTTTTATATTTCGGGATTAGAGAACAAAAACAAATATTGATCATCGAAAATCACTTTATTGTTTTTCAAAATATTCCGTTTGAACCAATTGTCGAAGCACTTTTGCCACTCTGATTGAGGTATCTCCAACACATGCATTCTGAATGCAGCAACCGCTTCTTCAGGTGTCGAAAAACGTTGACCTCTCACTTTGTTTTTTACGTACGGGAATAAAAAGAAGTCATTCGGTGCCAAGTCAGGACTATACGGCGGATGACCCATCAAATCGATGTTTTGGGTGCTCAAAAATGCAGTTGTCGCAGCCGATGTGTGAGAGCTCGCATTGTCGTGGTGAAGAGTGGTCCGTCTTCGGCGGTTGGTTTTCCTGATTTCTTGGAAGACAACTGGCAAATAAATGGTTGTGTACCACTCAGAATTGACTGTTCTGCGTTGTTCTAGTGGTACGATTGCGACATGTCCAGTTTTTCCGAAAAAACAGGCGACCATTTGCTTGGAAGTGCTTCGTGCGCGAACAACTTTTGTTGGATTTGGCTCATCTTGAAACACCCAGACAGTCGACTGCTGTTTACTTTCGGGCTCATACGCGTAAATTCACAATTCATCACCTGTCACGATGTCATAGACGTGTTTCGAAGCACCGCGACCTTATTTTTTGAGCATTTCTTTCGACCAATTGACACGAGCCTTTTTTTGGGCGATTGACAAATTGTGTGGGATCCAACGCGAACAAATTTTTTTGACAGTCAAATGTTTATGCAATATTGAATGTATGCTGGTCCCACTAACGCCTAAGGTTGTCTCAATCTCACGATAGGTCACATGACGATCTTCCAATATCAGTTCGCGCACAGCATCAATGGTTTTCGGAACAACAACTGATTTTGGACGACCTTCACGAAATTCATCTTGGAGTGAACTACGACCACGATTGAATTCACCATACCATCGATAAACACTGGTCCTTGATGGAGCTTCATCGCCAAAAATTGAATTAAGTTCATCCATGCACTGTTGCTGAGTTAATCCACGCCGAAAGTTGTAAAAAATAATCGCATGAAAATGTTGACGATTTAATTCCATTTTTGGGCCGATATGAATCTTTTAAGTTACTGTAAACAACACAAATAGCGCTCGTATGTCAAAACGTTCTGAGTGCGTATAACCTCAAAAATGTCCAACTTTACGACAAAGCTGTCAATTGCCGGATTGCAACACTAGGGTTGCCAAATCCCGAAACATAAGATGCAACCCTCGTACACATAGACAGAAGAGATAATCTAGGCAACATGCTTGAAGTCGAGTCCCCTGATGTACTTTTGGCTAGTGAAACTAAGCTAAACCAAAGGCACAAAATTGTCTATAAAAACTATAAGATAATCAGACGTGACAGGCCACATTCTACTCAAGGGTAATTTATAGTACAGAAGTACACAAATTTCAGGTGCTGGAAGCCTGCATAATGGATATTCCGTTGAGAAGTCAAAAGCACCTGTATGCGGTCTCCATTTATGCCCCTCAAGCTACCCAGTGTAAGCAATTTATCAATGAAATTGATATGCTATTTCGACACCTGAAATTAGACTCGGAAAACAACTATTTCCTAATAGCGGGTGATTTCAACGCCAAGCATAATGCTTGGGGTAACTTAACCACGAACACAAGAGGCAATGCTCTATATGATTGGTGGCAAATGAATGCTATCGAGCGCAGATTAGAACTGTACGCCACAAGTACACCGTCTTATCCTAAAGGAAATTCATTTCTGGATTTTCTTATGATAGACGATCGAATAAACTTGCCAGGCACAGATCTAACTACGCGAAACTGTCTTCGCACAATCGATTACGATTACCAATGCAATGAATCGTTCTATACCTAAAGTTCCCCATACCGACGATTATACTAATAAGTGCAGGACATCAGCAATTGACGCTTTATATAAGCAAAAGAGCATTATGGTCTCAAAGCTGAAAAGACTTTATAGACAGTTCAGCGACCCAAATAGTCAGGAAATAAGAACACTTAAGTCCCTAATCAAAAATCTCCAAAAATTGATCCGTGACAATTACCGTTCAAGAATAAATGAAGAGTGGAAGAACAAAATACAAGCCATTCAAGCTAGCGGATCGAATATGTTCTCACAAATCAATAAAACTTTTCGAAAGAAAGATCACAATGACATTCCATATTTGCGAGTCCCACGGACTCCTGAGAATTGTCAAGCAATGCTGAACTCAGGACTCAATCTCGAGCATATCAACTCCAACGAAGAAGTAATATTAGTCGAAGACCCGCAAGACAAAGTGAACTTAATTGGTGCATGTTTCGAAGCAGTATACAGAGTGAACGAATCCACTCACTCCAATACGATCCTCGAAAAAAACGCATTCCAGACCTACAGCTCACTGAGAAATCAACTTTGTACCTGAAGGAACCAAAACCGTAGTTTTACCACATTCAGTGAAAATAACAGAGCGGACTCCCCCAGGAGTAATCAGAATATGAATGTGTTTGTGAGTAAGGATGAACTTACGAACATCCTTAAGTCAATCAAAAGCAAAAAGTCTTCTGGGATAGATAGCATCCCAAATGTAGTTTTAAAACATTTGCCTCCTGAAGCAGTAAAAATCTACACTACGCTATTCAACAACGCCTTAAATAAGGCATACTATCCAACCCACTGGAAAACTGCAATAGTCCACCCCATCCCTAATAAGGGCAAAGACAGGACCAATCCAACCAACCTTCGCGCGATTAGCTTGCTGCCAAATATCAGCAAGGTTTTCGAGAAGATCATAAACAAAGCACTGATGAACTGGTGTGATGAAAATGTAATCATCCCCAACAACCAGTTTGGCTTTAAAGCGGGACATAGTACGGTGCATGCCGCGTCAAAGCTTGTTTCCGACATACAATGGAACAAGACAAAGCGCCAATGCACAGGTGCCTGCTTAGTTGACTTTGAAAAGGCTTTCGACGCCGTGTGGTTAGAAGGACTTCTTCATAAGTTAGAAAACCTGAGAATGCCTAATTATCTATTGTACAACATTTACGAAATGATAACGGACAAGCAGTTTGTGGTAAAATGCGGAGATATATTCTCAAGCAAGACCTTCAAAATTACAAACGGTTTACAACAAGGGGCGGTGAATTCTCCCATTCTGTTTAATATTTACACCAGTGATTTAGTGGGTACGCTTAACAATGCCATTGCATACGCAGACGACATTGTGGTATACAGAACAGGAGAGAAAATAGATGTCATCAATAGACTTCTCCAGGACGACTTCAATAAAATAAAACGTTTTTGTAATGACTGGAAACTAAAAATTAATTTCCACAAAACCGAGACTATCCTTTTTAGAACACCTCTCTCCAGGGCCTCTCAGGATACAAAGTACAATTGGAAAAACTTCTCTATCGTAGGGAATAATAATCTCCCACTACAAGTGAAAACTGTAGTCAGATATCTCGGTATTTGGCTTGATCAGTATTTATACTTTGACAAGCATATAGTAGTCACTCTCTCTGCAGCAAGAAACGCATTTGTTGCCACAAAAAGTCTATTCCGAAGCAGCATTCTCAATCCAAAAGTTAAAATAATCTCATATTCGGCATTCATACGACCAGTGTTGGTCTATGGCTGTCCAATATGGTACAATATATCCCCATTCTACATGGAAAAGATTCGCGTGTTCGAGAGACAGTGTTTGCATTCCTGCCTCGGACTTATTAGAACACCAGAGTCACGATACCAGAAATTTTACCCTAATAAAACCCTGTATGATAAATCAGGACTAACTAGGATAGACAACTTCATTATAAAAATTATTCGTGGCCACATTGCAAAGGCAATGTGCAGTGTAAATAACCTTATCGCGGGAGCATATTATTCGAACGATATGTATCTGGAGAGTACTCTCCAGAACGGGTTCATTCCCCCAGAGGCGTTCCTCTTCTTGGACGGAAAAGGTCTAATCCAAGATGAGGGTGGAATACCTATTATATACCACGCTTTCAGTGGCGCTAGGGATAAAAGAATTGTCCACAATAGCGATATCTCTAATAGGCCAGACTTCGATTCAGTATGGTGATCACTGAAAGAGATAAATCAATAAAAGACCGAACCAACCCCAACTGCTGGTGGCTCCAAAACGAAGAAAGGACTTCACGTCCGCAGATATAATACTCAGCTCTGGCGCAGCTTCCTCCCTTCCTTTTCCTTTGCCCTCCTTCTCGTTAACTTCTGTTATTTTATCTTTTTTGTTTTCATTAAGCACTTATTATTTTGTTTTTAAAATTTTTGCATCCTCAAAAAAAAAAAAAATCTTTATTTTTATATATTTTTTGTTGTTGTCATAATGCCTCTAAAAGAAGAAGAGGTAGACCTATAAGATAATAGTTTATTTTTTTTATAATGTATGTTTATTATATTAAGAATAAATAAAAGAAAATGTAAGCTGAAAGGCATAAATTAAGCATATCATCATCATCATCGGCACTACAAACCAAATTTGATGGAAAAGATTCGGGTGTTCGAAAGAAAGTGTCTCAGAAGTTGTCTCAGATTATATCGGACACCGGAATCGGACTATAAAAAGTATTACTCAAATGAGACTTTATATAATGAAGCGTACATAAATAGGGTGGATAATTTTATGATTAAATTAATCAGAGGACATATTGCGAGAGCAATAAGCTCGTCCAATGACCTAATTTTCGGGGCCTATTATCCAAACACCTTGTACTATGAGAGCGTGCGTCGCAACGGCTTTGTTCCACCAGAGGCGTTCCTTGACTTGGATATGAAAGGGCTTATACAGGATAGATCCGGAATTCCGCTGATCTATCATGTAAGTAGATCATCTGTAGACGGGCGATTGTGCTACGACCGGGAAGTAACGCGCACCGAAGAAGAGCTCCTGCGCTTCAGTAGGGCTATCTCCCACAGAGACCGGGACGATAGTATTAGACAGCGTCAACAGTTCTGGTGGTTGAATGGCATATAAAGACCTGGATACCAAAGTCGGTATAGAATCATAGTATCATCAGCTAGCTTACATAAACTTACCTTTACTAGAATTAGGGTAGTATAAGATTTAAGTTAAGTTAGGTTAAGTGCTTTTACATAAAATAAAAAGAAAAAAAAATAAAAAAAAAAAACGTAAGGTAGGTAAGTTAAGTAAGTTAAATTTTAAGAAAAAAAACAAAAAAAAATTGACAAAGTTTTTCAAATTTTTCTTTGTATTTCAACTAATTATCAGTACTGCCACAAAGTTCTGTCGCCGAAAGGCAAATTATACAAATGTTAAGTAATGTTTAGCTTAGAGCGTCTGCGAAGGACCAGTAAGTTATTATATAAGATAATTAAGCTAGAATTTAAGCATTTTTTGTCTAGCCTTTAATTTAGAAATTAAGAATATAAAAAGAAAAATAAAAAATGTTTTAAAAATGAAAATGAAAAATCGGCACTACAACCGGGAACCGGTCTTGGTCTTATTTAGCAAGTCCTGAGGCTTGTTAAATTTTCCATAATGATTTGTTTTTTTCCGGGCAAGGTCATTAGTCTTATTTAAAGCATATAATATTGTATAATTTAGAGTGCTTGTGAAGAGCCAGTAAATTACATTATGTAGTAAAATTATTAAGATAGGTTTAGCATTTAGACTAAAATTGTAAAACATAAAAAAGACTTTGTGAATAAATGCGTCTGCAAACAAACAAGCATTACAAGGTGTTCCCGTTTGTTCCCCCAAATATTCTCTTGATATTTCTTCTGGCACGCTCTACTACTTTACTTTTCAATTAACCTCGAATCTTTAAAGACGAATCTAAAACAATGATTTTCTAGGAACCATATTCATTGTAACTGGTGGCAACCCGGTATTTCACACTTGAAGTTAAGTTCGTATGAATATTCCTGTTATCATAGATTGGTATGAAGGCATTCCCCCAACCGTAGTTTAAAGTTTTAGACGTTTTAGACTCCGTTCGACCTCACTCATCTTTTCACCCTAATTTTGGTTTTTATTTTCTTGGGTGATTTCTAAGAAGGAGTTTTTGGTATTTGCGATCCATTTGTTGCATCGGGATCTTTTTTCCCGTGGATCGATTTATTAGGAAGGAAATCATGATGTCGCCACAAATAAACTTGAATTGCTGTATATTTTATGTTTCTGGGTAGTTTTTATACACACGTACAACCTTTCTTGATAGCTGATGTATATAAATAAAGAGTGCCAAATGTTGAATACATATAAACAAATATATGTATTTCTCACATAGTCAATCAGCAAATAGATACAAACACTTCCAATTCACACAATAATTTACTTCAATTTCTCTATTTATGCGTTTTCTCTATTTCTCAGTTTTCTTAATCTGGTCAAACGTTGCACTAGTGTTGGATAGTCACAATAAAAGATTGAATATAGCCAGTCAGCTATGACGTGAAATGGCCTTTCTGAATAAAACCTGACTAAAGCTGTTTGCAATTTTTCCGAATAACCTAATTTGAAAACAAATTCATCAGCCTGATATTCAAAGCATCGTTTTAGCATTGTGTATCCAAAAATAGCCAGTAAGATAAAGGGAAACAAATAAATACCCGAAACCACATCAGCTATAAAGTCGGGTGGATATTTTCCTGGTTCAAAGCCAACTCCTTCCAATGGCCCTTCCGAAGATTTAGATAAGTAACGGGCAGCGACCACTAACATTACAAAAGGTATGAACGTATAAATGCAGGTTTTGTTACTATGCTTTAACTTCCAATGCCCAAATGCATGGGTCACTAAAGCGACCACCTCTTCATCAGTGCAACCTTTTCCACGCTGGTTTTCCTTGAGTTCACTTACATTTTTTTTGCCTCTATTAAACAGCAGCGCTTCGGAGATTACTACAGTACTTGAAGTGCGACTATCCAAGACGGTTATTTCTTCGCCTCTTACCATCCACATGTTTGTTGTAGTACACACTTTTGTCAGACGACATCCTACTAATATAGCGAGTTTCTCAATTGAATTCTTCAATGGCCCCTCTTCGAGTTCGGGCCCGTGATCGGCGGGTAAGTATGCCATCACCACCAAGCAAACTAAAACTACACCAAAAACAATCGCGAAAACTGTCCACATTTCAGCCCTTAATATCAGAGCAAAAAACGTCAATGATATTAACACAAATTCAATACATAAACCGGTCACTAATTTCATTTCAATTGATCTCCAGCCAGAATCAATGAATCCGAACTTCCTCTTCACGCAGAGCGGATGCGGCATTATAACTTCCGTCAAAATCAAGATGCCGGAAAGGAAAAATACGAATAGGGGGCATGTCAAAAAGTTGTTGCTGTGGTCAAAACCACAAAAGTCAATCACATTTACAGTCAATGTCCACAATTTAGCAATGACTCCAAGGCTTAAGATCACAATGTAAATTAGCAGATTGATAATGTATAGGAGAATTCTATACAACTCTCTTTGGAAACTGTAAGCCCGGTATTTATCGAATATTTCTTGAGTTATAATATTGCTAAATTCACTTGGGACTGTTTTTGGTTTTCTGCAGAATAATATCTGAAATTTTACAATGTGTACAATTAAGTCGAATTTGTATCAACGAATAATTTCATACCTGACGAACTGAGAGGTATATTGCAATTAATTGTGTAATAACCACCACCACAATGATATACAGAAAAGCACATTCACCAGTCGCATCTCCGTCCAAACAACTCATTTTATTGTTTTAAATTCTTTATAAGCCCAAAAGCAAGGAGTAATTGTTAGTCGGGAAGTTCCAATTTCCAAATCGCTGTTTGAATGTAGGAAATGATAATTTAAAACTATAATTAAATCATTTCACGTATAAAAATAAATGAATTTTTACCCACCTGGATATCCGACTTTATTTTCGATTTCAATAGATATAAAAAAAATTCAGCCAATCTTCTGAACGTGTTTGTTGCACTTCTAATTTAAGATTAATTAATATCCTCATAATATCGCAAGAGCAAAAAACTAGTGAGGACTGCGTGTTTGTCGAGGAAATTACTTCATCGACGACACTTGATTTTGAAAGAAAATAAAATAGAATACTTTATACAGAAAAACACTGAGTGTCGTAGGAGAGAGTTATAGCGTTAAGCAAGGATAGTGAAGAAGGTGAATTGAACACACGATGAAACGATTGAAAAGCGAAGCAGTGAAGCATCAGACTACTGACCGTGTTTAGAATTTGATTTCCAAACTCGAGTATATTCCACTGGTGTGAATTATTTTTATTTATCGCTTGGTATACGGTTCTGATGTATTTTTCTTATTCGATTTCTTTCGTTCGGTGTTCCTCACTATTTTTGCTTGTGAATTGTGTGTATCTGTTAGAATCGCTACACCACTCCCGCCGCAGTAACTTCGTTACGATCAGATTCGTATGCGGACGACGGACGAACGAGAGAGAAACGAGAAAACGTCGGAGGCTGGGCTCTATGCGGAAGTCGTGACCGTGTGTGAAGTTCTGCTTTACTATGGGAAGTGTATGCTGTGTATACAAGATCACGTCGTAGTCACCAATTATAGCGTTTGAAATAATAGTGAAGAAGATCGTGTGATTCGAACTGACGCTATGACAGCTCGAATCACGAAAAAAATTTTACCTAAGCGTTACACACCAGGCTACTGACCGTGTTTTATATTTGATTTCCAAACTCGAGTATATTCCACTGGTGTGAATTATTTTTATTTATCGCTTGGTATACGGTTCTGATGTATTTTTCTTATTCGATTTCTTTCGTTCGGTGTTCCTCACTATTTTTGCTTGTGAATTGTGTGTATCTGTTAGAATCGCTACAGAGTGATTGTGGAAATGTTTTTTTTTTTTTGGATATTTGATTGAATAACGCATTTATTGTACAATAATTTAACAAACGTTTACATAGGACTAAAATGCTAAATCCTATTTCACAATTTTTTCTTATTCTTAAAATAATTTACTGGCTCTACACGAGCACTCTAAATTACACGATACAATTTTGTGTAATGCCTTTCGGCGTACAATAATATTTTTATATTTTTATATTTTTATATTTTTATATTTTTATATTTTTATATTTTTATATTTTTATATTTTTATATTTTTATATTTTTATATTTTTATATTTTTATATTTTTATATTTTTATATTTTTATATTTTTATATTTTTATATTTTTATATTTTTATATTTTTATATTTTTATATTTTTATATTTTTATATTTTTACATTTTTATATTTTTATATTTTTATATTTTTATATTTTTATATTTTTATATTTTTATATTTTTATATTTTTATATTTTTATATTTTTATATATGGTATTTCCTGGAAGAAGTTCCGTCTTTTTTTTTTTTTGTTGAATAACAAGATAAAATAAAAAATTAACAAAAAAAAAATTAACAAACATATTAACAAAATGTTACCATACAGAGATTTTAAAACGAAAAGGAATCTAAATGCAAAATGGAAACGAAAAGGAAGAAGAAATATATATGTGTTGCGGATTGGCAATTAAATGTGCTGGAATGTACTGGAGAAATCTAGTACATTCGCATGTATACCAGTTGCGCAGCAGCTGGCACCAACTGGCCATCATTGTCACTACGATGATGTCATAGCGTCGCTTTTTGAATTGGCAGTTATGCCAATTCGTCAGTCTGCATTCAACCTTCAACGGGCTCGTTACAATCGTCTACAATCAACATTCACAGAAGGAACACCATCGGTCATTAATTTTCCTCAACACGTGTATTAATAAAGCTGGCTTCAAGTTAACTTCTGCCTTTTGTGATTCTGTCACCATACGACAGAGTTTTTTATCGGTGCACACGTACTACGTAGAGCTATCAACAAACATTTCTGGTCCTTCGAAACGGATCCAGTGCCGATTTGGATCAAATCCATCGCCGCTCAGTTCGTGGCAAAACACATCGGATCCAGCAACCTGTGGATCTAATCCATCGCCGCCCAGTTCGTAGCAAAACACATCGGATTCAGCAACCTGTGGATCAAATCCATCGCCGCCCAGCTCGCGGCACAACACCTGAAGAACAACACGACAACAGTGAAGAACGGAACAGTCGATGCAGCTATGGCCAAAAAGAATTACAAGAATATTGCAGTTGACTTCTCAGCGAAGTATTCCACTCCCACAAGCCAAGTAAGTCAAATAAAACGACGCTTAAACGCCAGTGCTATCCATGAGTTAGGTTTAAATTTAATATTTGATTCCGATGAATGCGAAAAGGCAAAAGACAAATTTGAATTTTCCGATGTAGTAGACGACAGCCGAGAGAGACCAGGTGCAGTGGTTGCTGGATTCAACGATAACAATGACAAAGAAGCTTTGGTAGACAACCCGTCCGATGAGTTGCTTAACAGTGCCGAAATTACTCCGATCTTGTTAGAGGGAATTGCATGTGATCTTATTTTACAAGCTAACGACTCAACTTCATGTCTTCTCGATAATAAGGAAAATGCTCCCCCAGACCAAGAGGCGAAGTTGCTGGGCAGAGACAAAACGCTATATCCTTCATTCCATGCCAGCTATAGATCACCCCTTAAATATTTGTTTTCTGAATCACCTTTGTTAGGTGCATCGCTCAATGAGAATGAGGAGCCACTTGAACAAAGGAGTGCAGGGCAAGCGGCCGATCATGATCTTATATTAGAATAGCTGCCACCAGAAGAGGGCAGACGAGATCATTGCCACCTCCAAGGAATTGAAAGAACGAATCGCCGACCCGATTACCCTACAGTAAAAGGAGACACCGATCTACCGAAGCCAAGCTCAGTACAGCAGCGAATGATGGCAAATACATCGAAAAGGCAACACAACGGTTCCCCGACGACATTCCTCTGTGGCGGAACAACAAAGATCTCGACCGACGACATTCCTCCCTCGGAAGAGATCATACGTTTTCTCACTACACTATGCACAACGGAGCCGACAATGGTAACGACAGTGGTGGCGGCGGCGACGGCGAATACTTGGACAACGGTTCCCCGATGACATTCCTCAATCGGCGGAACACCAAAGATCTCGACCGACGACATTCCTCGGTCGGCAGAGATCATACATCTGTTCATCACCAACCTGAGTCGAGTACAAATGTAAGGACATGCATAAAAGAAGATGACAGTTCCAAGGATTCCTTAAGTCGTGGATCGGAGGACAGCGGCCGCCAGATGATCATTGCAAATCAAACGCTAGGTGATTTGTTGGAGAAAAATTCAATGGAAACCGCTGTTGATGCAAAACGAAAGCAGGATGACGAACTTTCTACAACGATAATTCAAACCAACGTGTCTTTGACAGCTGCTCCAATACAACAACCGACCACGATTGAGGATATCATCGCCGCTCAGTTCGCGGCACAGGCCACCATCTCTGGCACTTTCCTCAACATACAGGAAAAGGGACAACCAAGTCCGACAGCAATCGAGGTAACCAAACATGCACTCCGCGCCGAATGGGAAGCCTTCTCCAAACGGCACCACGACATCTTCGTCACGGCGACACCGGACCATCTACAACACGCATACTTCGCGGAGGATTGTTTCGGCGAAACCGAAGAAACATACCTGGAGGAACAGACGAAGCTCCTCGAGGCTCAGTACGCGCTCAAGTCAGCCTCCCCAACCATGGTCAACAGCACCAACCGCCTTCACCCTAGCGAGCTGCCCCCAGTGCAGCTGCCAATGGCCGACATCAAGCCATCAGAAACGGAACTGCACCCCAGAACAGTGGATAAGAGTGAGCAGGCCGCCGACCAGAGTGCCGCCTGCCCAAAGCCCGACCTACCCAAGGTCCCGATGATCGACCCAGTGCCGAAGCCCCCACAGAAGACGATGCCGCGCACGCATTGTGGGGCACACCATGACATAGCCGTTCCTCGTGGGTTGCGAACTTACAACTCCGACCCAGAGGAACTGGCTACCATCACACGGACTCCAGAGCAAGCAGTGGGCACGGCGTACATAGGATCCGTGTCAGATCCAACGCCAATGCCTTCCACGAATTCGACTGTTCCAGCAACAGTAGCCGGCCCGATGACTAACCAGCCCAGTGTCCCGATGCACAAAACACCGCCGACAGCCGTAAAGCAACAGGGCGCTTGCACATTCTGCAGGGCCGCACACACGATCTACGCTTGCGAGGGCTTTCGATCACTCACATCTGGTCGTCGGAAGTCCTTCGCACACAAAAGAAACCTGTGCACCAGCTGCTTGGGTCGCCACCGCCTGCGCGACTGCCACTCCAACAAGACGTGCCGTCGATGCCAGCGGAGACATCACACCCTGCTGCATGTCCGGTCTACCGCCATCGACGGGACAACATCACCGCCGCGACGAGCCAAAGGATCCGCCCCCCGGATCGACCGTCAGGAATGGGTCTGCGCACATACAATCAGCACCCCTTCACAGCATTCCGCGTTGCTGCCAACAGCCAGAGTCATCGTGACGTCGGAAACCGAACAGAGGATTGAAGTCCGTGCTCTGCTGGACCCCTGCTCCAGTGGCACCTTCATTTCAACATCACTCGCCCGAAGGTTGCACCTCCGATGCCAAGCATCACCCATCCCCACCTACGGTGTTGGGGGCACTCGTGGCCTTGCCACCAGGACTCATGCCACCATCAGCATCACTCCTCGCCTCCACGGCTCGAGCCAATGGACACTAAGGCCCTTCATCCTGTCAGGGCTCTCAGTGTATACACCACCACCACAATCAACGACAGGGGATCTTTCGTTCGTGGCGGATCTGGAACTTGCAGATCCGAACATCGCCTCCGCCGAGAAGGTGGACATCATCCTTGGGGCAGACATATACCCCAACATCATCCTCGAAGGCATAAGGAAGGACCAACGTTCCGGCCTCGTCGCGCAGGCCACTGAACTGGGATGGGTGCTAACAGGCTCAGCACCCACCACATCATCCAGCGCAAAGGTGACAAGGCCTGTCACCAGCCATCATATGGCCATTCCTCGTGGGTTACGAATTTACAACTCCGACCCAGAGGAACTGGTCGACCTTCCGACTGACGGCCGCGGCATCCATCAGAGAACCCAAAGGACGCCTCGCCGGCATCGGCCCCAGTGGCCGCATACGAAGCCCATTCAACTACCAGCCACCGACCCCTTGCGCGACCCAACTACAAGACATACCCCCCGCCCGCCGAACCACTGCAGGGGCAAGGGGCAATCGAGGAACCAGGAGCTTACCCACTCGAACACTTCAAGGCATCCCACCACACCCAGGACATCACGTGGTCAAGCTCCTGCCCAGGTCCAAAGCTACCCAGGCCAACCGCTACCACCTGTAGCCACCACAACAGGACCAGGAGAGCGCAATGCCCCGCTTGGCGGGCGGCGCTACCCAGCAACCAGCGGTCTCTCGAACTCCAGCAAGAAAGCACGCCCCTCTGTGCATCCACAGAGGCTGCATTCCGACGACCCCGGGAGGCACTTGGCCCGCGACTGCCACTACGAAAGGACACGCGGACAGTGCCAGGGTAGACACCACACCCGACTCCACGTTACAGCACACACCCCCAACGGTCGCAACCTGCCGGCCACTCACTCCAGACGAGCGCCAACGTGCGCAGTACATGGCACCACCACCGGTCTCGACATAGCGAGACCCATCACCAGTCATCACGTGCTCATTGATCGTGGGTTGCGACCTTACAACTCTAACCCAGATCAACTGGCCGGTCCCGCGACCACAAAAGGCAACGGACATCAGCGATGGGAAAGAGGTTCCTGTCGCCATCGATCATACGGGCCATCCCAGACCCCCAAGCCTCCAGCGCTCCTCGGGGCGGGCGGCCCCCTCTCAACCGATCATCCACGTGAAAGTGGACAGCCGACCAAGACCAACCGCCACCAGCAGACCGCACACTCCCGGCCCCTAGCCACCGTCCCCTGGAACGAAATGATTCGCCAATGATTGGCGAAGGCGGGCGGAATGTTGCGGATTGGCAATTAAATGTGCTGGAATGTACTGGAGAAATCTAGTACATTCGCATGTATACCAGTTGCGCAGCAGCTGGCACCAACTGGCCATCATTGTCACCACGATGATGTCATAGCGTCGCTTTTTGAATTGGCAGTTATGCCAATTCGTCAGTCTGCATTCAACCTTCAACGGGCTCGTTACAATCGTCTACAATCAACATTCACAGAAGGAACACCATCGGTCATTAATTTTCCTCAACACGTGTATTAATAAAGCTGGCTTCAAGTTAACTTTTGCCTTTTGTGATTCTGTCACCATACGACAGAGTTTTTTATCGGTGCACACGTACTACGTAGAGCTATCAACAAACATATGAAAAGGGAAATGAGAAATGGGAAGGGAAAGCGTAGCGTCTGAAGATCTTACTATGTTTGGGGGTATTAAATCCTTTCTTCATTGTTAATCCACCACCAGTTGGGATGGGATCGGTCATTCATAGATTTATCTCGATCGCCTCTTGTCATGCTAAAGCGCAAGTGAATTGCAGCATTTGATATATCACTGTTATAAAGAATCCGTTTGTCCCTGGCACTACGAAAAGCGTGGTAAATAATAAAGACTCCGTGCTTGTTTTGGATAAGACCTTTTCTATCCATGAGAGAGAACGCTTCAGGTGGGATAAACCCATTTTGGAGTGTATTCTCCAGGTACATGTCATTGGGGTAGTATGCTCCCGAGATAAGATTATTTTCGTTGCACATTGCCCTTGCAGTGTAACCACGAATAATTTTGATAATGAAATTGTCTATCCTATTCAATCCTGATTTGCCGTACAGTGTCTTATTAGGATAGAATTTCCTGAATCGAGACAGGTGTTCTATGTAATCCGAGGCAGGAACGCAAGCACTGCCTCTCAAACATTCGAAACTTTTCCATGTAGGATGGGGAAACGTTAAACCATACCGGGCAACCATACACTAATATTGGACGGATAAATGCTGAGTACGAAATTATTTTAACTTTGTGATCTAGGAGACTATTTCGGAACAGATTTCTTGTCATTGCATATGCACTTTTAGCTGCGGAGAGGGCAGCTGCTATGTGCCTACCAAAGTATAGGTATTGGTCTGTGGGTTTAATTTCCCTCTATCTTGTCGTTGTCGATGAAGCAGTAAATGGATAGACGTCCAGGAATACCAATGGTGAGCAATGCGCTTCCCGATATTAGTCAATTCGAAGCAGTAGAACGAGATCAAAACACCTCTCATTCCTTTTACACAGCACTTCGTTGCCGTATTTGTTTTTATTTCATGAAATTGTTAAGATAATTCACAAAGACGGACACGGTCTTTCAATAAAAGCAGTCACTGCTAAATTAAACGTTGATTTTCAAATTGACTTATTTTAAGTTAGAACTGGTATTGTGTGTCCAACAAGCGTTGAACACACCTTCCACTAACAAGGGTTCGTGTTTTGTTGTGGGCATAGACGATGACTCCTTACAGAAGTTGCAGAGATCCAACACTGCAATACAGCAATGGCGCCAGCAGTTTGATTCCTGAAACCCAATGCGTTATTTGCAACTGAAATAGAATGAATACCTTTAAATGCCCCAAACGCTGAAAATAACCATCCTTCTACGTTCCAGTAACAGTCGGGATTATTTTGCTTGTAATTTTACGTCCTTTATTAAAATGATTATTGCTATTTTTATGGATTCGAATTAATGGGAACCGTGTCAATTTTAAGGGACCATATCCAGATCCCGATTCAGAGAATCAATCTTTCTACATCTCAGCTGGTGTGACGCAGATGCACCAATCGGCCGATCACTCGAAAAGGAGAAAACAAGCGTACTATCATCCGCAAAACTGAACACTTTGTTATCCGTTGTCTCCAACAAATCATTTATGTGAAGCAAGAACAAGGTTGGAGCCAAAATAGAACCTTGGGGCACCCCCGAATTAACAGGATACAGATCCGAACACTCCACCGACACCAGTCGCAAAGCTGTTGGGAAAGTCCATATGAACGAAGTTTGCTCAGCAATGCCCCGTGCCAAACGCGGTCAAAAGCCTTGGAAATATCCAATGCGACCGTCCTTGACTCACCATGCCGTTCAATCGCAGATGTCCATATATCGGTTATAAGTGTCAAAAGGTCTCCTGTGGACCGCCTGCCACGGAATCCGTATTGACGATCATTCAGGAGTCCGTTGCACTCCAAATACTTAACCAACTCTGTATTGATTTTAGTTGTAATTGAAAACTATTTCCTGTGAACCTGGGTGGTTGATCCTTACGACTTGATCTTCGATGGCGTTGCGCCGCGACCTGGTCGTGGTGTGGCTCGTTGTATCTGCGCTGGGGCAGCTTCTTGTTGGGCCAATAATCTGGCGGTTAGAGGTCCTTAGGCTGGATGGGGGCTGCGTTCTGAGCAGCGCTATCTTTAGCGGTAGTTGGCAGCTTTGGTTACTGCGCCACGAACCTGGTGGCAGTATTGTAGCTACCATGTGGGCAGCACATTGTTGGTCCCTGAACTATAATGTTCGAACGTTCCTACGGTCGACCGAATGATGAGATGATTGCAGCACTTCGTGACAAATCTTGTTTTCCGTTGTCTGTGACTTAAGTATCTGCAACACTTTCGTCCGTTTTGGTAAAAGTATGATTCTGCAAAGCCGTGGTACACTTCGATGTATTTATGCTAATAATTGCGATGTGTTGCACCGCGAACTTCTGCACTTTAAGAAACTCGTTGTTCCACTGCGAACGGGCAGCAGTGGATTGGATCCACAGACTGGATCCGGCTCGAAGGACCAAAATGTGTGTCCAACAAGCGTTGAACACACCTTCCACTAACAAGGGTTCGTGTTTTGTTGTGGGCATAGACGATGACTCCCTACAGAAGTTGCAGAGATCCAACACGGCAACACAGCAATGGCCTCAGCAGTCTGATTCCTGAAACCCAATGCGTTATTTGCAACTGAAATAGAATGAATACCTTTAAATGCCCCAAACGCTGAAAATAACCATCCTTCTACGTTCCAGTAACAGTCGGGATTATTTTGCTTGTAATTTTACGTCCTTTATTAAAATGACTATTGCTATTTTTATGGATTAGAATTAATGCGAACCGTGTCACTTGAAATGGATAAACGAAGAAAAAGGTACACAAGTTTGTTTACGGTGTCACCATGACAACCAGACAATCAAAATCAAACTAAACATCAGCCAGTTGTTGTGGCTGCGTTCAATTGCGAATTCACTGGTTGCATCCAGCGAATCCGCAACAGGCATTAATACATTTATAAATACTGTCACTGATACATTAGGCACAGCGTTTAGATTTAACTTAAAAGATCGTTCGTACACTGACAGATTGCGTTCACACTAACTTCCAAACCATTCATGCTATAACATCGCACAAACGAACGATCTTTCCGAACATCCCCGGTCCACACGACACACCGACAACGATCCTCGATTAACCATCCACACAAGGTGGCGCACACACATTCCATCACCACGGTGGATACAACGGAAAACTATTTCGCAACCAAGAGGGTTGGAATTGAACGCTATGTGGCATTAGGAGGACATTGGATGTTCATTCCTTACATCAACACACACACACACAGGTTTCCAGAACAGATTGCATAGAAGCTATTTATGTGGCAATGCATCGAGCCGTGGCCGTAAAGCTGGCAATTATGACATTGTTTGACCTTACCTGGATGAAGTTTCTTCAAGTCCCATCGAACGATGGTTTTAAATAAAGAAGAGTAGATACGTTTGAGTTCATTTAATTTAATAGTACCGCGTTGAATGTAGATGATGTACAAGCAGCAGGCGATATTCCTTTCGTGAGTGAGTAAAAAAGTCACATTTTAACCGCAAGAGTTCGGTTTTAATTTTGTTGTATATGTCCATTGTTGGGGAACATATCTCTTGTCCAAGTGATATGTTTTTAATTAAGTAGTTGTCTATTTGAATGTTATTCAAAATATTTCGCACTTTAGCACTGGTTGATTTTAAAACCACAATTGGCGGAACGGTTTCTTTCGTTACTTCTGCACACTGATCGACGTTAGTAGAATCCATTTCAGGTGAGTCCTCCATTAGCGGTTTTTGAAGCGGTTGGAAAAAGTTAGTGTTTGAACACATATTGGATTTATCTAGCACTTTATTATTAACTTTTGTAAGTTTATCGGGAGGGGTTTGGCCTCCAATACCGGGGTCGTAACGTGCTTAACACACGTGGCCCGGGGGCTATAACTTAACTGATTTCACACTCGATCAAGTTATGTGTTTGCGGTAGCGAGGCTACAGGATAATGGCTTGTAATAATTATTGTGAATATAACGGTTGATGTAATTAAGAAAAATAGCACGAGCAAAACTGAGAGACAAGTTGTCTGTTTGAAAGTCAGCCAGGCACTCTAATGACAATTATTTAGCAAAAAATCAGACTAAAAGTATTTGAGGCTACTGTGTCAAAGCGGTTTGTTTACCATATTTCCAAGATTGGTTCATGACGTTTTGGACACACAATAGTTATTGCTGGAGCCGTCTATTGACAATAAGCACGTATTAAGTTACGCACCTAACACTTGCCATGTATAAATATTTTAATTTTCTGTGTATGTACATACAATTAAACTATAAACCAGGTGTACCGGTATGAAGCGTTTTTTTTTTTTTTTTTAAGTAAAAAAGTTTTTTTGGGAAAGTAAAAAACATTTTATTCGAAGCTCATTGCTCTCTACACATTTCGACCACCTTTCTGGCAATTTGTGGATACTGTAGGGTTATATTTTGTAGAGATTGGTTTTTGGTTATCTTACCTCCTTTGGGGTGTTTTCTTTTAGGGTTGCCAATTTGAAATGCGATTTAATTTTATTTACTTTATTTATTTAATTTATTTATTCCAATTTTCGGCCGTTGCCTCGACCTCTGGATCCCAACTGATCCCGAATCCAAAATGTACTGCCCTTTTATACTCTGTGGCAACAGAGATTTGTTAAAGATTTTATTTAAAAATTCCAAGAAGCACAAGCAAGATTTTGTGTGCTTCAATTGGAATAGGATTCTCGGAAGTGTATAAGAATTTCTTTGAATAAATTCTTGGAAGAGAAAATCATGAAATGCATTTAGAGTTAAGCATTTCATGATGTTAGGATTATTAGGAATTGAATCAATGTACGACAAATGGATTTTGGTTTAACTTTGTCGCTCATATGATTCACTTGGATTGGGATTATAGGTAAGTGGATGAGAGTAGTGATTTAGGATCACTACAATACCATGCCAATAAAACCGGTCGTCTTTTGAGGCATTCGGAGACCCAATTTTCGACTTCTTCGTAGGAATTGAAATGCTGCTCAGCCAATGCGTGTCCCATCGATAAAAACAAATGGTAGAGGGAAGGAGCGAAGTCGGGTGAATACGGCGGGTGGGGTAACACTTCCCAGCCGAGAGCTTTTATTGTTTCTTTGACGGGTTTTGCTGTATGACTCGGAGCATTATAATGCAACAAAATTACCTTTCCGTGTCTTGTGGCCCATTCTGGTCGTTTTTCGATCAATACATGGTTCAAATTGATCATTGGTTGTCGGTAGCGTTGCGCATCCACAGTTTCGCCAGGTTTTAGAAGTTCATGATACATCACCCCCTTCTGGTCCCCCCAAACACAGGGCACTGTCTTTTTTCCGAACCGATCAGGCTTTGCAATCGATGGTGACGCTTCTCCTGGATGTACCTATGATTTTTTGCGTTTACAATTTTTAAAATAAATACATTTTTCATCACCAGTCACAATTCGATGCAATACTGACTTCCTTTCGTGTCGTAGAAGCAACGTTTCACATGTGGTGCTTCGCTTTTCCATCTGCCTGTCATTCAATTCATCTGGCACCCATTTTTGCCCACTTTTGGAACTTTCCCATAGCTTTTAAACGGTCAGAAATTGTTTGTTGTGCAACATTTAACATTTGTGCCATTTGTTTTTGACTTAAAGTGTCACCTTGATCCAATATTGCTTGCAATTCGGCGTCTTCAAACTTTTTTGGTGGTCTTCCACGTTCTTCATTTCGCACATCAAAATCATTATCTCTGAACCGCTTAAACCATCTTTTGCATGTTGCTTCCGATAGAGCACGATCACCATAAGCCTCGACAAGCATTCGATGCGACTCTGCAGCACTTTTCTTCAAATGAAAACAAAAAATGTATGCTTTCCGCAAATCATCATTTTTTTTTGTACAAAATTCGACATTTTTAACAGGATTAAAAAAAATGATGTTGTTTGTACAATGACTTGATGCACACTAAATATGTTTGACAGATGTCATAGCAACCAAATAAAAAAATATAAGGGCTCGTTCACAACAAACGTTCCCTATCGATACATTTGTATCGTGGCGCCCACTTCACATCGGTACACCTGGTATATATTCACTGCTTAATGAAGGAATTATAAGGTTGTTCTTCTCCTAAATATTAATTCGACGACCAGTGGAACACTGCCCCAAAAATACATTGTTTCGACTGCTGCTGGGTGCCCTCGTTGCTATTGTTGTCTTCATTACAGGTGAGTTCCTTTATTTCGAATAGGATCGACTGTTTCGAGAGTTTTCATTTGACATTCGTTTGAGTGAGTCTATGTGAGTGTTTTTGGTAAAATGGATAAAATTGAGTATCGAGCTGTCATTAAATTTTTATTTTTGAAAGGCAATACGCCTACGCAAATCAAAGATGAGTTGGACTCTGAACCATCAGTTACCACAGTGAAATTTTGGACAGCTGAATTTAAACGTGGCCGTGAGAGCTTGGGAGACGTTGAATGTTCGGGACATCCAAAAACTGCAACAACTGACGATAACATCGCTAAAGTTCACCAAATGGTACTAGACGACCGCCGAATTAAAGAGAGAGAGATAGCAGAGGCTATGAAAATGTCCAAAGAACGTGTTTACCACATATTAAATCAAGATTTAGGCATGAGAAAGCTGTCCGGGGTTGGGTACCTCGTTAGCTCACGTTAAACCAAAAAAGTGTTCGCATGAATGTAGCGATTCTAACAGATACACACACAATTCACAAGCAAAAGTAGTGAAGAACACCGAACGAAAAATCGAATAAGAAAAATACATCAGAACCGTATACCAAGCGATAAATTAAAATAATTCACACCAGTGGAATATAGTCGAGTTTGGAAATCAAATTCAAAACACGGTCAGTAGCCTGATGTATAACGGTTAGGTAAATTTTTTTTCGTGATTCGAGCTGTCATAGCGTCAGTTCGAATCACACGATCTTCTTCACTATTATTTCAAACGCTATATGAACATTTCCAACACTCTGTTGGCGCAGGTTACGCGCAATAAATCCATGTTTTGGCGCCGATTAATTACTGTCGATGAAACTTGGATACACCATTATCATCATCATCATCGGCACTACAACCGGGAGCCGGTCTTGGCCTTATTTAGCAAGTCCTGCGGCTTGTTAAATTTTCCATGATAATTTGTTTTTCCGGGCAAGGTCATTAGTCTTGCACCAGAACACCATTATATGCCCGAAAGAAAAATACAGTCAAAACAGTGGACTGTAAGGGGGAATGGGCTCCAAAAAAAAAAAGCAAAAACAGTTTTATCGGGTGGGAAAGAGGTGGCGACTGCTTTTTTGGGATAGTCGTGGATGTTGTAGCAATGTGTTAAACAAAGTGGCGGCTCCTCGCCTGAAATGGATTATTTATTATAATGGAAAAACTGTACAATGTAGTTATAAATCGGTAAAGACAAGCTTAAGCGCCGTCCCACGTTGCTGCTTCTTTTCTTCTGTCAGAAGTACTCGTGCGTTCGTTACCCTATCGCTCGCAACGCTCGGTCCGGCGCTGCAATCGCATATAGCACGTAGCTTAGGGCCATTCCACAACAATGGAGTTGTGTTAATCGATTATCTTCAAAAAGGAAAGGCCATAACAGGAGCATGCTACGCATCATTACTTGACCAACTAAAGGCAGAAATTGCGGAAAAACGGTCACATTTGTAGAAAAAGAAAATTCTGTTTCACCAAGACAACGCGCCGTCTCACACCTCAGCGATTGCCATGGCGAAAATCCACGAATTACGGTTTGAACTGCTTGACCATCCGCGTTACTCACCAGATCTAGCCCCAAGCGACTTCTTTTTGTTCCCTAATCTAAAAATTGCACTCGGAGGACAGAGGTTTTCGCCAAATGAGAAGGCACAGTTATTTTGCAGAGAAAAACGCCGACTACTATTTAGACGGGTTAGAGAGATGGGAGCATCGCTAGGAGAAGTGTGTAGAGTTCCAAGGAGACTATGTAGAAAAATAAAAATAAATTTTCAGAAAAACTGTCGTGTACCTTTTTTAGGTCGGACACTTTTCAGGCCATCCTCGTAGAAAATATATCTAGCGACACGATCACGAATCATTTACATACTTTTGTTCAGTAAAAATAAAATAACAAAAACTTTATTCTGATTTTTTTAACGTTTATTATTTATTTCAATCACTGAACATCCAACAGTTTACGGGTTAGTGTATAAATTAACGTTGCTTGCAGTTTCTCGATTAACATTTTTCAATATTTACAGGTTCCCACTTCATATTAACAACGTTTACAGGTTCATACTTGACATTAAAAATGTTTACAGATTAACACTTTACTTTGATAATAATTGGCAACTAACTGACACTGGAGTGCATGGTCAAGCTGGTCAAGCTGGGGCAGTAAAGGATACAACTGTTCTTAGTCACATGGTTCAGCCTTGACCTCTGGTTGTGGATTCACTACTTCCTTACTTCTCGGTTGTCTTGTGGCGGTTCCGCCAAACCCCACTGTCTACTTACCGTAAAACCCCCATAACATTCAGCCAATTTCCTAACTTCACTAATGCAATCGCATTACTACCTAAAAATGCTTCGCGCATCATATAGATCAAATCTATGATCTTAAAAAGTACCTATAAAGAAAACTTACCTTTTCATGCATCTCTTCGCATACAATTTTCCGTAAGATTTCTTGCTTTACTTATCTCGAATTCCAAAACAATTCGGCACCTTCCGTACCAGACAAATTCCTGTAAACAAAATGATTCGGTTTGCATACAATGTAACCGTCATGACAGGGACCATAAATATTGCGCCGTCTATTTTCCCAGCCGCGCCATGTGTACAACAATGTTCCCTACATACACATTGGCTGTCGACTTACACCCAAGGGACCAAAGCAAATACGCATTCCGCGTCTCTTGGCATCAATTGAATCCTACAGCATAAGCAAATGCAAATAGGAATTCAATACCTACCCTTACTAGCGGTGCCATAAACACCATTTCCCAGTAACCTAGCTAAAACCCATTAGACCATTTCCACATCGCATCGTTGTCTCTTTGTTTAGCCGCGACGCACATTTCCAAGAAAGATCCAATTGGCATCCGACGAGTTCGATTTTATTTGCTTTACCGAAATCGTATCCCATGAATGCACTTTATGCCATTTCTTTGTTCTAGGTTCGTTCTCATCCATGATTAACGAGTGAGCTCTGCACGAGCAAGAGATCGCTGAGTCGTTTTCCATCCACTGACACATGGTAACGCGTCACACCCGCTCTCCGCCGGCAGCGGGGACGCGTAAATACATACCCGGAGTCGTGTGAGTAATAATTTTAAAGTATTTTCGTAAAGTTGTAAACGTAACGAACCGCAGACGTGTCGGCGATCGTGTCAAAGTTGGTGAAAGTATTAATTAAAATTTTGTCATTTTATGTGTTGTTTAATTTTGATGTACATTCAAAGCTAAAGAATTTATAAGTGAGAAAAGTAACCTTATTTGAAAACAATAAAAACCAATTGCAATAAATAAGTTTCGTTTCTTGTTGGTGTTTTCTTCGGTGCAAACATTTAGTGAATATACGGTTGGCGGAACTTTATCTTTGTGATGATGGAGGAGGAAGTGAACGGAGTGCCCGTATATTGGCACAATACTCCCCCCCCCACAGTCTCCTCTCGCGTGCTACTCCCTGGATCGGTGGTTCCCGACTGAATGAGATCTCTTCTCGTTAAAAGAAATTCAACTCCTGGTTATAACCTCCGTTCCTCGTTCTCGTCCGTTGAGATACTTTGGCGGTGTACGTTGGATAACTTAGTCGTGATTCGTATTTGTCCAAGTGTTCCGCCGAACACTGTTTATCGCAGATGGAATTCAAACACACCGGAGCGCATACAGTACAAAAATTGAAACACGCAAGACTTCCGTGTATATATCTGATTTTATATTTAAGCTTTTAGATTCTTTCCTTACACTAGACATTACAAGTTCACTATGTCCATATAATACAGATAATGCTGACGATATTACAAGTTTTTCCTTACACTAGACATTACAAGTTCACTATGTCCATGTAATACAGATAATGCTGACGATATTACAAGTTTTTCCTTACACTATTACAGTTAGTGCACGTACGACTTTCGTAATCACCACGGTTCGATATTACAAGTTGCTGTTTACGCGCACGATGCTTTTGTTACTCCACAGCACGAGTTAGTTTCTACTACGTTAGCTCACAAACCTCACTTACTCCCGCTACCTTGATTTATTGTCTTTCTTCACTTTGCGTTTATCTCCGCGACGGGGTTTCTCAGGCTCTACTTCCGCTGGATGTTATCTTTCGACCTCTTAGTTCGGCGTTATTCGTCAGTAACCTGATAAAGACTCCTTTTCGTCTCGTTGACGATTCAAAACTCTCTGTCAGACGGATTGTCTGTATATCACCGAATCCCCTCTTGCAACCTATCCGATACTGTTTTCCCAGTATCTGTGTTTGTTGTATCTGCAGTTGTGCAGACACATTTTACTGTAAGGAGAAGATTCTCACGCATACATAAGGAAGCTTCACCGTCGTTGTTGACGGTGGATTCTATTCCCACGCTGCTTGTTTAGGTCAACCATCTGGTGTTGACGATCGCCTGGACGTCTAGTCCGCTGGTATCTATTGGATTTGAGATCCAAGAGAATTTTTCACATGGTGTGAAAAACAAACATTCCGCTGATGCATTTCTGCTTGGCGGACAGTGGCAACGGCGCAATGCTGTGCCGTATTTATTTATTGCAGCTGGCCTTCGTAAAACTCCAAACAAAGTATTGTTTGGAGTTGCGTGGTGCTTGGTTTTTCGCGCCATCTGGGTTTTTACGAGGCTAAGGAATGCGCTCCTTTGTTTGCGGTGAATATTTGGGTGATCTGATGTTTAGATCAACTGCACCGCGTCCGTTGGTCGGTTAATTGTTTTAATTGTAAATCCCTGCATCTCGTGCAGATGTTCAGGGTTGCCGACTTGAGGTGCTGGCATTCACTTAGCTTGCGATTGCACATGTCGAAGGATGCATGAATGTTTCTCCTTGTTTCAGGTCGTAGGTTTGGAGCGTTTAGCTCGGTATTAGAGGCTTTGGGGACGTTAAGTTCCTTGCCTTCTGGTGTCGACTCAACGTTGGGTTACTGGCGGCCCCCGCTGGGCTTGGGATGGCGTCTGTGGACGTGATGTTGTCCAGGTGAGTGCGTTACCTCAAGTTGGTCTGGACTTTTTCCTGTGGGGAATTTGTACGTTCGCCACAGGACTCCCCCCCCAGTGACGTAGTCACGATAAGGAAAAGGTAGGAGTATGGAGGGTGCTGTTAAAGGTCGGAGAGTGCTCCTTTCCATCGTGATCGGTGTTTAGGCGGTAAAGGAGCGAAAGCAATCGCGTTTGTTGTTTCTTTGTGGGTGTTAGTCGCGCTTTCGTTGTTGGTGGTTTCGGTTAGTGGTTGCCGTAAGTTGAGAATCCTTGCGGCGTCTTCTTGGGCGCGCAGATCTCGAGCGCGTTGCCGCGTTATCGGTCCGTGCAGGATATCCGATGCCCCACGAGCAACCATTTCGCGAGGGTTAGGTTGATTCTCAACTCTTACCGTGCCTGGTGTTTCCTGGGAGTGTGGTGGGTGGTACACTGGGCGGGTTTCGGCTGCCGCCAACGGTTGATGATGTACCTCTCCTGGCACGGTATCTGGCGGTAGTTCCAGGTGGCACGGTTTCAATCTCTCGACACTGACGGTGTACGGCTTTCCGTCGATGTCTACGGAGAAAACTCGGTCGTTTATTCGCTCCAGCACCTTGTATGGCCCTTCGTAGGGCGGTTCTAGAGGTTTCCTAACTTTGTCCACCCTGATGAAAACGTGCGTGCAGCTGTCCATATCTGGATGAACAAATAACCTCTTGGAACCGTGTCTGGCGACCGGCGTTGCCCTGACCTTACGCATGAGTTTGCGTAGGTTTTCCAAATTTGGCAACTGTTCGAGCGGTGGTTCTCCATCGGCGAAGAACTCTCCCGGGAGGCGCAGATTGGTTCCGTACGTCAGATCTGCTGCTGAGGCTCCCAGGTCTTCTTTTACGCTTGTGCGCAAGCCTAAAAGAACTGTTGGTAGTGCGTCCAGCCATTGATTGTCGTCATGACACATCAGTGAGGCTTTAAGAGAGCGATGCCAACGTTCGATCATCCCATTGGACTGTGGGTGATAGGCTGTTGTGTGGCTTTGCTGACAGCCGAGTAGATCGGTCAGCTGCTTGAAAATCGCCGCCTCGAACTGTGGTCCTCGATCGGCTGTGAGGGTAGCTGGGACGCCGAAACGTGTGACCCAAGTCGAATAGAATGCTTTGGCTACATTCTCTGCGGTCACTGTTCGTAGTGGCACTGCTTCTGGCCACCGAGTGAAACGATCGATCATCGTCAGGAGGTACAGGTAACCTCTCGACGGCGTAAGCGGTCCCACAATGTCGATGTGAACATGGGCAAATCGTGCCTCGGGGAGCTTAAACTGTCCTGGGTGGAGCACATTGTGTCGATCGACTTTGCAACGCTGACATTGCAAACAAGTTCGTGCCCATTTTGTTATGTCTTTGGCCATATGTGGCCAGACAAATTTGCGTCGGACTGCGGCAATGGTTGCGCGTCCGCTTGGGTGGGCTGGGTTGTGGAATGTTTCATACACATTTTTTCGCAGATTTTCTGGGATGTAGGGTCGAGCTGTCCCTGTCGAAACATCGCACCAGACTTCATCGTTTGAGTCGTTGAAAGGGAGTTTACGCAAAACTAGTGCTGTCTCCGCTTTCAGTAGTGACTCGAGTTGATGGTCGTCTTCTTGTGCTTGTGCCAAGTCGGCACCATCGATTTGCGCACGGAGTTTAATTGCATGGATACGCGAAAAGGCGTCTGCAATTACATTGTCCGCACCTGGGACATATTCGATTCGGGTGGTGAATTGCCCGATGAAATCCAGGTGCCGTTCTTGTCGCGGGGTTGAACTTCCCGCTTTCTTTCGGAATGCATACGTCAGTGGTTTGTGGTCGGTTTTTACCGTCAACTGACGTCCCTCAATCATGTGCCGGAAGTACTTTATTGCGCTGTAAATCGCTAGTAACTCCCTGTCATAAGCACTGTATCGTCGCTGGGTTGGGTTCAACTTTTTCGAGAAGAAACCTAGCGGTTCCCATCTGCCGTCGCACTCTTGTTCGAGTACGGCCCCAATTGCCGTGTCAGACGCGTCGCACTGTAAGGCCAATGGGGCTCCTTCGACGGGATGTCGAAGTAACGTTGCATTCGCCAGCTGTTCTTTTGATGCGCGAAATGCTTGATCAGCTGACTCGGTCCACTTAATTGGTCGCTTATCGTTGCGTTTGGCTCCTACTAGATATTCGTTGAGAGGAGCCTGGACCTGCGCGGCGTTTCGGAGTGTTGGGCGATAGAAGTTCAGCATGCCCAAATAACGCCTTAATTCTCGCACGTTCGTGGGGCGAGGAAATTGCATTAATGCATCCACTCTGTCTTGTAATGGGCGGACTCCTTGGCCGTTAATGCAGTAGCCAAGGTACTTGACTTCCGCTTCTCCGAGGTGGCACTTGTCTGGATTGATTACCAGGCCGAAATCTCGGAGGCGTTCGAACACCTGCTTCAAGTGGGCGCGATGTTCTGTCATAGTTTTCGATGCTATGAGTATATCGTCGATATACGCATAGCAGAAGTCAAGTCCGCGGAGAGCTGAGTCAATGTAGCGCTGGAACGTTTGCGCTGCATTTCGAAGACCGAACGTCATCACCTTGAACTCGAACAGTCCAAAAGGTGTAGTTACCGCGGTTTTGGGGATGTCTTCGGGAGCCACTGGGATTTGGTGGTATGCCCTCGTGAGATCGAGGGTCGAAAAGATTTCGCAACCCTGCAGCTTATAGGAGAAATCGTGCAGGTTTGCTATCGGATACCGATCGGGTGTCGTCACCGCGTTCAGCATTCGGTAATCACCGCATGGACGCCACTCGCCGTTGCTCTTTTTGACGAGATGGAGTGGGCCAAGGGCTATCGGATGGCTGGCAGATTCCTAAGTCGAGCATATACTCGAATTCTGCACGAGCCTCACGCAATTTTTCAGGAGCCAATCTGCGCGGGCGTTGGCTCACTGGGGGGCCGCGCGTTTCAATGTGATGAAAAACGCCGGCTTTTGCGCGTCGGGGATTACTAAGCGGAACTGTAATGTCCGCAAATTCGCGCAACAGATCGCTGAATGGACCGTTTGCGGTTGTGCACGTTAACGTCACTGCCTTTCCCGCCTTTGCGTTTACTGGCTGAGAAAGGGACGTTAACGGGTCCATCAGTCTATTACGTGCTACGTCCACTACTAGTTTATAGTGTCGCAGCAAGTCCGACCCTATTAGGGGATCGGTGACATCGGCTACTATGAAGTACCATCGAATTGGTCGACGTAGGCCTATTTTTAGTGTCATTAACTTCCTACCGTATGTCTTGATAGGGGTATTGTTCGCGGCGAACAATTTCAATTCATCCGGCAACCGAGTGGCAGGTGCGTACGAGCGAGGAAGAACGGAAATATCCGCACCTGTGTCAATTATGAAGTCCATGTTTAATTTTGAGTCATAAATTGACAAGCGACTTATTTGGGGATTGCCGGCCGTTTGCGCTTTTTCGTCGGTCGGCAGTTCTAGTTTAAAGAACTAGCCGGTAATGCTGGGTTTTGTGTCCAGTTGCAGGGCTGTCTGCAATTCCTGGCCTGCGCTCCAAATCGATGATGATAATAACACCTGCCGAAGGTGTTCTCATTGTTTGGCGTGCGTGGTCTGCTATGCTGACGCCTTGAATTGTTTCGCGACCTGTCTCGGCGTCGCGATCTGTCACGGTCAGCCCGAAAATTGTTCCCCATGCTGAGATTATTTAATTGCGTTTGCATTTGTCTAATTTGCACTCTCAAGTCTTCGAGTTCGCTTGGGTGCGTCGCATGGGTATATGTAACCGTGGGGGTTCGTGGCTGTGGCTGGGGTGGAATTTGGACGTGCGTCGCCGCCAGTGGAAGCTGGAGATCCAATCGGGATCTATCTGTGGCCATGACTGCCTCGGCGTGTCGCGCTAATTCGTCGAGGCCAGATTCGGCTAAAGGCGCGACGATTGCCTGAACGTATTCTGGCAAAGACTCTCTGAATATAGCCGTTAAGGCTGTTTCGGACATGTCCGTGCCGGCCAGTGCACGGAAATAAGCGGCGCGCTGGGTGGTCGCATCCCAGAGGTGTCGGCCGATCGTAACAAACGTCGCAAGCGATTTTGTGGCGATTCCCTATAGGCATTAATCACCATCTCCTTGAATGCTGTATATGGTAGTGGAGATGGCGTTTTAATTAGATGCTTCGCATACGGGAGCAAGACGGGGTCTAAATCGCGGGTTGCTAGGAGAAATTTCTCCTGTTCGCCGGTGATGCCTTCGCAGGCAAACGTTTGTTCGGCGTAACCAAACCAAAAGTCTGGGTCATCGGACGTGAAGTCCGGTAATTTAATGTATCGATTCGAACGATGGTCCGCTTGTGTTGCAATATTAACTTCTTGACGGAGGGCTGCGGCCTGCGACGTCGTTGGGGAAGCTTCGGCATTGTTAGCCATTGTAGCTTTAAAAATTGTGGATTTCGACCTGGTCGTTATCGTTGACTTCGGGAGATTTCGCGTCGATTTTCTCTGTGAGGGAGCGATTACGTTTCCCCTCAACGTTTTTACTTTCTGGGTCGCCGCCTGCAACCTCGTGGTTGTCATTAATTTCCAGGGGTTTTGCCCTGTAACTCGGTCGCTCGATGCGCGAGTTTTCCTTTAAATTAGTGGACGCGGCGAAACAACCTGCTGGGTCCGAAGATGGAGTCAGGGAAAAAGCCTAGCACAAAGGATGCTATCTGATTTCCAAAGATGCTACAAGGATGGGCCTACACCAGCGGATATTTTGGGTAATCCGACGGTGTTAGTGACGGACAAGAGAACGCTTTCAGTCTGGAAGAGGTCAAGAAGTACGAGGAGGTGAGGATTATCGAAGTTTTTTCGCGGATGCGCAACTGTTTCTTCGTTGCCTTTATTTCGGGGGATTAATTTCCCTTGTATTTCGCGGTCGTTACGAAAGGAGAAAAACGAAAAAAAAAAAAATTTGTCGAGTGTGTCGTCGGTTCGCGCGTGTCCTTCGTTGCTCTGAGGGAGCTTACAAAATTGTTTATTTTTTTATATATTGTTTGAAATTCTTAACTGGTTTTTTTTTTTTTTTTTTTTTTTTTTTTTTTTTTTTTTTTTTGGTATTTATCATAATAAGAGAATAAAATTATTGAAGTGAAGTTGTGAAAGCATAATAAACATTTTTGTTTGTTTAATTTGACATGGGTTTTATAAATATTAATAGTATTGCTCAATTTTATTCACTTGGTGTTTTGAATGTCAATTGTTTTACTTAGAAATAATCTATTAAGAATGTCGCGGGATTTTCGTGAAGGTACTACTTTTTAATTTATTGAGTATGCTGTTTGCTTACATCTAGCTGTATTGTTACTCACTTTATTTAGGGTCATTGTGTTCAAATTTCAATAGGTATTCTTTAGGATTTTTCCTACCTAGCCACGAAATTATTTATATACTATGACTTCTTCACCGTTTTCGGCGGAAGAATTATTTTGAATTATTCGTTTGATATAACATAAAAATTACAGTGGTTCTATCGTTTTTCACTATTAAATTGTTTAAAATCTTCTTGCTCGGAAAGAGCTTTACAAATTTTACGAATACAGTCTCACTTTTGGGCTCGAAGGAGCTTTACAAATTTTTCACAAGTCACGAGAAAAGGAAATTAGCACAAAAAAAAATTATTATATATTTCTTACTTAAAAAAAAACATACATTGTATCATAGTAGCTTTTACTCTATTCGATTTACTTACTAACTATAATTAAAGGAAACCACCGTATCAACATTTTAGCTCGGAAGGAGCTTACACAAGGAAAAAAAAAAAAAGGTATATTTAAAAAAAAATGTTTGTTTCTAAAAACTCACTGCTCGTAGTGTTTGTCTGTCCTTGTGTCCTTGGGCGTCGTGATGGCGCAGGTGGGTTCAGTCAGGTGGTTTGGTCACTTCACTTCACTGGTACTGTCTGTTATTGTTAATGTCACCGTTTGTCTTGGGGAATTTTCGCGGATTTGTTCTGCTCTTTTATTCTTCACTTTTACCCCGAGCGTGTTCTTTTGCGTCTAAATCTCGAGAGTTCACGGTAAATTGTGTTTCACGTGTTCTTTTTACCCGCGTCGGGCTGTCACCAGTTTGGCGGTGTACGTTGGATAACTTAGTCGTGATTCGTATTTGTCCAAGTGTTCCGCCGAACACTGTTTATCGCAGATGGAATTCAAACACACCGGAGCGCATACAGTACAAAAATTGAAACACGCAAGACTTCCGTGTATATATCTGATTTTATATTTAAGCTTTTAGATTCTTTCCTTACACTAGACATTACAAGTTCACTATGTCCATATAATACAGATAATGCTGACGATATTACAAGTTTTTCCTTACACTAGACATTACAAGTTCACTATGTCCATGTAATACAGATAATGCTGACGATATTACAAGTTTTTCCTTACACTAGACATTACAAGTTCACTATGTCCATGTAATACAGATAATGCTGACGATATTACAAGTTTTTCCTTACACTAGACATTACAAGTTCACTATGTCCATGTAATACAGATAATGCTGACGATATTACAAGTTTTTCCTTACACTAGACATTACAAGTTCACTATGTCCATGTAATACAGATAATGCTGACGATATTACAAGTTTTTCCTTACACTATTACAGTTAGTGCACGTACGACTTTCGTAATCACCACGGTTCGATATTACAAGTTGCTGTTTACGCGCACGACGCTTTTGTTACTCCACAGCACGAGTTAGTTTCTACTACGTTAGCTCACAAACCTCACTTACTCCCGCTACCTTGATTTATTGTCTTTCTTCACTTTGCGTTTATCTCCGCGACGGGGTTTCTCAGGCTCTACTTCCGCTGGATGTTATCTTTCGACCTCTTAGTTCGGCGTTATTCGTCAGTAACCTGATAAAGACTCCTTTTCGTCTCGTTGACGATTCAAAACTCTCTGTCAGACGGATTGTCTGTATATCACCGAATCCCCTCTTGCAACCTATCCGATACTGTTTTCCCAGTATCTGTGTTTGTTGTATCTGCAGTTGTGCAGACACATTTTACTGTAAGGAGAAGATTCTCACGCATACATAAGGAAGCTTCACCGTCGTTGTTGACGGTGGATTCTATTCCCACGCTGCTTGTTTAGGTCAACCATCTGGTGTTGACGATCGCCTGGACGTCTAGTCCGCTGGTATCTATTGGATTTGAGATCCAAGAGAATTTTTCACATGGTGTGAAAAACAAACATTCCGCTGATGCATTTCTGCTTGGCGGACAGTGGCAACGGCGCAATGCTGTGCCGTATTTATTTATTGCAGCTGGCCTTCGTAAAACTCCAAACAAAGTATTGTTTGGAGTTGCGTGGTGCTTGGTTTTTCGCGCCATCTGGGTTTTTACGAGGCTAAGGAATGCGCTCCTTTGTTTGCGGTGAATATTTGGGTGATCTGATGTTTAGATCAACCGCACCGCGTCCGTTGGTCGGTTAATTGTTTTAATTGTAAATCCCTGCATCTCGTGCAGATGTTCAGGGTTGCCGACTTGAGGTGCTGGCATTCACTTAGCTTGCGATTGCACATGTCGAAGGATGCATGAATGTTTCTCCTTGTTTCAGGTCGTAGGTTTGGAGCGTTTAGCTCGGTATTAGAGGCTTTGGGGACGTTAAGTTCCTTGCCTTCTGGTGTCGACTCAACGTTGGGTTACTGGCGGCCCCCGCTGGGCTTGGGATGGCGTCTGTGGACGTGATGTTGTCCAGGTGAGTGCGTTACCTCAAGTTGGTCTGGACTTTTTCCTGTGGGGAATTTGTACGTTCGCCACAATACTCTCCTTTCCATAGATTATCTTCTTTTTCACATGTTCTCTGACATCCTACCCTATGTCCGAAAATAGGGAGTGGATTTGTGTGGAGGAAGTATTGTGCCAAACACGGACACTCCGTTCATCTTCCTCCTCCATCATACACTGTACAGCTCCGGCGCGAATTGTCCATCAACGGAAGAAATAAATACACCGACAAAAGAACGAAACGCCGCCACGTTTGTTGTCCACATTAAACGATCGGTACCAGCAGAAGTAAATAATCGAAACGCACTTTTTATTTATTATAAAAGGTTCTTATATTTCACTTAGAACTTAATATTAATATTAAATTGATTTTTATAAATTTAATACAAGATGGAACACTTCTTTCTCGACACGACTCCACTATAGCTACGCTTTTCCGCCACGCGACGGACAGCGGGAGATCGCGCGACCAGCGTGGTCGGCAGATGTAATTAGACTCACCCATAAATAGCTCGTGCAGAGCCGACTCGCTAATGGGGTGAGTTTGTTGTGTGGTGGTAGATATCCTCTCCACTAAGGATATCGTTTTTACTTACCACCAGAGAAACGTAAAGTCTCTCTTGGTGGAATAGAAAACCAGATCTCGTAATGGAGGTCATGGTGGTATGTGTGTGATCGTTCAGATTTGTGTTGCTTACCCATGCGCGAAGGCAATGGAAAAACAAAGCAGGCAGGCGGCAAGGACAAAGGAATCGGGGCGATCATCGGTTATGATGTGCATCGCGGCTAAATAAATAGACGACGATGCATCGAAGAGATGTGCTAAAAGCAAATATGGGACGAGGGGATCATAAAAGTCTTAGATGAGTGATGCCCTTGTGTATATATACGAATAGACATTGGGAAAGGTGCTAATGGGTTGGTGGACGAAACGTGCAGGGAAATTCGTTTGTGGGAAACGTATTCTATATTTGCATTGTTTAGGCTTTGAATTCAATCCGGCGGCTATGTGCGAAGTCGATGATTGTTTGGAGATTCAAACAAAGGAGCATTTCTGGGTAACGTGCTTGCAGCTGTATCGATAGTTGCAAGTCATTGCGAAGCAATTCAGATGATTACATAATGACGGTTTGTATATACCATCTGTGTCAATTGTACATGGCATCGATGTCAACGCCAGGATCGGACTCTAGTGTGAATATCTACACTAAATGGAAATTCGGTTCTGGGTCGCTAATGTAGAGATGCATTGATACATGTATGAATGCCCTTATATGAAAAATTCCTTGCAGACATTTCCAGGTAATGCATTGAAAGCATTAATTATCCTTGGAAAGGAAATGTTTTTGCTGCGGGGAGATTGCGGTGCAGATGTGGGAAGGTTGGAATTTGCCGGGGAACTGAAGGTACCGAATAGATTTTGTTTTATGCTCCCGTATAATGGAAAGAATTCTTGTAGGGAATTTGCATGCGAAGTATCCCTTTTGAATATATTCCGCGTGTGTGATTTATTGCCCTCGGTAATTATCTCAGCAATAGTTGTTATCTTTGGACGCAATATTGTTTGCTGGATCTTCTAGGGGAATAACTAGCGTGGGTTGCGTACCTTCCTCGTCTGCTTACTATTCCTACTGTGATTATTTCAATACAGGAAAGCCCGATCAGGGCTGGCTCAAGTGGAAGTCGTAAAGATTATTTCTTGACCGTTGTTTCAATTTTTATTTATTTATATATATATATATATATATATATATATATATATATATATGTTTTTTTTTAGTTCCACAAATAATGTGTAAGATACCGCCGGCCTGAGGGTTTTTTGTTTTGTTTTATATCCACATTTATTTAACAATTCAATTACAGATTTTACTTAAGACTAAATGTTAACTTCTATTTTACAAATATCATTCTTACATTAACTTACTGGCTCTTCGCAAGCACTCTAATAATAAATAATATATTATCATTTCCTTATGCCTTTCGGCGTACAATAACTAAGGTTTTTATAACATGTCACAATAATTGATATGTTTTCTTTTTTAAAATTTATCCTATTCTTTCTATATCATGTTATTTATTAATTTTTTTTTTTAATTTCATATATAGGGAGTTGACAAGCAAAATAAAAAAAAAGCGAAACAAACCGGACAAACATAAACAAGGAATACAAATAAAAATAAAAAAAATAAGAAATTAAAATTAAATTAAAAACAAAAATAAAAAAAAAATTATTGGGAATAGGGGATAGGGGGGAGGAAAGCGGTACGGCTGAGAGGCATACTATGTTTGGAGACGTGTAGTCCTTTCTTCATCACTGATCCACCAACAGTTGGGATGGGATCGATCTTTTATTGATTTATCTCTTTCGCCGATCACCATACTAAAACACAGGCGACGTGGAATATTAGAGACATTGTTTTCATGGAGAATTCGTTTATCCCTGGCACCATGGAAAGCATGGAAAATAATAGGGACTCCATGTTTGTCTTGGGTAAGTCCTTTTTTATCTAGGGGAATGAACCCATTCTGGAGAGTACTCTCCATATACATACATATCATTGGGATAGAATGCTCCCGATATGAGATCATATTCACTGCACATTGCCCCAGTTGTGTGACCACGGATAATCTTGATAATGAACTTATCTATCTGTTTAGTCCTGATTTGTCATACGGGACTTTATTGGGATAGTATTCCTTGTATTGCCTGGCGCAAGACTAATGTCCTTGCCCGGAAATAACAAATCATTTTGGAAAATTTAACAAACCCCAGGACTTACTAAATAAGGCCAAGACCGGTTCCCGGTTGTAGTGCCGATGATGATGATGATGATTTCTTGTATTGCGACTCTGGGGTTCTGTACATTCCGAGGGAGGAACGCAAACACTGCCTCTCGAACAGCCGAAACTTCTCCATGTAAAATGGAGATATGCTGTACCATACCGGGCAGCCATACACTAATATTGGTCGGATGAATGCTGAGTATGAAATTATTTTCACCTTGGCGTCCAGAAGACTACTACGGAAGAGACTGCATGTCATTGCATATGCGTTTTTATCTACTGTAAGAGCAGCTGCTGTATGCTTATCAAAGTAAAGATACTGATCAAGCTAGATTCCAAGGTATCTGACGACGGTTTTTACTTGTAGGGGAAGATTATTACTTCCTGCAATAGAAAATGTGTTCCAATTCCGTTTTGTATCTCTTGATGCGCTGGACAGTGGCGTTCTGAAAAGGATAGTCTCTGTTTTTTGGAAATTTATTTTTACTTTCCGGTCGTCGCAAAAACGTTTGATTTTGTTGAAATCATTTTGCAGACGTCTGTTGATGACATCAATCTTTTCTTCAAATCTATACACCACAATGTCGTCGGCATACGTAATTGCATGGTTGAGAGAACCCACTAGATCACTAGCGTAAATGTTAAATAAAATGGGAGAATTCACTGCTCTCTGTTAAAAGCCGTTTTTGATGTGGAAGTTCTTGTTAGAGATTATATCTCCACATTTCACCACAAAACATCGTAGGTAATGTATAGGGTGGCACCAAATTAATCAACCAATTTTGTTTTCGAATTAGTTTTTTTACTAAATAAAAAACAAAAGATGGAAATCTTTATTTGAACCTTTACAATTTTTCCTGTTTAGTGTAAAGGACGATATCCGCGACTCCAATTAGCCTCAAGGAAGAAGTCTGGGATGGTTAAATCGGTCGCGTAACGGGGGGTTACGCGACCAGGAAACGCTTTCTTCACAATACCCATTGTGTCTCGTGGTATGTATGCGGTTGCACCGTCTTGTTGAAAATACATGTTCACCAACCCCTGCTCATCCCATTCTGTCAGTAAGAAGTGGTTTATCATGCCCCTGTAGCTTTCGCCAGTAACAGTGGCCGTATTGCCGCTGGCGTCCTCGAAAAAATACAGCCCAATAGCTCCCCCTACATGAACGCTGCACCAGGCGGAAATGGCTATTCATGCATCAGATGCGGATTTTCAGTGTCCCAGAAATGAAGATTTTGCGTATTGACGTAACTGCTTAAGTGGAAATGTGCCTTTTCGCTTATGATGATTTTCGACACAAAAACTTCCTATTCCTTGTTGAGATTGCAGATGGCTTGACAGTAATTCACACGCCCTCCATTGCTTATCTGTTTGTATTCTGCAGCTGTCTAGTTCACAAATGTCAAATAAGATTGACGTACGACGCTATTTGCAAAAATTATAATTTCTTCCCATAGGGTGATTAATTTTGCGCCACCCTGTATAATAAATATTCGGGCATACCTAGGTTTGATAACTTATATACCAGCCCTTCTAATCATACGGTGTCGAAAACCTTTTCAAAGTCAACCAAACAGGCCCCTGTACATTGTCTCTTCTCCTTGTTCCACTATATGACGGAGACAAGTTTTGCACTGTGTCATGTTGCGATCCGAAACCAAACTGGTTGTTCGGAATAATACCATTATCCTCACACCAGTTAGTCAATGCTTTATTTATAATTTTCTCGAATACCTTGCTCATGTTCGGAAGCAAACTAATCGAGCGAAGACTGGCTGGATTGCTCCTGTCCTTGCCCTTTTTGGGGAGGGGATGGACTACTGCAGATTTCCATTGGGTTGGATAATATGCATTATTTAGAGCGTTATTGAACAAAATAGTGTAATCCTTCACTACTTCAAGAGGTAAATGCTTTAGAACAATGTTTGGAATTCTATCTATTTCACAAGATTTTTTACTCTTAATCGATCTAAGAATATCCGTCAGTTCATCCTTGTGTACAAATATACTAGTGTTTAGATTTCTAAGTGGGGAATCTGTAGCGACTTCCTCCCCACAAATCCGCTCTATTATTTTCACTAAAGATAGTGAAACTTCGACTTAAGAGACGCCAATTGTTAAGTTCATTGCATAGCGAAATATGTTTTTGGAGAGCCCTATTTTCCAGGTCAAAGTTAGAATGAGCAGATTCGTTCAATCTATACACTGCTTCGAAACAAGCACCAATTGAGTTCGCCTTTTTTTCGGATCCTCGACTATTATGAACTCTTCGTTAGAGTTGATGTGTTCCAGGGTAAGTCCTGCGTTCAGCAGAGTTTAACAATTCTCGGGAGTTCGCGGAACTCGCAAACATGGGATGTCATTATATTGTGACGCATATGACAATCAGTACTAGAATATTCGAGAAAGTCCGAAACAAAGTACTAGAATATTGTAGAAAGTACTGGACAACTGGAGACTAGGAACAGTAGAACATTCAAGGCTATGGAACGGACGGAAACGAAACGCCGAATCAGAATGAGGAAAAGCGGTATAAATACGTCGCACACAGAACATGGAGACAAGTTATTACCTTGAGCCCACATACTCCTATAAAGCTAGACATATGTTGACGTCCGGCGCCGTGCTTCCTGGGTTGAGGGAAGAGCGGGGACCATTTATCAATCTCAGACTTCGAATTTAATTTATATCCTATTTATATAGGGCTTTCCGTCCGTCTTCTTTATTGAGTAATTGTAATTTGTTTTTCTTTTTATTTATTCTCTTTATATTTTGCATATTTTATTCTATATTAATTTCAACTACTGACTTCGAACTCCAAACTCAAACTGATTTTTTTCTATATCTCTAATATTCTCTGTGACTTTTCACATTGAATTAATTTGGACGAAAATCCAAGTTACTATGTTTTGAATAAATAAAAAGGTGCAGGTTATTAAGTGTGCTGTAACTGGCAATATTGTGAATGTTTATGAATGGTATGTATTAAGTGAGAATGTAATATATGTTAAGTGAAGTTTTTAAGGATGTGTAAGGAGATTCAGTGTTAAATTTAATAAAGGGTAGTATTCTGGAATACAACATCCCACCCTTCTTCGAGAAAGAAAATTATCCTTGAAGAGAATAATTTTCTAGTAACTATATATTAGCTAAAGATTAATTAAAGACTTGGATTTTCGTTCAATTACATTACAATGGTTTTTAAAATTAATCTTTCATCAAAGGTTACAATAATCAAAAAGTTCTTAATACTAGAAAAATAATCTATTTACATTATATATTAACTAAATTTTTCCAATAATCAAAAAGTTCTTAACACTAGAAAAATAGTACAAAATAGTCTATTTACATTATATATTAACTAAATTTAAATATTTCTCCTTGGAACGTTTTCTTTTCTTATCCAAAAATTATTATTACTTATTATATTAATTATATAATATTAATATTATTGTTTCAAAATTCTCATTTCCGTATATATATTAATTCCAAAATTTCCAATATATATATTACCAATAAAATTTTCTTTCTTTCCTTTTCCGTTCGAATATATATTAATTCCAAAATTTCCATTATACATATTAACTCTAAAATTTTCTTTCTTTCGTCCCCCTCATTAACTTTTTTTTTTTTTTTTTTTTCATTTCCGTCATTTCCTACAATTGTTAGATTATTTCATATATATTGAATAATAAAACAAAGGCCATTTGTTATGTGTTTATCTTTTCCTTAAATTTATGGAAAATTTTCCAAAACCTTTTTGGGCCTATTACTATGATGGTTCTATAGAAATGCATAATACTAAAAATCTTCTTAAGAAATGATTTCAAATGTCCTAAATGACTGTGTAACTTTTTATTTTTTTGTATTTTGTGTTTGAATAAATGTTTATTGTTGTAAAAAAAGATTTGTAATGTACTTATATGGTTTTCCTTTTTCGTACCTATTTTAGTTAAATTATTATTTTCATTATTTATTATTTCGTGTTTGAGTAAGTGTTTGTGTTTGTTTTCGTTGTTTAAAATATTTATTGTTTTCGGCTTAGTGTTGTCATTGTCCATAGCTTTAACTGCTGTCGGAACGTCTACCTTTTCAGTCTTACTCACTGCTGATGAATCGTTTAGTTTCTCAGTCTCATTTACTGATTCGAATAGTTCTTCAGACTTATTAGCTGTTAGAACATCTTGGTTCCCAGTACTATTTGCTGTTTGAACTATTTCTTCAGTTATATCTGCTGTAGAAACATTCAATCCTTCAGGCTTTGCTGCAGAAAAGATTTGTTCATCAGTATTAGCTGCTGAACTGACTTGGGTTTCGAATTTTATTGCAACTATTGGGTTTTCAGTCTTTAACACTGCTGAATGTTCAGTCTTTGTTGCTGAAGTGCCGGGGTTGTCTATTGGGATAGCCGAAATATTCGGGATTTCTGTTTGTATATTTTCTGCAGGATCCGAATTTTCAGTCTTTAATACTGCTGAGTTTTCAGTCTTGGTTGCTGAACTGTCTGCGTTGTCAATGGGGATATCTGAGATATTAGCGATTTCAGTCTTTAATACTGCTGAAAATTTCGAATTTTCAGTCTGTGTTGCTGAATTATTTTCCAGAATGGGAGTATGAATCGGAGTCTTTATATTAGGGACAGGGTTATCTTCGTTTATATGGCTTGGTTTATAGGAGTATGTGGGCTCAGGGTAAATTTGGCTAGGAGCTTCATTAAAATGGTCGTTATCTATTTCCAAAGATCTAATGCTGTAAACAGAAAAATTTGGTCTGTCTTCCATCAATTTTGGTTGGCGTCAGGCCTCGTTTTCCGACTCTTGCACCCGAGAAAAGTGAACATTTTGCCGATCGTTTTGTCTATTGGTGGTCCTAGAATTTTCACCAAAACGATTTTCAGAGTTTGTAGGATTATTTCGGAATGGGTTACGCGTTGTTGTACCTTGTTGGTAATTTGTTGAAGCCGATCCATTCCTAGATATTTTGTATCTACACTCATTCTCTGTGTGATTATTCCGTCCACAGAAATTGCATACAATGTTATATTCCCTTTTTATGGGTTGTCTATTCGGAAAAAAGTTGGATTGCATGTTCCGATAACATGTGTCCTGTGTATGCCCTGACTTACCACAGGTTTGGCAGACTATACGATTGAATGTAGGTTTTTCATTGTATTGATATGACCTGGGAGAGTTGTCCATTCGAGCGGCATGTGACACTACATGTGCAATCGACTGTTTTAAATTGTTTCCCCCCTGGACTTTAGCTAGTATCTTTAGCTGTTCGTTGTTTAGTCCATCCTCAAATGTTTGTACGGCCAATTTTATGTTTTCTTCTATTAAATATTCCCTAACCACCGCGTCTGCTGTTATTTCACACGTGGCAGAGTTTAGAGTCCTTAGAGCATTCGCGACTCTATCGCCGTATTCCCGGACGGTTTCTCTGTAGCGTTGTTTCAGAGAAATCAACTCATTGTGTGCCGTCGACCGAGATTGCTCCTCTTTATATTCCGATTCTAATTTTTCTTTTAAATCCTCCCACTTAGCGATTTGGCTATACCTAATCAGATCGTAAGCATGACCCTCTAGTCTATTTTTGACTAGCTCTAAAAATGTCTCGTATATATCCGGGTCTGCCTTCTTTATGGATCTAAATAAAACGTCTCCCCCGGAAATAAATTTACCTAAGTCGCAGGGTTTCCCGTCAAAGGTAGGGACGATTCTGAAAACATCAGAAATTCCGACAGAAAGAGCCATTTCAGGGGGTTTAATGTGTATCTGTTGATAGTGGATTTGTTCTTCCCCCTGCCTAGCCGCCTGTCTCGTGTAATATGGACTCGTAATAGTGAAAGTTTAAAATAATGTATGGCGAAAATTCAATTCTTAAAATATGGTTAACTTAAAACTATGGTTATGAAAAAATTGGCCTTTCTTTTGGTTATTCAATATATATATATATAGGAAAGAAAAATAAATTGGTCCCAAAACTGGAAAGAGAGAAAATTCGACGAGAAAGAAAGAAAAAAAACGGAAATGTCTTCGAAATACTGAAATGAGAATTTGCAAATAATTTAGATAGAAATTTCTATCCAAAAAATATTCTATTGGGATAAGGAGAGCTTCCAAGTAGAAAATATTCCTAAAAACAGTAGAGAGAAAAGTCGCTAAAAAAAAATTCTTACTCTACTAAATGTTGTCGTTGTACTGTTGATAGCAGTCTTGAGTGTTGCTGTTTTATTTTTTTTTTCTTCAGTTTTCCTTAGTTGGTTTTTTTTTTGTGTTTTTTTTTTCTTTTTAGATTTTTTTTTTTTCTTTTCCGCCAGGCAGACTTCACATCCTAAAGTTGATTTGCTTATCCTGGTCTTGGCTGCTTTCCTTTTTTTTTCTTTTTATTTCGTTGTTTTATGTCGGGGTTTTTTTTTTTTTTTTCTTATTTTGGTTTGGTTATTTCTCCTGTTTTTTTTTTCTCTTTTCTTCTTGAAAACATTTTTTTCTTCTTATTTGGTTATTTCTCTTGTGTTCTCTTTTCTTCTTATAATCAATTTTTTTTTGTTGTTTTAAATTTTTTGTTTACTTTGTTTTTCGTTGTTTTATGTTTACTTTTTTTTTTCTTCTTCTTATTTGGTTATTTCTCTTGTGTACTCTTTTCTTCTTATAAACATTTTTTTTTGTTGTTTTAAATTTTGTTTTGTTTAAAAAAATTTTTTTTTTGTTTTTTTTTCTTCTTATTTTCTTTCTATTTGGGATCCTTTGGTTGGATCATCCCACCGCTGCCACCAGTGTTGACGTCCGTACGCCGTGCTTCCTCGGTTGAGGGAAGAGCGGGGACCATTTATCAATCTCAGACTTCGAATTTAATTTATATCCTATTTATATAGGGCTTTCCGTCCGTCTTCTTTATTGAGTAATTGTAATTTGTTTTTCTTTTTATTTATTCTCTTTATATTTTGCATATTTTATTCTATATTAATTTCAACTACTGACTTCGAACTCCAAACTCAAACTGATTTTTTTCTATATCTCTAATATTCTCTGTGACTTTTCACATTGAATTAATTTGGACGAAAATCCAAGTTACTATGTTTTGAATAAATAAAAAGGTGCAGGTTATTAAGTGTGCTGTAACTGGCAATATTGTGAATGTTTATGAATGGTATGTATTAAGTGAGAATGTAATATATGTTAAGTGAAGTTTTTAAGGATGTGTAAGGAGATTCAGTGTTAAATTTCATAAAGGGTAGTATTCTGGAATACAACACATATAAACGAAGATAACCCAGACCCTAATATAAAGACTCCGATTCATACTCCAATTCTGGAAAATAATTCAGCAACACAGACTGAAAATTCGAAATTTTCAGCAGTATTAAAGACTGAAATCCCCAATATTTCGGCTATCCCTATTGACAACGCAGACACTTCAGCAACCAAGACTGAAAACTCAGTAGTATTAAAGACTGAAAATTCGGATCTTGCAGAAAATATACAAACAAAATTCCCTAATATTCCGGCTATCCCTATAGACAACCCCGACACTTCAGCAACAAAGACTGAAAATTCAGCAGTGTTAAAGACTGAAGACCCAAAAGTTGCAATTAAAATCGAAACCCAAGTCAGTTCAGCAGCTTATACTGATGTACAAATCTTTTCTGCAGCAAAGACTGAACGATTGAATGTTTCTACAGCAGATATAACTGAAGAAATAGTTCAAACAGCAAATAGGACTGGGAATCAAGATGTTCTAACAGCTAATAAGTCTGAAGAACTATACGAATCAGTAAATGAGACTGAGAAACTAAATGATCCATCAGCAGTGAGTAAGACTGAAAAGGAAAGGTTCCGACAGCTGTTAAAGCTATGAAAAATGACGACATTAAGTCGAAAACACTAAATATTTTGAACAACGAAACTGAACATTAAATTATTTAAGATCATATTTCATGAAGATTTTTGGTAATAATCATCTTTATTCAATCATCATAGTAATAGGTCCAAAAAGGTTTTGGAAAATTTTCCATAAATATAAGGAAAAGATACACACATAACAAATGGCCTTTGTTTTTTTATTCAATATATATGAACTAAAAACATATTGCAGGACAAAAAGGAAAAAACTAAAGCGTGTTATGACAAAGGAACAAGCCATAAAACATTCAACGTTGGCGACAAGGTCCTCATAAAAAATCAAACCCGAAAAAATAAGCTTCTTTATGGGAGGGTCGTTACGAAATACGAGGGTTGCCTCTTATGTTTCGGGATTTGGCAACCCTAGTGTTGCAATCCGGCAATTGACAGCTCTGTCGTAAAGTTGGACATTGTTGAGGTTATACGCACTCAGAACGTTTTGACATACGAGCGCTATTTGTGTTGTTTACAGTAACTTAAAAGATTCATCTCGGCCCAAAAATGGAATTAAATCGTCAACATTTTCGTGCGATTATTTTTTACAACTTTCGGCGTGGATTAACTCAGCAACAGTGCATGGACGAACTGAATTCAATTTTTGGCGATGAAGCTCCATCAAGGACCAGTGTTTATCGACGGTATGGTGAATTCAATCGTGGTCGTAGTTCACTCCAAGATGAATTTCGTGAAGGTCGTCCAAAATCAGTTGTTGTTCCGAAAACCATTGATGCTGTGCGCGAACTGATATTGGAAGATCGTCATGTGACCTATCGTGAGATTGAGACAACCTTAGGCGTTAGTGGGACCAGCATACATTCAATATTGCATAAACATTTGACTGTCAAAAAAATTTGTTCTCGTTGGATCCCACACAATTTGTCAATCGCCCAAAACAGGCTCGTGTCAATTGGTCGGAAGAAATGCTCAAAAAATACGGTCGCGGTGCTTCGAAACACGTCTATGACATCGTGACAGGTGATGAATCGTGGATTTACGCGTATGAGCCCGAAAGTAAACAGCAGTCGACTGTCTGGGTGTTTCAAGATGAGCCAAATCCAACAAAAGTTGTTCGCGCATGAAGCAAATGGTCGCCTGTTTTTTCGGAAAAACTGGACATGTCGCAACCGTACCACTAGAACAACGCAGAACAGTCAATTCTGAGTGGTACACAACCATTTGTTTGCCAGTTGTCTTCCAAGAAATCAGGAAAACCAACCGCCGAAGACGGATCACTCTTCACCACGACAATGCGAGCTCTCACACATCGGCTGCGACAACTGCATTTTTGAGCACCTAAAACATCGATTTGATGGGTCATCCACCGTATAGTCCTGACTTGGCACCGAATGACTTCTTTTTATTCCCGTACGTAAAAAACAAAGTGAGAGGTCGACGTTTTTCGACACCTGAAGAAGCGGTTGCTGCATTCAGAATGCATGTGTTGGAGATAACTCAATCAGAGTGGCAAAAGTGCTTCGACAATTGGTTCAAACGCATGCAAAAGTGTATAGATCTTTATGGGGAATATTTTGAAAAACAATAAAGTGATTTTCGATGATCAATATTTGTTTTTGTTCTCTAATCCCGAAATATAAAAGGCAACCCTCGTACACAACATAGTATCCGATGAGAACTCGGAAATCAAAATAGGAAATAAATTTAAAATTTTACACAATAATAATATAAAACTATTTTCGGAATAAATCAATAACCTAAAGCTTCAACCAGATAAATGTACTTTTCTGAAGAAGGAACTAATGTATCTTGGTCATTTAATTTCGGAACACGGTCTTAAACCAGACCCCGAAAAGATTAAAGCTGCTAAAACATACCCCACGCCCAAAAACGTAAAGGGAGTAAAATCATTCCATGGATTCATAGGATACTACCGTCGGTTTATAGATAATTTCTCAACCATAGCAAAGTCACTAACGAAGTTACTAAAGAAAACCGAAGCATTTAAACGGGACCCGTTCTGTGATGAAGCATTCCAGACTTTAAAAAATAAACTTATAGAACCCCCCATATTAGCTTACCCAGACTTCCATAAAGACTTTATAGTAACGACGGACGCTAGCGACGTTGGAATAGGCGCGGTCTTATCGCAGGGAGAAATTGGCCAGGACAAAGCGATCTGTTATGCTAGTCGCACCCTTAACGACGCCGAAACTCGGTACAGCATTACAGAAAAGGAACTGCTGGCAATCATCTACGCCGTCAAACAATTTCGCCCCTATGTCTATGGACGAAGGTTCACAATATGCACAGACCACAAACCACTACAGTGGCTCATGAATCTGAAGGACCCGGCATCAAGATTGGCTCGTTGGAGAATATTATTAGACGAATATGAATACTAAATTATTTACAAAGCAGGAAAATACAACTCCAACGCAGATGCACTTAGCCGCCTCCCTATTAACATCCAAGACACACAAGAGGTAGGCAAGGTACTGGTTACCACTAGAAGCAAAACGGAAGGTCAAGGCACCGATGAACCATTAGTAGCCGCAAGTGAGGAAATTACTCTCCGACATACCGAATGTGAGATAATCGGAATTTCTAAACCCATAGAGTATGCCAAAACCCGTTCACCTATTCAGATCTTCATACTACCCAATAAAGAAGGCCAAACCGAAAATTCACTTAAAACCATCCCTAACTCTACACGTCCGAACCCAAACGAAATAAAATTATACCCAAACACGACAAAATCCCCTTTACATATTGTCACTACGTTGCCGCTAGATAGAGGAAACGAATCCAGCTTTGAACGAACACTCAAAAAAATTCGTAACTACTGTATAAACGAAAAGGTAAATCACATCGACATTTCTATCCCAAAACAAGAGCCAATAAACCCTCGCCTAAAAAACGCCATCATTCAAACATTCGCCCAAACCAAGATCATCGTGTATCTCTACTCTGACAAAAGAATCTATATCAAAGACCGGCAGGATATCGATAAAATTCTCCGTGACTTCCACAATTCACCTTTTGGAGGGCACCAGGGAATCTCCCGCACAATTAAACATCTTAAAACAAGGTACTTTTGGCCAACACTCATAAAAGATACGAAAGAATTCATTCGCAAATGCGACTCATTACAAAGAAATAAACTAACTCTAAACAGAAAATCACCACAACAAGTACGACCCCCTTCGAACGCGTAGGTGTGGATATTGTTGGCCCACTCCCAACTAGTTACGAAGATAATAAGTACATCTTAACTTTCCAAGATGATTTAACAAAATTCGCTGAAGCTATTCCGCTACCTAATGCGGAAGCACCCACCATAGCTCGAAGTTTTGTGGAGAAAATTATATGTCGTTTCGGAATATCAGACGCGGTATTAACTGACTGAGGCACCAGTCTCCTCGGGGGCGTGGGTTCAAATCCCACCGCTGCCACCAGTGTTGACGTCCGGCGCCGTGCTTCCTCTATCGCGGGAAGAGCGGGAACCCTTTATTATTCCTTTATTTAATCTTCTTTCATCAATTCGCGTTTTGTTTTATTTCAATTCTTGATATAAAGTTGTCCGTTTTTGAATTGAAAAATTGTTTGTTACTTTGTTTATTTTTATTACAGCTTCTCCTTTTTTTTTAAATAACAAAACTCAAACTAAAACTTACAATTCAATTGCTAACTCAAACAATTCTTCCACTGTAATCTCCAACTAGAACTCTCAAACTAAACTTCTTGTTCCAACTGCCAAAACTAAACTCAAGTAAGTGACGCAAGCGATAAGTAAGAAGTAAAAAGTAAGCAGTCAAAGACGCGATAAGTATGGAAGTGATAAGTCAAGAAATCGTTAAGTGTATGGTAAAAGTAACGGTTGTTATTAACGGACTAATAAAGTGTTCTATTAATTCAAAATCGATTTAACGGCTCTTATTTATTCAAAATAATTGATCCAGCGAAGCCTAAGCTCGCTACAATTGGTGTCAGAAGTGGGATTAATTGTTGTTTAAGCGAATAAGTGTGTGAAAGTGTGTTGTGACGATGTCAGATCGACATTTGGAGGATCTTCGCGTTCCTGAGTTGAAGAAGGAATTTGAGGACCGGAATCTGGATAGCAGAGGACAGAAGCAAATTCTTCGACAGCGTCTGCAAGCAGCAATGGAGGAAGAGGGTATTGATGTCGACACATAAGTTTTTACAATTGGACCGGACTGTCCGGATGGAGAAGAAACAGCAAGTCAAGATGGTGGCAATATAACGGAGAAGAGTTCGCCACAGTTGGACATTTCGGAGACGTTCAGGATGATGATGATAAAGTTGGACGCGCCAGCTACAGACTTTAACACAAAATTGGACGCGCAAGCTGCAGATGTTAATGTAAAGTTGGATGTCCAAAATTCAAAATTCGACGCACAACCTGCAGATCTGAATGCAAAATTGGATGCTCAAACGCAGTGGATGAAATGTAATTTTCAACACTTTAAGGAAGAAATTCGAAACGAAATAGAAAATCTGGATCTAAAAGTCACCGATGAAATAACGCGAATCGAAAAGAGACTTGAGTGTGTTGAGAGAGAAATAAGACATCGCCTAGCGATCAACATGACTACAAAGATACAAGGATGCTACCGCCAACCTTCGATGGAACGGGACCCTTCTCCGTGTTTATACGTCAGTTTGACGCCGCGGCCAATTATAAAAAGTGGTCGGATGAGCAAAAGTCAATATCACTAATCTTGTCACTCCGCGGGGCGGCTGCAGAATTGCTACAAACCATACCAGCAGAGAAGCAAACAGATTTCCAAGCGGCCTTGAAGCTAGGTATGGAGACAACCACATGCAGCAGGTCTACCACATGCAACTGCGGAGCAGAACGCAGAAACCTGGAGAAAATCTTCAACAGTTGCAGGCAGAAATTGAGCGATTGGCAAACTTGTCTTATTCAAATATGACTATGGAATGTCTGAACGAGGTAGCGATGGATGCATTTATAAATGCACTCCAAGATCGGGACTTGCAACAAGCCGTTCGTTTGGCGGGAAAGAAGACGACTAATGAAATACTGGCGTTCGCATTAGCATATGAATCTGCTAAACTGGCTACCAGGAGTACATATAGAGTCCGAGAAACGTCCGTCCAGGAATGTTCCTGCCCAAGAATCGGGCATGTGCAACGGAGAACCCCGATACCTCATATGAGGTGTTGGACATGCGGCGAAGTCGGCCACATATCTGTTACTGTAGGAAACGTCGACGAATGAATGAAACATCAAGTGAGAATTGTTGTTCATGCGCTAATCATAAGAGGAGACTATCAACGGACCAACCTGAGGCCAAGAGCTCGGGGAACTTGTAAGGGCAGACTTTACGGGGCGAAAGTCGCCTGGAGGAATGTGCAGCCCCAGCATCGTAACTGTATCACAACTCCAACGGGATAACCAAAGTTTGGTTATAACTACTAATGTTAATGCAAGGACAACAACAGTGACAATCGACACTGGAGCAACGAGATCCATAATTCGGCCGGATGTCGTCGGCAAAATAGCCCTTAATAAAAATAGAAGATACGCTTTGAAGACTGCCACGGGAGAATGTTCTACAGTCTACGGAAAAGTCGAGAGCATAATAGTGCTGGGCAATATTTCCATCTCCCACCAATTTTTGGTTGCCGATATTAGGGACGAATACATTCTTGGAATGGATTTCATGAAGGAACATCAAGTTGTCCTAGATATCGGGCAAAGAATTGGTAACTTGGAGGTTGCTATTACACTGCAGGACGAACAATTGCGACGACTGAAATGTTATGTGCGTAAGGAGGATGAGATCCCAGCTCGTTTGGACTCGGTAATTTGGACCAGTCTCGAGAGTGATCCCGGTGACAATCGATTTTACATCACCGAGGCTGTACAAAATCAGCGTAAAGGGAACATCCTTGTTGGGAAAGCCCTTATCGATGCGAAGAAGCACTCGTACCCGTCAGAGTACTTTGGCGTATATGTTGTTGCCACTTTGATGATGAGTTATTTGTCTATTCGAATGCCGATGAAGTACGCAACACGGAAAATACGATGCACTGGCGCGAACGCCGTCACTAAAAAAACACGGACGTCGCCTTTGAATTTAACTTTATTTTCTCGTACAAATCGTTTATATTGTTTTACAATAGGACGAATCCTCGATGAGGTGAACGTCACAAAAGTATTAATTAACAAGTCACTTAGGCATAGCCTTTAATAGTTTAAAATAAAATAAGGTATGATCTTAAGTACAAACTAGCAATGACAACACAAGCTATATCGTTCTTAGTTTTAACGCAGTGAATGCACGTTAACGCGACTCAAGCTCCTCCTCGAAAGTATCCCTCGTAAGTCGACTGTCTGGTCACCACTCCCCGGATGTTCGATATCGACGTGTCGTCTCGATGACGATCCACATTAGACTACTGAATTCGTATCCTACCGGAAAATACCCTTCTACCGATTGTATCTGTATCTGTACAGACAACTTTTCCCATTATATCTGCTAACAGAATTTCCGAATCTCTGTTAGCAGCATGTTAATTAGTCCCAGGGGTAATTTTAGATTCCTGAAAAGGAGAAAGTCGCTCATCACATACATCATTATCACCATCGCTGGTGGTGATAGCATTTCATCTCAACGGTCTTCTGTTTGCACAGCACATCTGGTGTGCAGAACGGAGATGCTTGTTTGGACGTACAGTCCGTGTGTCTTATTTGGCTTTTGTAAATACACACCGAAATCCATTAGATCTTTCTAATGGTGTGAAATTCGAAAGGGACCGTGGGATCGGCATAGTTCCTTTTGTAGGTTTTAACCCTCATAAATTTTCCGAATTATCTCGTTGAGGTCTTTGTAGCAGACCACCCGCACGTGCATCCGTTGGTCGGCTAATTTGCTGGTGATAGGAATTCATTGTATCGATACCCGGAATTGTCGGTTCGATGAGGTGTTCCTCTGGCATTTTCATGAATTGCTTTTAGGAACAGGATGAATGTATGGTTTTACCTTTGTTTCAGGCATGCAGAACAATGATTGTTGAGCTTGACATTAAAAGCTTTGGGGACGTTCAGTTCCTTGCTTTTGGTGTCGGGCTCAACGTTGGCTGCGACTTGCAGGCCCTATGGTGGGACTTTGGGTCACGCGTCTATTGGCGCGTGCAACGTTCTCAAGTAAGTAAGTTCCTTGAAGGTAGGAACCTTACCTGTGCGGAATTGTGCGTTCGTAGAACGCTACAGTACTAAATGCGTGCAAGGAGCCGATCGCAATAAGAAAAGGAGAGGTAATCGCAGAATGTGCACCCGTATCAACGATAACTCAATTCAGACTAGGGGAGAGGACCATTCAATTCAACAGCCCTCTGGTGCATCCTCTGTGGTTAATAGACTGATGCCCCAGAAATTCGGATTAACAGATTTTTCTGATATTTTTGTGACAGGGCATGATAAATTCGGACGCACCGGTATAGTTAAACATCGCATTGACACGGGTGAGTCAAGACCTATAAGGCAGCCACCTCGTCGACTACCGATGGCCAAACAATCAGAAGTAGCCAACATGATTCGAGAGATGGAAGAGCAAGGAGTCATCGAGAAATCATCGAGCCCATGGGCTTCGCCGGTAGTGCTCGTCAAGAAGAAGGATGGGACAACTAGATTTTGTGTTGACTACCGCCGGTTAAACGACGTTACGAAGAAAGACGGTGACCCACTTCCGCGAATCGACGACACACTAGATCCCCTTTCTGGAGCTCAGTGGTTTTCAACATTGGGCCTAAAAAGCGATTACTGGCAAGTGGAAGTGGAAGGAGGAGGACAAGGGGAAGACAGCGTTTACTACCGGAAACGGACTTTATCAATTCAACATGATGCCTTTTGGATTGTGTAATGCTCCAGCAACGTTTGAACGATTAATGGAAAGTGTTCTACGGGGACTTACATGGAAGACGTGTCTTGTGTACTTGGACGATATCATCGTTGTTGGAAGGAATTTACCAGAACACATCAATAATCTACGCTCCGTCTTCGAACGACTAAGACAGGCCAACTTAAAGCTCAATTCGAAGAAATTTGAACTCTTCCAAAGGAGAATAAAATTCCTAGAACACATCGTTTCATCTTCAGGAGTTCAAACGGATCCTGATAAGATAGCAGCTGTCCAAGAGTGGCCTACTTCAGAAGATAAGCAACAGTTAAGAAGTTTTATGGAATTAGCCACATATTACCGACGGTTTGTTAAAGGTTTCGCCAACGTGGCTAGAACCCTACACGAACTAACGGGTAAAGACACGAAATTCAATTGGACAGAAAAGTGTGAGGCAGGATTCAACACATTGAAGGCCGAGTTATGTAAGACTCCAAAATTGGCATTCCCAAGATTGGATCGTCCATTTATATTGGATACTGATGGAAGTAACACAGGAATCGGAGCAGTGTTGTCACAAGAAGTCGATGGTAAAGAGAGAGTTGTCGCATATTATAGTCGAGTCCTATCTAAGCCAGAGAGAAGCTATAGCGTTTGAAATAATAGTGAAGAAGATCGTGTGATTCGAACTGGCGCTATGACAGCTCGAATCACGAAAAAAATTTTACCTAAGCGTTACACATCAGGCTACTGACCGTGTTTAGAATTTGATTTCCAAACTCGACTATATTCCACTGATGTGAATTATTTTTATTTATCGCTTGGTATACGGTTCTGATGTATTTTTCTTATTCGATTTTCGTTCGGTGTTCTTCACTATTTTTGCTTGTGAATTGTGTGTGTATATGTTAGAATACAAAGCTACTGCGCAACAAGAAAGAAACTGCTGGCTGTCGTAGAAGCCGTTAAGAATTTCCATAAGTACCTCTACGGACGTAGATTCCACATTCGGATGATGAAATGGTTGTTAAATTTTAAGAATCCGGAAGGACAAATAGCTCTTTGGTTCGAACGACTTCAAACGTACGATTTCCAAATTTCCCACCGCCAAGGGAAGGTGCATAATAACGCTGATGCTCTATCAAGAAAATCAGTAAGCCAGATTGTAAACATAGTCATAGAGCGGAAGAGAAAGAAGAGGCGTGCGACCTGCGGAATGTACAAGTAGAAGTACTAGATGGGTGGAAGAGTGATGGACGGAATGCTCGAAAGGTGCAACGGAACAATAAAAGAATATTTATCGAAGGTCGTTAGTGATCACCAACGAGATTGGAACAAATTTGTACAAACCTTTCTCATGAGTTATAGATCGACTAATCACGATACGACAGGCCGTTCTCCAGCAAGAATTGTATTTGGACGAGAGATACGATTACCAGCCGATCTGCGATTCGGGATATCTCCAGACACCATAGATAAGACTGAAGACTACGTAGCCGAATGGAGAAATCGCCTTGGTTCGGAAGCAAATCAAGGTATCAAGTGACACGATGAAAACAAGGTACGACGTTCGAGCCAACGCATACGGATTTAATGCAGACGATAACGTGTGGCTTTATAACCCTCATTGGCAAAAAGGAAGATCTCCAATGTTGCAGCAACATTGGGAAGGACCGTATAAGATTCTCACAAGAATTAACGACGTTGTCTATAGAATTCAGCGAAGACCGAACGCCAAGATGAAAGTGGTGCATCGTGGCCGACTGGGGACTTTTTGTTAACCCAGAAGACCAGTGAACTTATTTCGGGACGAACTAATCTAGGCGAAGGGTAGTGTGACGCATATGACAATCAGTACTAGATATTCTAGAAAGTCCAAAACAAAGTACTAGAATATTCTAGAAAGTACTGGAAAACTGGAGACTATGAACAGTAGAAAATTCGAGATTATGGAACGGGCGGAAACGAAACGTCGAATCAGAATGAGGAAACGGTATAAATACGTGACACGCAGATCAGAGAGCAGCACATATCTTGGGGTCGTTTATACCCCAAAAATGAATTTCATCAAACATGTGACCCACATTCTCCAAAGGGGCCTCGGTCGGTCTAAGCAACTGCACAACATCTTGAAGTGGAGCAACAAAGTTGACACCAAAGTTAAGCTTCTCTGCTATAAGCAGCTAATCCGATCTGGAATATCGTACGCCTTTCCGATATGGTCCTGCATATCTTCGGCCCAAATGGAAAGACTTCGAGTTTTCGAAAGAAAGCTCCTCAGAAGATGTATCAACCACTTTAGAAGGCCTGACGGGCGCCACTACCCGAACTATCACCTATATGAAGGTGCCTCGATTGTCCCTATCGACGAGTACTTGCTAGAACTAGCATATAAGTACCTCGAAAGCATTCAGAACAGCGAGAACCCACTTGTACGGCAATCTTGCGTTCTTGACCCTTCTCTCTCTCAATCTCTTCGGATCAGACCACCACAATTTCTTCTTCAGTACAAAACTGAAGAAAGCACCCTTCGCAACAACATTCTCCTCTACAATAGAGGATTCCCGGACCCATCCCATAGGGTCTACTGCTGACACACTACAAACACGCACGCACAGTACAAGACAGCACAAACACACACACACCCACCGACCAAAGCGCAGATTATCAGACGTCAAAGACGTGATCTGCGTTTACTACCGCACTCAAGACCTACCGGTCTTGTACGATTTCTTTCCCACCATCCCTCCATCCAAGTAGTTAGAGAACATCCGAACTAACCATGTCCACACTATCCTTAGATACCTCCCCCCCTTTTTCTTTCTCAGATATCTCGAGACCGAACCCAACATCCTCGCGGATGTGGGTGATTTTGGTTATCGCAAGATGACCAGAAGCCAGAGACAAGATGAAGGACACATCTGTCCTTGTCTCGCCAAAGTCGGCCCTCTCGCCACCCATTTTGTTTTTTTTTTTAGAGAGCAGCAGTAAGCAAAAAGTCAAAGACGAGATAAGTACGGAAGCGATAAGTCAAGAACACGTTAAGTGTACGGTAAAAGTAACGATTGTTATTAACGGTCTAATAAGGTGTTACATTAATTCAAAATCGATTTAACTGCTTATTAAAAATAATTAATCCAGCGAACCCTAAGCTCGCTACAATACCCATAATCACTCTCCTGGACCAGACTCATTGTTTGTCTTTATAAAGTTTTCTATTTTATTTTCTCTCAAAATCACTTGTTGTTGTTGAAGTAATTTCCTCGACAAACACGCAGTCGTCACAAATTTTTTTGTCTTGCAATATTATCTGGATATTTATTAATCTTAAATTAGAAGATTGGCTGAATTTTTTTTTATATCTAGTGAAATCCAAAATAAAGTCGAAGATCCGGGTGGGTAAAAATTCATTTATTTTTATATGTGAAATGACAAACATATGATTTAATTTTAGTTTTAAATTATTATTTTCTACATTCGAACAGCAATTTGGAAATTGGAAATTCCCGACTAACAATTACTCCTTGGTTTTTGGGCTTATAAAGAATTTAAAACAATAAAATGAGTTGTTTGGACGAACATCTGACTGGTGAATGTGCTCTTGTGTATATCATTGTGGTGGTGGTTATCACGCAATCTGTTGTAATATATCTCTCAGTTCGTCAGGTATGAAATTATTCGTTGATAACAAATTCGACTTAATTGTATACATTGTAAAATTTCAGATAATATTCTGCAGAAAAACAAAAACAGTCCCATGTGAATTTAGCAATATTATAAGTCAAGCGATATTCGATAAATACCGGGCTTACAGTTTCCAAAGAGAGTTGTATAGAATTCTCCTAAATAATATCAAACTACTAATTTACATTCTGATCTTAAGCCTTGGAGTCATTGCTAAATTGTGGACATTGTCTATAAATCTGATTGACCTATGTGGTCTTGACCACACCAAGGACTATTTTACAATCCCCATATTTATATTTTGCCTTTCCGCCATCTTGATTGTGACGGAAATTATAATGCCGCAGCCGCTCTGCGTGAAGAAGAAGTTCGGATTAATTGATTCTGTGCCGAGAGCAATGGGATTTAAATTAGTTGATGCCTTCAGTAACGAAATTTTTTTGATTGGAGTGGCGTTTTTTATTCTGCTGTCAGGGTCTGAAACATGGACAGCTCTCGCGATTATTGTTGGTGTAGTTGTAGCTTGCTTGCTTTTGTTGTCATACATATCTGAGAATATTGGTCGCGAACTTGAAGAGGGGTCATTAAAGAGTTCAATTGAGAAACTTGCTAACTTAGTAGGATTTCATTTGAAAAAAGTGTATACTTCAAAGAACACATGGATTATGAGAGGCGAAGAAATAACCGTGTTGGATAATCCCAATTCAAGTCATATCGTAATCTCCGAAATGCTGCTTAAAGGCAAAAAAAATGCAAGTGAAAACGAGCGTGGAAAAGGTTGCACTGATGAAGAGATGGTCGCTTTAGTGGCCCATGTACTTGGACATTGGAAGTTAAAGCATGGTGACATAGAACTTATTTTTAAGATCTTAGTTTTAGTAATCTTATTGGTTACTGCACATTACGTATGTCGTACTTCGGAAGCGCCTTTGGAAGGATCTGGGTTTGAACCAGGAAAAAAGCTACCCCAATTTATATCTCTTGTGGTTTCGTTTATCTATTTGCTTCCCTTGATCGTACTTGCTATTTTTGGGCACACAACGCTAAAGCGATACTTTGAATATCAGGCTGACATATTTGTTTTCAATTTAGGTTATTCGGAAAAATTGAAAACAGCCCTAGTCAAGTTTTATTCAGAACGGCCATTTTGCATCATAGGTGACGGGCTATATTCAGTCATTCATTGTGACTATCCACCACTAGCAGAACGTTTGACCAGATTAAATAAACTGAGAAATATAGAAAACACGTAAATAGAGAAAAGACGTAAATAGAGAATTGGAAGTAAATTATTGTGTGAATTGAAAGTGTTTGTATCTATTTGGTGATTGACTATGTGAGAAATACATATATTTGTTTATATATATTCAAGATTTGGCACTCTTTATTTATATAAATCAGATGTCAAGACAGGTCGTACGTCTGTATAAAAACTACCCGGAAACGGGTTTTGCCTGTAAACAACAACAACAACAAATTTTTGACATGCCCCCTATTCGTATTTTTCATTTCCGGCATATTGATTTTGACGGAAGTGATAATGCCGCAGCCGGTCCGTGTAAAGAAGAAGTTCGGATTCATTGAATCTGTGCAGAGATCAATTGAAATGAAATTAGTGGATGGTTTATGTATTGAAATTATGAGAATGACATTCACGTTTTTTTTTCCTGGTGGTAACGGCTAAAACGTGGACAGTTCTCGTGATTATTGTTGGTGTAGTTTTAGTTTGCTTGGTGGTGATGGGATCCATATCCCTGGATCAGGGGCCCGAACTCGAAGAGGGGCCATTGAAGAATTCAATTGAGAAACTCGCTATATTAGTAGGATGTCGTCTGACAAAAGTGTGTACTACAACAAACATGTGGATGGTAAGAGGCGAAGAAATAACCGTCTTGGATAGTCGCACTTCAAGTACTGTAGTAATCTCCGAAGCGCTGCTGTTTAATAGAGGCAAAAAAAATGTAAGTGAACTCAAGGAAAACCAGCGTGGAAAAGGTTGCACTGATGAAGAATTGGTCGCTTTAGTGACCCATGCATTTTGGCATTGGAAGTTAAAGCATAGTAACAAAACCTGCATTTATACGTTCATACCGTTTGTAATGTTAGTGGTCGCTGCCTCTTACTTATCTAAATCTTCAGAAGCGCCATTGGAATGAGTTGGGTTTGAACCAGGAAAATATCCACCCGAATTTATAGCTGATGTGGTTTCGTGTATCTATTTGTTTCCCTTGATCTTACTTGCTATTTCTAGACGCACAACGCTAAGGCAATCCTGGGAATATGAAGCTGATGAATTTGTTTTCAAATTAGGTTATTCGGAAAAATTGCAAACAGCTTTAGTCATGTTTTATTCAGAAAGACCATTTCGCATCATAGCTGACGAGCAATTTTCAAACTTTTATTGTGACTATCCAACACTGGTGCAACGTTTGACCAGATTAAGAAAACTGAGAAATAGAGAAAACGCATAAATCGAGAAATTGAAGTAAATTATTGTGTGAATTGAAAGTGTTTGAATCTATTTGCTGATTGACTATGTGAGAAATACATATTGTGGCAGCACTTCCCAAAATATCAGATGTTAACAACCTTACCGGCCGACGAGCTGAATGGGGAGAGACTGCCGGTTAGGTAGTAGAAAAGAGAAGGAAAAGTCAGTGGATGACAAGAAGTGGAAGAAGAAAAATGCGTACGTTGGTGCGATAAGTGTATAATGAGTGTTTTATTTAGTAATATATATTTATTCAATAATAGTAAAAGTAACGAGTGTTTTATTCAGTTTAATGCATTTATTTCTTTGATCTTACAATATATTTGTTTATATCTATTCAACATTTGGCACTCTTTATTTATATACATCAGATGTCAAGACAGGTCATAAGTCTATATAAAAACTACCCGGAAACATATAAAATATACAGCAATTCAAGTGTATTTGTGGCGACATCATGATATCCTTCCTAACAAATCGATCCACGGGAAAAAAGATCCCGATGCAACAAGTGGATCACAAATCCCAAAAACTCCTTCTTAGAAATCACCCAAGAAAATAAAAACCAAAATTAGGGTGAAAAGATGAGTGAGGTCGAACGGAGTCTAAAACGTCTAAAACTTTAAACTACGGTTGGGGGAATGCATTCATACCAATCTATGATAACAGGAATATTCATACGAACTTAACTTCAAGTGTGAAATACCTGGTTGCCATCAGTTACAATGAATGTGGTTCCTAGGAAATCATAGTTTTAGATTCGTCTTTAAAGATTCGAGGTTAATTGAAAAGTAAATTAGTAGAGCGTGCCAGAAGAAATATCAAGAGAATACTTGGGGGAACAAACGGGAAATCGTTGCAATGTGGGGATGGCTTTATACTGTAGGCAGTGCTGGATAAGTGTGGTATGCAAGTGTATCTGGGCCCCTGTATCTTTTGGAGATTACCACCTCCAGACCGCAAACCAACAAAAATGAAACTAATGACTTTTTAGTAATTCTAAGACCCAGCACGAAAATCACCTTAAAAGCTCCATACCCTTCGGCAGCAAAAGAGTGACACACATCTTTGAGTCCCGGGACCCCACGTTGTCTTCAGACACCTGGGTGTCATTTCTTTAACAGTGTACGGCTACCCGGGATACAAGACCATACAACCTAACTGATTTAGTGATCTGTGGGGGTTCTTTAATACATTCCCAAAGAACCGCACATCCTCTTAAATTAACCACCTTCCAAACCCATAATACTTACCTGCAATTAGCTCCCCTGCAGCATCACACCTGAAAGTTAAACCTTATCAAGCATGCACATCAAACAAATTATTTCACTCATTCATACATGGACCGTGCCAGACAATCAGCTCAGCTTGTCAGCAATTATAAAAGATAAATACTCGCTGGCCAGCGTAATTGTTGACATAGCTGTAGCTGGTATTCTTGCTACGGTTCATGAGTGAATATTCCCCAATCCCAAGGTTCGTTATCTACCGATCATGGGATTTGGGCACTAATATGATTGACGTTAGACAATCATACCCCAGATTATGCCTAACGATGCTCCGGCCTGTTAAATAAACAAACACGATGTGCATATCATCGTGACCCCAGAAATAGCGTTTTTTTGTATCTTAAAGCAAAAACCTATTTCGTTTTCAGGCACAGGACATCAAAGATTTATGGCCCTCGAAATAGCGTTTCTGTTTAATTAAGACACAGAAACCTATTTCTCCTTTCAGCGATTGCGCTACCACGTATCTCGATAATATCTACAATCCATTACACCAGCCCATATTTATTCAGATGCATTTTCGTCGTTGCCGATATGCAGGCTGAAGGGCAACGTACTTGTCCTATACGGACACATATAGAATCCTCCCACACCAATGTAATCCACACCGTTGAATCTGGCAGATATGGATTGTATCTTCGAGTCAGATTTCTATCGCCACAGCGGACAGTCGCATCCGCTTAGCGTTACATTTTTTTCCAGCCGCGTTACTAAGTAGCCAATTCGGTCTTAACACGGTCAATATACGCGATTCTAGAGTAAGAGTTTTCGTACGGTCTATGTGTGTCGTTGGTTATAATCGCCCGACGTCGTTAATTAAATTCAAATTATTTAAATTCAATTAGTAGCCAGTGTTGGGGAGAACGAACCAAGTGATAATATGAGAGACCTCTCGCCAGTTCTATAGTTCTTTAATCACTTCCGTAACTTTGTTTTGTTTTATTCTAAAGTATTGTTGCTGCATCTCAGTATACATCTATGTGATTTTAAGTGAACATTGTAAACAAAAAATAATAACTAAGGAAACTGTGTCATCAAAAGATCAATTAAAGGAACATTAAAATTAATTCAGTGCGTTTGATTTTTCTTGTGGGACATTTTGACAGCGGTGGTGTTTCTGTTGAACCCGCATCCGTGTTGTTGCCAAATAGAAACAACCCACAGATCCATTTGAACGGTAAACACAGGTGGCCAGCCACAGCATCGCCAGATGACGATAGCCACCAAAAATGCCCTAGTCGATCACAAAACGGAAGCTGTGCTAATAACTAGTGGAAAGCGTATAGAATGCGTTAACTTTCAGATCGGAAATCAGAATATACGATTAAGGGCAACTGTTTAATACCTAAGACTCATTTTCGACAATAGAGTAAAATTTAAGACTAACATCGAGTATGGAAGTAAAAATGTTACAGCCCTGCATGCAGTCCTATCCCTTATATTGCCGAACTTGGGTGGAAGAGTTTACCTATAGGGTCTTGACAACTATTTTTCGGTAGTAAATTTTTGTAATTTGCAGACGTTTCTTCATGTACTTAACCATGATGAAAATATTGAGTTTACTGAATAAATTGACAATGACAGTTCGATGATTAGTGAAAGGGTGCGTTCTCAAATTAAATTCAAAGTTGTCAAGTCCATATTCTATAACCCTATTGTATAGCCCTAGGATTGTCCAATAGGGACTTTACAATTTTTTTTTCGGTAGTAAATTTTTATAATTTACAGACGTTCTTCGTTGGTGTACTTAACTATACTGAGAACGTTGAGTTTACTGAATAAATTGACAGTGACAGTTCGATGATTAGTGAAAGGGTGCGTTCACAAATTAAATTCAAAGTTGTCAAATCCCTATTGGAAAACCCGTTGCTAAGAGATTTATCCTGTAAGCGATGGTCACGTTGTGACGGTTCCGCCAAACCCCACTGACTACTTACCTATAGAACCCCCATCCCTACAACCCAATCTCCATAAGTTTTTCATTAACTTCCCCAACGATGTCGCTTCGGCGAAAATGTCGTAACTCCAGCACTCAAAAGGGCACGATAAATAAAAACGCACTGTTTTATTTGTTGTTTTTTTTATTCTAAAATCACTCTACAAATTCAATACACAATTGCTTAACAGACAAATTATAACTTCTACTATACTTAGACATTTTTGGCAAGGGAGACGAAATTTTACAGTTTTTACTTTTATTACGCAGACGAGCGGCGACACGACTGACCGTTGCTATTATTCAATAGTGACTGGGGTGAATTAGGGTTGAAATTCATGTTTCATTCCGCACACAGGACAACCAAAAGAGACCACGCCTCTGCTCTCTCAACCTCACGCCCGTCAAAGTGTGAGTAACTTTTGTTAATAGGGTAATTGACGGACATGAAGAATGAGAGAACAGAAAACATGATATCCTGTGATCTCGGGGTAGCTTTGGTTGTGTGTGTTGGTATCAGATGCAGCTACTAACATGAACTGGTGACCCAGTGGTACGGCTATGGTGTAGTCGGAGCACATTGAACCGTGGAAAGAAATACGAATGAGAGGGAAACCTAGCTGATGTTACTCCCCTGCAAAAAGAATCATTGATCCCAAGCGAATGGGTGATCTGAGGGAAAGTCGATAGGACGCCGCTGATGTTTGGGAAATAATCCGCATGAGAACCAGACTCTAAGACGATGAAATAACCCCAGCTATTTTGCTATGATGCAACAGCGTCGTTCGTTTAGACTTGTTGTTGCTAACCGACATTATGAGAATTCCGATGGGAAACTCGTGGTTAGCAAGAATGGAGTTGCCGTGCGACAAGAATGTAGCTAAACTCAATTATGCATTATCTGCAAAGGATAATGAGTTTAGCTATACGTCCGTTTGAAATGTTTTACAGGGTAATAACTTATAGAGGAAATGGGTAGGTATTGTGGTTGGAATTGTGGGTTGTTTCTCCTATAGAATAGAGAAACCCCTACAATACAACGGCATGGCTTTAGCCTCCATGTACGTGCATTTATTTGTACAGCTGCATGACCAATTACATGATCCGTTGTCTTATCGAGGAACGATCACCGCATCGGCCATGTCTAATGATTCGTTGTCTAAACAACCAACAGCCACGATTTTCACGCTGGCTATCAAAGCGGAATACTTCTGTATACTCAACGTAAACAGAAGAAGCTATTCTGGCATGCACGGCAACATTTCTTTGCATTATCTAATGGCTAAAATAAACAACCATTGTAGCCTTTCCCATCGCAGCAAAGTTCTGTTGACATAACATCAACAGGAAACCTCATCCCCTATCGTTGTGATGGCAGGGCAGCCAGCCTCCGTATTCGGTCATCTATTTGATCGCGTCATCTATACCCGCGTATTCCGATTTCCTTTTCTGCACCTTCGCATTTCCGTTCGTCCTCGCCTTCAACGAATGGATTTTCAACTAGACCTGTACGCTTACCATAGAGACGATCCAATAAAACTCAAATCGATCGCTCATTGGCCGAAACCAATGAAAAATATCGAATTTGCTCCTCTCATTCGATGAAATCCATCACCACTGCAGCTAGTGGATGTTGAGTGCAACAGCCACTCGAAGAGTCAGATGTCTGCTACCACCGCGGTCGGCGTGAGTTACGAGAGTTAAGTTCGCTTGTTTTTTTTTTTGAGTTTACGAGAGTTAAATTCGTCTGTCGTTCATGGTCTATTCTTTTAGAATCAATACATTTTCCAATAAAAAAAGTTGTGCGCGGAAATATTCCAGTTCCTGATGTAAAGTCAGTTTTGGTGACAGCAAAACAAAAGAAGATAAATCTATCTAAAGCTCCCAATGTGCAAAGACAATATATATACCCACACCCACGTCGTTTAACGTAGGAAATATTTTATAAAATAGACCAAAAAAAAAAAACAGTTCATTTATTTACTTGGTATAGAACAGTGTTATAAAAACTAATTAATAAAGAAAACTTTAAACAACAAAAAACCAGTGCATTTATTTACTTGGTATAGAACCGTGAACAGTTCGCAGCAGACTTACGTTGGAGAATAGTGAAATTAGTGCCCATGTCTAGGCACACCTACTAAAACCCCACATATCCTTTATGGTAACAGTTTAATCGAGCTGAGTAATTGCGAGGGCGACATCATCGTCTTTGGAGAATTTAATCTCCCACAACTCAATTGGGTTTTATCTAGTGATCAATTACACTTCACCACCCACTCTGCCTCGGTCAAGGAATGTCTCTTCATTGATCGACTAGACAAATCTTGCCTCTGTTAAGTCAGCAACGTTTGAAAACTTTTGGGTAGGCAGCCTCATCTTTACAACACTACATCCCAAATTCCTTGTATCACTCTTCTCCCCCCCCCCCCCCCCCTCTTCTACCCACCCCCCACCCGCTTCCATGACGCCCCTAGCCGATTCCCCACCAACAGTCCATTTTGGCACACCTTGGACACCTGCAGAATGGCAAGCTCGGATCAATAAGCTTGAACATTTCAATCAAGCAGTTACATCATATCTGTTAAATGAGGCACCTAAAGCCGCGAACTCCGCTTGGTTCTCTGAGTTCTTTCTGATGAAATACAGCATTCCCGTATTGGAATGTAGCTCGCTTCCAGGCAGTAAGAATAACCCCAGTTTCCGCTTAGTCCACTTTTCACTCGAATAACACCGGACACATTAGGATCGGGCGGATGACTTTATCCTTAAGCAATTCCAACAAAACCGACTAAGCCGTCGTAAAACTTTACAGGGGCTATCAACTCATTAAAATCAATCATTAATACTGAGTTAAAAGAAATCATTAATACTGTATTTCAAAGGGAAGTCGACTACAAAGAGGAGCAACTAAGTGAAATCTATGAGAAGTTGTCCACTGTTAAAGAATTGCTCCATGAAGTACGCTACCGGGTAATTTCAGACTATTACAATAAGGAGCAACTTCGCTTTGCTAAAGCGGAAACATTAAACGCTTGAACTTCCTCCTTATTTGACAACGAACCTAGTGGACCGCAATTGCCGCTTCACCCAGCTATTACGAAAATCATCGGAAAAAGCCGAGAGCATACGAAGAGCTAGTGACGATGTGCCCAACAGAGCGTAAAGCTGCGAAAACAGCGAAATCCAATATCCTAGAGAAGACTAGGTCGAAAAAAGAACAAAAACAAACCAAAAGGATAATCAACCAACAGCAAGCTGAACAGGGGAGCACAAAGCTCAACGCCCCCTGCAACCTGCCACCTGCAACAAGCTACCGAGACCGCTCCACGGTCAATACAAGTAAGTCCTTAACTTACCCTTAAATATATTAACAATATACTATATTATAATAAATTGTGTGAATATATACAACAATTTTGGATAAATTGTGAATATTACATAACAATTTTGGCACACTCTAGGTAATAATAACAGTTCAGTCCGTCTTAAATCGGCCCTCAGTTTTTTTCCCAAATCGTCCGGACTACCCCACGTTCCAGCTATAACTCCTCTTATAAAGTTCTTACCCAAGCCAATAAATACTCACACCCCTTCTCCTGAACCTAGTCGCGCTCCCACTCGTCATTCCGATCCAATTTTAACTCGTCCCACTAAACCCTCTCCCATGTTGAAGTACAATCGATCCGCCCCTCGCTTTATCTCACCGCGTTTTCACTTCTTATTCATAACACCCCCCCGCCCTCCGCACCGCTCCATAATAACGCATTGCCCAATATCAACCTGACCTCTCCTCCCACATCATATCTTGCCCCAACCATAGCCCCTTTCCATTTTTCGACCTGAAAACAGGTGATAAGTACACCAACTTCACGTAGATCACACGTTCTCAAACCAATAAGCCCCCTCCATGAAAGCACAGCCCACTTGTCCTCTGAACCCATTTCAAGATTGCATCTCACATCCACGCACCCCACTTCCTCACCCCCCCCCCCCCCCCCCCCCCCCGGTGTTGAATCATCCTATCACCCCCTGACAAGACCACACAGCAGCCCCTTACGTCTTCTGAACGCCGCTATGCCCTGTCAAAGCTTAGAAACAGTCGGGCGTACGAAAACGTCGGCATCTATCTTGCTTACCTCCATGGCAAATTTGATTCAGTCGGTTATGAAGTGAAAACGAAAACGAGCGTCATGATTTCCATTCAACAGGAATGTCTACCCACCGATATCCCTAGCCTTCATAATCTGTATATAAAATTCCACGAAAATTTCAGTATTTCCCCGCTTAAAGTATCAAAACACCTCTCGGCTTTTCGTCATTACATCCACGAAAATGGCTTCTGGTTCCCAACGCAGTGAAACCGTAAATTACAATTTTTTTTTCGATCCTAATCGGTTGCCCACCCCACACTCTGTGCGGTCTGCCAACACTCTCCCCCTGACCATTTACTATAAGAATATCAGAAGACTTTGCTCCAATACTCATTCGATCTTACAAAATACGCACTCCCTTCCCTTTGATATTTACGTTCTGACCGAAAGTAGCCTCATCCCGTGTATCAATAGCCAAGAACTATTCCCCCCATCCTTCAACGTTTTTCGTGACGACGAGATTCTTCGTTCCTGTCCTGACTCCCCTTGCCGAGGCGTGCTGCTTGCCATTTAAAATGGACTAACATCTTCCCTTATTACCACCTCTTCTTCTCCCAACCTCGACTATGTCGCAATAAAAATTGAATATTGCTTAAAGTCCTTATACGTCAATTGCTTTTACATACCGCACTCGCAAACTATCGAGTCATACGAACTCGCTATCGACCGCTTAACTGAGCTGAGTTGTTCCCAAGATGACATCGTAGTCCTTGGCGATTTACGTGCATTTATTTGTACAGCTGCATGACCAATTACATGATCCGTTGTCTTATCGCGGAACGATCACCGCATCGGTCAAGTCTAATGATTCGTTGTCTAAACAAAATGCCAGAATAGCTTATTCTGTTTACGTTGAGTATACAGAAGCATTCCGCTTTGATAGCCAGCGTGAGAATCTTGGCTGTTCATTGTTTAGACAACGAATCATTAGACTTGACCGATGCGGTGATGCGGTCATAACCGACTGAATCAAATTTGCCATGGAGGTAAGCAAGATAGATGCCGACGTTTTCGTACGCCCGACTGTTTCTAAGCTTTGACAGGGCATAGCGGCGTTCAGAAGACGTAAGGGGCTGCTGTGTGGTCTTGTCAGGGGGTGATAGGATGATTCAACACCGGGGGGGGGGGGGTGAGGAAGTCGGGTGCGTGGATGTGAGATGCAATCTTGAAATGGGTTCAGAGGACAAGTGGGCTGTGCTTTCATGGAGGGGGCTTATTGGTTTGAGAACGTGTGATCTACGTGAAGTTGGTGTACTTATCACCTGTTTTCAGGTCGAAAAATGGAAAGGGGCTATGGTTGGGGCAAGATATGATGTGGGAGGAGCGGTCAGGTTGATATTGGGCAATGCGTTATTATGGAGCGGTGCGGAGGGCGGGGGGTGTTATGAATAAGAAGTGAAAACGCGGTGAAATAAAGCGAGGGGCGGATCGATTGTACTTCAACATGGGAGAGGGTTTAGTGGGACGAGTTAAAATTGGATCGGAATGACGAGTGGGAGCGCGACTAGGTTCAGGAGAAGGGGTGTGAGTATTTATTGGCTTGGGTAAGAACTTTATAAGAGGAGTTATAGCTGGAACGTGGGGTAGTCCGGACGATTTGGGAAAAAAACTGAGGGCCGATTTAAGACGGACTGAACTGTTATTATTACCTAGAGTGTGCCAAAATTGTTATGTAATATTCACAATTTATCCAAAATTGTTGTATATATTCACACAATTTATTATAATATAGTATATTGTTAATATATTTAAGGGTAAGTTAAGGACTTACTTGTATTGACCGTGGAGCGGTCTCGGTAGCTTGTTGCTGGTGGCAGGTTGCAGGGGGCGTTGAGCTTTGTGCTCCCCTGTTCAGCTTGCTGTTGGTTGATTATCCTTTTGGTTTGTTTTTGTTCTTTTTTCGACCTAGTCTTCTCTAGGATATTGGATTTCGCTGTTTTCGCAGCTTTACGCTCTGTTGGGCACATCGTCACTAGCTCTTCGTATGCTCTCGGCTTTTTCCGATGATTTTCGTAATAGCTGGGTGAAGCGGCAATTGCGGTCCACTAGGTTCGTTGTCAAATAAGGAGGAAGTTCAAGCGTTTAATGTTTCCGCTTTAGCAAAGCGAAGTTGCTCCTTATTGTAATAGTCTGAAATTACCCGGTAGCGTACTTCATGGAGCAATTCTTTAACAGTGGACAACTTCTCATAGATTTCACTTAGTTGCTCCTCTTTGTAGTCGACTTCCCTTTGAAATTCAGTATTAATGATTTCTTTTAACTCAGTATTAATGATTGATTTTAATGAGTTGATAGCCCCTGTAAAGTTTTACGACGGCTTAGTCGGTTTTGTTGGAATTGCTTAAGGATAAAGTCATCCGCCCGATCCTAATGTGTCCGGTGTTATTCGAGTGAAAAGTGGACTAAGCGGAAACCGGGTTTATTCTTACTGCCTGGAAGCGAGCTACATTCCAATACGGGAATGCTGTATTTCATCAGAAAGAACTCAGAGAACCAAGCGGAGTTCGCGGCTTTAGGTGCCTCATTTAACAGATATGATGTAACTGCTTGATTGAAATGTTCAAGCTTATTGATCCGAGCTTGCCATTCTGCAGGTGTCCAAGGTGTGCCAAAATGGACTGTTGGTGGGGAATCGGCTAGGGGCGTCATGGAAGCGGGTGGGGGTGGGTAGAAGAGGGGGTTGGGAGAAGAGTGATACAAGGAATTTGGGATGTAGTGTTGTAAAGATGAGGCTGCCTACCCAAGAGTTTTCAAACGTTGCTGACTTAACAGAGGCAAGATTTGTCTAGTCGATCAATGAAGAGACATTCCTTGACCGAGGCAGAGTGGGTGGTGAAGTGTAATTGATCGCTAGATAAAACCCAATTGAGTTGTGGAAGATTAAATTCTCCAAAGACGATGATGTCGCCCTCGCAATTAC